>JBBDGP010000203.1:1295000-1895000 GCA_037952835.1 Lithobates septentrionalis | reverse complement strand
TTCTTCAGTGTTGTCACATGAAAAGATTTAATAAAATATTTACAAAAATGTGAGGGTGTACTCACTTTTGTGAGATACTGTAAACCCAAACATCGCACAGAGTTATATCTCTCTCAGGACTCAGGGCTTAGCCGCAAGGGGAGCCACTCTCAGCATCTTGGCCTCGGAAAGGTACGTGACAAGCCGTCAATGCACTGCAATCTTGCAGTGAATTATGGGGCGTTCCGCGAGCGATCAAATTTCCCACGAACGCCCCATAATGTTCTAAATCTGGCAAACGGGCGAACACCGCGGGCTCATCCCTAGTGCCCATCAATGCAACCTCACCAGTGCTAATCAATGCAGCCTTGAGAGTGTCCATCAATGCAGCCTCGCCAGTGTCCAACAATGCAGCCTCACTTGTGTCCATCAATGCAGCCTCACCAGTGTCCATCAATGCAGCCTCACCAGTGTCCATCAATGCAGTCTCACCAGTGCCCATCAATGCAGCCTTACCAGTACCCATCAATGCAGCCTATCGGTGTCGATAGAATGCATAGAAGGTGAAAAACCTTCAGCCTTTACAACCACTTTAACTGTTTGGGGGGGGGGGGGGGGTTAATTAATCTACATTGCTAATTGTAATATGCAGCATGGAAGGGGTTAATGTATTGTCATTGGTCACTGATGCATTAGTGACCAGTGGCAATTAATTAACCCCTTTGTGCTGCATTAGTGGCACCAGTGTCAGTGTTTATTAACCCCTTCATGCTGCATCATAAGGGGGTTAATTAATTGCCACTGGTCACTAATGCATCAGTGAACAATGGCAATACATTAACCCCTTCCATGCTGTGTTTTACAAATAGCCAAATAGCCATGTAGATTAATTAACCCCCCTTCAAAAAAAAAAGTTAGGCACTGTAGTAGGAGCACACAGATAAGACACAGCAGTACAGTCAGCAACGTTATCAGCCTCTGCTCACTCACTTGTCCATAACAGTGGTCGCTCCGAGCAGGTCACAGAGGCAGCACTCCTCCTCTTCCATCCCGCGCTCCTGGCCTCTGAATGGCATCATGCCTGGCAGGGCCTAGGAGGCTCCTGTCAGGCGGAGATCTCCACCTGGCAGGGAAGTGTCTGTGTGCGTAACACCGGCCTGGTGCAGGAGAGCACTCCGCACACTCATACCGCTCCACTGCAGGCAGCTCTGCAAATGTAAAACTGTGTAGCAGCGTCCAGCGGCTTTATACGGCAAGTTGCCCCTACATTAATGCAGCCTTTTTACCCAGCATCAGAGCAGCGATTCCCACCCTGCCCCTGGCACAGACGGTGTACCCCCTGCCCTTGGTGCATGTACCCCTTGGGGTACGCGTACCACCCTGCTTTAGCTAACTGCATATCCCTTGTACCACTTTTGCTTGTACATCCAAACAAGTGTCCAGTGCTTCAAAAAAAATCATAAAGTGTCCCATGCGTGTTTAAAGTGGCAAGTGCTGTGTTCCATCCATCATTATTCCACCTCTCCACCTCATCATAAATATTCACAAGCCACTCTGTGCTTCACACCACTTAGTGTATCTGTGTGTCATCACCCCCAAGATTTCATGAGAATTCCTTGACCCCTTTGTATCACAAGTGGGTATAATAACACTTTTTTCCCCTTGGGATATACAGTATATCCGCTGTAACTCCACCAGCTCACTTGATTAGCCTCATGCCAGACAAATGTTACATAAAAGGAAGAAAGGCCTCTATAGCATAAAACCGTTTATTTAAAATTAGCGAAAAAAATAAAAATGCAAGCATATATTATGCATATTAATGTGCATTAACCTTGAACTAGGAAAAGAACGATTATTCTTTCTTTGATCACCAGCTCCACGGGTCCACGAGCCTGGTCTTCACATCTACTCCGTCCCTTCTGGGTGTACCACACACCGTTTCTGGGTGTAAAACCCTTCCCTACGCTATATAAAAAAAAGTTGTTCAAAAACACTTTAAAATCCAGCAAAATTAAAAATCGAAGTCCAATTGTAGCCACTTATCAAATGTTGACATGTCTTATACATGAATAGGTCAAATATGGATGCTGGATTTGTCACAAGAATATGTTGGATGTAAAAGGACCAGGGACCAAGGAACCAATCTTAAAAATATATTGTAATGCCCCGTACACGTGGTCGGACATTGATTGGACATTCCGACAACAAAATCCTAGGATTTTTTCCAACGGATGTTGGCTCAAACTTGTCTTGCATACACACAGTCACACAAAGTTGTCGGAAAATCCGATCATTCTGAACGCGGTGACGTAAAACACGTACATCGGGACTATAAACGGGGCAGTAGCCAATAGCTTTCATCTCTTTATTTATTCTGAGCATGCGTGGCACTTTGTGCGTCGGATTTGTGTACACACGATCGGAAATTCCGACAACGGATTTTGTTGTCGGAAAATGTTATAGCCTGCTTTCAAACTTTGTGTGTCGGAAAATCCGATGGAAAATGTGTGATGGAGCCTACACACGGTCGGAATTTCCGACAACAAGGTCCTATCACACATTTTCCGTCGGAAATTCTTTTTTCAGATCGTCAGAGAGTTCTTGCCATGAGGTGCCACGTTGAACTTCCAGTGACCAGTGTGAGAGAGTGAGAGCGATAACACCAAATTTAACACACCTGCTTCCCATTCACACCTGAGACCTTGTAACACTAACAAGTCACATGACACCAAGGAGGGAAAATGGCTAATTTGGACATTTTCACTTAGAGGTGTACTCACTTTTGTTGTCAGCAGTTTGGACATTAATGGCTGTGTGTTGAGTTATTTTGAGGGGACAGCAAATTTACACTGTTATACAAGCTGTACACTCACTACTTTACATTGTAGCAAAGTGTCATTTCTTCAGTGTTGTCATATGAAAAGATATAATAAAATATTTACAAAAATGTGAGGGGTGTACTCACTTTTGTGAGATACTTAAGTACCTCAATGGTGATCCCAGTGCAGGAAGAAAACTATTCAGTCTCAGGGAGTGTAAGAAAACACAGGGCCACTCAATGAAATTGGAGGAGAAGCGGTTTAAAGGGTTTGTAAAGGTGAAAAAAAATTCTAAATAACAAACATGCCTATACTTACCTACTCTGTGCAATAGAATTGCATAGAGCGGCCGGGAACCTCCTCCTTTTGGGTCCCCCGCTGGCTCTCCTGGCCCCTCCATTTTGTCCAGTGCCCCTATGCATCCATTGACACAGACAGAGGGACCTCACCCCCCCCCGCTCCATCATTAATGGCTCCGGGAACCAGAACTGAGGGGAGAAACAATCTGCCAACGTGCACGTTGGATCAAAAGGGGTGTCAGGTAAGTAAAGGGGGGCTGAGGGGGCGATGCTGACACCTAAACCTTTTATTACCTTAATGCAAGGAATGCATTAAGGTAAAACATGTTTAGACTTTACAATCCCTTTAACCACCTCAATACAGTGCACTTACACCCCCTTCCTGCACAGACCAATTTTCAGCTTTCAGCGCTGTCACAGTTTGAATGACTCAGTCATGCAGCATTGTACCCATATGAAACTTGCGTCCTTTTTTTCACACAAATAGAGATTTCTTTTGGTGGTATTTAATCACTAGTGAAAAAAAATTTTGTGAAAAAAATGCCTTTTTCTTTGTTTCTGTCATAAAATTTTGCTAATTAGTAATTTTTCTTCATAAATTTTGGCCAGCATTTATACTGCTACATATCTTTGGTAAAAACAACCCAAATTAGTGTATATTATTTGGTCTTTGTGAAAGTTATAGATTCTACAAGCTATGATGCTAATCACTGAAAATTGCTCACATCTTATCAGGAATCTCATTTCTTGAGACACTAACAAGTCAGGAAAGTACAAATACCCCCCAAATGACCCCTTTTTAAAAAGTAGACATTCCAAGGTATTAGGTAAGTAGCATGGTGAGTTTCTTTACGTTGTATTTTTTTCCCACAATTCTTTGAAAAATGAAGATTTTTTTTTTTTTTTTTTTTTACAAAATTGTCAAATTATCAGGTTATTTCTCACACACAGCATATGCATACAACAAATTACACCCCAAAATACATTCTGCTACTCTTCCCGAGTATGGTGATACCACACGTATGAGACTTTTACACAGCCTGGCCACATACAAAGGCCCAACATTGAAGTAGCACCTTCAGGCGTTCTACGAGCATAAATAACATATCTCATTTCTCAACCACCTATTACACTTTTGAAGGGCCTGGAGCACCAGGACAATGGAATTGCCCACAAAATTACCCCATTTTGGAAAGCAAACACCCCAACGTATAATCTATGAGGCATAATGAGTCTTTTGAACGGTTCATTTTTTTCCAGAAGTTTTTGGAAAATGTGGAAAAAAAATGAAAACGCATTTTTTTTTTACACAAAGTTGTCAATTTATAACAGGGATATGCAATTAGCGGACCTCCAGCTGTTGCAGAACTACAAGTCCCATGAGGCATAGCAAGACTCTGACAGCCACAAGCATGACACCCAGTGGCAGAGGCATGATGGGACTTGTAGTTTTGCAACAGCTGGAGGTCCGCTAATTGCTTATCCCTGATTTATAAGATATTTCTAACACATAGCATGTATATATGTCATAAACCAGATGTGACCAGAACTTTGTGACTGCGACAGAGTGAACCAGACATAAATAGGTAAAAGTATGTAAGTTTATTAAAGTAAATGCATATAAATATGAACACACCACCAATACAAACAGAGTGAACAAACTGAACAACCAAACAGTGATAATAAACCAATCATTATATATAGCAAAAGGGAGTACCAGAATCATAGTCAAGCCAGGCCAGGGCCATAAACAGGAGATCAGCAGATGGGGGGCCAGGAGTAAACAGACAGGGAACAAGATGGAAGGAATCAGGCTGCAGGGCAATGATCCAGGGATACAGAAACAGATACAAACAGGTTCAGGATACAGGATACAGGATACAGGAATCAGGAATCCTGGTTCAGGTCCAGGATCAGGATAACAGATAAACAGGCTGCAAGTCAGGGCACGAGGACAATACCAGGGCAAGGTGTGTGTGCACTTGCCGGGTATTTATACACATCTCAATCAGACTCAGGTGATGCCTGATTGCAAGAGATAATGTCGGCCCCACACTGCCAGGAACCACCCGCTGGTGGACGCCAGTACTGCAGCCCAAAGATCACATAATACCAGCAAGGAAAGGCTCTCCTGACAGTTCCAAGCTGTCAGGAGAAACCTGCTGGTGGACCACAGTACTGCAACCTAAATGGTAGATATTACCAGTGGAGGGAACCTTTCCTGACAGTACCCCCCCCTCGAAGGAGTGACCTCCGGATGCTCCAACTAGCCTTTGCTGGGGAAAGTCTGGCTCTGGTTTTTCAGTGGTCCAGGATCAGGATCAGGATAACAGATAAACAGATAAACAGATAAACAGGCTGCAGGTCAAAGCACAAGGACAATGCCAGGGCAGGGTGTGTGTGCACTTGCCGGGTATTTATACACATCTCAAATGATGACCCAAATGATAGATATTACCCGCGGAGGGAACCTTTCCTGACAATATAGCAAAAATGACACCCCTAAATACATTCTGCTACTCTTCCCGAGTATGGCGATACCACATGTGTGAGACTTTTACACAGCCTGGTCACATACAGAGGCCCAGCATTGAAGTAGTACCTTCAGGCGTTCTAGGAGCATAAATTACACATCCCATTTCATTCCCACCTATCACACTTTTGAAGGTCCTTGAGCACCAGGACAGTGGAATTACCCACAAAATGACCAGATTTTGGAAAGCAAACACCCCAACGTATATTCTCTGAGGCATGGGCTGCAAATAGGTACTCGGGTACTCTGATGGGTTGGTGACAGGTACTCGGGTACTCTGATGGGCTGGTGATAGGTACTCGGGTACTCTGATGGGCTGGTGACAGGTACTCGGGTACTCTGATGGGCTGGTGGAAGGTACTCGGGTACTCTGATGGGCTGGTGACAGGTACTCGGGTACTCTGATGGGCTGGTGACAGGTACTCAGGTACTCTGATGGCCTGGTGACAGGTACTCGGGTACTCTGATGGGCTACAGATACATACTCGGGTGCTTTGATGGGCTGGTGACTGGTATTCGGGTACTCTGAAGGGCGGTGACAGGTACTCGATACTCCTTTGGACTGTGACAGATACTCAGGTACTCATATGGACTGTGACAGGTAGTCAGGTACTCGGGTACTCATATGGACTGTGACAGGTACTCAGGTACTCGGGTACTCATATGGACTGTGACAGGTACTCAGGTACTCGGGTACTCATATGGACTGTGACAGGTACTCATATGGACTGTGACAGGTACTCATGTACTCATATGGACTGTGACAGGTACTCAGGTACTCGGGTACTCATATGGACTGTGACAGGTACTCGGGTACTCATATGGACTATGACAGGTACTCAGGTACTCATATGGACTGTGACAGGTAGTCGGGTACTCAGATGAACTGTGACAGGTACTCAGGTACTCATATGGACTGTGACAGGTACTCAGGTACTCGGGTGCTCATATGGACTGTAACAGGTACTCAGGTACTCATATGGACTGTGACAGGTAGTCAGGTACTCAGATGAACTGTGACAGGTACTCAGGTACTCATATGGACTGTGACAGGTAGTCAGGTACTCAGATGAACTGTGACAGGTACTCAGGTACTCATATGGACTGTGACAGGTACTCAGGTACTTGGGTACTCAGATGAACTGTGACAGGTACACGGTACTCAGATGGACTGTGACAGGTACTCGGGTACTCAGATGGACTGTGATAGGTACTCGGGTACTCAGATGGACTGTGACAGGTACTCGGGTACTCTGATGGACTGTGACAGGTACTCGGGTACTCTGATGGACTGTGACAGGTACTCGGGTACTCTGATGGACTGTGACAGGTACTCAGGTACTCAGATGAACTGTGACAGGTACTCGGGTACTCTGATGGACTGTGACAGGTACTCGGGCACTCAGATGAACTGTGACAGGTACTCATATGGACTGACAGGTACTCGGATGAACTGTGACAGGTACTTTGATGGGTGGTGACAGGTCCTCTTTATTGGGGAGGGGGCAATCAGTGTGTGATTGGTGTGCACTATAAGCGGTAACGAGATGTTACCGCAATCTCATTCTCACACACGATCGGTGTGTGAGGAGGAGAACCCGGTAACATCTCGTTACCGCGGTTTGTTGACATTTAGTGATCGGCTGTGAAAGGATCACAGCCGATCACGTGGTAAGCAGCCGCGGGAACACGCCGCCACTGACGTGCACGCGCAACATGCTCCAGATCGTGCAAAGTGGGGTGGTACCACCTGTGATCAGCCGTGACTTCATCACGGCCGATCACGTAGTAAACAGCCATGCCCAATGGCTGTTCACCCCCCTCGTGGCTAGCGGTGTCTCCGTGATCGCGCACATTTCCTGTTTAAATGGGGAGACGTCATATGACGCCCTCCTAGAACGATAGCCGCGCCGCCTGGCCGACATATGACAGCCGGCGGGCGGCAAGAGGTTAACCTTAAGCTGTGTAGGGGGTTTTTCACTGTCAGGGCGATAAGGATGTGGAACTCCATTCCACAATCAATGGTCTCAGCGGGAAGTATTGGTAGTTTTGAAAGACTCTTGGACATGCATGTTAGTGAACAAAATATACAGGGATATGGGAAACGATTATCGACATGAACACACACACACACACACACACACACCCACACAGGTTGAACTGGACAGACTAGTGTCTTTATTCAACCTTACCAACTATGTAACTATATAACTATGTAAAAAATGTCAGAGTACCACAATATGCTGCTTTGCAATTGTTCAGCCATGAAGCCAGAATAGCAATGTCCTTTCTCTGAGTGCTGCTAGCTTTGCATGCTTCACAGAGTCATGAATTAGAAGCCAGAAAGAGGTTTAGTTTAGTTTTTAGTCAAATATAGTAGCACATACTATTTAATAATACATTTCCCATGATTTAGCATGCTCTAGTAACCAGCTGGATTGCTGAATACTTAATTTGTTGGTCCAAATTGCCAAGGATTCCAAGACTGCATTCATTTTCAGGGGCATAGTTACAAATCTGGGGGCTCCATAGAAAAATGTTTTGAATGATTTTTAAACTAAGCTTAAGGTGATTATTAAAATTGGGGGGCAACCTAGCACCAGATATATTCTTGCGTTTATGTTTAGGCCCTTCATGGTAAAATAGTAATAAAGGCTCCAATTTGTTTAGCATAATTAGATGCGTTGAACTGAGAACAATACTGGGTATTATTCTAGATACAGTGCAGGACCAATTTGTTCACTCTGTGCCGCTACCCCGAACCTATGGTCAGGGAGCATGCAATTATAAACCACAATCCACTGGTTTACTTTTTTTTGCATTGAGTTTTCCTTGAAATATGTACCAGACTCATATCCAAGCATGCCTGGGTAGCCAGAAAAGGGGGGGACAGTGAGCATGTGCCTCCCCATCCTTACTCCTGCATCATAACAGGCCACAAGCCCTAAAGAAAATAAATATGAAATAAAAAAGGTGTAGGAGTTCCCCAAAAACCATACCAGATCATTATCCTTGTTTAGAAAATGGTATGGATTTTCAGGGGGACCCAGTGCAAAAAAAAAAGAAAAACGACATGGAGTACCCCTGAAAATCAATGCCAGTACCTCATTATTGATAAGGATCTGGTATAGATTTTGGGAGGGACCACTACACTTTTTTTTATTTTGGGTCTGGTATGGATTTTAAGGGGTGCCCTCACGCAAAACTAACAACAAAAGTGTGAGGTTTCCCCAAAATCTATACCAGACCATTATCTGAGCTTGCAGCCTGGGTGGCCAGGAAAGGGTGGTGTCTCCTGAATCATACCAGGCCACAAGCCCTTACAATGGGGAGGGTACCTTGCCATGTTGATAAGGACAGGGGCTCCTTCTCCACATCCCTGGCCCGATGGATGTGAAGACATATGTGGCGAGAGGGGGACATTTGTAGAATCCAGAAGCCTCCTTTGACATAAATATTGTCTTTCCTATCGTCTTAGATATCGTCTCTCCTGGCTTAAATGTCATTGTGATCATATTTGTACAATGGCCACAGCCAGGATCCTCTGCCCCTTTGTTTACATTCAATTGTCCTCTGTGTAATGCCATTTGCAGCAAGAGTATCAATGGTGGAGGCTCAACCATACGGGGCCCTGTGGGGGACCGCCCCCCTAATCCATGTGCCGAGCCCCTAATTTACATGCAGACTGCTGGACGCATTGATTCCAATAGGAAGTTTTTTTTTTTTTTTTAGAAGCACATAATTAGAGCTGGAGGCCACCCAGTTGTGTGAAAATAGCGAATTATTAATCACTATTGTCTTCCTGATTTTTCTCCCAGCCAATCCTGGCTCAGGTAGCGGGTCCTATTGGCTACTGAGGAGGAAGGAGGAGGCACGCAGGGGAAGCCACGTCGCCGTGAAGCTGAGGAAGGAGGAGACGCAGAGGCCCGCCGCCCGCCGCCAGGAGGAAGCCAGTGACCTAGATGGGGTAAGTGCGGGGACCAATCAACCGACGGGGGGGATGCAGGAGACCCGACCGGACGGATTGCTGCCCCCCCCCCAAAAAAAAATATACCACCAGCCGCCACTGAGTATCAATATGAGCAGTTCATCAGTAGGTCATCAGGCTGTCATTCATTGTGATTGATGGTGGATCTACACCTGACTGGGTGACATGACTGCCATTGGATCTACATTGTGGGATTGGGGATTTTTACTAAAGGACTTTTTCAAATGTGTCCGTGTTTTTATTTACTATTCATTTCTTGGAATGAAGCAGGGCTACCATATACCTCATTCACAGAGGAAAGCCGGACATCTCAAGGCCTCCTTATATTAAAGGGGGCTTACAGATTCTGATGTCTCACCTTCACAGACCCTCATATCCACCTGGCCAGGAATGTGAGAAAGAAGCCCTTATCCCCATCAACATAGGAACTGTTTATAATTATTAGTTTGTAATATCATCTATTATAATGATGGTGATTTTTTGCCCATTAAGCTGCTTAGGTGATATTTGCTTTATATGGATTTCTTTGGTGTATTTAGAGTAGTTTATTTTATTTATTGTTCTTTGTAATTCAGTTTTCTTCTATTTTCTATTTCTTTTTTTCTCTTTGTGAAATGTTGCTTTCATTGATTGCATTGGTATATTGTTGTTTTTATTATACTTTTTTGTCCAACTGTCTGTTTTCTTGTTTTTGTGAAAAAAAAAGTAAAATACCAGGCTACTGCACATCCAGCATAGTAATAGCCATAATAATAACAACATAGCACTATTTAAAGACCAATTCACTCTTAAAATATAAGGAAAGGAAAATGCAACCAATGTCCCCATAGCACTTTTAAGCTTTATTAGTCTTTTTCTTAATGAAAACCATTTAAAATCACAATTTTTGTGTGGTCATGTGACTACAAACCATCCATGCTATGTCCCCACTTTTGTGCAAAGATTTGTGAGTAACTCACATCAGGGCAGTAAATGACATGCAGCCAGCTCAGACTACACTTCCCATGATTCCTCATTGCAATCTCTCTTAAAAGCCAAAATGACGAGGGTAAGAGTTGTAAGGACTGGAGCAGACTTTCTTTAGAATTACAGTGCTCATGCATCAGAAAAATTGTCTAACATAGCTAGTCATTTTGCACTAATAAAAGTATATGGATATATAGATAATTTGTCTATTCATTTTAAGGACATACATCTGTATATAAGCATACTTAAAAACAAACTAATGGATGTGCACACCTGAGGACTTTATAAGTGTCACTATTCAATAAATTGTTAAAAATCATAGAAATGTATTTCAAAATCTTAAAAAGACATATACTGTAGATAATCAGTGCTGTTTGATTACATGTATTCTAGCATATCAAAATCATCAATACAGTTAATTGTTAATTATAATCTGGTTCATAACATCCATCCAACCAATACGACTGTACTCATTTGTACTCTGTACTTATTACACTATGCGTTTCTTAGACATTACGTTACCACTTCCTCAGAAAAAATTAATGGAGGTAGGTATTTAGAACAACACTGTACAACCTGATAATTAAATAAAAATAATTACAGTCATTATTTAGATAGCGATCCAGTCCCTCCAGTCCCACTTTTTCATCCATTGTCCTTCAAAGGTGATTTTCATATATAGATTAATATCCATATATCCTCTATAGAAGGTGCCCATAGTGGAGATTTAGATATAGTTCCCTCTATGGGAGCACCTTCCTCTTTAGACAGAATTCAGTATGTTACAGGTCATCCACACAGCAAGATGTAACATGTCACGTGTGCTTGAGTAGAAGATTTTACAGTGTTGCTCTAGATACCTACCTCCACCCATTCCAGGGGGACATGGGCCGTGGTCTCTAAGTAACCATATTATGACTAGCAATTAATTGTATTGATGAATTTGGTGTGCTTGAATACATGTAACAGAATAGCACTAATGATCATTTTTTGTTTTAAAGATGTTGAAATAAATGTGTATGATTTTTAAAAATGATAGTACCTACAATGTCCCCAGGTCTGTGTACCTATTGATTTGTTGTCATAGTCTTTTTGCATACATGATGATGTGAGGAATCTTTCAGGTGCCGATGATGCTGGGAGGTCATCCATTTGAATGTTTTTGTCCCAGCACTGGAAATCAATCAATGGGCAGGGAACTTGAACGATCAACAGATACTGTAGTTAATGTATTATAACATGTCAGTTTAAACATGAAGCCTATTATAATTGTATATATAGTAAGAGAAACTATGCTCAAGGGGATTTCCATTTTTGCCTAGAGAAACACTTTAAATACACTATAACACATCTTATTTTCACCTTCCTTTTTGACTTTGACCACAGGGGGGAGAACTTCTGGGGGAATCTAGGATGGAAAAGGACCTGGGGGTCCTAGTAGATGATAGGCTCAGTAATGGCATGCAATGCCACGCTGCTGCTAACAAAG
This sequence comes from Lithobates septentrionalis, assembly GCA_037952835.1. NCBI lineage: Eukaryota > Metazoa > Chordata > Amphibia > Anura > Ranidae > Lithobates > Lithobates septentrionalis. The sequence continues at coordinate 1,882,924 of JBBDGP010000203.1, read as the reverse complement.
CAAACAGAATATTGGCATGTGTTAAAAAGGGGATCAACTCCAGAGATAAAACGATAATTCTCCCGCTCTACAAGACTCTGGTCCGGCCTCACCTAGATTATGCTGTCCAGTTCTGGGCACCAGTCCTCAGGAAGGATGTGGTAGAAATGAAGCGAGTACAAAGAAGGGCAACAAAGTTAATAAAGGGTCTGGAGGATATTAGTTATGAGGAAAGGTTGCCAGCACTGAACTTATTCTCTCTGGAGAAGAGACATTTGAGATATGATTTCAATATACAAATACCATACTGGTGACCCCACAATAGGGATAAAACTTTTTCGCAGAAGTAGTTTAACAAGAGTCTTGGCCACAAAATTAGAAGAAAAGAGGTTTAACCTTAAACTACGTAGATGGTTCTTTACTGTAAGAGCGGCAAGGATGTGGAATTCCCTTCCACAGGCAGTGGTCTCAGCAGGGATCATCGATAGTTTCAAGAAACTATTAGATAAGCACCTGAACAACCACAACATACAGGGATATACAATGTAATACTGTCATATAATCACACACATAGGTTGGACTTGATGGACTTGTGTCTTTTTACAACCTCACCTACTATGTAACTATGTAACTTCAGTGCATTTTGCCAAAAAGGTCTTTATTGTCATTGTAAAATAAATTACAAAATTAAACAAGATTACAATGCCAGTCCTCACAATGCAAAAAAACAGTACTTCACACACAGCCACAAAACATATACATATATTTGTAAATGTGAGTTAAGTATACAGTACACATCGTTGGAAAAGGTTACATCAACCAAATAATAGTGAACAACCCATAACCATTTGGCTAATTAACTTGATTTCATTTTCGCATTCATTGCGGTAATGGCCTTTGGAAAAAAAGCTTTCCCTGAATCTATTTGTCCTTGCCTTAATTTTTCTGAAATGCCTACCCAAAGGCATTTATTCAAATAAATGGTGACCGGAATGGAAAGAATCATTCACTATTCTCTTTGCTCTACAAGCGTAATGGGACTGACAAATTTCAACTAGGGGGGAAGTTTACTGTCCACAATTTTCTGCATGGTATGAACAACTTTATGAAGCAGTCTGATATAGTTTCATAGTTAACTTAAATAGTTACATATTTAGTCTGGTTGAAAAAAGATACAAGTTCACCCAGTTCAACCCACAGAGAAAAGAACCCCACAAAACACACACACACACACAAATTGAAAACCTCCAAAGACACAATCCTATACTGACATTTGATCCAGAGGAAGGCCAAAAAACGCAATAAAGCATTATCAAATTTGCTCCAGCGGGGTAAAAAAATTCTCTCCTGATCCCCTAAGAGGCAATCGGATATTCCCTGGATAAACTTTACCTATAAATATTAGTATCCAGTTAAATATTGTGCATTTAGGAAAGAATCAAGTCTTTTTTTAAACAATCAACTAAGCTGGCCAGAACTAGCTCTTGAGGGAGTCTACTCCACATGTTCACAGCTATTACTGTGAAGAAGACTTTTTTGTATTTGGAAGGTAAATGTCTTTTCCTCCAGACAAAAAGAGTGTCTATTTTTTCTCTGCGATGACCTTAAAGTGAATAACTCTACACCAAGTTCATTATATGAACCACATGTTGATCATATCCCCCTTAATCTCCTCCTCTTCAGTTCCTCTAATCTTTCCTCTTAGCTGAGCTCCTCCATGCCTCTTATTTGTTTGGTTGCCCTTCTCTGCACTTTCTTCAGTTCCCCAATATCTTTTTTGTGAACTGGTGCCCAAAACTAAACCATATATTCTAGATGCGGTCTTACTAATGTTTTGTACCGGGGCAAAATGATATCTCTCTTCCTGGAGTCCATGCCTCTCTTAATACAAGAAAGGATTTTGCTTGCTTTTGAAACTGCAGCTTGGCATTGCATTGCAAGCTATTATTAATCTTATGATCTACCGGAACACCCAGATCCTTCTCCACCATTGATTTTCCCAGTTGTACTCCTCCTAGTATGTATGAGGCATGCATGTTTTTAGCCTCCAAGGACATAAATTTAACCTCATTTGCCACATAGTCGCCCAATTAAACAGCATTGAGGTTGAGTTGTAAGTTGGAGACATCCTGTAAGGATGTCATTCCACTACATAGCTTGGTGTTATCTGACATGGCGCTTTTAGTCCCAGACTCTATTTCGTATATATAAATATATAAATATAATAATCCGTAAAAGTCCCAACACTGATCCCTGAGGTACACCACTAATAATCGTAGACCATACAAAGTATGAATCATTAACACTACTTAGTCTTATCAGCAACTGGAGCACCACATTGACATACAGTACACCAGTATACTCTCAACAGATGAATGATAGAAAGTCAATGCTTTCTTCTCTACTTTTAACAACTTTTCTTAAGTAATCTCATAAAATAGGCATTGCTGCGATTTTTTAATGGTCGTGTTAACTTTTATTGATCATGGTAGAGTTTCAGAAATCTCTAAATTTTCAATGGAATTTCAGGAAGTTCAGGAAGTTAAAAAGAAATCTTAATTGCAAATTTATACTTAAGACTCTTGCACAGTTAAGCAAAGAATAATCAACTCAGGTCCAGACCATTGAAGTGATATCTGAAGGGTCACTGTGAACAGGTCCACCAGCTTCTGACATCTGGTACTAGTGGACAGGAGAAACATTCAGTCAGGAGCTGGAAGGCAGAACTAAATCAGCTTCATAATGTACAATTGGTTGGTTGTTGCCAATAGACATGAATGGATTCTGGTTGGTTGTTGCCACAGGATTGGAGTGGATAGTGCATGCAGGAGAATAGGTCACAAAAACCCTGGCCTGGCCAGTCTGGCCCAATGAGTGCATTGACTTTTTACTACTGCTGCCTTAAATTGTGATCATTAGCTGCCATGAAAGGAAGAAAATTTGAACACAAATTTGCAAGGCTTGTGACAATGGGCCATTGCTAGTCGTTTAGTAGTGCCATTTGCTAGCGCTGCATTTTAAATAATACCTGTAATAAGCAACAATGAAGACCCAATCAGCTTGTACAAGCAGGGTAGTAGTCTGGTAGTTTTCATCATACTCAAGAATATATTATAGAGAGTCAGTAACATAATGTGTTGGTTGGAGGGAGCTTGGGGCTACATTTGGGTAATTCCTGGGCAAACCAGATGGGACATTTTGTGGTAGAGTTACACATGTAGGTAGATACCCACACATTGCATTGAAGCATCCAGAGAAATCTTTCAATTAGGTCTGTCAGACCTCCTGGTTGCCTTTATTCCTGCATTTTAGGAGAAAGATCAATGTACACAACAAATTGACAAAACCTTAGGTGTAATTTCTATGTAGAAAAGATGTGAGATATCAGTCCATCTTGTTTGCTGTCACATAATGTACACAGCCTTTGTAGTCCTCTGACCCTATCACCTCAAAAAATCATTACAAACTAAAGAATTGCTTAAAATATATTGCTTCCCTAAACCATTTCAGAGCTTTAATTAAGGTCACCACAAATTATCCTGATTTATCCTCAATCTCCATCGATGGCTTTTAGGAATCCATTGATATGGAGATAATGCAATTTCATTTGTTGAGCTTTTTAGTTGAGTGCAGAACTGAATATTTAAACAAACAAAATGAACATCTTGTTCAGCACATTACACATATTTGCTTACAGCTTTACAAACATAGTTTTTATAGATTTAGCACAGATCATTTAAAATACTGAGCTTGCATTACTCGTGAATGGACAGGCACTGTGTACAAATTCCCTGTTCCAGGCTCGTGGGAGCTGATTACAGGGAAATGTCTGAGATATTATTTCATTCACACACACAGGCTCAGCATTTATTAACATAAACTGAAAAAATAAGGAAGCTTTTCTGCCTGCAACTAAGAATAATCATTTCAATTAGAACAGTTTTCATTGCTTAATTTAAAGAAGGGAATACAACAGATTCAACTCATACCTCATTCAACTTTGTGCCTGTGGTATGAAAAAGTAATGAAGCCACACTGTAGACTCTAAAGGTCCCAGCCAGCTCACTCTCCATATGTTTTCATTGCAGATAGATTCGGGTGCATGCTCCATGTTCCCCTCCATGTTGTCAAGTTGGAAACCACAAGTTTCAAGCACAGCTGGAATGTAAAATAGAATCCTCTAATATACTGGTTCCTAACCTTTTTGGAGTCACGGACCCATTTAAGAATCTGATGAAAGCCATGGACCTCTCCCCCAGAAAAAGTCATATCAACATTGCTTTATATGTAGATTGTTTTTTCCTGAAATGTGATTGCCTCATACATATATGCCATACACAAATTTGAATAAAGTAAATGATCACTCCTTTTCATGCAAAAAGTAATGGTCACTCATTACAAAAATAAAATAAAATCATCTTGTGCAAATCAACAAAACAATTTTAATTCTGCTCAAATCTATTACTACTACTACTACTCGAAAATGAGAACTAGCACTTGCTATTGTGGAGTGGCACAAGATGACGGTTGAGCAGAGAGCAATGATTCAAATTTAAATGGTAAACATGGGGCAACAAATAGTCAAGAGACACTTAGCGGTTGATGCTATGAGCAGTAGCAAGGTGTGTTTTCCTAATTTTTTTTTTAATGGGAAACCATTGATTGGGACAAGGAAGAGGGCAGTTTAGTCAGTGTAAATGCTATTTTTTTTATCTGACCCTAATGGACCACCAGAAACCCATCAATAGACAACTTAAGGGTCCATTGACCCAAAGTTAAGAACCCCTGCTGTAATATAATCTATTAAAATAATACAAGGTAGGTACAAAAAAACACTCCTCTGGACATGTAGAGGTGCGTGTTATTCATACCTGCCTTGCATTGTCTGTTCAGTGAATTATAATAAAGGATCTTGTTTTATATTCCAGCCTTGCTGATCAACTTATGGTTTCACACACCATAACCTGCCAAAAATACCAGTTTGCACCATTATTATTAGGGATTAGCTACAGCAAGGAAACTACTAGGGTATGAAAAGACTAAGGGAACCCATAGGTACCTAAATATTTAGGGCTTGTAGAATACAATGAAATATTTAGGGCTTGTAGAATACAATGGCAAATATGGATGAGCCTGTATTTTTTCCTTCAGTGTCATTTATTCTCTGTTTCTTCCTTATTTTTACTGTCTCCCCTCTTTGGGGTTTAGCTCACCTTTTCCTATGTACTCCTTTAGAATTGAACCAGGCTTCCCAGGCCAGAGAAACAGGGCACTCAAAAGCAACTGCACTGCTTTTACCACATCATTTATAGAATATCCATGATATTTCCTTGGGAATATGACATTACCTGAAATAAAAATTAAAATGGAGGGTGTTGCATATTTTTATGTCACACGATATTTGCACAGCATTTTTTCAAATTAAGTTTTTTGGAGAAAAATACACTTTAGCGAATTTTAATGCAAAAAAAGCAATATAATACCCAGATGTTGGTAAAATATAAAAGTTAATGTTACACCGAGCAAATAGATACCAAACATGGTTACACTTCGAATGGCGCCAAACTACAGTACTTAAAAATCTCCATAGGTAACGCTTTAAAAACCTTTACAGGTTACCAGTTTAGAGTTACAGAGGAGTTCTGGCACTAAAATTATTTCCCTCACTCTGATGTTCACAGTATACCTCATTGATGTTTACATATGCATGCGGGACCTACGCATGTGTTCGCATTTGCGTGTAAGGACAGGGAAACAGGGACGCTTTTATTATTTTTTAAATTGTATTTATTTTATTTACAAAAACCTTTTCTACACTATATCTTTAATTTTTTTTTCTCTTTTTTTGCTACCAGAAGGGATAAACATCATCCCTTGTGATAGCATGGGCCATGATAAGTGTTCTTTATAGAGAGATCTGGGGTCTATTGGACGCCAGACCTTTCCTCTGTCCTCCAAAGCATCTGATCAAATGAAGATCGGTTTGATCAGATGCTTGTTCAAGCTGGTAATGACTTGTTTACGTAAGACCGAAACCAGAAGTGACAAAATCCTCATCAGTTAGGGTTTCCGCCATCACACAGTGTGAGGAACAACATCAGTTCCTTTCACTGTGTCCCAGGAACCAGATGCCGCTGGTCGCATCCTTGCCAGGCTCCCCAATCACAAGGGAAAGCCCAGTAAAGCCTGCGGAGGCAGCAGAAGAGGGGGGTGGGCCTTTTGGCCACCTCTAAAAGTAATCCAGCGGCTTCTTAGCTGCTAGGATTAATTTTACGTTGAAGGGAATCACTGACCCTAAAAAAATGATATCTCAATAGTTTCTGCAGATGCAATAATGACCGAGATATCATCCTTCCAATCCAGCAATGTACTGGTACGTCGCTGGTTGGTGAGCGGTTAAATGCAACATGATTCCTAAAAAAGAAGAATAGTAACTGATTTTAAAATTAGACAAATTATATGATGGACCTGGGGCACTCAGCAGAAGACCAGGGACATAGGGACATCTTCTCTGGGTACCAGGGTCTTGCTATGCCTCTGAGTCCATGCCCACTACCACTGTAGACTTGAAACAGTTTCTTCTGGCTTTGTGATCTTAGCGTAGCATGATCTAGACAACAGATATCTATGTGTAGCGCCCTGGGGTTTTGTCAGGGAGTTCCTCACCAAATTCCTTGTCAGGGTAGCTACCATAGATAAATTGTTAGAGATCCATTGATTTCTCCTTAATTTCTCCCCTGGCCTTGTTGTACTTTTCTCTTCTACCACTGGGTGGCCGGGCACTCAGTGGTACTAGAAATGAGAAGGACCACTCAAGGTCAGATTATGGGTATATGGGGTATCTCAACCAATGGGCAGGGGTTTTCTTGAATCCCTTGTCCTGCCGGGAGATATATTCAGAAGAAAGAGGGCAGCGCAGGGTTGCGGCTTGCAGTCCAACTAAAAGTGACGGTTATGCCGGCCGGAGAACCTATCGTGGTCGGAGGTAGAAGGGAAGCTGGCGCCACTAAGGGACCAATCACCTTCACCAGGGACCACAGTGAGTAACTGAAGCAAGTACTGGAGCAGTATTCTCACCGAACGGACACGGTGGGGAATCTGGAAACTTCAGGCAGTGTTCAAGTCAGGGACCCAACCAATGGAGGTGACGCTTGCAGAGCAGCCTTGTGTGTCAAGCTAGGGACTGAGCTGGTCAGCAGGGGTGAAGCTTGAAGGTTTCCGAAGTGCCAAGCTAGGGACCCAGCAGGGAAGCGTGGGTGACGCTTGAGGGAGATACCATTGCAAAAGCCTTGAGGAGCTCATGGGATTCAGGGTTAGTGAATCAGAGGGTCCAGTGAGAGACCAGGAGCTCAAGGCGCGGAAGAACTACAAGTACAACTTGTAGTAAAGCTGAGAGAACTGTTACGTTTGAATTAGGAACTGTTAGGTACTGTAGCCATAGGGGACAGCAAACCTGCACGTGCAAAAGTGGCACCTTGCTGGGGCCCTTCCCTGTATGGCTGTCCACCTATTGAAGCCTCGGTGTCTGAAATTGCAACTACTTAAGGGTGATCTGGCCCCAACCCTCTTTCCCTTGCAAAGTATAAAAGGACTGTTAAAAGAAATAAAACCTATTTTGTATCCAAGAAGTGTCTGGCGCCCAATGACTTTTATCACCTTTGCATCCACTATGCCTCACAACCCACTACATATTGAAGGATGTCAGCGGTTTGTGGCCTAAAAGGCTCTCATTAGACTTGAAGAGGTTAGAGATTCTGCTATATATGTTCTAGACCAGTGTTTCTCAACCCTTTGTCAGTCAAGGCCCTGTTTAAAATTATGAACAATCTCAAGGCACCCCATTCTGAAATGTCAAAAGTTAAATAGTTTTACATAACATAATAACATTCATGCATGCAGGACACCAATGTGACTTATTCTTCCAAAGCATATACACCTTTGCACACTGGTACTGACTAGTATTGCAATGTTTCTCAGCTAACATGACGCTATTGCTGATGGAGAGGGGCAGGAGAGTGGCAAAGATGCTGTGCAGGCACCCGATGTCCTCCTTATCAATTGATGATGTCATTAGTTGGTAGCAGTGGCGGCCCATCTATACGGGGCACAGGGGCGCCGCCCCCCTAATTCATGCGCCCGGCCCTCTAATTTGCATGCAGGGCGCCAGACGCATGGATTCCAATTTTTTTTTTAGAAACACGTGATTAGAACCAGAGGCTCTAATTGGCTTCAAAAAAGGGTTGGCTCGGGGCGCAGAGCCCACCCAGTTGTGTGACAATATCAAATTAATATTCGCTATAGTCTTTCTGATTCTGAGTGACCCAGGGTGTGTGTGGGAGACCCGACTGCCGGGACAGGGCGTCAGCGGATGGATTGCCGGTGGACAGATTGCCGCCCCCCCACCAAAAAATAGACCACCAGCCACCACTGGTTGGTAGGACACCGACAGCTGGAAGGTTGTAATTGTGCACAATGAAAACCTTTGACTTTGTGTAACTAAAAGGCAGGCTTGGTCCACCTGCTGGATTGTATACAATTGTTGATTAAAAATAAAGCATATCAGGCCACCTTCTACTGTCCATTTAAACAATGTAAATTGTTTCATGAGAGCCTTATACATGTCAAAGCTCACAAATTGTGGTTTTAATCCTAGGCCCATAGGAAATTAGGGAACTTAAAGTGGATGTAAACCCTCACATATACCCAGCAAAATGAACAGCCTCAGATGAGGTATGAAACAAATCTCCCTAAATAAGTTTTACAGTACATGCATATCTGCTGTCTTCAGCTTTATATATTCTTTAGAAGGTGCACATCGTATTAGAGATTTTCTCTTCCTGCTCAGCAGTAGGAGTGGATTCTTGGCATACAGCCAAGACAGCTGAATGGAGAAAAGGTACACACCTCCCTTCCACATAGGCACGAGACTTGCAGAGCAGTGCTGTGACAAGGCAAGCTCTCTGCTAATCTATTTATAGCAACCTCTCAAAAATTTCAGGCTGGTTTTATCTCCATCATTCTACATCAGGGGACATTTATCTTTTGTTTTTTTAACAAAGGAATTGTCAAAAACTGCCTCCTGTCTTTATTCGCTTTTGCACTTTTTTGGTGAACAATGTACCCCCTACTCATTCACATGGGGGGCTGAGATCTGGGGGCCCCCTTGTTAAAGGGTGCTTCCAAATCCCGATAAGCCCCCCACCTGCAGACCCCCACAACCACCGTTCATCAACATGGAGACGAGGTGCTTTGGGGCGGGGGGCAGACCCCTCCCCCCTGCCCCAAAGCACCTATCCCCCATGTTGAGGGCATGTGGCCTGCTATGGTTCATGAGGGGGGGGACCTGACAGGATGCATGTTCAGATGAGGGTCTGGTATGGATTTTTTTTTTTGTTTTTGTTTTTTGTTTTGGCGTGGGGTTCACCTTAAAATCCATACCAGATCCTAAGGGCCTGGTATGCATTTGGGGGGGGGGGGGCTGTTTTTTTTTTTCATTATTTTTAATTGGCAGCCTTTTTTTTATATTCAGCTGTCAGCGGCTGACAGCACATGAGTCATCCATTGTTAAGAACGTGGCGGCTGGCTTCCTGGTCCGCTCCTTAGCAACTAGTTCAATGAATAGTTAAATAATGCAGTAATTACCACAAAATCGAACAAATACAGCATTCAATATTTAACTCAAAATTCTTAGTGAATTGAACACTTGCACAATTGTTACTGCATGCAGTATTTTACCGCATTTTATTAGCCATTATTTAAAGGGGTTGTAAACCCCTATTCTATGCATTAAGGTGAAAAACCTTTTGTGCTGCAGCACAGACCTCCCCCCAACTCTTCTTCTTACCTGAGCCTGATCGTTCTGGCGATGGAGACGAGCACAGCAGCTACAGCTGATGTCTCGGGTCCTCATTGGATAGATTGATAGCAGCAGGAGCTATTCAGTGACACGGGAGCCGGGAGCAGGGCTGAGTCCTGCTATCTGTGTCAATGGACGCAGCAGCAGGACTCAGGAGCGCGCCTGCACGAGTGCCCCCATGGAAAGCGGCTCTCAGTGGGGGCACTCGAGAAGAGGAGGAGCCAGGAGCGCCACGGGGGGACCCCGGAAAAGGAGGATTGGGGCCACTCTGTGCAAAACCCTTGCACAGAGGAGGTAAGCATAAAATGTTTGTTATTAAAAAAAAACCGAAGCTTTACAATCACTTTAACTCTTAGTGAATTGACCCCTAAATCACAAACTTTAGACGCATGGTTTTTACAGATTATTATAAGTGATATTGCAGGGTCAGGTGGTAGTGCATGACCCTGGTACCAGTTTTGTGTTAGAAATTTGGATGGAGTATTTATTTTTCCGATAAAATTTGAAGTAGTTGCTATGTCATGTTTTACATTTTTACTTGGCTAAAGAGTCTTGCTAGCCTACAACAGGCTAATGTGTGCCATCCGTGGCAGGATCTCAATAGCCTAACAACAGATCTGGTTGTAGCTGCCAAACCTTTCACCAGTACAGTGCTATTGAAGGTGATAAATAAATGTAATTTACACTTAGCAAGGCCAGCATAATCTGTAAATACTATGCCATCAAAATTTAATTTACTACAGCCTTAGTTTTATCTTAACAAATTTCGGCCATTCTAATGTCTTTTACAAAATCAAGTAGCTACTTACGTAGTTTAGAAATTGCAGAGTAGTAAGAAGTGTAATTACAGAGCAGAGAGGGTAGTTTGGACATTATTAATGGAAATTCAGGCACAGAAATACCTCATTTGTCTTGTATGATCCCATAATGCTAAGTAAGATAGCATCCTGTTCTAGAACACACATTGTTTTCTCTTGTGTTCCATCTCCCCATATATTGCTCTTCTCCTGGAAAAAGAATTATTATAAACATTACGCGCCTTTATGGTATAACATAAATGAAAACAGCCTAGCTAATTTAATTCAGATTTCTCTTTTATCATACGTTGATTTATTTAGTACCATTAACAACATCACATTGTGGAATGCTCATTCATGTACAGGGAAAAGCAACTGTAATTAATCATTTTTATCATGCTCACATTAGAAATGTGTTTGCATTGAAATGTGCTTTTTACAAGGTGTTAGCTGTGCAGATTCTCATAACAGTTACATTCTCCCTCCCGGCCACCCATTCCCACCAAAAGCGACTTACAGTGTGTGCCATCTGCCTTTCTTTTACTGCTAAGAGATCTTACTTTGAATTATGATCAGAGCTTGTTATAGAGTAGTGATGACCAGGGGGTGTAAGAATGGACTGGCTTTCTAGAAATGATGGACTTTGCCAAAAGTCTCAGTGCATTTGAAAGCGTAGTGGTTTTGGCTTTCTACCATGTGTAGAATAGTTCCATATAAAGACTATTTTTGTCTACTGAGACTGGAAGATCCAAATTTTCGCTTCTGTTTTGTAGTTTTAGTGAGCACATATTTAAGGTTATTATTGCAGTGTTTATCTTAAAATGATTTTTGATGTGACTTTTACATTTGAAATGCTCTACCATATTTTGGTTGCCTTATGATTTTACAAAGCTTTGTAGTTTAACTGCTGCAGGTATCTCTTTTGATTTTGGTCATCCCCTCTGCTTAACAGCTCTTGGAATAAGATATCAGTCACATAGGGAGTGCACTGATAGACCACCGGTCTTCTTTTTTCACTCATGCACAGTACTGTTACATCAATTTTTAACAAGCTACCATCATACCAACGTATAGAAAAATGTTTGATCAGGTGAGAAACAACAAAAGTTTTCCATCATGTTTCTTCCAAAATGTTCAGGCATATAGTTGACATTTTCTGTTAAGGAACATATCTTAACAAATAGGCATGGAAATTAGAATGAGGACCCTTTTTTAACAGAAAGGCTATGTGGCACTAGACAGGGCCGCCCAGTGAATATCACTGGAACAGGAAGAAGTAAAGACCAGGGATAAGTATTTAACCGGGTGGGCTCCCTACAGGGCAGGGGGGGCTTTAATTAAAGGACAACAGTACTAAGGATCATATGGAATGTGCATGTATTGCAGAGACCTACTGTTAGGTACCTGGTAGGTGAGCCTGACTGTAGGAGAAGACCTCTCATACAACGCTGGTTCAGGAGCCACTGGAGTGGGGACAGTGGTCTCCTGAGCGCAGTGGGGTAGGAGTGCCTGTTGGAGTGAGTCTCTGATGTAGAGGTAGAGATCCCTCCTGGGATAGCCGGACTGCAGGTGAGAGGAGGCTGGAGCAGAAGCAGGCTGACACACTGGATGGTGGAACTTGCAGGTGAGAGGAGACTGGAACAGCAGCAGACTGATACACTGGAAGTGAGGAAGTCACTAGGCTGAAGCTGATGGTGCAACAGCAAACAGGTAGGCAGGCACAAGCAGAGTCAAACAGTCCGGGTTGGCAGGTAACTGGCACACAGGTAATAACAGCAGGCAAAGGCAGAGTCGGTGAGCAGGCAGAGGTTGGCAATGGTAGCAGATTCAGACAGCAGAAGGGTCAGGCAGGCCGGGTCGGGGTTGGAGCAGGTCGGATGGTCAAACAAGCCGGGTCAAACAGGTAACAAGCAATCAGGATTCAGGTTTCAGGCAGAGTCACAGAGCTGAGACGAAGCAGCACTGTTCCCATGGAACAGGGGAACTTTTATGTGCTGGTTGGCGCCAAACCGGCGCTAACGCGGACGCGCGCGCGCCCGTGCTCGTGCACGCACCCGCGCCGTGCACCCGCGCGTGCCCGAGCGCCGCGCCGACGCACGGCAACAGTGGCAGCTTGACGCTGTGTCTGAACAGGGGCGCGCCGGCTCCTAGACGCATGCAAGCGCCCTAATCTGGTGCTGGTGGATCCCTGACATTGCCCCCCCCAAGGGGCAGCCTCCGGATGCCCAACAACCTCTTCTTCTCAGGATGAGTAGAGAAATAGGTGCGTACTAAACGCCTAGCATGCACATTACTGTCCGGTTCCCACGAGTTACTTTCTGGGCCATAACCTTTCCATTTGATTAAGAATTGGTTTTGCCCTTGCCTTCTTCTACAATCAAGGATAGCCTCAACCTCAAATTCCTCGCTGCCATTAACTACCACAGGTTCAGGAGGTCTTGTCCCTCTATCAGGAAAGGGATCAGGTATAGCAGGTTTGAGCAGAGATACATGGAAAACTGGATGAATTTTCAATGAATCAGGTAAAGTCAGTTCATAAGACACTTCATTGATCTTCCTTCTAACTGGAAAGGGTCCCATGAATCTGGGTGCCAACTTCTTAGAAGGACATGCTAACTTGATATTAATGGTAGAAAGCCATACCTGATCGCCAATTTGTAAGTTCAGCTCCCCCCTTCTTTTCCGGTCGAAGATCTTCTTACCATCTGCCTGGGCCTTGGACACTGTTTCCTGCAACAACCGGCTGTTGTGACTGAGGAACTCCACTGTATTTTGTACGGCTGGGACCGAAGACTCTGAAAGGAAATCAGGTAAAAAGGTTAGGTGAAAGCCGTAATTGGCGAAAAAAGGGGATTGACCGGTGGCAGAATGTTTGGCATTATTGTAAGCAAATTCTGCTAAGGGTAGTAGGGATACCCAATCATCTTGTGTGAATGATGTGAAGCATCTGATGTATTGTTCCAGGGTCTGATTAGTCCTTTCTGTCTGACCGTTTGTTTGAGGATGATAGGCCGAGGACAAGGCCAATTCAATCTTTAGGGTTTCACACAGAGATCTCCAGAAACGTGAAGTGAATTGAACCCCTCTATCAGAAACTATGTTTACAGGTACTCCGTGAAGTCTGATGATTTCCTTGATAAATATGCGAGCAGTCTCGGTGGCAGACGGGGTTCCCTTTAAAGGTAGAAAATTAGCCATTTTGGTTAGACGATCCACCACTACAAAGATAACTGAGCATCCTTCGGAGCATGGAAGTTCCACAATAAAGTCCATAGAAATCATTTTCCATGGTCTGTCGGGTACAGGCAATGGTTTCAATAGGCCCCAAGCTCGATTCCTGGATGACTTATTCTGGATGCAGATGGGACAGGAACTAACATACTTTTCACAAAAGTCCTTCAGATTGGGCCACCAGAATGTACGCTGCACTAGTTCCAGGGTCTTGCGGACTCCGAAGTGGCCTGCCAAAGGATGGTCGTGGAGAAATGTTAAAACCTTGACCCGGACGTCTTCAGGAACAAAAATTTGGCTTCCCTTCCAGAACAAGCCATCTCTACTTACTAAAGAAATTCCCGTTGGTCTGGCTGTTTCAGAGGATGCTTCCTTAATCAGGGAAAGTAAATCTGTTTGCAGCAGTAAAAAATTGTTTGCAGGTAAGATGGTGTCAGGAGTAGATAAGTCCTTGGGGTTGTCATGCATACGTGATAATGCATCTGGTTTAACATTTTTAGAGCCTGGACGGTATGTGATATGGAAGGAGAAACGTGAGAAAAACAGAGCCCAGCGGGCTTGTCGAGGCCTCAATCGTTTGGCAGATCGCAGGTACTCTAGGTTTTTATGGTCAGTATAGATTAGTACTGGATGCATAGCCCCCTCCAACAGGTACCTCCATTCTTCTAGAGCAGTTTTAATAGCAAGAAGCTCTCGGTCACCGACGTCATAATTCTTCTCCGCAGGGGAGAGTTTACAGGAGAAGAACCCTACAGGATGCATTATCTCCTTGTTACCTTTGCGCTGTGAAAGAATCGCACCTACCGCAATCTCAGAGGCATCAACCTCTAAAATAAACGGTAAGGATGGTTCAGGGTGGCTGAGGATAGGTGCTGAAGTAAACAGTCTCTTGAGATTCTCGAAAGCGTCTTGGGCAAGTTGGTTCCAGGAGAAACGGATATTTTGTTTGGTTAACTGTGTGATAGGTGCAATTATGGCTGAGAACCCTTTGATGAACTTTCTGTAGAAGTTTGCAAATCCCACAAACCGCTGCACACCCTTCTTGTCCAAGGGGACCGGCCAGTCCAGAACAGCGGAAACCTTTTGTGGGTCCATCTTGATGCCTGTTGCAGAGATGATTAACCCCAGGAATTGGATGCTCTGTTGTTCAAACTCACATTTTTCCGCTTTTGCGTACAGACTGTGTAAGCGGAGGCGACCCAACACCCTGCGGACATGTTCCTGATGCAGTTCACGGGATTCTGAAAAAATCAGTATATCGTCCAAGTATGCAATTACAAATACATCTAGAAAGTCCCTGAGGACGTCGTTAATCAGGTGTTGGAAGGTTGCAGGGGCGTTGCAGAGTCCAAAGGGCATGACCAGGTATTCATAATGCCCGAATCGGGTTCGGAATGCTGTCTTCCACTCATGTCCAGCCCGGATACGGATTAAATTATAAGCCCCTCTCAGGTCAAGTTTGGTGAAAATGACGGCAGTCCTTAATTTTTGGAAAAGTTCAGGTATTAAAGGTAAAGGATACCGGTTTTTGACCGTGATCTTGTTTAGTTCACGATAGTCGATGCACGGCCGGAGAGACTTGTCCTTTTTGGTGACGAAGAATATTCCGGCGCCAGCTGGAGAGGTAGAATGGCGTATAAAACCTTTGGCCAGGTTCTCATCTATGTATGTCTTTAACACTTCCTGTTCTTTCTCAGACAATGGAAAAATGCGTCCAAATGGTATTTCGGATCCTGGCAGTAATTCGATGGGGCAATCGTATGGGCGATGAGGTGGAAGGGAGTCTGCCCCTTTTTTACTAAAAACATCAAGGAATTCATGATATTGTTTGGGTATGACCTGGCAAAGTTTCTGGTCGGTGTCTAAACAAAGTAGGGTGGAAGAGGAATCCGAATCCTTCTTAAAACAATGTTCAAGACAGTAAGAGGATGAGAATTTCACTTCTCCAGATGTCCACTGAATGTAAGGGTTGTGGGCCTGCAGCCAAGGGATACCCAGGATGATGGGAAACATGGGAGAGGAGATGACATCAAGAACCAGCAGTTCCTTGTGTTGGGAGGAAGTAGAGGCAGGCAGAGGCAGGGTTTCCTGGGTTACTTGTCCCGATCTGATGCGGGATCCATCCGCTAGAAATACGGCAAGTCCATGGGTCTTGGCTCGTAAAGGAATGTTATGTTGGCTGGTAAAGTTTGAATCAATAAAGCAACTGCATGCTCCGGAATCAATGATGGCGTTGGTCGTTATAGTCCCTTCTTGCAGCTGTAAAGACAGAGGAATGGCAATGTGGGTAGAGTTCGCAGATAGGGCAGAGAGACTGGTAAACACGACAGACGGGCACTTACTTAACTTGACAGGACAGTTCAGTACATAGTGCCCAGTCCCACCGCAGTAGAGGCACAGATTGAGTTGTCGGCGTCGGGCCCGTTCTTCAGGCGATAATGCAGGTCGCATCAGGCCCAATTGCATTGGTTCCACGGAGTCAGATGAGACATTAGCTGAATTAGGACTGGGTGAGGGTGCATAGCGGGTTGCTGGAAGTGGTGCTCTGGTTGTCATCCAAATCGGGCGGGATTGAAGAGCAGATCGTTCAGATCGACGTTCCCGGATACGTCGGTCGATTTGGATAGTCAAGTTAATCAGGGTCTCGAGAGTGTTTGGTACACCCACTCGGGCAAGTTCATCTTTTAAACCCTCGGATAGGCCCAAGCGGAACTGGTGACGCAGGGCCGCGTCATTCCACTGAGTGTCCGCACTCCAACGTCTAAAGTCCATGATATAGTCTTCCGCAGGTCTGCGGCCTTGCTGGAGTGTGAACAAAGCGGATTCAGCTGTAGCAGTCTGTTGGGGGTCTTCATATATCTGTGCCATGGCTTCAAAGAAGGAAGACAAGAACTGGGTCAATGCTGAGTCCCCCTCAAGTAGACGATGGGCCCAGGTCTGGGGTTCCCCTTGTAGGAGGGAGATCACGAATCCCACTTTAGTGACCTCCAGTGAGGAAGTTCGGGGCTGTAATGCGAAAAAGAGCTTGCATGCGTTGCGAAAGGCCCGGAACTTGGCCCGGTCTCCAGAGAATCTATCAGGAGTGGGAACCTTTGGTTCAGGTGGGAGCATCACTACTGAAGGACCAGGAACCGACTGTGCCGGGATTGCAGCTGAGGAGGAGGCCAAGGGGTTAGGCCCTGCAAGGTGCTGGACTTGTCCCTCCAACCTGCTGTAGTTGTCCTGGAGGGATTGTACGGCTTGGGTAAGAGCCGCAAGGTGGGTGCGTATCTCCTTTAATGGAGAGGAATCTCCTGCAGGCTCAGTCATGGCTGCTTCGTACTGTTAGGTACCTGGTAGGTGAGCCTGACTGTAGGAGAAGACCTCTCATACAACGCTGGTTCAGGAGCCACTGGAGTGGGGACAGTGGTCTCCTGAGCGCAGTGGGGTAGGAGTGCCTGTTGGAGTGAGTCTCTGATGTAGAGGTAGAGATCCCTCCTGGGATAGCCGGACTGCAGGTGAGAGGAGGCTGGAGCAGAAGCAGGCTGACACACTGGATGGTGGAACTTGCAGGTGAGAGGAGACTGGAACAGCAGCAGACTGATACACTGGAAGTGAGGAAGTCACTAGGCTGAAGCTGATGGTGCAACAGCAAACAGGTAGGCAGGCACAAGCAGAGTCAAACAGTCCGGGTTGGCAGGTAACTGGCACACAGGTAATAACAGCAGGCAAAGGCAGAGTCGGTGAGCAGGCAGAAGTTGGCAATGGTAGCAGATTCAGACAGCAGAAGGGTCAGGCAGGCCGGGTCGGGGTTGGAGCAGGTCGGATGGTCAAACAAGCCGGGTCAAACAGGTAACAAGCAATCAGGATTCAGGTTTCAGGCAGAGTCACAGAGCTGAGACGAAGCAGCACTGTTCCCATGGAACAGGGGAACTTTTATGTGCTGGTTGGCGCCAAACCGGCGCTAACGCGGACGCGCGCGCGCGCACCTGCACGCACCCGCGCGTGCCCGAGCGCCGCGCCGACGCACGGCAACAGTGGCAGCTTGACGCTGTGTCTGAACAGGGGCGCGCCGGCTCCTAGACGCATGCAAGCGCCCTGATCTGGTGCTGGTGGATCCCTGACACCTACTGCATGTGTTTTTGTTTTGTTTTGCCCTAACATGCATGTTAAAGGAGAAGTCCAGCGAAAGCTTGTTTGGTTGGACTTCTCCTATGGACCACAGGAGTGCAGTTCTTTTGCACTCCTGTGACCCGTTTTCAGCAGAGAGCTTGCTGAAGTCTGCTCTCTGCTGACGTCTTGGATGTCAGTCCAGTCACCGCATCATCACGACACTAAAGTCTGGATCCGCCAGGTGCCTGGACTGACCCCCGTCTCAGCCTCTCAGCGAGTCGCTGAGAGCCTGAGCCGGCCGCCCCCATCCCTCCACAGCCCAGTGCTCAAATGAGCAAGTAGAGAGCTGTGTATAGCTCTCTGCCCAGGCAGCTCTGAAAACTGAACGATGAGCGGTGATCAATTGCTCGGTTCTCAGTGCAGAGATGCCGGGGGTCAGATGCAGCATCTACCTAGGTAAGAATGCATAAAAAAAAAACAAAAAACTTTATTTCTCTTTTAACCACTTCAGCCCTGGACCATTTGGCTGGCCAAAGACCAGAGAAATTTTTACAATTTGGCACTGCGCTGCTTTAACTGGTAATTGCGCGGTCATGCAATGTTGTACCCAAACAAAATTTGCGTCCTTTTCTTCCCACAAATAAAGCTTTCTTTTGATGGTATTGCCTCTGCGATTTTTATTTTTTGCAATATAAATGGAAAAGGACCGAAAATTTTGAAAAAAAATTATATTTTCTACTTTTTGTTATAAGAAAAATCCAATAAACTCAATTTTAGTCATACATTTAGGCCAAAATGTATTCAGCCACATGTCTTTGGTAAAAAAATTTCAATAAGCGTATATTTATTAGTTTGCGCAAAAGTTATAGCGTCTACAAACTAGGGTACATTTTCTGGAATTTTCACAGCTTTTAGTTTATGACTACCTATCTCATTTCTTGAGGTGCTAAAATGGCAGGGCAGTACAACCCCCCCCCCCCCCATGACCCCATTTTTGAAAGTAGACACCCCAAGGAAATTGCTGAGAGGCATGTTGAGCCCATTGAATATTTTATTTTTTTGTCACAGATGATTGAAAAATGACAAAAAAAAAAAATACACAAAGTTGTCACTAAATGATATATTGCTCACACATGCAATGGTTATATGTGGAATTACGCCCCAAAATACATTCTGCTGCTTCTCCTGAGTATGGGGATACCACAAGTGTGAGACTTTTTGGGAGCCTAGCCACGTACAGGACCCCGAAAACCAAGCACCGCCTTCAGGATTTCTAAAGGTGTAAATTTTTGATTTCACTCCTCACTACCTATCACAGTTTCGAAGGCCATAAAATGCCAAAATAGCACAACCCCCCCCCCCCCCAAATTACCCCATTTTGGAAAGTAGACACCCCAAGCTATTTGCTGAGAGGCATGTTGAGTCCATGGAATATATTATATTTTGCCACAAGTTGCAGGAAAATTACAAATTTTATTTTTTATTTTTTGCACAATGATATATTGCGCAAACATGCCATGGGCATATGTGAAATTGCATCCCAAAATACATTCTGCTGCTTCTCCTGAGTAAGGGCATACCACATGTGTGAGACTTTTTGGGAGCCTAGCCGTGTACAAGACCCCAAAAACCAAGCGCCGCCTTCAGGCCTTCTAATGCCGTGTACACACGATTGGAATTCTCGTTGGAAAAAGCTATGATGGTTTTTCCGACGGAATTTCACTCAAGCTTGTCTTGCATACACACGGTCACACCAAATTCCGACCACCAAGAATGCGGTGACGTACAACACGTATGATGGGACTAGAAAAGGGAAGTTCAATAGCCAGTGCGCCAATTTTTTTTTTCACACAGTATTTACGCAGCGATGTTTTAAACGCAATTTTTTGGAAAAAAACACACTTTTTAAAATTTGAATGCACTAAAACACACTATATTGCCCAAATGTTTGATGAAATAAAAAGGATGATCTTATGTTGAGTACATGGATACCAAACACGACATGCTTTAAAATTGCGCACAAACGTGCAGCGGCGACAAACTACATGATTTTTAAAAGCCTTTAAGAGCCTTTACAGGTTACCACTTTAGATTTACTGAGGAGGTCTACTGCTAAAATTACTGCTCTTGATCTGACCTCCGGGGTGATACCTCACATGCATGGTGCTATTGCTGTTTACATATGACATCAGACCAATGCTTGTGTTCGCCTTTGCGCGCAAGCATGGGGGGGGGGGCAGGGGTGCTTTTTTTTTTTTTTTAATTATTTATTTTGCTTTTTTTATTTTATTTTTAAACTGTTCCTTTCATTTTTTTAAATATTTATTTTGCTTTTTTATTTTATTTTTAAACTGTTCCTTTCATTTTTTTTAATTATTTATTTTGCTTTTTTATTTTATTTTTAAACTGTTCCTTTCCTTTTTTTTAATCATTTTTATTGTTATCTCAGAGAATGTCAATATCCCCTATGATAGCAATAGCACAGGCACTCTTTTTTTTGAAAAAAATTGGTGTCTATTAGACCCTAGATCTCCGCTCTTCCCTCAAAGCATTTGACCACACCAAGATTGGTGTGATAAAATGCTTTCCCAATGGCGCTGTTTATATCAGTCATGAAATTCTCGTAGCTTCCCTTTTCTTAGGCCATAGAGATGATTGGGGCCGTTCTGGTCTCTGATCAGCTCTATGGTCAGCTGGCAGAACCACCGGTTGCATTCTCGGGTTCCCTGTTGGGACAGGAGAGCCCGAGAAAACTATGGAAGATGGTGGGGGGGTGTTCCCTCCCACTGCCTGTAAAAGCAGTCTAGAGGCTGATTAGCCACTAGGATTGCTTTTACATGAAAGCCGACCGCTGGCTGAAAAGAATGATACCAAGATGATACCTAAACCTGCAGGCATCATTCTGGTATAACCACTCAAAGTCCAGCAACATACCAGTACGTCGCTGGTCCTTGTTGGGCACATTGCAATGTTCTTTTTTTCATGCAGCCTGTGGGCTGAACGAAAAAAAGAGATTGATCGGTGGGTATGCCCACTATTGGAATACCGCCCTTCATCCACCCACTTCTAATGATGGGCATACATGCACCATTTTTTTTTTAACTGTGGTGGTGAAATCACCTCCTACAGCGATGGAGTCGCTGATTTACATATTGTGGGAGCAAACGCTGTTGCTGTCTAGATAAATAAATCAGTGCATCATCCGAATAGCGTACCTGCTAAGCAAATGATGGTTAACAATAAAACAAAGTGACATTACAGTATAAAAGTAAGACATACCATACCTGCAAAGCAAATACAATAAAACATAGTAAAAATAAAACATTACAGTTCTAAAATACAGTAACAACAGAGAGAGAATAATAATAAGCGAACAATAGAGCGGACAATAGAGAGCGAACATAAGAGAGAGAACAAGAGAGAGAGAGAGAGAGAGAGAGGAGAACAACTATTTTTTTTATTTAATTTTTGGATTAAAGGAAAATGCCTCTCATACAGCCGGCTCAATGCATTTGCATTGGGAAGGTAGGACATAGTACTGACTAGAAACAGAAGGGCTGTGATGATCTCTTCCTGGATTTTAAGGAAGGATCCAGTTCGTCCTGAAGCTTTGTATAGCACAAAAGCGTTCAGTAGAGCCAATTGAAATAAGTATACAGACACTTTTTTGTACCAGCGTCTGGCCTTACGGGCGATTAGGTACGGCACCAACAACTGGTCGTTGAGGTCCACCCCTCCCATGTTAAGGTCGTATTCGTGGACACAGAGGGGTTTCTCCACAACACCAGTGATGGAGGCAGAGAACACGGGCATATGGTGAATTGGGTCAGTGGACCAATATGACTGCAACTCGTTCTTTTTAGTAATGCCCATGAGGAGGGATAGGCCCAAGAAGGTCTTAAATTCGGAAACCGTAAAAGGTTTCCAATCTCTGGCAAGGATCAACTGGGGATTAGCGGAGATGAATTGACCAGCATACAAATTGCTTTGGTCCAGAGATCTTCCGTGAAAAACAGCGAATAAGAATCAAGTGACGTAAAATCAACTCTTTCCACCTGAATTCCAGGTTGGCCAGTGAATGGGGGAAGTTCGAGTGCTGCAGAAGTGGTGGGCTCCCAATTCAGATTGGCAAATGCAGCAGGAAGGGCACAATAGGCTCGACGGGCATGTGTTTGTCTTCTTCTTGGTGGCTGCGGGACACTACTCGTGCTAGCCACCTCACCAGCTTGAACAGCACTTTTGAGACTCGCCACGTCACCAAGTGTTACTGCAGTGCTGGATGTATGACCAGGATGTACTAGGCCGCTGGTGCTTGCCAGTTCACCAGAAGGATGAGCAGCACTAGTACTGGCTCTCTGCTCCATACGAGAGCCCTGTGGTTCTTGCTCCTCAACGACAGCAGAAGAATGGGGTGGAGTACGCCTGACCTTGGCAGGGACCACTACTCTGTCGTCAGAGGTATCTTTCAGGGTGCCGCTGCTGTCTACTGGTTTCTGAGCCTGAATCTGACAGATGAGTGACTTCCTCTTCACTATCTGTCATGCTCAGAAACGTGTAGGCCTCTTCACTACTGTACCTTTGATTGGACATTTTGGCCTCTAAATTTACTAGTACAGTAGTGAGACTCACAGGAAAAAGAGCACCAGACTGTCAGTGACTGCTTCAAATGCTACAAAAAAACTGTTAGCATTCGCAGGGATCAGGCCTGATTCTGCAAATGCTGCAGTTATGTGTTTAGTGTTTTTGTAAGTGACACTGATCGATTGATACTGCACTTGGGTGGGCTGGGCTGGGTGGAGGGGCTAAAAGCAGGTGCTAGCAGGTATCTGGGCTGATCCCGCTAACTGTGTTTTTGGGAACCCTAAACTGTTGGGGACACTAGTATATATCTGATCAGATCAGATATTGATCCGTTCAGACACTATACTACTAAGGGAGGTGTATGGTGCGTGCGTGGGTGTTAGCGGTACTGACACTAATCTGACGCTGCCTGGGACGATGCAGACCCTATCTGACACTAAAACCTAACTCATATCACCCGCCGGGTGATCAAGGGATTAAACCTTTATTTAGGTAATATACGGCAGGTGCCCTGATGCTATAAAAAATAACTAGCTAACCAGCGTCACCCGTGACACTAATACGGTGATCACTGGTGACAGGGGGTTAAACCTTTATTAGGGGGGTCCCTAGACCTATCTGGGCCTACCACTAAGTACCCTATTACTGATTTTTGTCACTAATGACACCAGTACAAAGATCAAAAAAAATATATACTGGTGTCAATGTAGTGTTGGTGCACTTACTCTGAGATGTCTTCTCTCCTCTCTCTGGAACGAAAAGGATTCCACGAGGAGAGATGACATCACCAGGTCCAGGCCAGAAATCACCAGGTCCAGGCCAGAAATCATTGGCCTGGGCCTGGAGACTGATCGGTTCTTAAGCGAATCCGATCGTCGCTCCCCCTAGGCGGCCGCTCGCCCAGCGTATAGCTACAACGATTCGCGCAGCCGGGTCAACCTGGCCAGCTGGTCCGGAACTAGTTAAATACTTTAGACTGTTTACTTTCCAAAAAGAGGTAATTTGAGGGGTTATTTGTACTGTCCTGGCATTTTAGGGCCTCAAGAAATGAGATGTTCAGTACATTAGGATTGATCAATTTTGGACTAAATTTTGAAAATAGTAGAAAATATTGTTTTTTTTTTCCATTTATATAATAAAAAATAAAAAACCCAGTGGTAATCAAATACAACCAAAAAAAGCTCTATTCTGTGGAAAAAGTGATATAAAAGGAAATAAGGAAATCTTCCATTAAATATGTTTTTCTGCATACAACCGCATTAAAGAAATTGGGAAGATTTCCCTTCACTTCCTGTCCCATGTACACAAAAGGAAATAAGAGTAATTCACCACTTAGCCATCACCGTAACATGTGTTCCCATTAGAAGGTTTCCCATCTAACCCTTTTTTGGTGACAGCTCTAAATTTTTGATTTTCCTTAATTTTCAGCCCCAATGTCATCTTGGGCAAATGGGGAGGGCAAATCTCTCCAGCAGGGACACGTCAATAAAAACTGGACAGGGTTGCTATTCCCTTTGGCTATAGATACACTTTAATAATGGAACCAGCTTAGGCCAGGATAAAGTTAGATTATAATTATCATGATCTTAGGGCTAAAACACACTTTTCCACTGTTATGTGTTGCAGTAATGTGTACGTTAACTCTGTGTACGTTAACCCTCGACTACTGCAACTCTCTCCTTAATGGCTTACCCTTAAGCAGGCTATCCCCCCTTCAGTCTATTATGAATGCTGCTGCTAGACTAATACACCTCACTAATCGATCCGTGACTGCTGCTCCTCTCTGCCAATCCCTTCACTGGCTTCCCCTACCCCACCGTGTAAAATTCAAAATGCTAACCATAACATACAAGGCCATTCACAACATCGCCCCCATCTACATCACCAACCTCATCTGCAGATATCGCCCAAATCGCCCCCTCCTGCTCTCTAGCTCCCTTGTTACCTCCTCCCATGCTCGCCTTCAGGACTTCTCCAGAGCCTCTCCCATCCTCTGGAATTCCCTGCCCCAGTATGTCCGATCAGCCCCTACCCTGTCCACCTTTAGGAGACCCCTGAAAACTCATTTATTCAGGGAAGCCTATCCCACACCCACATAACTGTCCCTGAGCCACCCCCATCAAATCATTCTTTGCAGCTATTACCTTTTGTACCACCACCCCTCCCTTTAGAATGTAAGCTCTAGGAGCAGGGCCCTCCTGTACCTTTTGTATTGAACTGTACTGTAATTGTGTTGTCCCCCTTATACATTGTAAAGCACTGAGTAAACTGTTGGCGCTATATAAATCTCGTATTATAATAATAATAATAATAATAATAATAAAGCAAAATATGGTAATGCACATTACGTTTGTTATGCCCTGTACACACGGTCAAACATTGATCGGACATTCCGACAACAAAATCCTAGGATTTTTTCCGACGGATGTTGGCTCAAACTTGTCTTGCATACACACGATCACACAAAGTTGTCGAAAAATCCGATCATTCTCAACGCGGTGACGTAAAACACGTACGTCAGGACTATAAATGGGGCAGTGGCCAATAGCTTTCATCTCTTCGTCGGATTTGTGTACACACGATCGGAAATTCCGACAACGGATTTTGTTGTCGGAAAATTTTATAGCCTGCTCTCAAACTTTGTGTGTCGGAAAATCCGATGGAAAATGTGTGATGAAGCCTACACACGGTCGTAATTTACGACAACAAGGTCCTATCACACATTTTCCGTCGGAAAATCCGACCGTGTGTACGGGGCATAAGTGTGGTACAGTGCTGTCTATTGTGAATGGCACCCCAACACACTAAGTGCCGGTTCACACAGGGGCGACTTGTCAGGCGACCTAGCCGCTTGACAAGTCGCCTCCCGTTCTGTACAATGGAACCGTTCTAATAGGAGCGACGCAAGTCTCTCCGACTTAGAAAAAGGTTCCTGTACTACTTTGGGGGTGACTTGAGGCGACTTGCATAGACTTCTATACAGAAGTCGTTTTGCAAGTCGCCATGGAACTCGTGTGCAGGTCGTGCCGCCCTTGTGTGAACCAGGGCTAAGGAATTGCCGCTCCGATGCACATGAGCTTTGCATGTACTTTTGCTATGTCAACAACCTGTTTATTTGAATGGGCTGGCTTTATGCAACTCACATTAATGTGTGAAGAAACACAGAAATGCACATACATAAATGTATCACACTGGAAAAATGTGAACCCAGACATAATTTCTGATATCACACATAACATATGCTAAAAAATTAAGTTTGTTGAAAATGATCTACTAGTTTCTGATCCATACATAATAAAAAGAACAGATATTAAAAGTTCCTACAAAACTAAACATTTCATAATTTTCAAGAGGGAATCGGCAATGGGAATTATAAGACAAGGTTCACTAGGCAGACATAAATTAGAGCTAATCACACCATGTTAACTAAACAGAAACAGCAGTTAAATCCAGATTTAAGATGCTAATTATACGTAGAAATAATTTTAATTATAAAATGATTAACAGGAAGAATGTGGTTATGAGAAATGTTTAAATCATAATTAGTAAGTATTTAGCTACTATAACAATGTTAATTGACTGCAATTTGAAGAATTCCCAATTTTTATTACTTTTTCCTCTTCCTCATATATACTGAATTATTATATTTTTTTATATTGATGGATTTGTATTAATATAGACATTTATATAGTGCTCTTTACAAATTCAGAGCAAACGTCTTTTGCTTGAAACATATTTATGAGGAGAATTTTCATTTAGTAATTTTATGATTTAAATTTATTTCAAATTACATTTTGTTTTTCCCAAAGAGCCATGGGCTTCAGTGCTCAAAGCAGAGATGTCACTAGAAAATGTTTCCTGATGTTATAAAAACCCAATACAGTAATGTCACCCAAAATGTGTAGATTTTGGTTAGATTTATACTTTTAAAGTAATTCCTAGTTTTTGAACATGAGGGGTTGATTTAATAAAGGCAAATAGACTGTGCACCTCACAGTTGCTCCAGATCTTAGTAAAAGAGGTAAAGCTTCACTCTTCAAATAGCCAATTACATGCAAAGAAAATAAAAAAAAAAGCAGCATTTTTACGTACCCATTACTTCTATACAAAGTCAAGGTGACACCAGAACATATCCAAAAAATCTCTAATCTTGTTGGACACTGTCATCATGATTTATCCAATCATGGCTCATTCCCGCCCCACAGTATTAAAGTATTCTTTCAATAGCAGCCATTTTCAGTGTGATTTCGGTGTGGAGAGAGATAAAACAGGGCTCTGTTCAGTGCTATTAGTGTGCTATACTGTGCTATTTTGTTTCAATTGTCAGTGTAGAATATTAGTTTAGTGTCAGTCTAGGGATAGTGTGAGTGTAGTGAGGAGAACCATAATTCAGCTTTGCATAGTGTGCAGCTAGAGTAGGGACAGCTCATATAGTTTCACTGTAGTGTAGAGAGACCGTGTCATTCATACATACATTAGTGTAGAGTAGGGACAACTCATATAGTTTCACTGTAGTGTAGTGAGACCATGCCAGTAATTTTTTCATTAGTGTATAGCTAGAGTAGGGACAGTTTATAGCAGAGACAAGTGTGCAGTCCCCTGCAGTTGCCAGAGTGGATAAACTCTGCCTCCTTGTCCACATCTATTCCTACCATAACCCCAACATCAGCAATTGAGGAGTCAGCTGAGTTATTTGACCACAGCGTCAGCCACTTGTTCCTTGATGATGCCCAGCCATTACTGGATTCAGATGTTGGTTCTGAGGTTGAGGATGACAAAAACATGAGCCCAGAGAGAGGAAGGAACACTGGTAGACAAATTGGCATTCATGTTCCCCAAGCCATATTGCCAAGTTGTCTCCAGTGGTAATGATGAAGATGGAGATGATGATGATGATGATGATGAGGTCACTGATGCGACTTGGGTGCCAGATAGAGCAGAGGAGGAAATTGAAGATGACGCGGGACACCCCCAAGGAGGCTGACATCAAAAAAGAGTAAAGAGCAGCCACCCTATTTCATCACATTCTGCAGCTGTTATCTCCCGGCACACTCCCCAAAGCTCAGCTGTCTGGGCCTTTTTCAGCACAACTGCAGCAGATTGCACTGTTGCTATCTGCAAACTGTGTCTCAGGCACATCAAACGTGGCAAAAACACCAACCATATGCATATCATTGCAATTTTTTGCCTTCATCAAGAGCACCTCTATAGGGTTACGGTGGGAAGGCACCACCGACACCCAAAGACCAATTTTTATGCACCCGTTACTGCTATACAAAGTCAAAGTGTATGTATCAAAAAAATCTCTAATCTTGTTCCCAGTGCACTACATTGTGGCCTCATCATTCACATTGGCTCCCCAGCTGTTGCTGAGCAAAAAAAGGGAACTTGCAGGGAAAATGTCATTTTTTTTTTACTTTAAAAATGCAATTATTGCTGCAGCAGATTGGTACAGATCTGCCACGTTACATGTAGACTAAGGAGACCCCCCAGGCACTATATTGGAAGGAATTTTCATTTTTAGGCTTTCACTTTAAAAATCAAAAAATCACTGCTCATTTAAAAATGAAGTTTTTCACAAACTTTTTTTTTATTGATACATGTTCCCCAGGGCAGGACCTGGACCCCTATAACCATTGTATGCCCAATTAATTGCATATAAGCCTTCAAAATGGGCACTTTTGATTTTTGCCGTTCGGGTCCCATTGACTTTAATGGGGTTCGTTATTCGGGTCTGAACTTTCGCGGTGTACGGAAGTTCTGGTGCGAACCGAACAGGGGTCTGTTCGGCCCATCCCTAGTAACTAGCAGATTTCTTCTCTCTGGATTCAAAGTAATGGTATAACAATAGAAGAGCCACTCTTCTACTCCATAGTTCTCTTTAAATGTTGACCAAGATATGAGAAATTTAAATTTAAATCTAATTAGATTTAAATTGAAGTAAGTCTGTAAATGAAATTGTAAAATAATTTTTATTACATCCTTACAAATTCCTAATAGGTGTATGGGCCTCAACAAAAATGTTTCCTAATTTTAATATACACTGTATTACCAAAAGTATTGGGACGTCTACCTTTACATGCACATGAACTTTAATAGCATCCCAGTCTTCAACTCAATATTGAGTTGGCCCACCCTTTGCAGCTATAACAGCTTCAATTCTTCTGTGAAAAAAGGGCAAAAAAAGAAGCGCCAGGCACTTCCTAGCGCAGCATTATTTTAATATAGATAAACAAATAGTTGACAGTATAGATTGCAATCACATAGTGCTACAGCTGATGAAGGAGGCGTGGCCGTGCTTCCGAAATGTGTTCTGATTGGCCAAACACAGTGGTAGGCGGCTCCCAGGTCTACAGCTTCAGATCACTTCCACGCCGAGCAACCCAGCCGGTGTCTTGTCAAATACTGTCCCACATCCGATAGTGTCCACCCTGTACTGCGCAGGCGCAGTACGGAGGACAAACGAGACGCCGAAAGTCTCCGAAGTTCAACAGCTGATTGTCAGCTGTACACGGCGCCTGCGCACTTATTGTGCCCTGTGTCCAGGTTCATGCCCCACTATCCAAGTGGACACAGAGGTAGAATAAAAAGATGCCGAGCGTAGCGAGGCCGTGCCCGAAGCGTGGCGAGCGAAGCCAGCCCGCAAGGGGCCCTGTTACAAAGCCCTCACCAAGCACCGTGTACAGCTGATGGTCAGCTGATCAACTTCGGACACTTTCGGTGTCTCCTTGTCCTCCGTACTGCGCAAGCTCTGCGCCTGCGCAGTACGGGGCGGACACTATCCGATAGGAGGACACTACTCGTCAGAACACCGGCGTCTTCCCGAAGTTCCTCGAGGCTTCAGCTCCCTGCTGATTCACGGCACCTGTGGCTTTCCTAAGCATATACCGGCAGCTTCTGTTCCCAGGCGGGACCTGGTAAGCCCTCACCCACTGTAGCACTATGTGAGTGTAATCTATACTATACTAACTATTTGTTTATCTATATTAAAATAATGCTGCACTAGGAATTGTCTGGCGCTTCTTATTTCTTTTTATGCCCTTTTTTCCCAAATCTTCAGGGTTCCCAGCCATTGCTTGAAGCAGCCTCGCCCCCCACTGCAGCATCTACACCAGAGATTAACCCAAGGGGGTTCTCTCCCCCCAGAACTTTCTTTTTAGAATTTTTCTCTGTTTTTTATAACCTTCATTTGCATCACTCATTTCATTGAGGTCTTTCCTCTATAATACTTATAAGATACATGAGTATTCACACACCATTGTTATAACAACCAGGTTTTAGCGCTAAATTCCACACAAAGCAATTTGTGTGTTTTTTTTTTGTTATCTTAAAGTCTTCTGGGAAGGCAGTCCACAAGGTTTAGAAGTGTGTCTATGGGAATGTTTGACCATTCTTCCAGAAGCGCATTTGTGGGGTCAGGCACTGATGTTGGATGAGAAGGCCTGGTTCAGAGTCCCTGCTATAATTCATCCCAAAGGTGTTCTATTGGATTAAGGTCAGAACTCTGTGCAAGCCAGTCAAGTTCCTCCACCCCAAACTCGGTCATCCATGTCTTTATGGACCTTGCTTTGTGCACTGGTCCAAATCATTTAGTGGGGGGGTTATGGTGTGGGTTTTTTTTTTTTCCAGGGGTTGGGCTTGGCCCCTAAAACCGCGTACACGCGAGCAGACTTTTCGACCGGACTAGTCCGACGGTCTATCCGACGGACTTTCAGCGGACTTCCGACGGACTTTCCGAACAAACGGACTTGCCTACACATGATCACACCAAAGTCCGACGGATTCGGTACGTGATGACGTACGACCGGACTAAAATAAGGAAGTTTATAGCCAGTAGCCAATAGCTGCAATAGCGTCGGTTTTCGTCCGTAGGACTAGCATACAAACGAGCGGACTTTTCGATCGGAACTGGGTCCGGCGGAGTTCCAACGTAAATATTTGAAACATGTTCCAACTCTAAAGTCCGTCAGATTTTCGACTGAAAAAGTCCGCTGCAGGTCCGATGAAGCCCACACACGGTCGAATCGTCGTCCGCCGGACCCGGTCCATCGGACCAGTCCAGTCGAAAAGTCGGTTCGTGTGTGCGCGGCATTAGTTCCAGTGAAGGGAACTCTTAAGGCGTCAGCATACTAAGACATTTTGGACAATGTCATGCTCCCAACTTTGTGGGGAACAGTTTGGGGATGGACCCTTCCTGTTCCAACATGACTGTGCACCAGTGCACAATGCAAGGTCCATAAAGACATAGATGAGAAAGTTTGGGATGGAGGAACTTGACTGGCCTGCACAAAGTCCTGACCTCAAACCAATAAAACATTTTTGGGATGAATTAGAGTGGAGACTGCGAGCCAGGCCTTCTCGTCCAACATCAATGCCTAACCTCACAAATGCGCTTCTGGAAGAATGGCCAAACATTCCCATAGACAAACTTCTAAACCTTGTGGACAGACTTCCCAGAAGAGTTGAAGCTGTTATAGCTGCAAAGGGTGGGCCAACTCAATATTGATCCCTACGGACTAAGACTGGGATGCCATTAAAGTTCATGTGCGTGTAAAGGCAGGCGTCCCATTTCTTTTGGTAATATAGTGTATTCTTTACTTAACCAGCTGCAAGGGGAATGGAGGGGCCCTATTGTAAAGTATACTAGCGGATATTCACTAAAAAAGTTAGCACCCTCCGTTACTCCACCACCATTGCTGCCCTCGCTGCTCATCTGGCTACATGCCCACAGTCTGTATCCCCTGTGTTTTCTCTGAGCACAGCAGCTTCCCTCTGTTTCCTCTGATCTGTGATCCCCTTTATTTCCTCTGTGTCCTCCAATTTTCCCTGTGCCCTCCGTGTCCTCTAAACTGTCTGTGTCTTCGACTCTTCTGTGGCCCTCCCTGGTGATGTCAGATTCTCACCCTTCACCACCATCCCATTAACACCACCTCTCTGACGCCTTTGAGTGATTGGATCTTCATGATGGCGAATGGGGTTGAATCAGATCATTGAGTTGGTAAACATGTTCTCATATTTTTTTTTTTTAATTCTCTTTATTGATTTTTAATAGATTTGCAAAAACAGAGCCTTGGGGCATTCCCCGGCTCAAAAACTACCATGTAAATCGGTACCTAACAGGTTATCTGCCTAAAACAATGCTGTTAGCGACAGCAAAAGAAAACAAAAAAAGAGAAAAAAACTAGATATCACTGCTCAGCCACTCCATTCGGAGATATTATGAAAGAAGAATGTGCAACTCGTCTTCAATAGAGGTGAGGTTTCCCAAGAGGGAACTCTGGTACTAGGCCTAGGATACTAAGGGTTCAACTATAGGGGTGTCATGAGGGTCTTAGCAAGTGTTAGCACAGAAGGAGAAGTCAATGGGTGTCAGATATACCGTCTACTCTTGAGCGGCATTAGTAGAGGCAAAGTCAAGCCATAGTTTCCACACTTTGTCAAATTTAGCAGTACACCCACGGGAGTGATATGTGGCTTTATATAATGGTATTGTAGAGTTAACCAGGGCTTTCCAAGAGTTCACAGAGGGCGCATCTGATTGTTTCCATTTTAGTAATATTACTTTACTGGCATAAAAGAGCAGAAGTCCTACGAGGGTCTTAGTTGCTGTGTGGTGCGCTAAAGAGCCCACCAGGCCCAGCAAGCAGACTGGTACAGTCAGCGTGATAGGGATTGTTAACAACGAGGCTATAAATTGCATCACCTCTACCCAGAAAGCGCGCACTTTGGGACAGGACCACAACATATGACAGAAATCGGCCTCTAGATTACCACATTTCCAACAGCTAGGATAGGCCCCAGGATAAATTTTGTTCAGCGTTAAATACACCCGGTGTAGAATCCTAAATTGTATTAAGCGGTCCTTAACTGCCACTAATTGGAGAAAAGGGTATTCCCACATATCCTCCCAATCCTCTGTGTCTAGTTCAGGAAAGTCCACCCTCCATTTAGCCTGGAGAGTTTCAAGCCCAAAATGCATTGATGGTAGTAGTGCCTTATATATGGTGGATAGGGGTTTTACCAGCTCATCATTCCGGAGGAGGGATTCTAGAGTGGAGAGAAGAAGTGATAGTGGTTGAGAATCAAATTGGGGAGAGAAGGCATGTCTAAGCTGTAGATATCTAAAGAAGTAACAGTTGGGTAAGTCATGGTTTTGTTTGAGAGTGTTAAAGGGAAGGATAGCCCCGTCTTTACATATATGGTCGGGTACCTTAATACCCCTTGTTGCCCATAAGCTCGGATCAGGTATAGTGTGGAACTCCGCGAGGAGCGGATTGAGCCATAAGGGGGTATCCGGGTACCATCTATTTGGTTCTGTTTTATGTTTACAAACTTGCGATTGCCACACCTTTATTTAAACCCTCACAGAGCACTCTGTGTTTCTTTATAATGGACAACATAGTAAACATCTGTCATGTGTTTACTATATCTCCTATTTGTGGATGAACACAGATTGCTCTTTATAGAGCATTCCTATGTTCAGTGTCGGGACAAGGTAATCCAGTGCCCAGGGCAAAGATGTCAAACCACATCCCCCTCCCTCATTCATGATTTGCAAGCTGAGGGGACCCTACGCTTAGCAGTCACTCGCTTGTCAAAATCACTGCCACTGTCACTACTCCTGTCAGTCTTGTAACAGAAAGAGAGACCCTCATCCCTACAGTAAACCATTGCGCCCAGGGCAGCCTTGCCCACCCCTTGTCTCAGCCCTGCCTGTGTTCATTGCAGAGGTGAATGAGATTGAGGGCCTTGTATACTCAATCACTTTCCTTAAGTCAAAAGTGACACATCAGGGAGGGATCTATGTGGGCACATGCTATGGTGTGCTAAACATGCATATTGGTGTGTGTTCTGCACATGCACTACAGTGCATTTTTACAACACACAGCAGTGCTTATTTTTTTATTTTTTTTTTACAGTCATTTAACTCAATGCATGTCAGTGCATCTCCACATGTTGCCCTGTATTGTAGCATCCTACATTGCAATAAAATGTATGCCTGTATCATTTTATCACAATGCACACCAACAAAGCGCACACATGGCACCACATGCATAAGTGTGAGGCTAACCTCCAGATCTCAGGTATAAGTTGCTTATTTACAGTTTTGTGTACCTTTGATTTTCACCAAAAAGGCACAATTTAAAATTGACAAACATTTGTTATTTAATAACTGATTTGGTCTTGTGCTTTCAGCAATTATATGATTTGGAGGGTCTTTTACAGCTCTGAAAGCTGTGAAAAATAAAAAGAAGAAAAAGTGAAAAATGGTCTGCGTAAAGTGGAGTGTAGTGCCTGGCAATGAAAGGGTCAACCAAGTAACATTTCTATTACACCAAGGTCTTGTGATGACTTCAGAATTTCACTATTGCAGAGAAAGGTGATTCTTGAAATAAGTTATAGTAAACGTAATTGTTCCAAAACGCCATTTCTTTTCATGGAAGGCCATTCCAGCTCTCTAACGGCATGTGGAAGGCAATGTTTTGACCTCATTGGACAGGGCGGTCAGTAGTAAGGTTTATATTACTGCTTACTCATGGTCCAGCAGGCATGGGCAGGGACATTACCTTTCCTTCATGGCGCACTGGGTAACGCTGCTGGCAGCTGGGCAGGATGCAGGACAGGGTTCAGTGTTGTTGGAGCTTGTTCCGCCACCACGCCTCCAAAACGCTAGTGGTGATACTGCAAGCGTTCAAGGGGCTACGCAAGCAGTCAGGCTAAAAGATGCCATGTGGTGCTTGAGTTGGTCTGCCTAGGGGACAGGAGCAACACTGGGGCAGAGATTCTGTTAGCTCTGCAGGGGCAGGCTCAGAGGTGGTTGACGCCATGCCAGTTTCAACCAGGAATATTTGTATGCGATAATGGCACCAACCTTCTCTCCGCTCTCCAACAGGGACACTTGACCCATGTTCCATGTTTGGCACACGTCCTGAATTTGGTGGTGCAGCGGTTCTTGAGCAGGTACCCAGGCTTTCCACCGGTCATACAATGCCAGAGCTCGGCTGGCTGACATTCAAAGGAAATGCAAACTGCCCACCAACCGCCTCATTTGTGACATGCCCACCAGGTGGAACTAAACATTGGCAACGCTGCAGCGCCTGCACACACAGCAGAGGGCCATCAATGAGTACCTGTGCGAGTATGGTACTAGGACAGGGTCAGGGGAGCTTGGCTTCCTTTATGCCACGCCAGTGGCTACTGATCAAGGATGCATGCACTGTCTTGTCACCATTTGAGGAGGTCACAAATATGGTGAGCAGCGACAATGCAGGCATCAGTGACACTGTCCCTCTTGTCTTCCTGTTGGAGCACACGCTTCGTGGAATCATGGACAGGGCACTTGAGGCAGAACAGTGGGAGAAAGAGGAGGACTTCCTTACCTTTCAAGGCCCCTTTTATCCAGATAGCATTCCTGCGGGCCTGCCAAACACACAGGAAGAAGAGGAGGAAGATTGTGTCAGCATGGATGTAGAGGATAACACTTAGCAGCAGTCTTCAAGGGATGGTTTTAAGTCCCCAGTTACGGATCATGTGATCCTTAGTGACCCAGAGGTCTCAGAATCTAATGCCTTTGCAAACTTATGCTGAATAGCTACCCTGATTCAGCAAAACGTGCAAAAGGACCCTAGGATTCGTGGTATCAAGGAGAGGGATCATTACTGGCTGGAAACCCTTCTTGATACACGTTACAAGGGTAAGGTTGCAGAACTCATCCTGCCTTTGCTGGAGGGAGCAGAGGATGAAACATCTATAGGAGGCCTTGAAGAAAGGTTTATGCAATGCATTTCCAGACCCTGGTAAGTTACAATTTCCTGGTGCTGCACAACGTGATGCTGAGGCTTCTTTCAGTCAGAGGAAGAGCGGTGGAGAAGGTGGCCGGCTGACCGATGCCTTTAAACAATTTTTCAGTCCTTAGCGCCAAGGTCTGATCGGTTCAAGCAACCATCGCCAGTGTCTGCATTACATGGTGCAGGAATATCTAGGGGCAAGAGCAGATTTGGATATCTTTCCAACAGAGCATCCACTGGATTACTGGGTCTTGAGGATGGATCACTGGCCAGAACTTGATCAATATGCAAATAAACTACTGGCCTGTCCTGCATCCAGTGTGCTTTCTGAACGCACATTCAGTGCTGCTGGAGGGTTTGTAAAGGATCAAAGAGTGTGCTTGTCCACAGACTCCGTTGATAGGCTCACATTCAGAATAATGAATCAGTCTTGGATCAGCAGCTATCAAGCACCTGATGCCGATGTAACTGATTGAATTTGCTATGGATGAGTTATCCCTTGAAGACTGCCTATGCTGACTATCCTGATTCTCCTCAATCTTGATGATTCTAGCTTCCAACAATATTTTTGGTTTAAGGCACCACCACCACCACCACCACTCAAAGTCCAATTTTTCTTCCCCTGTTTAACAGGGGCATGTAATTACAATTTTTGATATAATATTTGATATAATATTTCACAGCAGGGCCCGTTCCTGCGCCCAATAAGAGTCTCTGTGAGGAGTTACAGTGTTGTGGCACCACCACCCAAGGCCCAATTTTTCTGCCCCTGTTAAACCACTTGCCAACCGGCTCATGTTGATATATGTCGGCAAAGTGGCACAGGTGCACAAAACCACGTACCCGTACGTCACTCCGTCATCAGCAGCTAGCGGGAGCTGGCACACTGCCGCTGGCGTGCGCACGCCCACCGTGCACTGCAGACGCGATGTCCGCCGGTGGCCTGCAATCGTGGCATGGAGAGGCAGAACGGGGAGATGCCTATGTAAACAAGACATTTCCCTGTTCTGCCTAGCAACATGACAGGGATCTACTGCTCCCAGTGATCGGGAGCAGTGATCTCTGTCATGTTCTAATCCCCCCTACAGTTAGAACACACTGAGGGAACACAGTTAACCCCTTGATCGCTCCCTAGTGTTTAATCCCTTCCCTGCCAGTGACATCTACACAGTAATCAGTCCATTTTTATAGCACTGATCGCTGTATAAATGTCAATGGTCCCAATACAGTGTCAAAAGTGTACCATTTGTCCGCCTCAATGTCGCAGTCATGATAAAAATCTCAGATCGTCGCCATTACTAATGAAATAAAATTATTATAAAAATGCCATAAATCTATCCCCTATTTTGTAGACACGATAACTTTTGCGCAGACCAATCAATATACGCTTATTGTGATTTTTTTTTACCAAAAACATTATTATTATTATACGCAATTTATATAGCGCCAACACTTTACGCAGTGCTTTACAATGTAAAGGGGAGACAACACAATTACAGTACAGTTCAATACAAAAGGTACAGGAGGGCCCTGTTCGCAGAACTTACATTCTAAAGGGGGGGGGGGGTGGTGGTACAAAAGGTAATAGCTGCAGAGAATGATTTGATGGGGGTGGCTCGGGGACAGTTGTGAGGTGGGTGTGGGATAGGCTTCCCTGAATAAATGAGTTTTCAGGGATCTCCTAAAGGTGGACAGGTTAGGGGCTGATCGGACATACTGGGGCAGGGAGTTCCAGAGGATGGGAGGAGTGGAGGGGGATTTGGGCGATATCTGCAGATGAGGTTGGTAATGTAGCTGGGGGCGATGTTGTGGATGTCCTTGTATGTTATGGTTAGCATTTTGAATTTTACACGGTGGGGTAGGGGAAGCCAGTGAAGAGATTGGCAGAGAAGGGCAGCAGTCACGGATCGATTAGTGAGGCGTATTAGTCTAGCAGCAGCATTCATAATAGACTGAAGGGGGGATAGCCTGCTTAAGGGTAGGCCATTAAGGAGAGAGTCAGTAGTCAAGGCGGGAAATAATCAAGTTGCTTTGTGGTGTCATTAGTCAGGAAGGGTTGAATTCTGGAGATGTTGCGGAGGTTAGGGCGGCAGGATTTAGCCAGTGATTGGATATGGGGCTGAAGGAGAGGTCAGAGTCAAGGAGTACACGCAGGACCCTGGACCCTGTGGAGGGACCAATGGTTGTGTTGTTGATATTAATGGTGAAGTCACAGGGGGGGACCATGAAGGAGGAAATATAAAAAACTCAGTTTTAGAAAGATTAAGTTTGAGGAAGTGGTGTGACATCCATACCGATATGTCATTCAGTAAGTTTGAGATCCGTGAGGAAATCGAGGGGGTGAGTTGAGGAGTGGTGAGATAGATCTGGGTTTCATCGGCATAGAGGTGGTATTGGAAGCCATGGGAGGTTTCCAACTGGTACAGGGAAGAGGTATAGAGTGAGAATAGGAGAGGCCCAAGGACGGAGAGTTGGGGTACCCCAACAGAAAGAGGAAGGGGAGCGGAGGAGATGGATTTGTAAGTGACACTGAAAGTGCGCTGAGATAGGTAGAAGGAGAACCAGGATAATGCAGAATCACGGAGGCCAGGGGAGTGTAATTTGCTGAGGAGGAGTAGGTGGTCAACTGTGTCAAAGGCAGCAGAGAGGTCTAAAAGTATGAGTATGGAGTAGTGGCCATTGGTTTTAGCATGTAGAAGAATATATATTGGCCTAAACTGAGGAAGAAATTTGTTTTTTTATTAATTTTTTGGGGATATTTATTATAGCAAAAAGTAAAAAATATTGTTTTTTGTTCAAAATTGTCGCTCTTTTTTTGTTTATAGCGCAAAAAATAAAAACCGCAGAAGTGATCAAATATCACCAAAAGAAAACTCTATTTGTGGAAAAAAAAGGACATCAATTTTGTTTGGGTACAACGTCGCACGACCACGCAATTGTCAGTTAAAGTGATGCAGTGCCGTATTGCAAAAAAGGGCTTGGTCAGGAAGGGGGTAT
Source organism: Lithobates septentrionalis (assembly GCA_037952835.1). NCBI lineage: Eukaryota > Metazoa > Chordata > Amphibia > Anura > Ranidae > Lithobates > Lithobates septentrionalis. The sequence goes on along the minus strand of JBBDGP010000203.1, from coordinate 1,844,603 downwards.
ATCCTTCCGGGACTGAAGTCGTTAACAAGGTCATATAATTACAATTTTTGATATAATATTTCAACACAGGGCCTGTTCCTGTGCCCAACAAGAGTAACTGTGAAGGCTTACAGTGCTGTGGCACCACCACCACACAAGGCCCAATAATTCTGCCCCTGTTTAACAGGAGCATGTAAGTACAATTTGTGATATAATATTTCACAGCAGGGCTCATTCCTGCACCCAACAAGAGTATCTGTGAGGACTTACAGTGTTGTGGCACCACCGCCACCACTGCCCAAGGCCCAATTTTTCTGCCCCTGTTTAACAGGGGCATGTAATTACAATTCTTGATATAATATTTCACAGCAGGGCCCGTTCCTACGCCCAACAAGGGTAACTGTGAGAGCTTACAGTGTTTTGGTACCACCAACACCTAAGGCCCAATTTTCTGCAGAGTATATAGGGCAGGCCATATAGTATATATATATATATATATATATATATATATACTGCTATTCAGAGTATTAAGTGCCTGGGGCCCCCCACGCCATTAAAAAAAAAATTTGGGTGCGGGGTTCCCCTTTAATATCCATACCAGACCTGAAGGGCCTGGTATGGATTATGGGGGTGACATCTATGCCATTTTTTTTTGTATTTTTGGTATTTTTACCTATAGTTCCAGGATCTGACAATATATTACAACCGCGAGCAGTTTTGAATTCAACTTTTCCCTTTAGAAATGTCATTTTGCTGTGGTACTGTTATAAACATGGGAAAGATGCGGTACTTTACAGGCATACTGAGGACACACCCCAGGCAAGATATTTAAAGGAATATTTAATTTTTATTGTTTCACTTTAAGCATTATTAAAATTACTGCTCCCAAAAAAACAGCCATTTTTTAAACTTTTTTGCATTGATACATGTCCCCTGGGGCAGGATCCCAAACACTTTTTATGGCAATAACTTGCAAATAAGCCTTTAAAATGAGCACTTTTGATTTTTCACATTCGTGTCCCATAGACTTTAACAGTGTTCGTGTGTTCGAACAAATTTTTTGCCTGGGGGGTGTTAGGCTCATCCCTACCTCTGATCATTAACCTGTGCAAGATTAATATTACACCTTTCCATGCACTCCAGAAGGGAAGCTTTAGCCCGGGTTCACACCTATGCGAATTAGATGTGCGTTTCCCCGCATCTAATTCGCATAGCAGGAGAATGTGACTGGCTCCCTATGGAGCCAGTTCACATATCTCCGGGGCGGCTGCGGAGCGCACTGTACAAAAACGCTGTGCGTCTTTGGCTCCATTTCAGGGCCAAATTCAGGCATAGATCCGATCCGCAGCCCGTTATAGTGTGAACCCAGGCTCAATGTTTTATTTAGAGAATTAATCCAAGCCTCGCTCTCAGCATTCATCACGTTGTTGCCCATCATTAGAGAATGATCTGCTCTCTTCATAGGATCAGAGGCTGAACTGAGCCCGTTACCATGCTCTGACTGGGAGAAGCAGACAAACTCCCTAGTCTCCTCCATGGGCCATAATCAGTGAGTAGGAGACTAGCCCCTAGTCCCCTCCAAAAGCCTCTGTCCCAGTTGGGTTTGTCACAACATATTCACTATATAAGTGTAAAATAATGCTCAGTTCATACATTTTCTGTAATGATGCAAATAAATTCTTTAACTTCAGATTATCCACATGAATTTCATATATAATTACGCTTTCTTCCAATCCACCACTGTGCTCACACTGTGTTCACCTTATTTAATTGACCTACAATGCATGTAAGGTCAAACTACACATGCAATTCTCAAGTCTCAGGGTGGCTTTTGTATGATTGTAGTCCTTGTGCACACTCCCCCTGTCCACTAGGGTGCCTTAAACTCCCACAGGACTCATCCAGGGAAGAGTGATGCTGGTCCCTTTAACTGCTTGCCGACCAGCCGCCACAGTTGTGTTGCGGCAGAATGGCAAGGGCAAGCAAATCGCCGTTATGTTACGTCGCTCCCTCTGGTGGTCACTAGGGGTGTGCGCGTGCCCGCAGCTCGCCCCCGTAGCCGATGTGAGTGCCGCCAGTCTCCCGCGATCGCTCGAACACAGAGATCCCGGTTCTCTTAGGGGAGAAGTGACAGATCATCTGTTCATACAAATTATGAACAGTGATCAGTCATCTCCCCTAGTCAGTCCCCTCCCCCCTTCAGTTAGAACACGTACTAGGGAACACAATTAACCCCTTGATCGCCCTTTAGTGTTAACCCCTACACTGCCAGTGACATTTTTACAGCAATCAATGCATTTTTATAGCACTGATCGCTTTATTATTGCCAATGGTCCCAAAAATGTGTCAAAATTGTCCGATGTGTCTGCCATAATGACTCACGATAAAAATCGCAGATTGCCGCCATTACTAGTAAAAAAATAAAAATAAAAATGCTATAAATCCATCCCCTATTTTGTAGACGCTATAACTTTTGCGCAAACCAATCAATATAAGCTTATTGCGATTTTTATTACCAAAAATATGTAGAAGAATACATATCGGCCTAAACTGGGAAAAAATTTTGCTTTTTAAAAAAAAAAAAAGGGGATATTTATTATAGCAAAAAAGTACAAAATATTTTGTTTTTTTTTTAAATTGTCGCTCTTTTTTTGTTTATAGCGCAAAAAATAAAAACCGCAGAGATGATCAAATACCACGAAAAGAAAGCTCTATTTGTGGGAAAAAAAAGATGTCGATTTTGTTTGTGTACAACATCGCACGACCACGCAACTGTCAGTTAAAATGACGCAGTGCTGAATTGCAAAAAGTGCTCTGGTCAGGAAGGGGGTAAAATCTTCCGGGGCTGAAGCGGTTAAGGTTGCTTTATATGCCAACTGTCATAATGGCTTGATCCAGTGACATGTTAAAAAAAAAGGAGTGGAGGGGGCGTGGCCAGCAGCCGGAGGAGATGGCCGCATAAGGAGAGAGCTCCGTGTCAGCCTGCCGCAGCGACCCGCACAAAGCGACTATATCAGCCGGTAAACTCACTCCGGAGGAGCCTGTAAACCCCTGCACTTCGATCCAGCGATGGGTAAGAGGAAACCCCCTGGGGGACCCCGCAAACTGACGGACTTTTACTCCGCGGTCTGCACGCCAGAAAGCCAAGATGGCGCCGCCGCTCACAGGCAGCAGCGCGCCAGACAGTCTGACACTAGTGGGAGAGGGAAGGAGGATTGCAGACAGCCATCCTTCTCTCCAGGACACAGCAGCCGTTCCTCCACCTGCCAGACCCCCTCTCAAAGCCCACAAAAAGCTGCCCCTAAACGCTCCACTGCCCACACTTATGCAGGGGATAAACATGAGGAGGACTTTACATCTCATGACAGCACTACTGAGTTCATTGAACAAATCCAAGAGTTCCCAACATCCGGTCTGCCATTAAATGACACTACTATGAAAGAAATGTTAGTCTCATTGAGGGGATCCATGCACAGGGACCTCATGGAATGTATAACTCATCTAAAATCTGATATCAATGATATTGGCGAAAGAGTCAGCCATGTGGAGGATAAGTTGGCAGAATTCTCTACAGCACATAATGAATTAGTCGACGCCCATAACGAAAAAGACGACGAAATAGAAGCCTTGAAAAACAAAATGGCGGATTTAGAGGATAGGTCCCGAAGAAATAATATAAAGCTGCGAGGAGTAGCGGAATCTGTACCCCCCTCTGAACTTCGGAACTATGTCAAACAACTAATCCGAGACCTGCTCCCAGACACGCCACCAGGGGAAGTTACGGTAGATCGCGCCCACAGATTACCCAAGCCGCAATACTTACCAGAAAAAATACCCCGTGATGTCATAGCTCGCATACACTTCTACCATATTAAGGATGAATTAATGCGCTTTGCGAGACAAAATTCCCCTTTACCCAATCCTTACGCGGGCATTGCTATATATGCAGATCTCTCCCAGCACACAATGTTGGCAAGAAAAAAGTTATTACCACTAACTAAATTACTACGTAACAGTAAACTCCCATACTCTTGGGGTTTCCCCACGAAACTCCTTGTCACCAAAGATGGCCGCACCTACACAATCAGGTCTCTAGAAGAGGGCCTTCAACTTACCAAGAAATGGGGACTCCCTTTAGATGATGAAGAGGACACTCTTACTACCAAAACCCCTAGAAGTATCTCCCCAGAGTGGAAATCTGTCACCGACACTTGACTGTTATCTCATGGATCGGAAATCAACTACACATCTGATGTTTACCTTCCTAATCCAAGGGCCGCAGCTGGCTGTTAGGAGTTTATACCCCCAAGTGTTACTATGCGATTTTATTCGCACTGTGAGGATGTCATCCTCAATTTTTTAAGTTTTGTTTTTTGTTTGCATGTTGACGTTTTCTTTTTTTTCTTTCTTACTATACCACCGACAACCACCCACGGCAAACCTGACGACAACAATCTGGAATCCAAATCTTCAGTATGTTTTTTCCACTGGACCGGACACCCTCCACTCAAGGTTACGGTAACCTTAAATGCAAGTACCTTCTTATCCAGCCCCGCCACTCAAATTCTGAATATTATCACTCCTAAGCAAATTTTCTCACAGCCCAATGGTTCTTAATTTTGTGACTATAAACGCACATGGTCTTAATAGTCCATTTAAAAGAAGAGCTATGTGGCAACAAGCAAAATCCCTAAAGAGCGACATTTTGTGCATCCAGGAAACTCATTTCGTCCAGCAAAAGCACCCTATTTGTAAAGATAGACAATTTCCACATATCTTCACGGCCTCAGGCCCAAAGAAAAAGAGAGGAGTGTTAATCGCTATTAACCAAAATGTAGCATTTAATCTACAGGAAATAGTATGCGATCAATTGGGTAGATACATTATACTAGTTTGTGAATTGAATAATACTATGTACACAATCATTAATGTTTATGCTCCGAATTGTAGACAGCTACCTTTTTTGAATGCTCTCAAAAAAAGAGTTGGGAACATCAAAAAAGGTCTAGTCTTATACTGTGGGGATTTCAATTGCGTTCCTGATAAACAGCTAGATTGCTCTTCCCCACGGAAATCCTTACGTACTGAACTACGTTCTTTTTTACACTCTTCTGACTTATATGACGTATGGCGCTGCGTCAATTCAGGAGAGAAAGATTTTACCTACTATTCAGCTCCTCACAAGTCCTACTCAAGAATTGACCTGTTTATAACTGACCTAGCTTGTCTTAACAACGCAATCTCAGCTAAAATTCATCCAATCACTTGGTCTGATCACGCACCCGTCTCACTCTCAATTAAAGAGCAAAACGCAGAGTCTCCCATACGTTTATGGCGAAACAACTTATCAATGCTAAATAACCCCATACATAGGGACGGGCTGCGTGATCGGATCAAAGAATTCTTTCAATTCAATGACACTCCAGATACAAACATTTTCTCATTGTGGTGTGCCCACAAAGCATTTAGCAGAGGTCTACTCTTACAAATAGCAGCACGGGAAAAAAAAAGAAAAATAAAAGCATTTACCTCTTTAATGGCTAAACTTACATCCCTTGAAAAACAGCACAAAACAAACCCTTCTTCTAAGATAAACACAGAATTAAATCAAACTAGGCAAGAGGTTAGAAACCATATGATTCTAGAACATCAACTATACTTACAAAAATTTAAAGCAACACATTATACCCAAGGTAACAAAGCTGGTAAATTTTTGGCGGCCTACATCCGTAAAAAACAACAAAAATCTAAACTATCTTACATTAAAGACCCTATCACTTCACAAGCTGTGTATCACCCAAAGGACATTGCTAACGCATTCTGTAAATACTATAAACAATTGTACAACTTGAAAGAAGACCCCTCAACGACACAACCCACAGAAAAAGGAATTAATTCTTTCCTAAATTCAATTGACCTTCCTTCCCTAAATAATGACCAATTAACGTACCTAAATTCTGCAATAACAAATAAAGAAATTACTCTAGCCATCCAATCTTTACCCCACAACAAATCACCGGGTGCTGATGGTTTTTCAGCTGAATATTATAATGCTCTTTCCAATATTTTAGTGCCATATATGACCACTCTTTTTCAAAAAGCATCTTCCGATAGTTCATTCCCAGAAGAAATGCTTCAGGCAATTATAATAACCCTCCCCAAACCAGGGAAAAAACCAGATGCCCCACAAAATTTTAGGCCCATATCCCTGCTCAACACTGATTTGAAAATTTATTCGAAAATTTTAGCCAACCGTCTAGCGGAAGTAACCCCTTCACTAATTAAACCGGACCAAGTAGGCTTTGTAAAAGGAAGACAAGCCCCCGACGGAACTCGTAGAATGTTCAACCTTCTCAAAATAGCAGAAACGCGAAAGGTGCCTACAGTGTTCCTGACGCTAGACGCCGAAAAGGCGTTTGATCGGGTCCACTGGGGGTACCTATTAGCGACACTTGCGAAATTTGGTCTCAGTGGTCCTATCCTCTCTTCTATATCAGCACTTTATACAGTCCCAACGGCACAGGTTTACACCTCCAACGCCATGTCGGACAAATTTCACATAACAAATGGAACCCGCCAGGGATGCCCTCTATCGCCGTTGATCTTTTCATTGGTGATGGAGCCCCTGGCGGAGACAATAAGAAAAGACATTCTTATCAAAGGAATAGCGGTGTCGGACGTAGATCACAGGATAGGACTATTTGCTGACGACGTGGTACTGACATTAACCTCTCCACCCACATCCCTTGATAGAGCTCAACAAATTCTTACTGACTTCGGGAAAATATCATACTATAAACTTAACGTTAACAAATCCTCAATTCTCCCCATTCACATTAATAAATCTAGTCTCAAAAAGTTAAAATCCGACTTTCCTTTCGAATGGACCCACAAATATCTAAAATATCTAGGTATAAATCTAGCTTATCCCTCAGCCACTATTTACGATCATAACTACCCCTCACTATTAAATACAATAAATAATGACCTTGGACATATTGCCTCACATGAACTCTCGTGGATAGGGAGAATTGCTGCGTTTAAAATGTCTGTTTTACCCAAAATATTGTACTATTTCCGCACTATCCCTATCATTTTGCCGGACCATTTCTTTATCAAAGTAGATAAAATGCTAAGAAAATATATTTGGGCTGGTAAATTAGCTAGACTTTCTTACTCTACATTACAAAAACAAAAACAGAAAGGTGGAATGGGTTTCCCTAATATACGTAACTATTATGTAGCAGCACTTCTGGACCAGGCCAAGTCCTGGTTCACCCGGACATCAGATAAATTATGGGTGCAAATAGAAAACGCAATAGTAAACCACAGAGACTTACCCTCACTTTTATTAGCCACTCTTACAAGCAGACCAGTGTTTCATCCCAACTTTCCCTCAATAAACGCAACAGTTAACGCATGGAAAATAATCAATAAAAAAGATCATGCCAGTAAATCCCTACAGAAAATAGAAATCTCACTAGGCATGTACGAATACCTCATCCCCTCTTTAAAATTAACCGAAATAGATGCTTCAAGAAATATGTCATACACTCAATTTAAAGAGCACCTGTTGTCAACACCATCATACGCAAATATCCAATTATATCACTACCATACTAAATACCCACACTCCTTTCTCAGCTACAACCCTATAGTGTGGACATATATCTCCACCTCTTCTGCCAAACCTAAGGGCCTCACATGGTTTTACAAATATCTGCAAACAACACACAATCAAACCAAAACTACCAGTATGCTAAACTGGGAAAGAGACCTAAAGAGTAGTTATGCATTAACTGAGTGGAACAAAGCTATTCAAGCTAATCATATATACTCCCACTGCACTAACCATTGGGATATCTCTCTCAAGTTGTTATATAGAAGCTACCTAACTCCAATGAGAATATCACAAATATTCCACAACTCTGATACACACTGTTGGCGAGATTGCGATAAAACTGGAACAATATTTCATATACTGTGGGATTGTAAATCTATAAGAAGCTTCTGGAACTCAACTTTTTCCTTGCTATCAAAAATCACTGGAATAGTTTTTACCCCCAATCCTGCTCTAGCTATCCTCAACTTAGGAATAGATAAAATACCAAGGAATTATAGACACTTAACTACTCACATATTAATAGCAGCACGATTATCGATCACTTCAAAATGGAAATCAAATAATATCCCTAACATTAGTGAAGTTATACACAGAGTTAACACTCACTTCCAATATGAAAAATTTTTTGCTTACTCCATTACCGCAAAAGCAAAATTATTGAGTGATTCGGCTCCATGGTGCACAAAGGTTCCAGAATCCTCTTATTGAACTTCTGATATTGACATAATGTCTAAAAAGTCAATTGGTGGTAAGATGTTGTCATTACATTCTTATGTTTAATTCTATATCCTTTTAATTTATATTTCTTTGGAATTTTTATTTTTCTTTTAATTTTCACCTTTTCTTCCCTCCCCTCCATCCTTTTCCTTTTCCTTTCTTTTCTTTTTCTTTAATAATAATATGTTGGCTAAAAGCTTTAATAATCAGCCGTATATCTGACTTCATTATCTTTTTAGAATGTAGTTTCACAACTATTCATGTTATACTGCATTAGTACAAATAAATATTATATATAAAAAACAATATAGAATAAAATAGAGTGCTCCAAGAGACAATTGCTTTGATAATTGGAACACTATTGGGGGCGGGGGGGGGGGGGCACCTCTCCGGACACAGCTTGTTCCCAGATGGGGTGTCTGGGGGGGGGGCTCTCGCCTCTGATCCCAAACGTATCACAACTAGAAAAAGTAAAAGTTTGTAAGAATAGGCTCGATTCAAGTTACATTTATCATATAGTGTACACCGTGATATGCTGACTCTTTTGTTTGATGCATTCATAAAAGTGACCAAAGAATACCTGTAACTGTATACGGATGTACTGTTGTACTGTTGTTTACACGATAATTTCAATAAAAAAATAATGAAACGAAAAAAAGGAGTGAAAGCAGCCTACAATGGTGTAGTGTAAATTTTGTTAAAACATTTTAATACTATAAACCGCATTCACACATTGTTAAAAATAACCTAGCATATCACAATAGTACATAGGGATACAACTGATGCTTGGTAAACCTCTACTTCCAGTCCTCAATCCACAGACTCCACCCTACTCATTATGTTACAGGTCACGTGACTTCATCAGGGAAAAGGACCCTGTGGGTAGAGGTGTCCTTATATAATAGACAATTGGCTGTATTGCGCAGTAGCCATTTTGTTGTAATTCTCATATAGGTTGAGGCCAGGACTCTGTGCAGGCCAGTCAAGTTCCTCCACCCCAAACACGCTCATCCATGTTTTTATAGACCTTGCTTTGTGCACTGGTATGCAGACAAGTTGGAACAGAAAGGGGCCATCTCCAAACTGTTCCTACAAAGTTGGGAGCATGAAATTGACCAAAATGTTTTGGTATGCTGACACCTTAATGTCGCGTAGACGCGGTCAGACATTCCGACAACAAAATCCTTGATTTATTTCTGACGAATGTTGGCTCAAACTTGTCTTGCCTACACACAGTCGCACAAATGTTGTTGGAACTTCCGATCGCCAAGAACGCGCTGACGTACAACACGTACGATGGCACTATAAAAGGGAAGTTCAATACCAAGTGCGCCACCCTTTGGGCTAATCTCATGTTTATCTTGTGTTAGTAGAAACTTGGTGAAAGGCGATTCGCGCTTTCAGCCTCGTTCTTTTCAGTCCATTAGTGCTCTTCAGTTTGTGCTTGTGGGTTCGTATCTGTTTTTCAGTGCATGTAGTCAGTTCGTATCTGGTTTTCAGTACGTTCTTGTCCGTTCGTTTCTGATTTTCAGCTCGCTTTTCTCAGGCCTTTTTGTTTTTCGTTCTGACCAGCCGACCGTTTTCTAGCCATGTTGCGGGTACGTCCTCGTTGTAGAGTTCGTGCTGTGCAGGGCCTTGGTGTTGGGGTTCTTACTTTGACCCAAGCCCAGTCCATGAACAGGGCGGGGAGGAGTTCATGGACGAAGAATTGGTAACTCCAGCGTGACCAATTCTCTCATATGCCTTTGTTGCGGGAGATCCGTGAGAATAATCCTGATGATTTCAGGAATTATCTCAGGATGATGGACCCCGTTTTTCACTGTTTGTTGGCTTTGCTGTCCCCTTATATTACCAAGTAGGACACCTGCATGCGGCAAGCTATCACTCCTGAACAAAGGCTCGTCGCCACGTTGCGGTACTCGGCGACGGGGAGAAGTCTGCAGGACATCAAGTTCTCGACAGGCATCTCCCCCCATGCTCTGGGGATCATTATTCCAGAGACCTGTTCTGCCATAATTCAGGTCCTGCAGAAGGACTATATTAAGGTAAGTTTTCTCCTTTAACATCACATTCTATGTATTTAATGTTTGCGAATGTATTCTATTTATTTCATCATTCCCTAATTACCATGATTGTAAAATGCTGTGAATGTCCTCTTTATCCTCATGCATGCTGGAAGTTTTTAATGCTCCTTTTTTGTCCTTCATGCATATTTGCCTTCACTAACCTCCCCAGCATGCTATCCTGGGCCCATACACACCTAGCCTAGTCACTTAACAATGTATTTTGTCATCTTCATTGTAGTGCTTTACCCTAAACACCCCCTAAAATGTGTACAAATGTTATTTCTATCCTTGAATTCAGGCAGAGTGCAAGAGGCTTTGTTTGGGGTCCCAAAATCACTTGGAACCCTCCCTCCCCACCAACCGCTAAGTCAACCGATACCAATACTCTATCTGCTGACTTTGCCAAACCCATACACACTATACCTACCTCTTTTGTGGTCATATTTATGGATGAATTCACCAAAGCATGTAGTGAAAGGGCCTGCCTGAATACTTTCAAATGGTACTGTGTAAAGTTTTGTTCTCCTATTATCATGATAGGTAATTGCAGAATGTAAAAATGTGCTTCCATTTGTACAGTGTTTTTTTTTTTTTTATTATGACACTTCTTACCTGTCCAGTGGTCTGCCAATAGTGTAAGTAAGGAGGGGCTGGCCAAAGTAACACACATTATTTATGCATTCAGCTCTCAATGAAGTGGAGAGGGTTACCTGTTCAAAACATCTCCCTCCCCCCTAAAATTTTTACAATGGGCCATCAGAGGGGGTAAGGAATCTGATAAGTGGACCTTATACTTTTGTCTTTAAATACTCCTTAAAATAAATGTTATACTGATGTTGGCGAAGAATGTTTGTGTCTAATCTGCTTGCAATGTTATGTGCAAAAGTACTAATTTTTTTTTATTGTTTGACTTCACAGTTTCCTTAAACACCACAGGAATGGCAGACTGTGGTTTCCCGATTTGCCCAGCGGTGGGACTTCCCCAACTGCGGAGGGGCAATCGATGGGTAACATGTCCACATCGTCCCACTCCCCAACACGGGGTCTTACTATTATAACTATAAGGGGTTTAATAGTATAGTGATGTTGGCGGTGGTGTCGGCGACATACGAGTTTTTGTATGTGGACGTGGGGAAGAATGGCCGGATGTCGTATGGTGGAGTCATCGCCTAGACCAAGTTCTATAGACGGCTTCAAAGTGGTGGCTTGGGATTGCCACCTGCAGAAGATAACGTGACAGGACTCCCATTCGTCTTCATCGCTGATGAAGTGCTTGGGCTTGGAGAACACCTGATGCGGCCATTCCCCATGAGGACCCTCACCTTGCACCAGAGGGTTTTTAACTACCAGCTGGCCGGAGCCAGAAGAGTGGTGGAGAATGCTTGTGGCATAATGGCCAGCTGGTTCCACCTATTCCTCACTGCAATCAACATGGCGGAATATAAACTAAACCATATCGTACTTGCATGCTCATTATGCACAATTTTTTTTAGGAAAAATGCTACAAACTATGTGGCCTTAGTTGGGCCTGAGGCCATATTTCTCAATCAGTCAACCCTGATGGCACTTGAACCTGGCCGTCCTGGCTTGCTCCCCCAAAGCGCACACGAAGTGCAGCAAAAATATATGGAATACTTTGCGGGTAGAGGGGCCATTGATATGCCAGTAAATGTCTGAGACATTTTTAAAATAAATCTATTTTTGAAACAGAACTAATATTTCATTTGATTTACTGTTTCTTTTAGCTGTCTCCTAGGTTCTCCAATGGGCTTTTCTTTTTGGTCGTTTTCTTCAATAGTCCAAATGTAATTTTTGGATACATGAGGTAACAATCTCTTCTTCAGCTAACTATTATGTTGTTTAATGTATGTAATGCATAATGATAAAAAAAATCATCCTTTTCAGCACCATGAATTAATTGTTTTGAGTCCTGAAAATGTCCTGATTGGGGCAAATTTTACAGCACTGTGGGGATTATTTACTAAAGGAAAATCTAATTTGCACTACAAGTGCACTGCAAGTACTCTTGAAAGTACACTGAAACTGCACTGAAAGTGCACTTGTAGTGCAAAGTGGATTTGCCTTTAGTAAATAACCCCCATTGTCAGTGTAAACACCAACTTACTCCAAAAACTGGTATTGAGAATTGAAAGAAGAAACCACACATCGTTGAGTAGAAAACATTTTACTCAAAGCACATTCACATGTGCGTTAGAAAAGGGTTTTTTAATAAACCAACATCTTTGATGTATAACTTTTTTTTTGTTGACATTAGAAATATCCTTTTTTTTTCTTGCCTTCATCAGATGGGGTGATATCACCCCTGTAGAAGCCAAATTTTGAAGATGCACACAAATTGGGACTCAAAATGGGGATTTCCCTCCTGATTCCATGCCTAATGTCAACATGTGCTAGCTCCCATCATGGGGAATCAATGGACGTGTTTCGGGGGTGCAACCCCTTCCTCTCACCTACTGGAGTTGCAAGGAAGGGGTTGCACCCACAAAACACGTACCTTGATATCCCATGATGGCAGATAGCACATGCTGACACACTGGGGGAGATTTACTAAAACTGGAGCGCTCACAATCTGGTGCTGCTGTGCATGGTAGCCAATCAGCTTCTAACCTCAGTTTGTTCAATGAAGCTTTGGCAATATAACCTGGAAGCTGATAGGTTTCTCTGCAGAAGTGAGCCCAATTTTGCACTCTCCAGCTTTAGTAAATAAACCCCACTGTGTGCATCTTCAAAATTTGGCTTTTAAAATACTTTAAAACTTGATTTAAAATACAAAATTAGACAAAAGTTACAATTTTTGTGTGTTTTAGATTCTGCCTAAAACATCAATGATGTTCTTCATTTTTTGTTGAACATCATTGATGTTTTCCTTTAACTTGTCTAAATCCCGATTGCACCCCATTATCTCCCCGATGAGTATCTGGGCACTTGCACTTGTAAAATGAGATTCTTCTTCCTCAACATCCACATCACCTAAAAAAAAACACACCATGTATTATAAATATGCAGGCATACATCTATTACCTGAAGCTGTGGTCTCAGACACTGACCTGTTGTGGTCACTATTTCGCCCACTTCATATACGTCTCCCTCCTCATCCTCAGGTTGTGGTCTGGGGAGTTACCTTTCTTTAGGAGGTTGGAGGTCCCCGATGTCCTCAGATGTCCCGAGTCTTTTCTCCCCTATGTGAATTAAAAAAAGGTATACTTAGCACACAGATGTTTGAGGCCAGAAATAGGAATATGAAACATTGCTTGGAAGTGTCGTACAATTGTCTGTTTTGGCAGAGTTCCAAGCTGAAGACATTATTTTTTCCCCTTTCTAAAGCTGGAATACTTACCTTTTTTGTACACATGGAGACACCCCTAGTATCCATTGGAGCACCTGTGTGGGACACTATAAAAAGGTTGTTATGGTGTCCCACACTAGTGCTCCTGCGTCCAGATGTGTAAACAGCTGTTCAGTGTCCTCTCCTTACATTTAATCAAGTTTGCATTTCATTCTGGTTACAAAATCATCTAGACAACAATGTAATAAACTTCTTTTAACACAAATAGGCATGACCAAATGTAGTTAACCTGCATGCAAGTAATAATAATAATCTGAGCACAGGACAAATACTTACTTTTTAGATGCACTTTCCTGATCCTTCTGTACTGATCCTGCGCCCTCAATTTCAGGTCTGATCAGCGTTTCCTCAATTGCTCTTTGGATCGTCGTACCCCAAAATTCCTGTGCAGACTTTTCACAACTTTAGTCATGATCTTGGCCTTTCTCACAATTGGGTTTGGGTACGGTCTATACTTCCCATCATAGTCGGCCCTCTTCAAGATGTCCACCATCTCCACCATCTCTACAAAGGACATATTTGAGGCCTTATATCTCCTTGGGGATTGGGACATTTGTGGCTCCAGGCTTTCCTCGTCGTTGCTGCTATTATCACGCACCTGTTGTCTCTCCGTCATGTGCTCTCCCACTGCGCCGAAAGAGAAGGGGCGGGGAATATACTAGAAAGAAGGTCAGGGGCAGGCGGAGTTTCATGCATGCGCAGTGTATATAAAGTGTAACACGCGTGCGTCGTACGTACGATCTGTGAGTGGGGGAAGGAGTAGCGGAAGTGCCGATCGTGATAACGAAGGTACAATTATAACTTGGGGCATCAGTGTCCTATACTGCTTATAAATTGAGGCCTATATTAGGACAAGATTAGGAGAGTTTAGCCTGACATTAGGGTTTGTTTTGTGCTGTGTCTTGCAGAATGATCATGACTTTCTCCCCCTATTCTTTGATAAGTACAGGGAGCTGCCCTGTCTGTGGCAGGTAAAACACCCCTTTTATACTTTAATTAGTGAAGCCGCAGAGCCCCACGGCAACCATCCCCTATTTAAAGGCAAAAATTGGTGGCCTGAGGAGCACTTACAATAGAGAGCGCAAGAAGGTCCAGGATTCCCAGAGATCAGGAGCTGCAGCAGATGACATTTATGTCCCCAGGCTGTGGTACTATGACAGACTGCGTTTTCTGTCAGACCAGAGTGAAATCAGGCCATCACTCTCCACTCTTCCTTCAACGCTTCCTTCCACCCCAGATGAGGCTTCCGACGTACAACCTGGGCCTTCCAGCCAGGAAGAAGTGGAGGAGCCCAGCTTGATAAAGCCAGGTATAGCATTGTTCAACATATTTCTTGTCGTAAAATTAATGATGTTAACTAGATGTTATTATTCAATACTAATTTCTGATTTAACAAAGTGGTTTACATATCAATAGACAGTAGTAACCAAAAATGATTGGGACAAGAATGAAAAATGCTGGGCTCAGAATGATAGTCTTTTCTATTTATTAACATTCAATTTGCAACAGTCATGAGCTCAAAATTGTGTGTGATTGATGAACAAAAAAATAAAACTATGTCCCTTTCTCATACACAGGAAAGCCTCAGCCAGGAGGAGGCTGTGGAAAGTGGCAGCCAGGAGGAGGCTGTGGAAAGTGGCAGCCAGGAGGAGTCTGTGGAAAGTGGCAGCCAGGAGGTGGCGGGGGTAAGTGGCAGCCAGTAGCCTGTCCGAATCCCAGGTCCCTCCCCTCTGCCTTCAAAACAAAAGGCCCAGAAAGGGGAGTAACGTGGAGGAGGCAGCACTTGGGTTAATTTGGCAGGCTAATGCGGCCTTCAGAACCTCCCCCAATCTTCAAGAGGCCTATGCCTGCATGACAGCCTGCAAAATGCAGGAAATGGAGGAGGGTCAATGCCTCTTCTGTGAGGAAGTGATCTATCTGGCCCTAAATAAGGGGTTGAGGGGCAAACTCACAAACAAAACCCACCTATGTGAGTTGGACCATCCTCCTCCTCCTCCTGCCACAACCTCAACACCAGAGCCACAGCCTGGAAGCAAGCGTGGAAGGAAGACAAGAGAGTGATGGCCTGGGTTCAGTCTGGTCTGACAAAAGAGGTAGGCTGTGGTATGACCACAGCCTGGGGACATATATGTCATCTGCTGCTGTTCCTGATCTCTTGGAGTCCTGGACCGGATTGTGCTCACTATTATATGGACTCCTCAGGCTACCAATTTTGCCTGTAAAATAGTTGATGTGTGCCCTGGGGTACAAAGGCTTCGCCAATTTCACCAGTTTATCCAGCGTTGCCTTCCTCTTTATTTTGTTATGATCCATAATAAATGTCTATTTTTTTTTTTTCACAAAAGCTTGCCTATGTGTTTTACTTCAAAAAGGACAGTTTGTTTGTGAGTAATCAGGTACATTTCGAAAAGACAATGTCAAATTAACAAGGGACACCAACCAATCTACTTGAGGTTAAAAAATACAAGATAATAATGGTGTTGTGGTAACTTGACATACAAAATGACAAAAAATATTATGGAGATCACTAGAAAAAAAATAAATAAAAAAACAGTAGATCTTGATAAAAAAATAAATAAAAAAAGATCACTATAAAAATAAATTCAAAACATTATTATGGAGATCTACCGGAAAAAAATAAAAAATATTATTCAGGAGATCACGAGAAATAATAAAGATATCAGTTTGTCAGAACTCTGTGTGAATATCAGCAGCAAAACAACTTCATTATTCTAGCATTATAAAGAAGAGAATGCACTGCATTAAAAGATTAAAAAATTTGCAGCGTGACGAATGTGCTATCTCCATTACGAACGCTAGTTTTAGCAGACCAAGCGCTTCCGTCTCGTACTTGATTCAGAACATGCGTGGAATTTTGTGCGTCGGAATTGTCTACACACGCTCAGAATTAACGAGAATGGATTTTGTTGTCGGAAAATTTGAGATCTAGCTCTCAAATTTTTGTTGTTGGAAATTCCGACAGCAAATGTCCGATGGAGCCTACACACCGTCGGAATTTCCGACAACAAGCTCCCATCGAACATTTGTTGTCGGAAATTCCGAGCGTGTATACGAGTTCCTTCACTGGAACTAAGGGGCCAAGCCCAACCCCTTAAAAACAACTCCACATCATAATCCCTCTTCCACCAAATGATTTGGAGGGGTGGCCCAATACTTTTGGCATGGATGAGCGAATTTGGGGTAGAGGAACTTGACTGGCCTGCCTCAATCCAATGGAACACCTTTGGGATGAATTAGAGCGGAGACTGCGAGCCAGGCCTTCCCGTCCAAAATCAGTGCCTGAACTCACACATGCGGTTCTGGAAGAATGCTCAAATATTCCCATAGGCACATTCCTAAACCTTGTTGACAGCCTTCCCAGAAGAGTTGAAGCTGTTATAGCTGCAAAGGGTGGGCCAACTCAATATTGAACCCTACGGACTAGGACTAAGACTGGAATGCCATTAAAGTGTGTATGCATGTAAAGGCAGGCGTCCAAATACTTTTGGCAATATAGTGTATATATAGGTGGTTTACACAATGCTGTCTATTCCTTATAAATATATGATATATGAGTTAGATGGCATGATATTAAAAGGAATCCACAAAATCAATGAAATAAGATGATCCAAATCACCAATATAGACATACTAAAGGAGAAGGAACTACAATAAAAGGCAAAATATGAAAACTACCTAAAAATTTACCTAAACTAATAAAGGTCACTAATAAAACAACAGTGGACGTAGCATCCCTATACACAATTATCAATCATCAGGATGCAATAGAAGCCACTAAGTGGGCACTGAAATAATTTAGGGGGTTATTTACGAGGCAAATCCATTTTTCACTACAAGTACACTGTAAGTGCACTTGGAAGTGCAGTCTCTCTCGGTGCTCTTGGCCCCTCCCTCCTGCTGAGTGCCCCCACAGCAAGCAGCTTGCTATGGGGGCACCCGAGCCAAGCCGATGCTCTGTGTGTCTATTCAGACACGGAGCTGCGGTTCGGCTCCGCTCCCCCATCTCCTCGTTGGCTCACTGACTTTGATTGACAGCAGCGAGAGCCAATGGCGCCCCGCTGCTGTCTCAGCCAATGAGGAGAGAGAGTCCCGGGCATCCGAGACTCTCGCGCAACATTTCTGGATTCAGATGGGGCTCAGGTACATATTAGGGGGGCTGAGGGGGGTTGCTGCACACAGAAGGTTTTTTATCTTAATGAATATACAAAAAACCTTTTGTGTGCAGCAGCCCCCCTTTAAGTAGAAATTATCCCTACGAAAGACCCCAGATAAGTAGAAGAATGAAAAAAGGTTGAGGGGGATGGGAAAGAAAAGGGAAGTGGAAAAAGGACATTAGGAGCACCCTAACCAGAAACCATAAGGGGTCTCTGCGCTCAAAGCAATGTATATAACTGGCTGTTGGTATTGAAGAGTGAGCATATTGGATCCACGGGTCCATATTTTAGGAAATTTCTCGTGCGTATATAGAAAAATGCTAGACAGCTTCTCATTTGTGAAAAAAAAAGTATAAGCGGCAGCGGACTTCTGTAAAGGGTATGAACAGTTATTTCCAAGCTCTCACTATTATTTGTTTTGCTGCCAGTAGTACAGTACATAGGTAGCCAGTTTGAACTGAGGTTTGGTGAGGCCCGGGGTTTTCAGCTGTAGCAGGACACACCACAGATCTCTTGGGAAGGGGTAGGTGAATAACAATTGTAAAAGATTAAGGACTTTTGTCCACAATCGGGAGAGCATAAGGCATATCTACCCCTAAAACAAGTGCCAGGAGCGGATGGGTGAAGATGTGCCAGAAGCACCAGTAGAAGATGTATGCTGGCCCAGCCCCTGTAAAGTAGGTGATTGCCATCTTGATAATGTTGTCACCCTAGTATGAAGTCTATGTAACCCCTCTAAAAATCTATGCTTAGATTGCCCCTGTCTCCATCCAAAGTTTCCATGTTTGGTGAGTGTCCAGTAAAGCTTACATGTTTGCAGTTTTTGAATAGCTTCTAACCAATAAATATTTTGTAGAGTGTTTCAGAATCATGCGACAACTAATAATAACACATCTTACTACGTTCAGAGACAAATATTATAGGCCTGTATTAGTTTGAGAATTGCAAAAAAAGAGTCTCATTATGCATAATGGTTGTTGGTAGTGCATGCCAAATGGATACATCTAATGTAGCATACAGTTTCATTAAGACTCTAGAAAATGAATCTATCCTCTCCCACCAGGAGGTTTAAACAAAACCAATAGGGAAGAAGAAGCATGTAAAAAAACATCAATTCATTAATGAAATGAAGACATGTAAAATAATTAGGCTTATAACAACATATTCCGAGAATGGATTAACTCTTTACAGCTTGTGCAGAGATAGGCAATTTAATACAAAAATTCCATTAGAACATTTTTATAACACTGTGGCGTCGGATATATTTTTTTATAAAATAAAGAACGTTTCAATTAAAATATTCTCAGGCATTTTATTGGAACAATTTGTATTGACGTTGCTTTCTCAAACATGCTTGCAATATCATGATAAATAAGGTTAATATTAAGAAAGTCACATTTTTCTCCAAGAAAAGTTGATCTGGGACTGTGCGGGAAATAGCTATCTCCAAGGAGCTCATTTGAAGCACCAGTGACATTAAAATTTCTTTTGCATACACAATTATGGCAGTAAAGTAGGCGCAAGAAACATTCAGTATACCTGCAGTGTTGTCAAGAAAACAGATTGCCGTAGCAGAAATATTCATTAAAAAGTAGAAGTTTTAATGATTTCAAATAAAGATATTTCCTCTGTGTGATTATTAAACAAATATATTGTGATAAAAATGGTTTCCTTCCTGTACGTCCCCTTGTTGTTTTAAAAAGGATAGCAATTCCTAATGGGCAGCTGTATGGAAAAGCTGGAAATTCCTATTCTTTCTCATTAGTTATTAACGTCAAATAAATTAATCTGTGTGATGGATGCCACACACTGGCTTCCTATAAGTTCCTTTATTATAAACTTTTTTTCAGATTTCCCATAGAGACATTTGTAAAGTTTATAAACAATAGAGTCTGGGAATATTCAGTTTTTTTACAATAAAAATACAAAATGTCCTATCAGAAGATTTTAGTTAAATTAGGCTCTATTCACATTATGTCAAGCAGATGCCATTATGTCATAACTTCACTTATGTGTGAGAACCGTTTTAAACTCATCTCCATGCAGCTTTAAAAGGCACACACAATTTCAGCTCAATTTTAATGAAAGATTTGATATAGGTTTTTTTTTTTACCTGGCATCCGCTTCTTTCCATCACTGTACAGCAAAGCTCAGACTAAAAGAAGGAAAAGCAGTACAAGGATACAATCATCTGTGCTGCAATGCTTAGCTGCTAACAAGGAACAGTGACAGAAAAATGAGCTCTTTAGGCCTGTAAATGTTACTTAAAGAAGAAGTACAGACAAAGCACGTACTTCTTCTGTGGATCACAATGAGCCTCTGAGAGCCCGAGCCAGCCACTTCCATCCCCTCCACATTCCAGCACTCCTGTGGCCGCACTCCAATGACATAGTTGCCAACATTGTAAAAAAAAATTTAGGGAAAATTTTTGAGTCACATTATAATTAGGGGGCGGGGGCATGCGTTTGTAGGCGTGGCATAGAAAAAGTAAAAATGCGGGGCGCGGAGCGTGCCGCGACGAAAAATGGCCGTGGTTTACGTGAAATAGTGGGTGTGGCTTAAATGGGCATGGCTCAAAGGGGGTGTGGTTAGAGTCTGAGATGAATGAGGGATGGAGAGGGAAAGGAGGAAGGGGGGAGAGGGATGGAGGGACAGCAGCCCCAGATCCTACACCACAATAGAAATGTGTATTCCATAGTTTAACAATCAGCAAATAAAGATACTCCAAACACCTGGTGTTAGCACTTCAATCATCCTGGCATCATGGTTTTTATGGTGTCAGGATGATTGAAGCGGGCCCCCCGTGCATAGCACTGTCTATGTACATTGTTCTGCCATCAAACGCATCCACTGTGCCCATCTGCCACAGCCACTGTGTCCATAAAATGCATCCACTGTGCCAATCTGTCACTTTGCCCATCAAACGCAGCCATTGTGCCCATCTGTCGCTGTGCCCATCAAACACAGGCACTGTGCCCATCAAACGCAGCCACTGTGCCCATCAAACACATCCACTGTGCCCATCTGCCACTTTGCCCAATAGGAACAGCTGATCTCTCTCTCCTGTCAGAACGGGGATCCGCCTTGTTCCCCGTTCTGCCTCTCTTCACCGCGATCGTGGGTGGCCGGCTGACTTCGACTCCCACGACGCGCGCCCGCAGTACCACATGCACAGACCGACGTACAGGTACGTTGCTTTGCGCAGCCGAGTCACCTTGCCGCAGTATGTATGCGGAAGGCGGTCAGCAAGTGGTTAAGGGGGGCTTTCAGATTCCTATAAGCCCCCTACCCCCAGACCCCCATAACCAACACCCAGGGTTGTTGGGAAGAGACCCATGTCCCCATCAACATGGGGACAAGCTGCTTTAGGGTGGGGGGGCAGAGCCCCCCCCCCACCGCAAAGCACCACTCCCACATGTTGAGGGCATGTGGCCTGGTATGATCCCCATGACTAAGCTCCAGGAGTGGAGTGAAACATGCTGGGGGCATGGCCTGGCGGGAGCCCAGGCTGAGGTTGTTTCTTTCACTATCACACAACCCCATGGATGTGCGGCACCGGGGATTACCGCCTTATTTTCTCTATGGTTCAGGAGGGAGGCACTCGCTTGCCCCCCCCTTTCCTCACCTGAATAAGGGTCTGGTATGGATTTTGGGGGGACCCCACGCTTTTTTTTTTCAATTTGGCGTTGGGGTTCCCTTTAAAATTCATACCAGACCCATCTGATATGGGTTTGGGGGGACCCCACGCCATTTTTAAAAAAAAAATTTGAGTGTGGGGGGGGTTCCCCTTAAAATAATTTACAGAACTAAGTGCCTGGTATCGATTGGGGGGGGGACATTTTTTTTTAGGATTGAATTTACCATCAAATATACTCTCACCTAGCTTTGGACATGCGTGTATAATTGAGGAACTTGTCCTCATGTGCACAGAGGCCCTCATATATGAGCCAGAACTATATCCTCTTCCTCCTATTGCGATTCCATCAATACTGACACACCTGATGTGATGAAGGCTGACACTGCATTTGCCAGAGAGGACATAATGGCTGACCAACACACACCAAACAAAAATGTGGCAGCGGTTATAACCCCCCTTGCTCTACCTAAAATGAAAAAAAAGTTCTACTTTAATGCCTGAACAGCCCATTTTCAGTTCTAAACATTCTCATATGGGCATGAAGGTCATTAGACTTGTGTAAGCCCCGCTACAGACCAACATGGAACTTACATAGGGTTCAGTCTCAGGGCTCCAGCAGGCAAACCAGGGTGGCAAAAGAACACAAGTTAAGTTTCAGTGGTGAGGATGTGGACTATTAACAGAACATTTAAGTTTGCCTTGAATTGGTAGAGTGACAGGTTCATTTTAGGTTTAGGATATTTAGCTCAGCATGTTAGCGCAAACTGACAGCAACAAGGGGACTCTACTGTGAAGTGGCCTGATGCAGCACTAATACAGTATGCCACCTATATCCCCTTATACCTGTATTTTAGGGCTTCACTTTCAATTCTGACGGAAGCGCACCATTAAGTTTGAAGGGTTTAACATTTTCATATTCAAGAGTTGCGTTAGTCAAAAGCTCTGACTGGACCTGTCATGTGCTTTGAGCTTCACTGAGCCAAAAATAACTTTGAGATGTTGTTAAAAGTTTTGGGTAAATTGAATAGGATGCATACACCTCTGGAAATTGCATGAATGCACATGACATTTCTCAAGATATATGAGAACATGCAAGAGATAAGGAATTAGCCAAAGGTAGAGTCATCTTATTCTGGGCAAGCCATATGGATAGAGCAATATTTACTCAGAATGTTTTCTCCCCTATATTGATTTAGGAAGAACATTAACTCTTACTTCAATATAGCATTATTAATTAGTGACATTAACATCAGTATTTCTCATCAACTACGGAAATTAAAATGTTATGCCTCATACTGCATGCCTATTTAAACTGAATAACATTTGGACTTTTAAAGGCCTGTCTAAGTGACGTATGATTAATCAGTTATACATATGCCAAACACTGTCTGTCTGTGCATTAAAACAGGTCTCATTTCACATTTAAATACCTTTCCAAAATTTTTCTATTTTGCGTTATCTGGGGTGAAAGTCGGTACTTAAAACAGTAGCTTGATTGATAAAAAAAATAGGAAAATGATGTCTATCTATGGGTTGCCCAATTCAATTATTATGACTGGGTCTTACTCCCAGTAAAGATGGCAAACTTACAGCGCCCTGAAAAAGTATTCATACCCCTGGAAATGCTCCACATTTTGTCATGTTATGCCGCGTACACACGAGCGGACTTTACGGCGGACTTTGCCCGGCGGATTTTTCGACGTACTTTACGACGGACTTTCTGGATGAACGGACTTGCCTACACACAATCCACCAAAGTCCGTCGAATTCGTACGTGATGACGTACGACCGGACTAAAACAAGGAAGTTCATAGCCAGTAGCCAATAGCTGCCCTAGCGTGGCTTTTTAGTCCGTCGAACTAGCATACAGACGGCGGACTTTTCGACCGGACTCGATTTCAACGGATAAATTTTAAACAAGTTTCAAATCTAAGTCCGTCCAACTTTTGAGAAAACAAAGTCCGCTGGAGCCCACACACATCGAATTGTCCGACGAAATCCAGTCCGCCGGGCAAAGTCCGCCGTAAAGTCCGCTCGTGTGTACGCGGCATAAGAAGCAAAAACGTTAATGTATTTTTTTTTTTTTTTTAATGTAATGCATCAACACAAAGAGGCACACCCCTGGACATTTTCCACATTTTGTCATGTTACAAAAAATAAGGTAAATGTATTTTATTGGGATTTTATGTGAAAGACCAACACAAAGTGGCACATAATTGTGAAGTGGAAGGAAAATAATAAATGGTTTTCAAAATTTTTTGCAAATAAATATGTGAAAAGTGTGGCATGCATTTGTATTTAGCCCTCCTGAGTCAATAATTTGTAGAACCACCTTTCACTGCAATTACAGCTGCAAGTCTTTTTGGGGATGTCTCTACCAGCTTTGCACATCTACAGAGTGACATTTTTGCCCATTCTTTGCAAAATAGCTCAAGCTCTGTCAGATTGGATGGAGAGCTTCCGTGAACAGCAATTTTCAAATCTTGCCATCGATTCTCTATTGGATTTAGGTCTGGACTTTGACTAGTTCTTTCTAACACATGAATATGCTTTGATCCAAACCATTCCATTGTAGCTCTGGCTGTATGTTTACGGTCAGTGTCCTGCTTGAAGATGAACCTCCGGCCTAGTCTCAAGTCTTTTGCAGACTCAAACAGGTTTTCTTCTAAGATTGCCCTGTATTTTGCTTGATCCATCTTCCCATCAACTCTGACCAGCTTCCCTGTTCCTGCTGAAGAAAAGTATCCCCACAACATGATGCTGCCACCGCCATGTTTCACAATGTGGATGGTGTGTCCAGGGTGATGAGCATTGTTAGTTTTCCGCCACACATAGTGTTTTGCTTTTAGGCCAAAAAGTAAAATTTTGGTCTCATCTAACCAGAGGACCTTCTTCCATGTGTTCGCTGTGTCCCCCACATGGATTTTCGCAAACTGCAAACAGGACTTCTTATGGCTTTCTTCTTGCCACTCTTCCATAAAGGCCAGATTTGAGGAGTGCATAACTAAAAGTTGTCCTGTGGAGCTGTGGATCTCTGTAGCTCCTCCAGAGTAAACATGAACCTCTTGGCTGCTTCTCTAAATTAATGCTCTCCTTGCCCGGACTGTCAGTTTGGGTGGACGGCCATGTCTTGGTAGGTTTGCAGTTGTGCCATAATCTTTCCATTTTCGGATGATGGATTGACCAGTGCTTTGAGAGATGTTCAAAGCTTGCATCATTTTTATATACTTAATCCTGCTTTAAACTTCTCCACAACTTTATCCCTGACCTGTCTGGTGTGTTCCTTGACCTTCATGATGCTGTTTGTTCACTAAGGTACTCTAACAAACCTCTGAGAGCTTCACAGAACAACTGTATTTATACTGAGATTAGATCACACACAGGTGGACACTATTTACTAATCAGGTAACTTCTGAAGGCAATTGGTTCCACTAGATTTTAGTTAGGAGTACATCAGAGTAAAGAGGGTTGAATACAAATGTACGCCACACTTTTCAGATTTTTTTTGTAAACAATGTTGAAAACCATTTGTCATTTTCCTTCCACTTCACAATTATGTGCCACTTTGTGTTGGTCTTTCACATAAAATCCCAATAAAATACATTTACCTTATTTTTTGTAACATGACAAAATATGGAAAATGTCCAGGGGTGTGAATACTTTTTCAAGGCACTGTACATCTAGACATTGGTTGTTCTGGGCAGTAAAATGTATCCTTTAAAAAAAAAAATATATATATATATATATATATATATATCATAATGCAGAGAACATAATAGACTGCTGTAGCTAGCAGTATGAAGTCGCATTCAGTTGGACTACAAGTCCAAATGAATGAGGCTGACTGACTATTCCATATACCATTAGCTGGATGAACGAGAACCTTTAAAGATACAGTTGATTGATCACAGACAGCAGAATTTTGTTTTTCAGAAATAAAGGTTTCTAGGGGGTTTCTGATGTGAGCAGCAAAGCGGAGTTGTTGTGGGGACCACACTGAAACCTGTCCATTGATATTTGGCAGCTTTGATTCTGCTGGCTAGAACTTTAAAGAGGAGCTCCAGTCATATTTGTGTTTATTGTTGTATGTCTTTCTGTGTCACATAAGTTCAAGTTTAGCATGCTCCAGTGTGTGTTGTAGCAGTGTTACAGAATATCAATATGACTGCATTAATGACTGATATTGATGCTCACACAACAACCCCCCACAAAAATGGGGCCTACTAAAACAAAAAGAACTAAGTTAATTCTGGTTGTGAAGCCAAGACTGAAAAAAGGAGAAATGTACCTAATGAATAAAGGACATGCATGCTGGCACTCGGCTTTTTGTAAGAGGCACTCCCAAGTCTCAATGTAATATTTTTTTGAGCCTTAAAGTACACACTTATCTCAGAAGCCCAATGCACTATTTGTAATCTGAAAACCTCATAAATAAAAGACAAGTATGGCCAAAGCTTTTTGGTCATGCTTCTCTTTTGGCACTGGGTCACAGGAGTGCACTTACTTGTCCTTTTCTGTGACCCAGAATCAGCAGACAGTAGGCTAAAGCTGCCAGCTGACTTCACAGAGCTGCTCCAGGCTCTGGAAGGATCCCGACCATATTGTCAGGATCCACACAGCTGCAGATTGACAACTGGCTGGCTGTCATCATGTGGATGAGAGCCTAAGCCAGCTACTCCCAATGCTCCAGTGAATTCTGGAGGAGCAGAGCAGACAGCGGTGACTGACAGTCACTGCTCCAAGAAGACTGATAGCTGAGCGATCACTTCTCAGGCTAATTCCCTGTACACATGGTCGGATTTTCCGCCGGAAAATGTGTGATAGGACCTTGTTGTCGGAAATTCCGACCGTGTGTGGGCTCCATCACACATTTTCCATCGGATTTTCCGACACACAAAGTTTGAGAGCAGGATATAAAATTTTCCGACAACAAAATCCGTTGTCGGAAATTCCGATCGTGTGTACACAAATCCGACGGACAAAGTGCCACGCATGCTCAGAATAAATAAAGAGATGAAAGCTATTGGCCACTGCCCCGTTTATAGTCCCGACGTACATGTTTTACGTCACTGCGTTCAGAATGATCGGATTTTCCGACAACTTTGTGTGACCGTGTGTATGCAAGACAAGTTTGAGCCAACATCCGTCGGAAAAAATCCTAGGATTTTGTTGTCGGAATGTCCGAACAAAGTCCGACCGTGTGTACAGGGCATAAGAGTTGTGGTGGACAGCTGCAGCATCAAAGCAATGTTGCAGCACATAGATGTGAGTAATGTATGTTTGCTTTTTTTATAACCCCCAAATTCTCCTTCAATTATGGAACTCCTTGAGTGATTCCAAACCAAAAGTTGCACATCCCTATATTACAGGCTCCTTCATTGATCCAGTCAAAATCATCATATTCAGTCAACGATGAAGATGTGCTGTGGGTAGTGTAGACTTCAGCAATTGCTTCTTGGTGATCACGGCTTTTAGCTAGGTTAGACCTGATAAGTTATTGTAAATATAGATGTCTACAGTGCAAGTACAGTCAAGTCATGTAGGTATTGTAAAAGGTAGAATATTGTTTCCTAATGTTCCAATCTAAATCTTGCCACAAATGGATGCATTTTGTATGAGTTTAAAAACATGATCAAGTATAATCAAACAAGTTATGGTTATGTATAGTGAAGTAGTATTATAGTATATCAAAATCCAGTAATGAAAATGTAATGTATTGCAGCTTGCTAGTCCCTAGGTCTGGTACATAACTGCCAACAGTCCCAATTTGCCCAGGACATTCAAGAAATTCAGATTCAGACCCAGGTCTGAGTTTGTCCTGGGCTAAATCCCGGAAAATAGGCTTTGTCACAGGCAGGGGCGGACTGTGCCGAGGGGTCAGAGCCCCAATAAAAAAGCAGCACCGTTCCGCGGCGTGCGCATGGTCGCCAAAGCTGTCTCCCTGGCCTTCCCACATAGTAAGCTGGGTGGGCTGGGAGTCGGGAGATTCTGAGAGGGATGTAAGAGCAAACTGCAGCTACCTATTGGCTGAGGAGGTAGCAGGAGACAGGCTGAACAGTGTCCCAGCCAATCCGGGTTTCCTGTGTTGTGGCATGGAGTTGCTCTGCAAAGAAGCTGCGTGAGATGAGGAAGGAGAAAATCTCTTATGTGACCGTAATGACAGCTGACAGTACTTGACTATGGAGAGGATGGCTTACGGTATCCTGCCCGGGTGGGCTGGTGGCCCACTCACCAACTCCTTGTTAAAACTGCAAAATCTTGTAGTGGAAGGGGCCCCTTCTTCCAATGTGGTGGCCTTTGGACTGTCGGCTCATCTGGCGGATGTGCTAGACTCATGGCAGCAGCCTTGCTATGTTTACAGAAGCAGTTCTGATTACTGCGACCTCAAGTAATTTCTTTCTTTCTTTCTTTCTTTCTTTCTTTCTTTCTTTCTTTCTTTCTTTCTTTCTTTCTTTCTTTCTTTCTTTCTTTCTTTCTTTCTTTTTTCTCTCTCTCTCTCTCTCTCTCTCCCTCCATCCCTCTTTCTCTTTTTTGTTCCCTATATATTACCACATTCTCCACTATGTAGGTCATCTCGGACTCTGTTTAACCACACCCCCTTTAAGCCAAACCCAATATTTAGCGTAATTTAAAGTAAACCCACTTTTTCGCCACGCCGCGTGCCACATTTTTTCACCCCTACTAGGCCATGCCTAAAAATAAATGCCCTGCCCCTAATCTAAATAATACTCCACCTACATAAAAAAGCGTCCCTAAAAAATGTTTGAGAATGTTGGCAACTATGCTGGTGGATGCATTCATTTTCATTTTAAGGCTTCTTTATTTTCACCTGGTGATCCTGAAAACAGCACACTTTCTGTCTTTGGGGGAGGAGTGTTTTGACTATAGAACGCCTCCCTTCGCCACAACATAGCGGAATGAATGTGTTCTGTAGTCCTGATCACATTGTTCAAGTTAAGACAGCAGTGTGCACAAAGGGCAGCAGCTGATTTCTGGCACGATTAACAGGGATAAAAAAACACTTATCAAACAGAACGAAGCAAAAAGGAGAGGTTTATTGTTCAGCTTTACGAACACTTTAAAGGTACCACAACGCTCTAAACTAAACCCATGCAAAGACTGATAGTGAGCAACAGAGTGGTGTGTGTGTATCTCATTTCTTGCTGGTATCTAATGCCTTGTTTCCACTGAGCGGATCGGTTCGGGTCGGTACAGTTTGAATGGCCTAGAATGGTCCGGTCTATTCTGGTGAGCGTTTCCACTGCAAGTGGGACCACAAGGGGCCATACAGGGTTTAGAAAAAATGCCTCAGCATAGCACAGCAGAGGGTTTTCTGTCAGCCAATCAGTGGAATGTATCGTAGCTCCGCCCTAACTGAACCGTTCCATTTTCTGTGGCCCCACATCTGAAGCAGGACCCTGAATGGAACGGTTTGGTTCGGTTGTATGGGCCACTTTCATAATGGAAACACCCAAAATAGTGTACCGTACCGAACCGAACCGAACCTATCCGCTCAGTGGAAACGAGGCATAATAGCGTATATCTTTGATTAATAAAAAAAAATACATACACACACACACACACATACACATATATATATATATATATATATATATATATATGTATATATATTGATATTGATATTGTTTTCTTAAGCACAACAAAACCCCACCCTTGCTAACAATTCAATGTTGGGTGGAATCATTCTTTAAATAAATAACTCATCAAATGCTGTCACTCCTAACAAGCAAGCCATCATATTAATTCCCAACACTGCATTTCTACTATAGCATAATTAGCTAAAAACATTTTGTGTGCACAGTCATTATCCTGGGAAAACATTCTTAATGAAAAAGAATAAACAATTTCAGGACATCCATTCAATTGTTTTAAATGCATAAATTAAATGAGATTTAGAAGTTATGGTATCCTGTTTGCTAAGTTCCATGTCAAATGAATGGCAGACAATGTTAAGACTCAATTCTTTTACAAATAATCGATTATAAAAAAAAAACTCAATACACAATAAACCAAAGACAAATATGAATTGCCATAATAATATATTAATATATACTGTTTACTTAAGCCTAATCTCCTAGTTTATTGAATTTTAATTAAATGTTACCCCATGTTTCATACATTGATATAATAAGTAAAAGCTTTCAAGTATAAACATTTTAATGCTGGAAAAACATGTATTTTTTAGTTTACATTTTCATTAAGTATCTATGCAAGAAAATAATACAGTATGTGATTGCGCAAAATGCCCATTTGTGAAGGACACTATAAAAAAAATAACACAAAACTGTGTAAATTGTATATGTATGGTATAATCTGCCAAAACTATAAGTATTGAGGTACAATGGAGTGGGGGGCATTGCTTATATATTAGGAAATTAAAATACTGAAAGTTTTATCAAATCAATTTGGATTTTGTAAATGACAGAGAAAATTTCACTTTTATGCCTGGCCCCCTACTACATACAAAATACGTTAATTTATTCACTGTTGAAAATAAAGAGAAGTACTCAGTACTTGCAGGTACAGTGGATCATGTGACTCACTCTCCTTGCCACTTGACATATTTTTTTCCATCATGGTGCTTAGCATTTGGCTGGTCAGACACCTGTACCTTCACATGGGAAAGCAGTGGCAGCTGGAAGTATATTTTTTACACCCGGTCGGTCAGGTCACAGGCACCCCCGGTCGGTTGGTCACCAGCCCCGCACTTACCCCATCTAGGTTGCGGGCAGCACTTCCTTAGGCAGTGGCTTCACCCTGCGTCTTTTCTTCCTCAACTTCACCGGCCGATAGAATCGCTTCTCCTCTCGGCCAATCAGGTGACGGGTCTCAGGACCCACTTCCTGATTGGCCGGGAGGAGAATCAGGTAGACATTAGCGAATATTAATTCACTATTGTCACACAACTGGAAAGGCTCACCCTTTTTGAAGCCAATTAGAGCCTTAGGCTCAAATCACCTGCTTCTAATAAAAAAAATCCATTGGCGCCCTGGATGTAGATTAGGGGCCTGGCACATGGATTAGCTCCTGCGCCTCATATGGATGGGCCTCCACTGTGTGAAAGTAGAGAAGTACTAACCCCTATGTAAATTGCGGTAATGGAGTGGCAGAATGTGATGGGAAGATAAAATTAGATGATGTGGAAGCTGGCTTCAGAGAAAAGTTGTTGCTATGCCAGCGCAAGCAAAGGACAGGTTCACTTTAATTTTTACAAGACAGCATTATTGAGATGATTGGATTCTTTACTACATCAGCATGGAACGTCAAGATTCTCCATTTGTGCGAACTGTGTACTGTATTTTGGCAGAGATGGCTATAAACTGAATTAGGTCATGGCAGGACACTTGAATATATATCCATGAGAATAGGGATGTGTAGGATTACCTGAAAGGTGCTATTAAATTTTAAGGACAACATCCAGGTGATTTGTGTCCAGAATGCTAAGACTGAAGGGCATGGTCGCAATTAACGTTTAAGGGCACTCATACTTGAACAGTGTCAAAATGATGTTAGAAAAACTAAGGGGAAACACTTATATAGTTTTTCAGAAATCATATAAGTTCTATGTAACAAACTGAGTTATAGTTCCATTGGTGGTACATGATGGCTGCCCTTGCTAATCGTGGTATAACAATTTATCAAGATTTAATTATTATCCAGGTCCCTTACCCAGAGTGATAAAAACTCTTCCTATGAATTATATGTATATATTTTTAAAACTTGTCCCCTAAGTTAAATTTATAATATATAATATAGATTTTTTTTGTATAATAGATTTTCTTGTATTATTGTGGTAATTTGCTTTTGCTATTATTGCTAATTTTACTATTATTTATATTTCTTACTTATGCTAGTAAAATATATTGCCTCATCATCCTTGTTTCTGAAACACTGCCTTTATTAGTGCAACTACATGAATAACCATTACATTTAAAAATGTTTCAATTTGTAAATTTGCACATTTGTAAATATGCTGAAAGCAAACCAAACAGATCTCAGTAAGGTTCCATGCACACTTTTCTTTTAACCTGAAAAAACACTGAATAAAAAACGCTGGTAATAGCTTTTTGTAGTAATGTTTCAGGAGCGTTTAAAAGCATTTAGAAGCGTTAGCGTTTTATTAGCATTTTTTCAGTTACTTTAAAAAAAAGGGGAAAAAAAGCTCAAAAAACGATATTAGTAGTGTTTAGGCTCCATGCACACTAATGTTTTTTTAACCACTTCAGCCCCAGATGGATTTACTCCCTTCCTGACCAAGCCCTTTTTTGGGATACGGCACTGCGTCGCTTTAACTTACAATTGCGCAGTCATGCGACGTTGTACCCAAACAAAATTTACGTCCTTTTTTTCCCACAAATGGAGCTTTCTTTTGGTGGTATTTGATCAGCTCTGTGGTTTTTTTTGCGCTATATACAAAAAAAGTAAATTTTGAAAAAAAAGCAATATTTTTTACTTTTTGCTATAATAAATATCCCCAAAAAATACATAAAAAAACAAATTTCCACAGCTTAGGCCAATATGTATTCTTCTACATATTTTTGGTAAAAAAAAAATCGCAATAAGGGTATATTGATTGGTTTGCGCAAAAGTTATCGCGTCTACAAAATAGGGGATAGATTTATGACATTTTTATTAATATTTTTTTTTATAAGTAATGGTGGCAATCTGCGATTTTTATCATGACTGCGACATTGCGGCGGACAGATGGGACACTTTGACACTATTTTGGGACCATTGGCATTTATACAGCGATCAGCGCTATAAAAATGCACTGATTACTGTGTAAATGTCACTGGCAGGGAAGGGGTTAAACACCAGGGGGGATCAAGGGGTTAACTGTGTTCCCTCATCATGTTCTAACTGTAGGAGGGATGGGTTCACTAGAACATGACAGAGCTCACTGCTCCCGATCAATGGGAGCAGTAGATCCCTGTCGTGTTGCTAGGCAGAACAGGGAAATGCCTTGTTTACATAGTCATCTCCCCGTTCTGCCTCCCTGTGCCACGATCACGGGCACGCTCCCACGGCGGAAGTACAGGTACGTTGTTTTGCACACCCATGCCACTTTGCCGACGTATATCAGCGTGAGCCGGTCAGCAAGTGGTTAAGCTCCTGGAAGCTATTAGCATTTTTTTCACTTCAGCGTTTAAAAAAAAATTGTAGAGTTTCTTGAAGCGTTTCTCTAGCAGAAATGCTCCTAAACGCTGCTAATTGCGTTTTTTAAGCTTTTTTCTCCTTTAAAACAAAAATGCCAATAAAACACTAATGCTCCTAAACCATCCTAAATGCTCCTAAATGCTCCTAAAACGCTGCTAAAACGCTGCTACCAAAAGCTATTACCAGAATTTTTCATCCAGTGATTTTTCCAGCATTTTTTTAGCTTACAATAAATTCTAGTGTGCATGGAGCCTTAGGAGTGTTTCTGCTGGAAGAATGCTCCAAGAAACTCAACAAAAACTATTTCCTGGTGACTCCATGGCAGCATACTAGTGATAGAGCTCCGCCTCGACTCCTCCCTCAGGACCGGTGAATAGCATAAATTAAAGACATAGTCCCTCCCCCAACATTCTCCGTAAAATAGAATACCGAGGGTGGGAGCGTATGCTGCCATGGATAGGCACCAGGAAAGGAAAATTACGGTAAGTATGATACAATTTTTCGTTTTCCTGGTGCCTCCATGGCAGCATGCTAGTGATAAATAACTAGCTGACACGGGTGGGATAATGCTTAACAGTAATGTTTAATTAAAGACATAGTCCCTCCCCCAACATTCTCCTTTTTTTCCTCATACCTCTTGTGCTGGTGAAGAGTAGCAGTATGTCCATACCTCTGCCTTTGGCATCAGCCGGGTTTAGCCTTTCCCGTGCGCAGTCCCTGTTCTTGGGCCGCTCACAGCGCTGATAAGACTGGGAACCCCTCTGTGGATCTGTTGGGGTCTTCTTGCAGAGTTTCCTCACAGGAACGCAGTCTGCCACCATATCATATGATGAAGGCAATGGAGTCGCAAAAGGATCAGCTCATTCTTCCAGGCTTGTGATTTTTTTTTCCTTTCAGTTTACCACTTTTCATAAAGAAAAAAAAAAAAAAAAAAAAAAAAGAAAGTAAGAAGTATATATCTCTCTCTCCTTCCCACTTCTCTTTCTGTTGCATTCCCCTTTATTCTTTTAAAAGTATACATATGTATAGGTAGGAGGGAGTAAATAGGTTCTTGTTACCTGTTTGTTATTTTTTTCATGCTGTTGCCCCTTTAAGTTACAGCCTTCATCCTATTGCTGCGGTGTCTTTGTTTTAAGCTGTCTTCCTTCCCTGCAGGTCGAGACAGCATGGTTCGGCGTCCTCTCCTCCGTACTGCGCATGCGCGATCAGGGGAGTGAGAAGACCGCCGTCGTGAGTAAAGTTTCCTAGTCCTCACGGCGTCGGCTCTACTGCGCATGCGCGGGCGCATGCGCGGTATCTCGGCGCTCCGGCGGCCATTTTAACTGATGGAAAAGGGCCGGTTTTTTGCCCTTCTCTCTTTTTAAAAAAAAAAAAAGAAGAAGGAGGGAGCAGAGGGAATGGGGGTTCATGGGATTAACCCTCCCCCTCCCCTTAGGATATTTAAGCTCAGCTCTGGGGCTGGCAGTCAGAGTCTTCTCGGCTGCGCCCTGTTAACTTCTCTGAAGCTGCTCTGTGGTAAGTATAAAAAAAAAAAAAAAAGAGAGGGGGTAATGTGTCTCAAAAAAAAAAAAAAACCTTTTCTTTCCTTTTCTTTCTTGCTATCTTTCTGCAGCTGATCCTTTTGCCCAACTCCGCAATGAGCCATTCGTCTCGCAACAAAGATCCTCACACTTCCGTTAGGTATGGGACCACCTATACGTGAGTATATAAAAAAAAAAAAAGTGCGCTCGCTGGCCTGACATGGTTTTTTCTTAAAATCATAGCCCTGCCCACTATAAGAGGACCGAAAAATCTTCAAGGCACCACGATGACGACAGCCAAAGTCGCAGATCTCGCTCTTCACGCCACCGGTCCCGCTCATCAAGACGTGAGTCCTATTCTTCTCGACATAGATCAAGATCCAGATCGGTCCTCCTCTCCTAGATCCTATAAGAAGAAGTGCTGGACCTGTGGAGCCATTCCGCTACCGAACAAAGTAGTTTGCAAGGACTGTTTTTCGGAATATGCGTCCAGCCGCGAGCTAGAAAACCAACAGGTTGTGGACCTGCTCAAAAAAACTATGAAGGACTCCTTCTCTGAGCTTGCGGCCTTGGTTCCCGCTCAGCCAGTCCCGCAGGTGTCCCAGGCTCAGGATGTTGAAGTTAATCTTCCTGGTCCTTCTGCAGCCAGTACTCCTCTACCTCTATCAGGCCGAACGGCCAGAGATTCCCCACCTGAAGACCTTTCTGGAGACTCATCAGATGAATCAGATCAGTCTGGTTTCAGTCATTCATTGGTAAAACCATTCATCCAGGCAGTCCGAGCTGCAATAGCATGGGAGGATGATGAAGAACCTCCCCAGGAAGCAAAAAGCTACTTCCCATTTCTTAAAAGGAAACAGGTTTTCTTCCCTTTGATGGGCGAAATTAGCCAAATCATTCAAAATGAGTGGTCAAAGACTGACAAAAAACTTTCATTGGGTCGTTTAAAAAAACTATATCCCTTACCAGAGTCAGGAACGCAGTCACTAAACACTGTTCCTGTGGTAGACGCATCAGTTGTGCGACTCGCAAAAATTATCACCCTGCCTATGGAAGATTCTGCTTCTTTTAAGGACCCTCTTGACAGACGAATTGACCTGGACCTCAAGAGGAGCTATTTAGCTGCAGGAGCAGCATGTAAGCCAGCGATCGCCCTCACCTCCGTGTCTAATGCCATTAGAGCTTGGACAGATAACATTGAAACGGCTCTGCGCCAGGACGTCCCCAAGGAGGATATAATCAAAGCCTTGGAGGAAATTAGGTTGTCAGCTGACTTCGTCGGAGTAGCAGCTATAGACACGATTAGGTGTTCAGCAAGATCTATGCTGCACTCAGTAATGGCAAAAAGGGCCTTGTGGTTGAAACCCTGGACGGCAGATTTAGCTTCCAAACAAAATTGGTGCAAAATTCCATTCGACGGGAAGGCATTATTTGGAGACAAGATGGATAAAGCCATCTCAAGGTTGTCAGGAGGAAAGTCAGGTATGCTTCCCCAAGACAGAAGGATGCGGAGATCCAGAGGGGGGTTTTCCAGGTTCCGCCAGTCAAATCCTAGGGATTTTAGACAATCAAGGCAGTCCAGAGATAACAGGAAACCCTGGAGGGGCACTCAGGCATCCTTTTTGGGCAAAAAGTTGAAGGCCCCTCCGACTACACATGAGCAGAAGCAGTCCTTTTGACGCCAGACTAGCCCAGACACTCCCGGTGGGAGCCAGGCTAAAAAACTTTTTTCCAGTCTGGGCCAAAGAATGCCAGGATCCCCGGGTCCTGTCAACAATCCAATGGGGACACTTTTGGAGTTTCTCTCATCCTCCACCTCAAAATTCTTTCAAGAGAACAGAAATTCCATCTTCTCCGCTGAAGGCTCAAGCCCTAAGACACTTTGTATCGTCACTCCAACTTCAGGGAGCAGCTGTGCCGGTTCCCTTGGCAGAGCGCTTCGCAGGCTTCTATTCCACTCTATTTCTGGTCCCAAAGAGAACGGGGGGATGGAGACCTGTGATAGATCTAAAAAGGCTCAACAGGCACATACACCCGGAAAGCTTCAAGATGGAGTCTCTACAAACAATTATGCAGGCAGTGCAGCCAACAGATTGGATGATCTCAGTCGACCTGCAGGACGCATACTTACACGTGCCAGTTCTACCTGCTTTTCAGAAGTATCTCAGATTTGCAGTAGGTCAGATCCACCTGCAGTTTCAAGCCCTGCCCTTCGGTCTGTGAACCTCCCCCAGGGTGTTCACCAAGATTCTAATATCCGCTCTGGTTCCCCTGCGGGAGAGGGGCTTGAGGATATACCACTATTTGGACGATATCCTCCTCCTAGCAAGCAGTCCGGGTCAGTTGGTGGATCACCGAGACATTCTTCTCCAGTCCCTGAGAGAACTAGGGTGGTTGATAAACTTAGAGAAGAGTCAGCTCACGCCTACACAGCGGATGATCTATCTAGGTGCGATGTTCGACACTCGGGAGGGGACAGTGTCATTACCATCCCTGAAGATGAGGATTATTATCCAGAAGATGGTCAAAACCATTGTGAGCCGGTACCTAACGGCATCGCAATGCCTGAGCCTCATTGGCACAATGTCTGCCTGTATACCGATGATTCCTTGGGCCCATTGGCATTTGAGGTATTTTCAGACGGGTTTCTTGGCGCAGTGGAAGAAACAGCGACTCTCTCAGACAATTCTGCTGACGGGAGCAATGCGCAGGAGCCTTCATTGGTGGACTCTGCCGGGAAACCTCTCCAAACCTCGTCATCTGGGTTCCCTCTCCTGGATCACAGTTACGTCCGACGCAAGCGGACAAAGCTGGGGAGCCCATTGCGGGGAAACAGGATACAGGGGAGATGGTCCTGTTCCACCCAGGGAGTAGTATCCAACATCCTAGAGATGAGAGCAGCATTCTTGGCACTAACTTCATTGGCATCTCAGATCAGAGGCCAGAGAGTACTCTTACGCCTGGACAACAGGGCAGCTGTCGCGTACCTGCAGAAGCAGGGGGGCACGCGCAGCACATCACTCCTCAGGGAAGTAGAGCCGATTATGCTCTGGGCAGAGAAGAACATCCTAGACCTCAGGGCGATGTATCTCCCGGGGAGGTTGAACACGGAAGCAGACACGCTGTCAAGGAACTTCCTGGACAACAACGAGTGGGCTCTTCATCCCCAGATCTTCCGTCAGATTGCCAACCTCTGGGATCCTCCTCAGATAGACCTATTTGCCACTCCGGAGAATACCAAGCTGACCAGATTCGTCTCTCGCCTGCCGTATACGCAAGCAGAGGAAGTAGATGCCCTGTCATGCCCCTGGAGGTTCATCACCGCATATGTCTTTCCCCCCCGGCCATTAATATTCAAATTCCTCCTGAGACTTCTCAGAGAGACAGTCCAGGTATTGGCAGTACTCCCATATTGGCCGAAGAGACCCTGGTTTCCTCTAGCTATGCGTCTCAGTGTGAGCTCTCCGATCAGGATCCCTCCTTTCCCTCAACTTCTAACGCAGGGCAGTTTAGTTCATCCAGACCCTCAGAGGCTGAATCTTCGAATCTGGAGGTTGAGAGGCGAAGGTTCGAGTCCTTAGGATGCTCTCCAGGGGTCATATCAACCCTCCTAGGAGCCAGGAAGCCAGCAACCAATGCTATATATTCAAGAATATGGAACAAGTTCTTGTCATTTTCTACCTCAAATGAATTTGATCCAATCTCTCCTTCTACATCAGATGTTCTCGGTTTCCTCCAGTCAGGACTTGATCTGGGTCTTGGCCTGAGTTCTCTCAAAGTGCAAGTAGCAGCTATTTCTGCCGCAACAAATAAAAGATGGGCAGAAGAGCCCTTAGTAGTCACTTTCCTCAGAGGAGTGTTAAAGATTCGTCCACCTGTCAGACGGTCTTTTCCCAAATGGGATTTATCCCTGGTCCTTGAAGTCCTCTCTGGCCATCCATTTGCCCCAGTGGAACAACTGACGATATGGAACATAACACTAAAAACGGTTTTCCTGCTAGCCATTACATCTGGTAGAAGGATCTCAGAACTCCACTCGTTAGGGATAGGTGATGACCATATCTCTTTCTTCCATGATAGAGTGGAGCTTCGTCCCCTTCGGGGCTTCACACCCAAAGTCGCTACTCCAAGTCACCTTTTTGAGCCCTGGGCACTACCAGTATTTGCTGAAGCGGATTCGGGATCATGTCACGAGCTGGACATTTCCAGAGTACTCAGAGCCTATCTAGAGGCCACTAGATCCTTCAGGAACTCGGAAAGACTTTTTATTGTTCCATTTGGTAAATACAGAGGCAAGGAAGCTTCCATCAGAACCCTGGCATCTTGGGTGGTAAAACTAATCCAGAAGGTCTACAGGATGAAGAATTTGGAACCTCCATCTCGAGTGAATGCTCATTCTACGAGGGCAGTCTCAACCTCCTGGGCAGCAAGGGCTAACGTTTCATTAGAGACGGTGTGCAGGGCCGCCACCTGGTCTTCTTGCAATACTTTCCTCAGACACTACCGTATTGAT
This sequence comes from Lithobates septentrionalis, assembly GCA_037952835.1. Taxonomy (NCBI): domain Eukaryota; kingdom Metazoa; phylum Chordata; class Amphibia; order Anura; family Ranidae; genus Lithobates; species Lithobates septentrionalis. The sequence continues at coordinate 1,805,828 of JBBDGP010000203.1, read as the reverse complement.
CCAGGAGCTCTCACAACGGTCGAGTTCGGGAGGAGAGCAGTTCAGGCTGCAATGTCCCATTCTAATTAAACATTACTGTTAAGCATTATCCCACCCGTGTCAGCTAGTTATTTATCACTAGTATGCTGCCATGGAGGCACCAGGAAAACGAAAAATTGTATCATACTTACCGTAATTTTCCTTTCCTGGTGCCTATCCATGGCAGCATACGCTCCCACCCTCGGTATTCTATTTTACGGAGAATGTTGGGGGAGGGACTATGTCTTTAATTTATGCTATTCACCGGTCCTGAGGGAGGAGTCGAGGCGGAGCTCTATCACTAGTATGCTGCCATGGATAGGCACCAGGAAAGGAAAATTACGGTAAGTATGATACAATTTTCCGTTTTTTTTTCTGCTCCTAGATGCTGAAGCTCAAAAAATGCTAACAGCCTAAAGTAGTGTGCATGGACACATAGAATAAAACTATTTAGCTTCTAGAAGCAGAGATAAATGCTAATAACAGCTTCTAAGAGCTTAAAAAAAAACACTTGTGTGCATGGAGCCTAAAAGCAACCTTACAGTACAATATTGCCCTCTGATAACAGATGTTCATAACCACACACTAAAAGATACAAAATAGAAGCTAATTCCTAATGTAAGCATACCACACAAAATTCTTAAATGATAAAGAGGGACATAATTAAAGTGTTTGTTAACCCACAAAAAAAAAATCAGATTTTGGTTCCTTAAAGTAGATTACACAGCACATTGCTTGTGCTGTGTAATATGCCCCCCTCTAAACTGTAAAAAAAAACACCCTGAACCTGCCACTTCCTGTATGCCCTCTCTATACTGACCACGATAACCAGGGCTGCTCAGACCTGACCACCGTGGTCAGAGTGCACCCCTCCGTCATATGTAGCTGTCCTCTCTGCTCTCCTCTCTCCCCCTCACCCCCTCCTTCCTGCTTGTCAGGGCCCCCTCTGTGTCTCTGTCTCCGCCCTGCCCCCCCCCCCTACCGCTACGATTAAAAATAAAAACCCTACAATTGTCACTGCCAGCCCCTCTATTAGAGGCTGGCATACCACACTATGCAAGTCCTTTGTAAAAATGAGCATTCTAAATACCTCTTTAGAGCTGTCTTCCGGCCGGTCACGTGATTCGCGGCCGCTGTACAGCTCCGAGACATTGCTTCTGCGGGAGGTCACATGATCTCGCCGGCTGACGTCAGAAGGAGATCATGGCCCCGGCCGCAGAAGCAATGTCTCGGAGCTGTAAAATGGCTGCGAGTCACGTGACCAGCCTGAAGACAGCGCTAAAAAGATATTTAGAATGCTTGTTTTTACAAAGGACTTGCATAGTGTGGTATGCCAGCCTCTAATAGAGGGGCTGGCAGTGAACACAATATTACACTTAACAAACACTTTACGCGCAAAATATGTAGGCAAAAGGCACATTCTGCCACAGCTCCGGTTACACATAGCACAAAAATCTTTTTTCTTTCTTTTTTTACACCTTTTTACACCCAAAAGTGTTTTATTCACCACTACTTATCCTTTACGCTTTCAAAAAAACACAATTAAAAAGTTGCATAAAAGGCTTAAAGCGTTTTTTAACCCCCCCCCCCCCCCAAAAATGGATCTTGCTCCTTTAAAGCATGTTATATGACACAGTGCTTGTCCTGTGTCATTTGGTCCCCTGTAACACCTAAAAAACCTGGCTGATCCTGACAGTTTCTACCCTCCCCTCTGAAAACTGACTACGGTGTATCATGGCTGCTGAGCCTGACACTGTGGTCAGTTTACGTGCCCCTGTCATCTGCAGCCTACTATCTGCAGCTCTCCTCTCTGCTCCTGTGTCCTCCTCCCCATTCCCCTCTCTGTCTCTCTGCTGTTGACAGTGCCGCCCCTCACCCCTCCTGCTGATCTCATAACACTAACCTGTATACACCATCAGCACTGCCTCCCATTGTAGTGTCCACCTCTGGGGATGATTTATAAATATAAATGCTGTAAATACATAATTTAAGAGCCGAGATTGCGATCACATGACCAGCCAGCTCTCTCAGCCCCGCCCGCTGCATCTCTCAGAGGAGAAAAATAGAAAGCTGCCTGGCCATGTGATCGCAATCTCGGCTGTGAAATTAGGTATTTGCAGCATTTATTTCTATAAATCACACACAGAGGGGGACACTGCAATAGAAAGCAGTGCTGATGGTGTATACAGGTTAGAGTGGCTTAACAACCACTTTAATGTACACTAATGCCCTGTACACACGATCGGACGTTGATTGGACATTCTGACAATAAAATCCATCAGATTTTTTCAGACGGATTTTGGGCCAAACTTGTCTTGCATACACACGGTTGCACAAAGTTGTCAGAAAATCCGATCATTCTGAACGCGGTGACGTAAAACATTTACGTTGGGACTATAAACAGGGCAGTAGCCAATAGCTTTCGTCTCTTAATTCATTCTGAGCATGCGTGGCACTTTGTGCGTCGGATTTGTGTACACACGATTGGAATTTAAATGATCGGATTTTGTTGTCGGAAAATTTTTTATCCTGCTCTCAAACTTTGTGTGTCGGAAATTCCGACAGAAAAAGTCCGATGGAGCCCGTACACGATCAGAATTTCCGACAACACAATCAGATCGCACTTTTTCCATCGGAAAATCCGACCGTGTGTACAGGGCATTACACCTATGGTAGTTAAAGTGGTTCTACAATGTAAACATTTTTTACCTTAATGCATTCCTTGCATTAAAGGTTTTGTTAACCCATCTATATAAGACTATGCCAGCCCCTCTATTGGAGGCTGGCATAGCACACTATGTCAGTAGTTTTCAAAAACTAGCGTTCTAAATACCTAATTTGAGCTTTCTTCAGGCCAGTCACATTACTTGCGGCCGCTTTACAGCTCCGATGGATTGCTTCTGCGGGAGGGGCCGTGATCTCCCTCTGACGTCAGCCAGGGAGATCACATGGCCGTTCATCTCCTCTGCAGAATCTCTGTATCTGTAAAGCTGCCATGAGTCACGTGACCGGCATGAAGACAGCTTAAATTTGGTTTTTAGAACGCTTGTTTTTGAAAACTACTGACATAGTGTGCTATGCCAGCCTCTAATAGAGAGGCTGGCAGTGACAATTTTAGCTTTTTATTTTACAAGAATAGCGGCGGGGAGGCGGGACCGGGCCGAAGACAGACACAGAGGGAGATGACAGGCAGGAAGGAGGGGGTGAGGGGGGGGGGAGAGGAGGGCTGGGAGGACAGATACGTATGATGCAGGGATGCACTCTGACCACGGTGATCAGGGCGGAGCAGCCCTGATTTTCGTGGTTAGCGCAGAGAGGGTATACAGGAAGTGTCAGGTTCAGGGTTTTTTTTTTACAGTTTAGAATGGGGCAGATTACACAGCACAATCACTGTGCTGTGTAATCTGCTTTAGGGGACCAGAATCCGTATATATATTTTTTGGGTTAACAAACACTTTAAGGCATCAGCATCCCCCTTCATCCCCCCCAATACTTACCTGAGCCCTCATTCGAACCAGCTCTGTGCATGTCTGCAGCTCTCCTCTCTCCTCACTTCCGGATCTCACTGGCCTTGCTGGGGCACCGAGAGCCATTGGCTCCCAGCGCTGCCAATCAAAGCCAGTAACGAGGGAGCGGGGCTGAGTCCTGCTGTCTGTGTCAATGGATGCAGCAGCGGGGCTTGGGAGCAAGCACACATGAGTGCCCCAATGGGAAGCGGCTTCCCATTGGGGCACTGGACAGAGATGAGGGGCCAGGAGTGCCAACGGGAGACCTCAAAAGAGGAGGTTCAGGGTCACTCTGTGCAACTACATTGCACAGAGCAGGTAAGTATAGCATGTTTGTTATTTTGAAAAAAATACCTTTACAATTACTTTAAAGCTTTAGAGTACCAGGTATGGTTTCCTTTGCATTGTTATATTGGTTACAGCTTGGACCAATGTAAGCATGCAAATTCCATACATGGCTGATCCCAGTGCAAGTGGAGAATCACTGTAGTAGCCGCCTCTGTAGTGATCCTTGCTCTCTTCTGAGTCCTGTGCTGAGTAGCTGCCCAGCAAGTCCAGCCTTGGTGACAACCAAGGCTGCCTCCAAAGATACAGTAGAAGAGTGGGCTTAGTCAACTTGGCAACATAACATGTGTTGTTTGAAGGGTTACTGAGTCAAAATAAATTTTAAAAAAGTCTAAAAGGAGAATAAATGCAGCAGCTAGACCTAAGGACTGGTAAACTGCAATATATACATTTTTTGTTTTTGGGTTTAGATAAGCTTTAAATGTGTGTATCTTATAGTTCAAAGACACAAACCAATGCTTCCTTCTGCAATTTGTGTTCCATATTTATCATTACAAACAATGCAAACTCTTTGAAAGAGTCTTTAGGGGATTGTACAATTTAGTGAGTGTATGTCTCCCAGACTCCTTTGTTTGTTAGAAGTAGAAACAAGGTCTTAAGCATATTCCACCCTGTTGTATTCAGCCTTTACAGGCAATAAAGCAATATCAGTTTGACCAAAAATCCATAGACCTGCTAGTATTGGGCATGTCCTTCCATTGTTTAAACAGCTTAAAAATGTACTAATATAAAATTAATAAAATGAAGAGAAGAAAAAAGACCAAAAGGTAACAGAAATGATCAAATATAAATAATAAAAGTATATTAAAAATCAGCTTGGGCACATTAATTCAATTTTAAATAAAAAAAATCCTTCAAAAATATTACAGGCATGGACATGCAGCATAAGTGAAATTCAGTGTAATATAAAATGATGGTGTCATTAATCCTGGGCCATTAATGACACCCAGCCCCCTCTGCTATTATTGATATCAGTTCCATTGTCTCTGACTCCCTAGTTCATCAGTATGCAAACGGAGTGTCACTATGATGGGTGGTGACTTGGTTGGATGCACTTTCTACATTTCTGGCAAATGAGTATAATTATTTTCAGAGCTGCGGGCAACTCATGCATGTTTTATCCTCCATCTGGACCTGCACGATACACAGTAGTGATAAAAGATGATATCCCTTTTTGGATGCTTGCGGACCATCATCCACCCAGTGCTGATGAAATGGTGGTGTATCCCCTAGCACTTTCTAGATGTGCTACAGCTTGACAATGCATTTATTTCCCAAAAGTGCAAGAACAAAAAAATCCCTTCAAATATTCAAGCCTTCTGCTCATACATTTGTGAATTCAAAGCTTTTCTCTATTAGCATAATGTAGTCATTTAAAAATTGACAGATCGTGCAGAAATTGTGCAAAGGGAATGTTGGTGTCCACAATAGAAAATAATATACCTACATTTTGTAAATGATCGGAACATTAAAGTTTATGTTTTCCCCACTATAGGGTGATTAGAATATATACAGTATCTCACAAAAGTGGGTACACCCCTCACATTTTTGTAAATATTTTATTCTATCTTTTCATGTGACAACACTGAAGAAATTACATTTTGCTACAATGTAAAGTAGTGAGTGTACAGCTTGTATAACGGTGTAAATTTGCTGTCCCCTCAAAATAACTCAACACACAGCCATTAATGTCTAAACCGCTGGCAACAAAAGTGAGTACACCCCTAAGTGAAAATGTCCAAATTGGTCCAATATTTTGTGTGGCCACCATTATTTTCCAGCACTGCCTTAACCCTCTTGGGCATGGAGTTCACCGGGACCGCCTGTATACTGTATATTTATTTTGATGTCCACTATTTAAAAAAAATAATTAATTTCTTGATTTTAAATGAGTTTTTTGTTGCCCTTGAATACGAGCTAGTTGTTCACTATAAAGAACATTTTTATTGTAATATTGGAACCACCCAATTACATTAAAGTTTATTTTTAGTCAAAACTTTTTTTTTTGTAGATAGAGTAGGGAAGGATTAAAACCCTTGTCCAGTTATTTTTTCTGTCTATGTCGCGGAGATGCAACCGGATATTGAAGGAATCTCTCAAAAATTAGAGGAAATTTTCCTCCTAAACAGTTTTCAGTGGAACAGATGCCCCCACTGGAAGATATATTGTCATCTTTTGTTAGTGACAGCTATAAAATTAAAAAATTCCCCTTCCCCCTTAAATAGCATATACAGAGATGCGTTCTATTCTCTCCATACTCTATCCAAAAATAAAAAAAGATTATATATACTTTAAGAAGCATAACATTTCCTAATACCTGATTAAATATTTGAAAGGAATACATGTTCTCTAGGTTCTCAACCACTGCCCCCCAACTTTGACCAAGTTTGGGGGGTACATCAGCTAAAAGCAAATTTGATATAACAGTTTAGATGCAAAGCTATATACAGTGCCTTGCAAAAGTATTCACCCCCCTTGGCTTTTTATCTATTTTGTTACATTACAGCCTTTAGTTCAATATTTTTAACTTGAATTATATGTGATGGATCAGAACACAATAGTCTAAGTTGGAGAAATAAAATTAAAAAAATATATACAGCCCATAAGCCCATAAAAAGCTCTGGTGCAACCAATTACCTTCAGAAGTCACATAATTAGTGAAATGATGTCCATCTATGTGCAATCTAAGTGTCACCTGATCTGTCATTACATATACACACCTTTTTGAAAGGCCCCAGAGGGTGCAAAACCTAAGCAAGAGGCACCACTAACCAAACACTGCCATGAAGACCAAGGAACTCTCCAAACAAGTAACGGACAATGTTGTTGAGAAGTACAGGTCAGGATTAGGTTATAAAAAAATATCCAAATCTTTGATGATCCCTAGGAACACCATCAAATCTATCATAACCAAATGGAAAGAACATGGCACAACAGCAAACCTGCCAGGAGACGGCAGCACACCAAAACTCACGGACTGGGCAAGGAGGGCATTAATCAGAAAGGCAGCAAAGAGACCTAAAGTAACCCTGGAGGAGCTGCAGAGTTCCATAGCAGACACTGGAGTATCTGTACATAGGATAACAATAAGTCGTACGCTCCATATTGTTGGGCTTTATGGCAGAGTGGCCAGAAGAAAGCCATTACTTTCAGCAAAAAATAAAAAGGCACGTTTTGAGTTTGTGAAAAGGCGTGTGGGAGACTCCCAAAATGTATTGAGAAAGGTGCTCTGGTCTGATGAGACTAAAATTGAACTTTTTGGCCATCAAAGAAAACGCTATGTGTGGAGCAAACCCAACACATCACATCACACAAAGAACACGATCCACAGTGAAACATGGTGGTGGCAGAATCATGCTGTGGGGATGTTTTTCAGCAGTCGGGATTGGGAAGCTGGTCGGAGTTGAGGGAAATATGGATGGTGCTAAATACAGGGATATTCTTGAGCAAAACCTGTACCACTCTGTGTGGAATTTGAGGCTAGGAAGGAGGTTCACCTTCCAGCAGGACAATGACCCCAAACACACTGCTAAAGCAACACATGAGTGGTTTAAGGGGAAACATGTAAATGTGTTGGAATGGCCTAGTCAAAGCCCAGAACTCAATCGAATAGAAAATCTGTGGTCAGACTTAAAGATTGCTGTTCACAAGCGCAAACCATCCAACTTGAAGGAGCTGGAGCAGTTTTGCAAGGAGGAATGGGCAAAAATCCCCGTAGTAAGATGTGGCAAGCTCATAGAGACTTATCCAAAGCGACTTGGAGCTGTGATAGCTGCAAAGGTGGCTCTACAAAGTATTGACTTTAGGGGGGTGAATAGTTATGCACATTGACTTTTTCTTTTATTTTGTCCTATTTGCTGTTTGCTTCACAATCAAAAAAAAATAAATCTTCATAGTTGTGGGCATGTTCTGTAAATTAATTGATGCAAATCCTCAAACAATCCATGTTAATTCCAGGTTGTGAGGCAACAAAACACGAAAAATACCAAGGGGGGGTGATTACTTTTGCAAGGTACTATATAAAATGTGCTTTTAGCTACATAAAAGCACAAAAGATTATTTGAAGATCATTTATACACAGATGGGACTGATGCTATTCCATGTCCACAAGTACTTGAGATATAGTAAACTATGACTATAGATTTTATATATTATACATATATTTTATATACATTTCTCAATAAAGTTGAAAAACACTGATTTATACTGGTATAAATACCATTCCTTCAGAAAACTGTGTTAAATATTTTTATGTGACTAGCATATTGATTAATCTAAAATTTCCTTGGAATAATGCAGATTACATTTTATTGCCAGCACTGACACTGGCAGGACAAGCGGGTTGTACATGTATGATGTCCATCAATGTTTTTTTTTATTTGAATACTATGGGGGGCACTGGTATGGCCTTACCACGGCCATAACACTACTTAAAAACACTGCACATTTATATAGAACAGAATTGTTCTTTTTAAAAATGTGCCTAGTGTTTGGTTGGCCTCTGGAAATTGAAGAGCATAAATGGAAGGTAAACAGTCAGAAAAGCTAGGTTATGTGAGCTGTCAAAGTCAGGTAACCAGATTTCCTTCAATCATGGCTTTCTCTCTACTGCGTCAAACGGAAAGAACTCAAGGACACTGTAGGCTCCACACTTCAGCCTTCCTTTTATGAATGGGCTATAAAATGCAAGCCATTATGTGAACATTGTTTGCGATGTACAGCAGAGAGTGAATAGCAATACTCACACTCCATTATAAATTGAGCAACCTGTCACATATAGGAATTATAATTTGAAGATAGAAGGTTGGGTTCACACAATAAAAAAGCCATGCATGTACTTAGGTCTTTGAAAATACTAATATAACTAAATTTGCTATTTAGATATCAACCATTTGAGCTCCAGAAGATTTAACCCCCTTCATGATCAGGCCATTTTATGCTATTTGGCATTGGGCTACTTTAAATGGTCATGCAATGCTGTATTTAAACTAAGCTTATACTGGTATCCTTTTTTTTCACACAGATAGCGCTTTTTTTCGTAGTATTTGATCACCAAAATTTTTTTTTGTGATATAAACAAAAAAAAAAAACCTGAACATTTTGAAAAAAAAAAAAACACAATATTTATTACTTGCTGCTTTAAAACATATCAAATATATTCATAAATTTTGGCCAAAATGTATTCTGCTACATGTTTTTGATTTAAAAAAAAATCCCAATAAGTGTATATTGATTGGTTTGCGTGAACGTTATGATATATTCACTGGAATTGTATTTTTTTAGTTTTCATTTCATACTACAAATCAGCGATTTATAATGGGACTGCGATAGTGTGGTGGACAATCTGACACTAACTGACGCTGGGGGGGAACTGACTTACTGCCACTGACATCACCAGTGACATTAATACAGTGATCAGTAATGATACTATACACTGTCACTGTACTAATGACACTGGCTAGGAAGGGGTTAACATCTAGAGTGATTAAGGAGTTAAATGTGTGCCTAACTATGTGTAATGTGTGTAAAGTGTGCTGCTTTTACTACTAAATAGTTTTTCATTCCTGCTGTCCAAGGAAGAGAAACTGACAGATCGCTCCCTCTGTACAGAGCCCTGTGCTGTTTACCAACACAGGACTCTAGGCTGTGATTGTACACAGCTGATCAGCAGGTCCTGGCTGTGAAGCATTGGCTGGGACATGACTTGCTGACAGGCTCCCGCTGAGTACAATTACAGTGGATGATGAGCGGGGGGGGGGGGGGGTCGTCACAGCAGCCACTTTCCCGCAATACATTGAAGGCAGGTAGTCACCAAGTGGTTCATTTACAGTACATTTAAATATACACTATATTAACAATAGTATTGGGACGCCTGTCTTTACATGCACATGAACTTTAATGGCATCCCAGTCTTGGTTTATAGGGTTCAATATTGAGTTGGTCCACCCTTTGCAGCTATAACAGCTTCAACTCTTCTGAGAAGGCTGTCCACAAGGTTTAGGAGTGTGTCTATGGGAATGTTTTACCATTCTTCCAGAAGCGCATTTGTGAGGTTTAGGCACTGATGTGGATGAGAAGGCCTGGCTCGCAGTCTCCCAATTTATCCCAAAAATGTTCTACCGGCTTGAGGTCAGGACTCTATGCAAGCCAGTCAAGTTCCTCCACCCCAAACTCACTCATCCATATCTTCATGGACCTTGCTTTGTGCACTGGTGCACAGTCATGTTGGAACAGGAAGGGGCCACCCCCAAACTGTTCCCACAAAGTTGAGTATGAAATTGTCCAAAATGTCTTGGTATGCTGACGCCTTAAGAAATCCCTTTACTGTAACTAAGGGGCCAATCCCAACCACTGAACAACAACCCCACACCATAACCCCCCTCCACCAAATGATTCAGACCAGTGCACAAAGAAAGGTCCATAAAGATATGGATAAACGCGTTTGGGGTGGAGGAACTTGATGGGCCTGCACGAAGTCCTGACCTCAACCCAACAGAAAACCTTTGGGATGAATTAGAGCCGAGACTGCGAGCCAGGTTCCTGGTCTTCATAAAAATGGCGGCCGGCAGAGACAATGTCACCTCTAGCGGCGACACGAAAATTCGCGAAAAAACGGATTTCTCTGGACATTTCCCGGGAAACAATAAAATCCGGAAAAGAGTCTAAATCCCGGGAACGTCCCGGGAAATCCGGGACAGTTGGTAAGTATGGACTAAGACTGGGATGCCATTAACGTTCATGTACGTGTAAAGGCAGGCGTCCCAATACTTTTGGCAATATAGTGTATTTTGTCTGCTTTAAAAATATTTTTACAAAACATATTAAATACATTTCAATTTTCAAATTTCAGTAAAAACACATTGATGAGTGATAGTTTGTTTATATTAATATTCTATCAGCTCCATTTTACATGAATCTTTTTTTTTTTTTCTGAAATATGCACAATATATATGGACATCCCCAATTTAGAGCAGAATGTAAGCTCTTCGAGCGGGGCCCTCCTGTCTCTTCTGTATTGAACTGTACTGTAATTGTGCTGTTCCCCCCTCTACATTGTAAAGCGCTGCGTAAACTGTTGGCGCTATATAAATTGCGTATAATAATAATAATAATAAAAATAATTTAAAGGATTTCTTTTCTATTTAGCACATCAGGTTTTGGGTTTGCTGTGCAGTAAGGTGTTTAATCTTACAACACTCATATTTGTGCTACAAGCTTACTGCTGAAGACTTGCTAAAATAAAAGACTTTGAAGCACATCTCATTGGTGGAAAGACAATGAAGGCATGCTGATTATTATTATTTTATTTTTTTATTTTTTATTCTTTCTGTTTCTGCTGCCTTCATCACATCTGTGTGATGATTTGTGCTTGGTACAGTAAATTGCTGGAGGCATTAAATTATTTGCACATCCACCATGGTGATACATGACATCCCTTCCGTATTATTCCTCTCATCTAACCTAGTTCGGCTCCTGCTTTCATTCTGCACCCGTGCGTGCAGCCTAATCACACACCCTCATCTTCCATGCACTCCCTATTTTTTTTTTTCATATTGAATGGTTTGTACCATGCTACGGGGGCTTTACCAAACATCAGACGCTCTTTATCAGCAGTTGTGCCAGGGTTGCCATGGCAACGGTATAATAGATTTGCCCTTTTTCAATCCCAGAGGCCACATTGAAGAGCAATGCAAAAATTGTGTTGGAGCCTCGGATGCCTTTCAACTCATAGCTCATGTGTCAGGGAGCGAGTCAAGACACAGACAGCAGTAAACATTTAGATGCAAAGGAACCTTAATTCCGCAGCGCGGTTTGTTTTCAATGACATTCAGAGGCTAGGATGCTTCCAGATGTCATATCAACTCTGCATTACTTGTTGTGAAGTCAGCTCCTAGGACACCAAGCCGTATCTTGCTAGGGATGCCGATGAATTTTTTGGCACAGCAGAAAAAAAAAAAAGAGGATGCGTTTCAATTTTTCAAGGTGAATTCAAATTGGTTGGGAAAATATAACTCGTCATCTGCTCCCGAAGACTCCATCGCTGCAATTACCTACTAAACTCGGGGACGAGACTTAACAACGTTTAGACACAAAAGCTTCTCCTAGCTCAAAAGTAAACACAGTTGTTGCCGATCATCAAAATAGAGCTGTGCCTGAATGTATTGCCCTAAAGCCATTCAATAGGAAATTCCATTATGTGTTTATCACATAGCCTGGAACTTGAATTTCACAGCAACGTTTTTTTTTTGTTTTTTTTTTTTCCTTGTTAAGATGCTCCAGGAAACCTTTTCCATGTCTAGATTTTATGTATTTATTTTTTCACTTGCCAAAATAAGCATCTTCATTATTTAAACTGTCCACAGAAGGCGTTGCTATAAAAAAAATAGGTTAGCATTTAAAAATTGGCAAACATGAGTGGACGGCGCCTGTTTTATTTCTTTCCGATCTGTGATTTGATTTTAAATGTATGTGTTTTTTTTAGACTGTCACGCAAATGTGTAGGGAAAAATGATACCCCTTCTTATGATCATAGGGGATCATAGGGGAAGTGGGCTCCACCACTGAACCACAAACTCCACCCTGGAAGAAGCATAAGCCTGCCTATTTATATTGCAAAGGCTTCTATTGCATAATAGGTTTGAATGACACCAGTTTCAAGAGACAGCTGGCATTCAGTACTGTGCATCTTCTCGGAGTCTGATACTGCAAATACCTGTAGCCAAGTCCTGAGCCTCTCCAGGCCTAATGGTGACCTCCAGAATTAGGGACAGCTGACATCCTTCTGTGTAGAGTGGGTTACGAGGCATGGTGGGTTCAATGTAAGGTAGAAAAATGGGCGCCAGACACTTCTTGAATGCAAAGAGATTTATTTTCTCTTAAACAGAACTGTGGGAGAGGGGGTTAGGGCCAGGAGACCCTTTAGTAAGTATTAATGTTAATTAGCAGACTCCGGCTCACTTGATCACTGCCTTCGCCAACATCACAGGGACTTTCTCCTGCATTTCTGTTGAAGACTTGCTTGGCTGACGTTCCTTCTGGCTCCTGATCCTGCTTGCTGTACTAATACGTTTATCTCTGGCTCTCTGACATTTGCTTGGCTGACTACCTGATCCGGTTACTGAACTCTGGCTTGTTTTGAATACGCTTACTCTGTTTACCTTATTATTGTTATTATTATTAAACAAGGTAGGTAGGTAGGTAGGTAGACAGCCAGGCAGGGAAAGGCTCCCAGCCAGACAGTACATCTGCATGTGTAGACATGCTGTCTCCTATGGCAACAATCTTGAACAGTTTCTACCAAAGGTTGTAATGAACTCTTTCACTTCTTCCACAATCTCCTTTTTAGATCTTCACTCAACTGAGCTCCCAGTCTATCATAAAAGGGAGAAGGTTTGGGACTCTGAGTGAGGTGTGTACACCATTGGTCGGTACAGTGAGCACAACCCTGGTATGAATACATAAAAAAGATAAATGCACATGAAAGCGATGTTTATTGGATTATCTGTCAGTATTTATAACCATGTTGTAACATGTGACAATTACTCAATAAAATTCCACAGCAATGATATACAATAAAATCGAGACATACATTATGTACATAATAAAACACTAGAGGGATTGCCGCACAATATGCTCTACGCGTTTCGTGGAAACATCACTTCCTCAGGGGAAGGCGCAATCCAACTATCTATAAAGAACACATATGTAAGCATTAGTGTCACTATATCTCAATAGTAGTGAAATTATTAGCCCAGAGATGAGCAATCTCAGAAATTACCTGTGTAGTTACTCACGAAAACAGCTCCCATTGTCAGTGCCAGGTGCTGACTACCAAAGCTACCCCCATGGGTGTCCACCACAGTGGCACAGGTTAACATGGCTCCATGTTTTTAAGGACCACTCTTACACTATTCACACTGGCACTTTATAATGATTTTTTATAATAATTTTTATAATAATCACTTATTTTTCATTTTTCTCATTGGCTGATAGCCTATTGTAGTTTACTCATATATGGGTCCGATTATTCATCTTTGTACTGATAATCCACATTTTTTTGTGGTCCAAATATACATACTATATATTTACCAATCATCATTTTTTAGAATTCCTTTGGAAGCCCATATACTGTAGGTTGAACTATTCATTCATATATTGATAATCCACAATTTTGTGGTACAATCATACATACTATATATATTTATTATTATTTTTATAGAATTCCTGCTGGACGACCAATTTATTATCAATGATCTAATATGGATATCTACAATTATCCTGTTGTCCTCACACTGCAATCTATCGTGTGCTGATATGGCCCCCTCAGTTCCCGTGATGGACACCCATGGGGGTAGCTTTAGTAGTCATCACCTGGCACTGACAATGGGAGCTGTTTTCGTAACTACACAGTTAATTTCTGAGATTGCTCATCTCTGGGCTAATAATTTCATTACTATTGAGATATAGTGACACTGATGCTTACATATGTGTTCTTTATAGATAGTTGGATTGTGCCTGCTTCTGAGGAAGTGATGTTTTGACGAAACGCATAGAGCATATTGTGCAGCAATCCCTCTAGTGTTTTATCATGTACATAATGTATTTCTCGATTTTATTGTGAATTTTTGCTCTATTATTGCTGTGGAATTTTATTGAGTAAATGTCACGCTACAACATGGTTATAAACACTGACAGATAATCCAATAAAGATCGCTTTCATGTGCATTTATCTTGTTTATGTATTCATACCAGGGTTGTGTTCACTGCACCGACCAACGGTGTACACGCCTCACTCAAAGTCCCAAACCTTCTCCTTTTTGCAAATGAATAGGGATGGAGGCACATGTCTATGTGGGCCTCATTCAAAGTCCTAAACCTTTTCTATGTATATATATCTATCACTTAGACCCACTGATCCACTGCCACTGGATCTCCTGAGCTCTTTCAATCTTCTCACTGAGTATCTTCCTCAAGCATCACCCCCGCGTCCCTGCTGGTTCCCTAGCTTGGCACTCACAGATACTCCTCAAGCGTCACCCCACTGGCCTGCTCAGTCCCTGGCTTGGCACACAAGACTGCTCTGCAATTGTCACCTCCGCTGGCTGGGTCCCTGGCTTGACACCTGCTGAAGTTTCCCAATTTTTCACCGTCCCGGTTGGTAAGAATACTGCTCTGGTACTTGCTTCAGCTACTCACGGTGGTCCCTGGTAATAAGGTGGATGGTCCCTTAGTGGCGACAGCTTCCCCTCTACCTCCGACCACGACAGGTTCTCCAGCCGACAGAATCATAACTTCTGATTGGACTGCAAGCCGCAATCCCAACCCTACGCTGCTCTCTTGCTTCTGGATAGGCCCTCAGACAGCCTAGCAGCCAGATGTCCCCAGGATAGGCCTCAGGCTCTGGCCTAGCAGCCCCGGGCAGTACAACACACGTCCACCCAGATAGCCGTCCAGGTGGCACAGAACCCCGATCAACTGACCTCACCCAAATAAATAGGCTCTCCCAGCAGGCCAAGAGATCTAAGAAAATCCCTGCCCATTGGCTGAGACACCCCATCTATTCCTAATCTGTCCTTGCAATGACCTTGTCTTATCTAATGCCACCAGATACCCGGACATCTAGTGACAGAAGAGAGAAGTGCAGCAACTCCAGAATTAGGGTGAAATCAATTGACCTCCTATCAATTGACCAAGGCAACTATCACTTGGCAGGTAAATTTGCTAGCAACCCTGCCTAGACATCAGGGTGCTACATCCCTATCAGGGATCTCCAATGAGCACATTGAATGTCTTCTGCTTCTGCTGGTTCACAAACCAAGGCCCCCCCCCACTGCAGAAGACGAATGGGAAGGCAGTGATCCACCTCCTCCCCCCCAGGCGGGAGAGGAACGGGAGGACGGCGAACCCCCGCAGGAGACAGACAGGAAGGCACTGATCACCAAAGGAAGAAGAATCAGGAAGACAATAACGAATATTAGTTCGCTATTGTCACACAACTGGGTGGGCCCCAAGTCAATAAGAGCCTCAGGCTCAAATCATGTGCTTAAAAAAAAAAATGCATTGAAATCCATGCGTTCGTTGCCCTGCATGTAGTTTAGGGGGCGGGCGCATGGATTAGGGGGGCGGCGACCCTGCGCCCTGTATGGACGGGCCGCCACTGGTCTATATACACTCACTACCTACGAATCTCAGGGATCTTCAATGATCACATTGAATGTCAACTCCAAGCATTTTCATTGTCTATATACACTCACTTTATTAGGTACACCTGTTCAATTGCTTGGTAACACAAATTTCTAATCAGCACATGGCAGCAACTCAATGCATTTAGGGATCTAGACATGGTGAAGATGACTTGCTGAAAATCAAACCAAGCATCAGTATGGGAAAGAAAGGGGATTTAAGTGACTTTGCACTTGGCATGGTTGTTGGTGCCAGATGGGCTGGTCTGAGTATTTCAAAAACTGCTGATCTACTGGGATTTTCACACACAACCATCTCTAGGGATTACAGAGAATGGTCCAAAAAAGAGAAAATAATCAGTGAGCGGCAGTTGTGTGGACGAAAATGCCTTGTTGATGTCAGAGGTATAAAAAGAATGGCAGACTGGTTTGAGACGATTGAAAGGCAACAGTAACTCAAATAACCACTCGTTACAATTAAGGTATGCAGAATACCATCTCTGAACACACAACAAATGGAACCTTGAAGTAGATGGGCTACAGCAAAAGACCACACCAGGTGCCACACCTGTCAGCTAAGAACAGGAAACTAAGGCTACAATTTGCACAGGCTCACTAAAATTGGACAATAGAAGATTGGAAAAACGTTGCCTGGTCTGATGAGTCTTGATTTCAGCTGCAACATTCAGATGGTAGGGTCAGCATTTGGCGTAAACAACATGAAAGCATAGATCCATCCTGCCTTGTATCAGTGGTTCAGGCTGGTAGTAGTGGTGTAATGGTGTGGGAGATATTTTCTTGGCACATTTTGGGCCCCCTTAGTACCAATTGAACATCGTTTAGGCTACCTGAGAATTGTTGCTGACCATTTCTATCCCTTTATGACTACAGTGTACCCATCTTCTGATGGCTCCTTCCAGCAGGATAATGCACCATGTCACAAAGCTCAAATATCTCACCACTGGTTTCTCGAACATGACAATGAGGTCACTGTACTCCAATGGCCTCCACAGTCACCAGATCTCAATGCAATAGAGCACCATTGGGATGTGGTAGAAAGGGAGATTTATATCGTGGATGTGCAGCCGACAAATCTGCAGCAACTGGTGATGCTATCATGTCACTATGGACAAAAATCTCTGAGAAATGTTTCCCACACCTTGCTTAATCTATGTCATGAAGAATTAAGGCAGTTCTGAAGGCAAAAGGGGGTTCAACCCAGTACTAGCAAGCAGGGCCGTCTTTAATATTGATTGGGCCCTGGGCAAAGATTTTATTGGGGCCCCCCCAGCTAGACTCAAAATGAGTTTACTGCAGCAGATCAGGCAACGATTGTGATTGGCTGCCAGAGATTACAACACATAATTACAGCTCACAGATTAGTTTCTAGAGGTTACAGAACATCATTACTGCTCACTAATTGGATTCTAGAGGTTACTGAAAATCATTATTGCTCACTGATTAGTTACTACACATCATAACCTCTCAGTGCAAATTGCGGGTGTGGCCAAACTGCACTAGCATTGAGGGGTGCACTATGTACAGAGTGCAGGGTTGGGGGTGCGGTGGGTGCAGAGTGCAGGGGTGAGTTGGGTGCAGAGTGCAGGGGTGAGGTGGGTGCAGGACTGAGGTGGGTGCACAGTGCAGGGCTGAGGTGGGTGCAGAGTGCAGGACTGAGGTGGGTGCAGAGTGAGGTAAGTGCAGAGTGCAGGGGTGAGGTGGGTGCAGATTGCAGGGGTGAGGTGAATGCAGAGTGCAGGGGTGTGGTGGGTGCAGAGTGCAGGAGTGAGGTGAGTGCAGGACTGAGATGGGTGCAGAGTGCAGGGCTGAGGTGGGTGCAGAGTGCAAGGATGAGGTGGGTGCAGAGTGAGGTGAGTGCAGTGGTGAGGTGGGTGCAGAGTACAGGGGTGAGGTGGGTGCAGAGTGTAGGGGTGTGGTGGGTGCAGGGTGCAGGGGTGTGGTGGGTGCATAGTTTAGGGGTGAAGTGAGTGCAGGGGTGAGGTGGGTGCAGAGTGCAGGAGTGAGGTGGGCGCAGAGTGCAGGAGTGAGGTGGGTGCAGGGTGCAGGACTGAGGTGGGTGCAGGATGCAGGACTGAGGTGGGTGCAGAGTGCAGGACCGAGGTGGGTGCAGAGTGCAGGACTGAGGTGGGTGCAGAGTGCAGGACTGAGGTGGGTGCAGAATGCAGGACTGAGGTGGGTGCAGAGTGCAGGGGTGAGGTGGGTGCAAAGTGCAGGACTGAGGTGGGTGCAGAGTGCAGGGGTGAGGTGGGTGCAGAATGAAGTGTCTACAGAGTGCAGGGGTGAGGTGGATGCAGAGTGCAGGAGTAAGGTGGGTGCAGGGGTGAGGTAGGAGCAGAGTGCAGGGGTGAGGTGGGTGCTGAGTGCAGAGTGAGGTGGGTGCAGAGTGCAGGGGTGAGGTGGGTTCAGACTGAGGTGGGTGCAGAGTGCAGGACTGAGGTGGGTGCAGAGTGCAGGGGTGAGGTGGGTGCAAAGTGCAGGACTGAGGTGGGTGCAGAGTGTAGGGGTTAGGTGGATGCAGAGTGCATGGGTAAGGTGGGTGCAGAATGCAGGGGTGAGTTGGGTGCAGAGGGAGGTGGGTGCAGAGTGCAGAGTGAGATGAGTGCAGAGTGAGGTGGGTGCAGAGTGCAGGGGTGAGGTGGATGCAGAGTGCAGGGGTAAGGTGGGTGCAGAATGCAGGGGTAAGGTGGGTGCAGAATGCAGGGGTAAGGTGGGTGCAGAGTGAGGTGGGTGCAGAGTGCAGAGTGAGGTGGGTGCAGGAGTGAGGTGGGTGCAGGAGTGAGGTGGGTGCAGGAGTGAGGTGGGTGCAGAGTGCAGGGGTGAGGTGGATGCAGAGTGCAGGGGTGAGGTGGGTGCAGAGTGAGGTGGGTGCAGAGTGTGGTGGGTGCAGAGTGAGGTGGGTGCAGAGTGAGGAGGGTGCAGAGAGAAGAGTGAGGTGAGTACAGAGTGCATGGGTGAGGTGGATGCAGAGTGTAGGGTGAGGTGGGTGCAGAGTGAGGTGGGTGCAGAGTGCAGGGGTGAGGTGGGTGCAGGGTGAGGTGGGTGCAGAGTGCAGGGGTGAGGTGAGTGCAGAGTGCAGGACTGAGGTGGGTGCAGAGTGCAGGACTGAGGTGGGTGCAGAGTGCAGGACTGAGGTGGGTGCAGAGTGCAGGGGTGAGGTGGGTGCAAAGTGCAGGACTGAGGTG
Organism: Lithobates septentrionalis; assembly: GCA_037952835.1. Lineage (NCBI taxonomy): Eukaryota > Metazoa > Chordata > Amphibia > Anura > Ranidae > Lithobates > Lithobates septentrionalis. The sequence goes on along the minus strand of JBBDGP010000203.1, from coordinate 1,786,574 downwards.
GGTGCAGAGTGCATGGGTAAGGTGGGTGCAGAATGCAGGGGTGAGGTGGGTGCAGAGTGAGGTGGGTGCAGAGTGAGATGAGTGCAGAGTGAGGTGGGTGCAGAGTGCAGGGGTGAGGTGGATGCAGAGTGCAGGGGTAAGGTGGGTGCAGAATGCAGGGGTAAGGTGGGTGCAGAGTGAGGTGGGTGCAGAGTGCAGAGTGAGATGAGTGCAGAGTGAGGTGGGTGCAGGAGTGAGGTGGGTGCAGAGTGAGGTGGGTGCCGAGTGCAGGGGTGAGGTGGATGCAGAGTGCAGGGGTGAGGTGGGTGCAGAGTACAGGGGTGAGGTGGATGCAGAGTGCAGAGTGAGGTGGGTGCAGAGTGAGGTGGGTGCAAAGTGAAGAGTGAGGTGGGTACAGAGTGCAGGGGTGAGGTGGATGCAGAGTGTAGGGTAAGGTGGGTGCAGAGTGAGGTGGGTGCAGGGGTGAGATGGGTGCAGAGTGCAGAGGTGAGGTGGGTGCAGGGGTGAGGTGGGTGCAGAGTGAGGTGGGTGCAGAGTGCAGAGTGAGGTGGGTGCAGAGTGAGGTGGGTGCAGAGTGTAGGGTGAGGTGGGTGTAGAGTGCAGAGTGAGGTGGGTTCAGAGTGCAGAGTGAGGTGGGTGTAGAGTGTAGTGTGAGGTGGGTGCAGAGTGAGGTGGGTGCAGAGTGTAGGGTGAGGTGGGTGCAGAGGTGAGGTGGGTGCAGAGTGAGGTGGGTGCAGAGTGAGGTGGGTGCAGAGTGCAGTGTGAGGTGAGTGCAGAGTGAGGTGGGTGCAGTGTGAGGTGGGTGCAGAGTGAGGTGGGTGCAGAGTGAGGTGGGTGCAGAGTGCAGAGTGAGGTGGGTGCAGAGTGAGGTGGGTGCAGAGTGCAGTGTGAGGTGGGTGCAGATTGAGGTGGGTGCAGAGTGTAGGGTGAGGTGGGTGCAGAGGTGAGGTGGGTGCAGAGTGAGGTGGACGCAGAGTGAGGTGGGTGCAGAGTGCAGTGTGAGGTGGGTGCAGAGTGAGGTGGGTGCAGAGTGCAGTGTGAGGTTGGTGCAGAGTGAGGTGGGTGCAGAGTGCAGTGTGAGGTTGGTGCAGAGTGAGGTGGGTGCAGAGTGCAGTGTGAGGTGGGTGCAGAGTGAGGTGGGTGCAGACTGAGGTGGGTGCAGTGTGAGGTGAGTGCAGAGTGAGGTTGGTGCAGAGTGCAGTGTGAGGTTGGTGCAGAGTGAGATGGGTGCAGAGTGCAGTGTGAGGTGGGTGCAGAGTGAGGTGGGTGCAGAGTGCAGAGTGAGGTGGGTGCAGAGTGAGGTGGGTGCAGAGTGAGGTGGGTGCAGAGTGAGGTGGGTGTAGAGTGCAGAGTGAGGTGGGTGCAGAGTGCAGTGTGAGGTGAGTGCAGAGTGAGGTGGGTGCAGAGTGAGGTGGGTGCAGAGTGAGGTGGGTGCAGAGTGCAGAGTGAGGTGGGTGCAGAGTGAGGTGGGTGCAGAGTGCAGTGTGAGGTGGGTGCAGAGTGAGGTGGGTGCAGAGTGTAGGGTGAGGTGGGTGCAGAGGTGAGGTGGGTGCAGAGTGAGGTGGGTGCAGAGTGAGGTGGGTGCAGAGTGAGGTGGGTGCAGAGTGCAGTGTGAGGTGGGTGCAGAGTGAGGTGGGTGCAGAGTGCAGTGTGAGGTTGGTGCAGAGTGAGGTGGGTGCAGAGTGCAGTGTGAGGTTGGTGCAGAGTGAGGTGGGTGCAGAGTGCAGTGTGAGGTGGGTGCACAGTGAGGTGGGTGCAGACTGAGGTGGGTGCAGTGTGAGGTGAGTGCAGAGTGAGGTTGGTGCAGAGTGCAGTGTGAGGTTGGTGCAGAGTGAGATGGGTGCAGAGTGAGATGGGTGCAGAGTGCAGTGTGAGGTGGGTGCAGAGTGAGGTGGGTGCAGAGTGAGGTGGGTGCAGAGTGCAGTGTGAGGTGGGTGCAGAGTGCAGTGTGAGGTGGGTGCAGGGGTGAGGTGGGTGCAGAGTGCAGTGTGAGGTAGGTGCAGAGTGCAGTGTGAGGTGGGTGCAGAGTGAGGTGGGTGCAGAGTGCAGAGTGAGGTGGGTGCAGAGTGCAGTGTGAGGTGGGTGCAGGGGTGAGGTGGGTGCAGAGTGCAGTGTGAGGTGGGTGCAGGGGTGAGGTGGGTGCAGAGTGCAGTGTGAGGTAGGTGCAGAGTGCAGTGTGAGGTGGGTGCAGAGTGCAGTGTGAGGTGAGTGCAGAGTGAGGTGGGTGCAGAGTGAGGTGGGTGCAGAGTGAGGTGGGTGCAGAGTGCAGTGTGAGGTGGGTGCAGAGTGAGGTGGGTGCAGAGTGAGGTGGGTGCAGAGGTTCACAGCTCTCCTCCCACCCAGATTTCAATACAGAGCTACACTCCCCCTAAGTACAAGGCAGTCCTCCCACAAAGCCCCCCACCCACCATTCCAGTACAGAGGAAAACTTTGTGTACTCACAGCATGTTGTCCTCCGATGTCCGTGGAGCCTGCTAGTCCCAGAAGCAGCTTCCCCTGTGCAGAGTCCCCGCCCCCTTCCTCCTCTGCTCTCATAGATCGTGTGTGTACCCGAGGGATGAGAACAGCCGCCGGAAGAGGAGCGCTGTCACTTGGAAAAACACAAGCCGTGCTTGTGTATTTCCAAGTAACAGTAGCGAGCAGCCAGCATGCGACCAGCACCGGAGGTGGCCGAACTCCGGTGGGCAGTGCAGGGTTTAAGGGACGGGCAGCGCAGGGCCCCCAACAATGACAGGGCCCTGGGCAGATGCCCCTTTTGCCCCGCGGTAAAGACGGCCCTGCTAGCAAGGTGTACCGAATAAAGCGGCCTGTGAGTGTATTTTTCCACAGTAATATAATCTTATGTCCTATCACTATTAATTGACCTCTAGAAGATTTACCATGACCATAACTAGGCCATTTTTTGCGAAACAGCACTGCGTTATTTTAACTTTCAACTGTGCGGTCCTGTGACACTGTACCCAAACAAAATGTACATCCTTTTTTCCCCACACAAATAGAGCTTTCTTTTGATGGTATTTGATCACCACTGCATTTTTTCTTTTTTAAGCTATAAGCAAAAACAGACCGACAATTTTGTAAAAGAAAACTTTCTGCTATAAAACATATGAAATAAAAACAATAAACAGTGAAAAAATTGAAAAAATCTAATGTCTACATAAATTTAGGCCAATATGTATTCTGCTACACATTTTTGGTAAAAAAAAAAAATCCCAAAAAGCGTATATTGATTGGTTTGGGTAAAAGTTATAGCATCTACAAACTATGGGATATATGCTGAAATTTGTATTTATTTATTTATTACTAATAATGATAATGATATTGTGGCGGACATTTGGACACTAACTGGCACATTTGACACTTTTTAAGAACCAGTGACACTAACACAGTGATCAGTGCTAAAAATATGCACTGTCACTGTACTAATAATACTGTCTGGGAAGGGGTTAAATATCTGAGGTGATCAAAGGGTTGAATGTGTGCCTAACCAGTGTTTAGGTGTACTGTGTTAGGTGTTTTTATTGAGTGACGTAATAGATTTTATTGCCTGCTTTGTGAGAAAAGAAAATCCATTACTTCCCCACTGACAGGACAGGGCTCTGCCTTGTTTACATAGGCAGGGCTCTGTCCTGTGTGATTGGCGGGTGCCGGCCGTCATCCTTTGGCCAGCACCTGCTGATCCGCATCTGCTGTGTTTAATCACAGCACAGCGGGGGTACTGGCGGCGTGTGCACACCCCCTACCCGGAAGTGCTGGATCCCGTACCTAGCACATGATCTGGCACAGGAGAGCCTCCTTGCCGCTGTATATGTAAGTTAAATGGTCGTCAAGCAGTCAAAATGATCGCTGGCAGGGCCGTCTTTTCGCATGGGCATGCTGGGCAGTTGCCCAGGGGCCCCACTTGCCTGGGGGGCCCCACCAGCCAAGCATCATTCTGCCACATTGTGCCAGTGCTGTCAATGGCGTCACCAGCATGGGGCCTGATGGGGCCACGACCCCCCAAATTTTACTCTGTGCCCCCCCATGTGCCCCCCACAAATATCTCCCGCTTACACTCTTACACATAATTAGTGCTTTTGTACTGTCCCATTTCAATCTGTAATTTCTTGTTTTTCAATTTCTTGCTTTTCAAGCTCATGTTATATTGTCCAAACATTGTGTTAATGTTTAAACACTGATTTTGTTGGAAGTACCAATAAATATAGCCTTATTGATAATTTGCATTTTTATTCTTGTGCGTAATTGTGTAGACAGGGCCCCAGTGCACTGTATTGCCCGGGGGCCTATAATGCTCTTAAGATGGCCCTGATCACTGGTGATAGAATTGTAGCTGACCTTGAGAGCCCTTTCACACTGGGGCTTCCGTGCATTACTGGTAAAGCTCCTCTCATTTTAGCAGTGCTTTTCGGCCGCCAGCGGGGTGCTTTGAACCCCCGCTAGTGGCCGAAGAAGAGGTTAAAAGCGCCCGTGTTGCGGCGCTTCCGAATCGCTTTTCAGGCGCTGCTGGCCATTCATTTTAATGGGCAGGGCGTTTTGGGAGCTCCTAAACTGCCCCAAAGATGCAGCTTGCAGGACTTTTCCTAATGTCCCACAAGAAATTAATGGGAGGCGAAAGGGGTCTGAGATTCAGAGTTAGTTTTCGTCTAAGGCCTGATTTTACACGAGTGGCCAGGGAGCTGTAAAATTAGGCAGTTGTGCCATGATCCCCCCCCCCTAACCGCCAAGCCACAAATTAAAATGACAAACAGCTAACCACTGCAGTCACTGCGCAACACAGCAACGTTTATACAACAGGCGTTTGGCAGGCAGTACCTCCCCAAGTGAATGGGGCCGCGCCGCAACTGCAAGCAAAATGCTTGACTTGCGGTATTCTATTCCAAGACAAAATTTCCCTTCAGCTGAAAAAAAATGGCATACAGGAGGCATCAGTATCGCTACATAGGGTGGTATCATTTATTGGCTAACTTGTAGTGCAAGCTTTCGAAGCACACTGGCCTCTCCTTCAGGCAATATGAACTGATAATACGAAACATGCATTTTATACATGAAACAAAAACGAGATACAGATGTTCTCAGCTTTACACATGAGTGCCATTGAGTGCGAACATTTTTTGGACGTATAGCTAGAGATCGGTGTCTCTTTGAGACAAAGGAACAGTCCTGTCGCACTTCACACATTTTTTAGCACCCATTGCCACTCATGTGTGTCAAGTCAATAACATCTGTATCTGTTTACTGTTTAATGTATAAAATGCAAATTTAAAGAGGTATAAAATCCAAAAGCAAACAATTATTATTTTGCAGCCTACCAATTCTTTTAAATGTGATGACTATTAGTTTCCCTTATTAGGCTTTCTTTCTTCTATTTTCACCTGGTGATCCAGCCAGCAAGTCTGTGGTTTTACAAAAGCACAAGCTCTCCAGCAGAATGTATCAGTTTACATGGATAAGACAAACCACTTAACACTGGCAGGGGGTGATTAAAATGAAAAGCTTTTATTTATTAATACAAAACATTTATCCCAAAAGGACAAAAAACTGTTTGCTGTAACTGACTATAAAATGTGAGCTGGAGTTTGGCTTCAATTTGTTTAGTGTATTTAAATCTGCTAATACATTTAACACTCCCCTCCCCCCAGACTGGCAATACTGCTGTCTGCTGTACCTCTGACCCCGGGGCACAGCTGTGCATTCCTCCAGAGTTGTGTCTCACTAATACAGGAGGGGTGGTACTGGTCAGATCACCAGGTGAAAACAGAGGGAAAAAGCCAAAGAAAAGAAAACTGAAGCAGCCACCATATCTAACGAACGGTAAGCTCCCATATACTATATTTTTGGTTTTGGGTTTAATATAGCTTTAGGCTACTTTTACACTGAAGTGCTTTACAGGCGCTACAGCCCTAAAAATAGCGCCTTTAAAGAGCCTCTCATGTCTCTACATTGTGAAAGCCCGAGTGCTTTCACACTGGAGCGGTGCGCTTGCAGGACTGTAAAAAAAGTCCTGCAAGCCGCATCTTTGGAGCACTGTAGGAGCGGTGTATACACCGCTCCTAAAGCACCCCTGCCCATTGAAAACAATGGGGCAGTGACGCCAAACCGCCGGCAAACCGCTGCTGCAGCAGTGATTTGCGGGCGGTTTTAACCCTTTTTCGCCCGCTAACGGGGGTTAAAACCGACCCGCTAGCGGCCAAATAGCGTCGCTAAAACGACAGTAAAGAGCCGCTAAAAATAGCGCCGCTTTACCGCTGATGCCCGCTCGCCCCAGTATGAAAGTAGTGTAAATACTGTCAGTTCATATTGCCTGAAGAAGAAGGCAGCCTGCTTCAAAAGCTTGCAAACTTCTACTTTTGGCGAACACGGTACAAAACTACCATTATATATTGTGAACGGAAAACAGATTATGGCGGACAGCTATCTATGGAACAAACCACACTGAAATACTTTGCGGACTTTTATATTCTACTATAGAAAAGGCTTAATAGCCAAGCAGAGTGGAGAAATATTAATATTATTTCTATGGAACACCCTTGTCACTTTGGTTGGGAACACATTTTTGGGGGATTTGGTTGGGGCAAAGGAATGCTTCTATGGTTGAGGTTCAGGGTAATGGATTGTTTTGGGGGTATGTTGATGATTGATGGATAGTATCTACGGGTGAGGTTCAGGTTTAATGGTGAGTTTGATGAAAAATGGATAGTTTCAGGGGTGAGACTGAGGTTAGAAGGATAGTTTTAGGGTCACTGTTAATGTTAAAGGAATTTGGAGTGATTTTGAGGTTAAAGGGATTAAAATAGGGGTTAGACTCAGGTAAAGGGATAGTTTTAGGGGACATGCACATTTGGAGTTTTTATTGCAAAGTTTACCTTTACTGTGATTTTTATAAGCTTTTCTATATCTATACATGCATCTACTCCCATAATGTTGTTCAACAATATTCACAATGTTCAATTTAAAACCAGGGGGTCTCAGTGTCCCAGTGCAATGTTGCGATACAAAGGGGAAGCACTGCATTGTTTTTAAACAGTCAGCCAACTCATAAACACACATTGTAAGTGTAGCTCTCATACCCTGAGGGGCAGCTGGAAATAACCCAGGTCTCCCTTACCTATTCAGAGGCTTTCACCCCAAGTACCAACTCTTGGGCACACTGACAAAACTCAATCTAGGGGTGTCTTTTTGAAGATTTATTGCAGTACTTGAATACAGGCGGGTAAGCTGGATGAGGGTACAGGAGACTCTAAAACAGGGCTCAAGTCCCGAGCCACTAGCCAGGCCTTAAGAGTTACTCCCCACCAGTTTCCCCATCCAACCCCTACCCTGCCCCGCCCCTAAGTCCGCCCCTAAACACGCCCTTGTAAATTATCTCATGAAATTACACTGTTAAATGTTCTATGCAGAATTAAGTTCCAAAAATAAATATTAACAACAACTCTAACAATATTAACATAAAGCATATTAGTACCCTTTAGTGCAGCCGAACAGTGCCTATCAGTGCAGCCAATCAGTGCCCATCAGTGCAGCCAATTTGTGCCCATCAGTGCAGCCGATCAATGCAGTTGATCAGTGCAGCCTCATCAGTGCCAATCAGTGCAGCCTTATCAGTGCCCATCAGTGCAGCCTCATCAGTGCAGTCCATCAGTGCAGCATATCAGTGCCCATCAGTGCAGCACATCAGTGCAGCATATCAGTAACCATCAGTGCGTATCAGTGCCCATAAGTGCAGCCTCATCAGTGCAGCATATCAGTGCCCATCAGTGCAGCATTTTCTTGCCCATCAGTGCAGCGTATTATTGCCCATCAGTGCAGCATATCCGTGCCCCTCAGTGCAGCGTATCAGTGCCCATCAGTGCAGCATATTATTGCCCATCAGTCCAGCCTATCAGTGCCCATCAGTGCATACACTGCTCCTACAGCGCCTCAAAGATGCTGCTTGCAGGACTTTTTTGAGCATCCTGCCAGTGCACCGCTCCAGTGTGAAAGCACTGGGGCTTTCACACTGGAGTGAGAGGAGAGGCGCTTTACAGGCGCTTTGCAGTCACTATTTCTAGTGCTATAGCGCCTGTAAAGCGCCTCAGTGTGAAAGTAGTCTAAGCTTTCATGGATCCACCTGCAGCCTGTGACTGGACAATGAAAAAGAAGAGATAAAATAATGAGCTCATCCATCTGTCACTGTGCTTTATCCTGCTATCAGCATGGTGCATGTGCTGTTTTTCCTTCTGAGCTCTGCTGTACAGAAGATGGCATCAAGTCAAATTCGGATATTTACACTACTGGCATTTAAAAAATACATCTAACAGTATATTAATGAATACAAAACTGCATTAATTTGTTTATTTTATATCTTCTGTGAATTCAGAATAAAACCTACAGTAAAGCAATATTTATAGGAAAGTATAGTGCAATGTAATATACATTTTGTCATTTTATACACAGCTTTCCATAGTCCTCCAAGATAACAACATCTGTGACATACACCTGCCTGGCACCAAGGTGTCCTTGAAAACTATTTTAATATCGTAGCAACTAGGCATTTTTGGCATATTTCCTTTCAGTTAATGAATATTGCTGAATGAAATTGCCATTGCAATGCCAGCCTAGAAGATTTCACACAATTACTTTGGTATTTATTTGTAACACTTGCCCAGTAAAAGGAGTTATCCACGGTCAGTAATTTCACGTGGCTGCCAAGGTCACTTTAAGGGTACTCCAAATGGATTTTTGAGGTCAGAACAACCATGACAATTAGGCTCTGCACACTCCAGATATATTTTTATGATCCTTTGTAAGCATAAGTTGAAATGTAATTTATGACAAATGGCATCTAGCATCGTGAAATTCAAGATGCACAGGATTTGTGCAGAGGTATTGAAACATGAAATTGAACTGGAGCTATTTTAAAGATTCTATTGTCTAGTCTCTATTCAGAATCCCACTTACAATTTTCTTGGTGATGATTACATTTCTCAAAGAATATGCTACCCAGTAAAAATATGAAAAGCACTGTTGGCTCTTGAGGGGAACCTCTACATCTATCTATCTATCTATCTATCTATCTATCTATCTATCTATCTATCTATCTATCTATCTATCTATCTATCTATCTATCTATCTATCTATCTATCTATCTAAGATGAATATCAAATAGATCGAAATAGAAAATGTGTAGTTCACGGCTCAATACTCCAACAGTCTCCAAAAGTTTTTTGTTGTATTTTGTAGCGTGGTGCAGGGTACACTGTCTGGCACTACAGCTGTGCTTAGGGGTTACTAATTAGTAAAATCTCATATAAGGTTTATGTAGCACTATTCATCTCAGAGTCAGTGTAGGATGACCTCCATGTGGTTTAGCAGACTAACATCTCTGAATGCCCCAGTCTACTTACTCTCCTGTAGCTCCTGGCTGCATTCACTCCCAGCACAGAAAGCCATGGCTTATGGCAGGGTAAATAGGTTAAGCACTAAGAACTTTAGTTATTTTGTAGATTTATTGCTGATAACTTCTTGGCAGAGAAGGTTAGCGAACATAGGATAACCTGAAAACAGATGGCACAGAGACAGCAAGGTGAATCTCAATTTCCAAACCCAGTGTAGCCCTCCTTACCCCTGGGCAATGGAGGAGGGTCCTCAGGTGGCTTGGTGGGGTAGCCCTCAGGGTGAAGCCCTTGGCATGTTGAGAGGTAAAAGGAAATGGGGGTGCAGGAACCTCAGGGAAATTGCATGACCAAAAAGATCATGCAATTTCCCAGCGGCTGAGTTTTTTTAAAAAGGTACATGCACTTTTTTTTTTTTTTTTGCAGAATCGCAGGCATTCATTTAAATGGGCTGCCATGCCTGCACAAACGCGGCCCACACAATATGTGGATATGTGATCCTACTGTAAGAATGAAAAAAAATGATGAAAACAAGTACTGTTTTTTTTTTTTTTAATATAGCAGTTGTTTATGATACAGCATATAAAATGTCATTCAGTTACAGTGTATTATTATTTTTACTATACAGGGCAAATATATCACCAACAGTTTGTGACAGCTACAATACAATTCAAGAGGGTTAGGAGGGCCCTGCTTGTAAGAGCTCACAAACCAAGAAGGATAAGAAAGTGATATAACAAACAATTTTGAATGTAGCACTCACACCCCGGGATCAAAGACTCCCCACATCCTAGGAAAGAATACTTTGAAAATTGCAAGGAAGGGGACTTTAAAGGTGCCAAAACACATATGTCATAAAAACATGAATTTTTATTATTACTCAAATTTAAAAAACGTATGAATACGCAAAATATTGAAATCATACAAGAAATATCATATACAGAATTTTATGTTGTGGACACATGCTCATCGCCCAATATGTTTCACTAATCGGCTTCTTCAGGAGAAGCAAAGCATTATATCGATTGTCACAAATTTAAATACATAAATACAGGGTATTAAAGTGGTTGTAAACATTTTTTTTCTGACCTGCAAGGTAAAGCTATAATCTAATAGTATGCATCAGTATATTCAAACACAGCTGGACTCAAATGAAGGTGTAGAACCATCTCAAGGATGATCAGAAGAAATGGACAGCACCTGAGTTAAATATATGAGTGTCACAGAAAAGGGTCTGAATACTTAGGACCATGTGATATTTCAGTTTTTCTTTTTTAGTAAATCTGCAAAAATGTCAACAATTCTGTGTTTTTCTGTCAATATGGGATGCTGTGTGTACATTAATTAGTAAAAAAATGAACTTAAAGGATTTTCGCAAATGGCTGCAATATAACAAAGAGTGAAAAAATTAAGGGGGTCTGAATACTTTCCGTCCCCACTGTATATCAATCAATATGTCAATTGACCACACTGTAAAGGACAATACATCCAAGGAACGCTTACCATCAATATTCAAGAGATTAATTAAGCAGCCTCTGCAAAGGGTTCCTTGGGTGTATTGTCCTTTACAGTGTTATTAATTGACATATTGATTGATATCATTGTAAAATTTATTTGTTTTTGGAGTATTTTTCTTCTCTTTTTTCCTTTTTTTTTTTTTTTAATTTATAACATGATTGTTGAAATATGTGCAAGAAAAACTGTGTCCTAATATCCTGTATTTATGTCTTTATAGATGTGACAATACATACTGTACAATACTTTGCAGCTCTTGAAGAAGCCGATTGGCGAAACATGTTGGGCGATAAGCATTTGTCAACAACATAAGATTCTGTATATGATATTTCTTGTATGATTTTAACATTTGGTGTATTGCTAAGTTTTTTATAAGTTGATGTATGATAAGAATTGATATTTTTATGACATATGTGTTATGGCACCTTTAGGCACCTTTAAAGTCCCCTTCCTTGCTATTTTCAAAGTGATAATAAAGGTAATAGCTGAGTGCTAATGAATTGAAGAAGAAAAGAAATGTTCAGTTGTTAGCTATAGGCAGGATAGGCTTCCCTGAAAAGATGGGCTTTCATAGATCACCTAAAGGTGAACAGAGTAGGAGAGAGCAGAAGTGACTGGGCCAAGGAGTTCCAGAAGATGGAAGGGGCTCTGGAGAAATTGTGGAAGAAAGCAAGAGAAAATGTGACAAGGCAGCTAGAAGGCAGGAAGTCTTGGGAGAAGCGAAGAGGATTGCTTGGGTGATATTTTCAGACTGGGTTGGCAATGTAGCTTGAGGCAGAGTTGCAGATTGCTTTGTATCTTAGGATTTTTAATCTAAGTCACTGAGTGAGGGTAAGCCAGTGGAGGAATTGGCTGAGAGGAAATACAGATGCTAAGTGGTTGTAAGATGGATGAGCCTGGCAGCAGCAATCATGATAGGCTGAAGAAGGGATAGTCTGTGTAGAGTCAGAACAACAAGGAGGCAGTTGCAATAGTCAAGGCGAGAAATGACACAGGAGTGAATTATAGTAATTAGATAGTGTCATTGCTTAAGAAGGGGTGTGATTTGGAAATTTTATGGGGGTAAAGGAGGAAACATTTAACAGTGATTGAATTTGGGTCTGAAAAGAAAAGTTCAGAGTCCAGGATTATACCTAGCACCCTAGTATGAAAGGAGTGACTGTGCTAGTGATCTTCAAGAAAAAGTCAGGGGACAGAGCACACAGAGAAGGGAAAATATTATGAATTTTAATTTAAGAAAATGGTGAGACATCATATTAGTATGTCAGTTAGTAAGTCAGTGATGCTTGAGGAGACTGAAGGTAAGGAGTAGAAAGATAGATTTAGGTATCATCAGCATAGAATTAGTATTGGAAGCCATTGGAGGTTATCAACTGCCCAATGGGAGGTGTAGATAGAGCTTAGAAGGGGTCTACGTCTTGGTGAATCCTGCGGAAAGAGGAAGAGAAATGGAGGAGGATTTTTTGAGGAGGACCAGGCAGTCAATAGTTTTAAGGGCAGCAGAAAGGTCTACTAGTGTGAGTATGGAATAGGCCATTGGTTTTAGCAGTTTAGCAGAATGGTGTCCAGCAGGCAAGTGGTTAGGTGGGTGTCTGAGAATGGTTGTATTGAATGTGGTGGTAGGGATGATAAGTTAGGTAGGGGTATAGTTAAGATTTTGTTGTGCATTGCATCTGTTGATTTTTAAATAAATGTCCTGGACAGCAAATGTGTTGGTGAATGAAGGCAGTGGGGAACAAAATAGAGAATTAAACGTTGAAACGAGATGGGAGGGGATGGGTGTGCATGTATGTCAAGAGTGAGTTGCCAGTGAACATAAGGAATGACATTACTAATGGGGCAACAGAGGAGGTGGAATGCTTGTGGCTGGAGCTCCAAGGGAAAAAACAAATGGGAAATTAAAAGTGGCTGTGTGCTACAGGCACCCTAGCATGAAGGATGAAGAGGAGACCAATCTCCTTTCACAGTTAGAAATGGTTGCAAGGCAAAGCAATGTTATTATCATGGGGGACTTCAATTATCTGGATATTGACTAAGCAGATGGAACTGCTCACTCATCTAAGGCTCGTCATTTTTTTAATGTCTTGCAGGATAATTTCATGTGTCAGTTGGTGGAAGCCCCAATTAGAAATAATGCTCTGTTTGACCTACTAATCTCAAAAACACAGATCTGAATGCTGATGTAGAGGTAAGGGATAACTTGGGAAACAGCGATCACAGGGTAATCACATTCAGCTTAAAAAATAAGAAAGGAAGACACAAGGGTAGGACAAGAACACTAAATTTCAAAAGAGCCAACTTTACTAAACTGCACTCCATACTCCACAACATTAAATAAGAAGATGTTCTGGAAATAAAAACCATAGGGCAAAAGTGGGAGTGCTTTTTAGTCAACGGCATCAGCTAGTGTATGTCAATTGAAAACAAATTTTAAAGAACTAAAGTTAAACCTGAGTGGCTAAATTCAAGTGTAAGGAGGAAAATTAAAGAGAAAAAAAATCTTTGTTTAAAAAATATAAGGCTGAGGGGTCACCTTTATAATAACACTACAAAGGATTCAATAAGAAATGTAAGAGCGTAGTTAGGGCAGGGAAAATAGACCAGGAGAGACACATAGCAGAGGAGAGTAAAAAGAATCCCAAAAAACGTCAATATTGGCCTTACGAAGGATAGTCAGAGGAATTTGGTTACAAGTGGCCAGGAGAAAGCAATTGTGTTAAATACGATCTTGGTTTTTACTAAGAAAAAGGATGGGAATATTAGACAAGACCAGGACCAGATGGCTTATACCCTAGAGTTCTCAAAGAACATAACCAGGTTAATTTTAGACTGCTAGTCCTAATCTTCAAGGACATGTTACTGACTAGAATGGTACAAGCTGATTGGCGAAAAGTTAACGTGGTACCATAATGCAAAAAAGGGGCCCAGGCACATTCCTGGAAACTACAGGCCAGTCAGGCTAATATAGTATGTAAACTAGTGGAGGGTATGATAAGAGTGAAAATAGTATCATTAGTAGCAACCAACATGGATTTATGAAGGATCATTCTTGCCAGACCAACCTTTTAACATTCTATGGGGAGGGGAGCTATAATGTGGACAGAGGAAGGCCTGTGAACATGGTATATCTGGACTTTCCAATAGCATTCGATACACTACCCCATAATTGCTTAATGTACAAATTAAGGTCAGTTGCCATTGATGATAGTATATATATATACCTGGATAGAAAACTGGTTACAGCAGCATGTCCAAAGTGTGATGATAAATGGTGTATTTTCTGAATGGTCTGGAGTTTTGAGCGGGGTGCCCCAGGGCTCTCTCCTGGGGAAAATTCTGTTTAACTTGTTCATAAGCAATGTAGAGGTTGGAATAAATAGTTCAGTCTCTGTGTTTGCTGATGGTATAAACCTAAGCAGGGCAATAACCTCACAGCATGATATAGCTACTTTACAAGACCTATGAATGCAATTTACATGCTAGGGGGAGTACCTTTAATGGAATCTAGGATGGAAAAAAATCTGGAGGTCCTAGTAGATCACAGGCTCAACAATAGCATGCAATGGCAAGCTGCAGCCAGCAAGGCCAGCAGACTACTATCATGCAACGAAAAGGGTATCTACTACTATTAAACACTATAATTCTGCCACTGTACAAAACTCTGGTTCGACCACATCTTGAATATGTAATCCTCAGGTAGGATATACTGAAACTGGAGAGAATCCAAAGAAGGGCAACAAAGCTGATAAGGGGGCTAGAGGATCTCAGTTATGAGGAACGGCTATACACATTAAACTTATTCTCCCTGTAGAAGAGACACCTAAAATGTTTGTAACCCTAAAAAATAATGGATTCTGTTCCTTTAAAGAATGTTATACAGAACAGTGCTTGTGCTTTGTAATTTGGCCCTTCTGTCACCTGAAATACCTGGCTGATCCTGCCTGGTGCTGCCCTCCCCCCTGTAAACGGACCATGATTTATCATGGCTGCTGAGCCCTGACACCATGGTCAGTTTACGTGCCTCTGTCACTCGCAGCTCTCCTCTGACCTCTCCTCCATCCTCTCCCCCCTCCCTGCCTGTCAGCTCCGTCCGCTTCCCGATCCTCCCCTCCTGCTGCTTTCATAATAATGTAATGTCCCTACAATCCACTCTGTTAGGTAACAATATGTGCCCCACTGTATGTCCTTTTTTAAAAAAAGCTGATATATCTACCTTTTTTCAGAGCACCTCCCGGCCCTCATGTAACCGGCCGCCTCTCTCCTCCTCTCCTTCCCTCCTCCCAGCTGACGTCAGCGGGAGTTCTCGGCCCCTCCCGCTTTAGTTGTCAGCCCAGGAAAGGAGAGAGGTGGCTGGTCATGTGAGTGAATAAGGTAGATATTGGCTTTTTTTTTTTAAATAAAAGACGTACAGTGGGGCACATATTGTTACCTAACAGAGTGGATTGTAGAGACATGACAAGAGGCTTTACAACCACTTTAAGAGGAGATGTGATTGCAATATACAAATAACTAAATGGTGATTCTAGCATAGGGAGGAAACTATTAAGTCTCAGGGCATTAAAGAAGACAAGTGGTCGCTCAAGTAAGTTGGAAGAGAAGTAGTTTAACCTTAAACTGCATAGGGGGTTCTTTACTGTTAGAATAGTAAGGATGTGGAACTCCCTTTCACCATTGGGGGTGTCAGCAGGGAATGTCACAAATTTGAAAAAACTTTTAGATGAGCATCTTGAAGAACGCAATATACAGGGATATGGGAAATGGTAAAGACTTAAATACATACAGTATGTACAGGGTGTTAATAAAAGTGATGAAAAGGGTCTGGGAGGAATCATATTTCAGGAGAACAGATTTATTCAGGGTGAAGTTTTTGAGACTTCTAAAGTCAACAGTTTGCTAGGGCTATAGCATTCAGAGCCTAACTCTGTATGTTGTGAGGGGAGCAAGTGTGATCAGAGAGGATGAGAGCTAGTTATTGTAAACAGAAGTAGCCAGTTTAGGGCAGGACAGAGCGTCATAGAGGTGATCAGTGGTAGAATAGAGAAGAGAAGTGGTTAAAATGGTAAAGACTTCTATGGATGACTGTTTGCTGCTTGGAGAGAAGAGTGTAGAGGAAAGGGAGTGTGAAACTGATAAGGTTTTAATCAGGGAAAGGAAAAGGGATGTTGGAAAGGTTGCATTCAGTGCAGAGGTAGGGGAATACAAAGTCAAGGGTGTTACCATCAGATTGAGTAGGAGTGTATATCCATTGTGTTAAGTCAAAAGATGAAGTTAAGTTGAAATGTTGAGAGTTAGGCAGGCCATAGATTATACAATTTTCTTTCCTTCCACCAATTGCTCGATTGGTTGTATTGATGGGGGAATCTCTCCTACAGCAACATTGTGTTCTGCCCGCAGAGAGCGTACTCTGTTGGCAGAACACAATGATTAGTGTTGCCAGCTATAGCCAGTGGCACTAATCGCTCAGGAAAAACCCGACAGGCTGGCGGTACACAACCAAGGTACCCATACATAGATTGCTGCTGAATTGGCGAAATTTCAATTCATGTGTGGCAGGCATTAGCTGGAGTTTTTAGAAATAACAGGGATGTTAAAGCCACCAAGATCAATAGCGGGTATTTTAGAGGAGAGAAAGTAGGGTAACCATGCAGAGAAGGTGTCAAGGAGTCATGGCATCAGTCTAAGCAGACAAAAAATCCCAGCAATCCTGAAAAAAAAGAGAGAAAAAGACAAATAACGCATGCCTCAAAAGAGGTGAGGGATAGAAAGGGAGGAGAAGAAAGAACTTGAAAACTTCTCAATAGGGATAGGATTCTGACTCCACCTCCCTTTCACCTACTAGGTCTGAGTGAGTCCAGTGGAGGCCACCATGGAAGAGGGCAGCTGGAGAGGCTTCAATAATGACAAGTAAGTTAAAGGAGTTGGAGCTGAAAAGGTCATGAACAGAGGTGAGCTTGTTACAGACAGAGCAGGTGTTCCAGAATACACAGAAGTAGGGGAGACTGGTTCTTGGAGACAGGGGAATGAAAACCGTGTGGATTGCATCAGGAAGGAAGGCGCCAAGTGTGTGGGTGAAAGTTCGATAGTGGAGGACCAGGATTAGGAGAAATATCCCCAGAAGTTAGGAGAACAAGTGGGTGAGGGATGTAACATGGGAGCAAGAGTTATATGCACACTCATGCTCCACTGTCCTGGAGTTCATCTTAGAATGTGGGTTTAGTATTATTATACGGAAAAGTGTAGGCCTGAGGGTTTCTGCCCTAGTTTCCATGCTGTGGTAAACTGCCTGATACTTCTGCAGAAATGGTAAGAGCCCGTGCCTTCCTTTCCTTCTCACATAACTTTATCTAAATTTATAGGGAGATGGAGCTGGGGTAGATTTTGTCAATTAATCAATTAGGAACTCATAAGGGTTCATTTTTACAACAATAACAGGCCACAGTCATAAAGATAATATCAGCTTTTTGATCATGCAATACAATAGGAGGTAAATCTATCTCAAAATATAGTCATGTTTAATAGTTGTTTAAGAACAGTTACCATGAAGCATTTTCAGATGTCAGTTTTCATTTTACACCTACTTTAGGTATTTTTGGCAAAACCATAAAGATGACTTCTTTATGCCCCTGGGCTAGCTGTGCTTGCTTTCATTCATACATAGCATGGAAATGGTTAATATGGATGTTTAAATGTAGCTGTAGTTACCTTGAAGCATTTGCTGGCAAGATGTCAGCTTTCATTTTATATCCACTTTAAGTGTTATGGGTAAAACCATAAAAATGATTCCTTTATGCCCTGGGGCTAGGGTCATCAGGATACAGCACAAATACAGATTAGAGGTAAGCTATACTTATTTTTTACCCCCCATCCTCCTTACAGACTCACAAAGATAGGTACATCTTAACTGGTGGTGAAAGCTAACAAAGCATAATGGTAGTGTTTGGCTTACAGGCTAGAAAGCCCTTCCTATTTTTCTGAGGATCATGTATTTACCCTGTGATGAATGTTTCTACATACCTCCCAAATTTCTGAGATGGGAATGAGGGACACCTATTAGCAAAAGTATGTAGGCATAGGAACCCCCCCCCCCCCCATGCTACGCCCCCCTTTAAATGGGAATTGTACAAAAAAAAAAAGATTGGTTAAACCCACAAGTGCTTTTTTACCTCTACAATTCCTTTTATATTGACTTTTGGCATTTACAAATGCAGCAATTTAGAAATTGGATGAAAGGTTTAGCACTGGGAAACCCTTTTTGAAAAATAAATATTGTATTTTATATACAACTATATAGATCAGACCAAAATGAGGGACAAATGAGGAGGAACGAGGGACACTGCTCCAAATCAGGGACAGTCCCTCAAAATCAGAAACAGTTGGGAGCTATGGTTTCTATATCAGTGCAAGTAAAGGAAACCATGCATTCTGTTATGTAAGGTTGAGAGGAAAACAAGAGAGTACAATTAAGCCACGGCCCACAAGGAACCAAAAAATATATTTACCAACAGAGGTAAATAAAATGGAAAAAATCTGCATTGCTTGTAAATTATTGATTTCTTTGCTGTATTCCTTTAACTGCCTACACAATTGTTTATACATTGAACCTAAATGTTTTAGATGTACACATCTAGCTGGTGGTCTGTGCAACCCACAAAGAAAACACAATGCATAATAGCCGCATACAGCTAGTAAGTAAGCAGACCTTTTTTGCACAAGAGTAAAGTGCATGTGGGGAGAAAATATGTTTAAACCTATTCAGTAGATCTCTCCAATACATGTACATTTGTCTACCAGTATTGCCAGCCTACCAGATTGAAATTTACTGACACGACATCCAAAATGTCACTGTGACTCAGGAGGGGACGGAACAGCCAAGTTTTTACTGCCATTTCCAAAATTTCCGAAATTACAGCTTTAAGTGAAATTTCAATATTTAGGCTACAAATAAGTACAAAATGCAATTAGCAATGTGATTTAAGGTAGATATTAAGACAAAAAAACTATTTCTAATTTTATTTTCAATACAGTAAGTAGCTCAGGGACAGAACTCAGGAAGGCAAGAAATTAGAATGGGCAGACACACATGAAATTGACTTTCACAGTGACACTGACAGGAGTGTGCAGCATCTCACAGATGATAATAACACCTTACGGACAGGACACGTCCCCTCCTGAGTCACAGTGACAGTCTCTCTCCACACCAGGTGGTCCCTTCAGTCCGCCCAAGTCCAAACAGCACTGACAGTCCCACTCCCAGCTTGCCATGCTCCTGTCCTGCAGACCCGCACACGAGGCTCTGGCCACTCCTCTCAGCTCCATTGCACCATGACATCACAGGACACGCTCAGGCATCGCCTCCCTCAGACCTGCTCCTTGCCGGCGCCACCGGAACACACTGTAGGAGTCACAGCCATATTTTTTACTGGCAACCTTTTCCTGTCACTGGCATTTACTGGCAGGAGAAAAAGTGCCCGTTTTTTACTGGCTGCCAATAAAAATACTGATGGTTGGCATTGTCATCATTGTTGCCTACGTTATGACTCTACAAATCTTCAAATACTGAAAAATACCATTTCATCCTGCCAGAAATGCAGCCAGCTCCTATTTTCATGTACCAGGCAGCTCTCATGGGTGTTGAAAGTTATGCAGATGAGAAGACGGGGCCTTGCTAACATAGTCCAGCAGGGGAGAACTCTTGCAGGGCTGACAGCACTGCCTGAGACTTCAGTGCAGTAGGCATTGAATTTTCATCCCACTAAAGAAAGCTAGGTGCCACTGCCCACTGGATTTCTGACAGGATCAGATGTTTTTTCAGTATTTGCAGCTGTTTATAATGAAAATGTGTGTATATAAACAAGATTTTTCTCATACATACACTTTAATTGACTGAACCATTCACCAAAATATCCTCGATGTAAACATTTTTTTTTATAATTTATCTGCTTACTTTAGATGTTTTTTTTTTTAACTAAAACAAGAACAATAAAAACATGATTTTTGCAGATTATTTGACCATGTGGAATGGAAAAGCAGATATTTCTAGCATATGCTCAATAAGGAATAACAGGCTGTTCACAGTGACAGTCTTGTCTCTCCATAGGATTCTGTTTAAGACTAACACAGGTGTGCCATCTGGCTTCCTGTGATCTCTATCACCTACCTGCTAAAATCAGACCGTGTCTTTGGCTTCCAAAAACAACAGCTATTTGCGATTAGTAAATGAACCAAATACCTGTGAATTATTACAACAATGTTACGGTTGCATTTCCTTTCTGTGGAGTGTGAGCTCCTGAGATCAGAGTCCTTTTGTTTTCTATTTTAAGCATTTGTACATTATTGCTATGTTCAGCCTGATGCTGAAAAGTGAAAATCCGAGAAACAGAATGAATAAATGTGAAGCAGATATGCATATAGCATTCACTGTATTCTGTTTGCCAATACTGAATACAGGAATGTGGAAGAGGTATTTGTAGCATCTAAGGAGCTACTAAAGAATTCTGTAGAATGGTAACAAAGATCCTATTTCCTAATTGGAAGATGGTGGTGGTGCAATTAAACAAAAGGGAATCAATGTTTGCATAGTCAAGGTCATCCTGCAGAAGCTGAAAAAGGAGGCTCTCCTCTTGCAAAAAAGAGGATAAGCACCATGGTACAGTATATATACAGACACACACACACACACACACACACACACACACACACACACACACACACACACACATTATAAAAGTAGTCAAAAACTTGTCAAAAGTATTGGGATGCCTGCCTTTATATGCACATGAACTTTAAAAGCATCCCAGTCTAATGCCCCGTACACACGGTCAGACATTGATCGGACATTCCGACAACAAAATCCATGGATTTTTTCCGACGGATGTTGGCTCAAACTTGTTTTGCGTACACACGGTCGCACAAAGTTGTCGGAATTTCCGCTCGCCAAGAACGCGGTGACGTACAGCACGTACGACGAGACTAGAAAAGGCCAGTTCAGAACCAAGCACCCTTTATGCTCCTTTTGCTAATCTCATGTTAGTAAAAGTTTGGTGAGAGACGATTCGTGCTTTTTCAGACTCATGGTTTTCAGACCGTTTTCTGCTGTTCAGTTTGTGCTTTTGGGTTTGTATCTGCTCTTCAGTGCGTGCAGCGAGTACCCTTGACCTGTCATTGTGTTCTTGTTCGTTCGTTACTGTTTTTCAGGTCGCTTTTCACAGGCCTTGCTGTTCTTCAGTGCGTTTTGTTACTTCGTTCTGAGCAGCCGACCGTTTTCTAGCCATGTTGCGTATATGTATTACTCGTAGAGTTCGTGCTGTGCGGGGGCTTGGTGTTGGGGTCCTGACCTTGACACAAGTCCAGTCCATGAACAGGGTGGGGAGGAGTTCATGGACCAAGAATTGGTTGCTCCAGCGTGACCAGTTCTGTCATATGCCTTTGCTCCGTGAGATCCGTGAGAATAATCCTGATGATTTCAGGAACTTTCTCCGGATGACGGACCCCGTATTTCACCGTTTGTTGGCTTCGCTGACCCCTTATATTAGCAAGCAGGATACCTGCATGAGGCAAGCCATCACTCCGGAGCAGAAGCTGGTCGCCACCCTGCGGTACTTGGCGATGGGGAGAAGCCTGCAGGACCTCAAGTTCTCGACAGGCATCTCCCCCCAGGCTCTGGGAATCATTATCCCAGAGACCTGTTCTGCCATCATACAGGTCCTGCAGAAGGAGTATATTAAGGTAAGATTTTTATCCTTTAATATCACATTTTATTGTATTTAATGTTTGCTAATGTATTGTATTTCTTTCCTTATTTCCTAATTACCATGATTGTATTATGATGTGAATGTCCCCTTTGTTCTCATGCATGCTGGATTTTTATGTAATTATTTTTGTTGTCCTTCATACATATTTGCCTTCACTTACCTCCCCAGCATGCTCTCCTGGCCCTATATTCACCTAGTATAGTCACTTAACAATGTATTTTATCAGCTCCATAGTAGTGCTTTACCCCAAACACCCCCTAAAATGTTTAGAAATGTGATTGGTGCTTAAAATTTATGCAGAGTGCCAGAGGTTTTTTTTTTGGGTGTCCCCAAATCATTTGGAACCCTCCCTCCCCCCAACTGCTAAGTCAGCTGATCACAATTCTCTATCTATCCTCAATCATCTATCTGCTGACTTTGCCAAACCCATACACACTATACCCATCTCTTTAGTGGTCAGATTTATGGATGAATTCCCCAAAGCATGTAGTGCAAGGGCCTGCTTGAATACTTTCAAATGGTACTGTTTAAAGTTTTTGTATACTATTATTATCTTGATAGGTAATAGTAGAATGTCCAAATGTGCTCAAATGTGTACAGTGTGTATTTATATCTTTGTATTATGACACTTCTTACCTGTCCAGTGGGCTGCCAATAGTGTAACTAAGGAGGGGCTGGCCAAAGTAATACCCATTATTTAGGCATTCATCTCTCAATGAAGTGGAGAGGCCAAGAATGTTTGTGTCTAATCTGCTTTCCATGTTTATGTGCAAAAAGACTAATTTTTTGTTTTGTTTGACTCCACAGTTTCCTTCCACACCACAGGAATGGCAGACTGTGGCCTCCCATTTTGCCCAGCGGTGGGACTTTCCTAACTGCTGAGGGGCAATTGATGGGAGACACGTCCACATCGCCCCATCACCCAACTTGGGGTTGTACTATTACAACTACAAGGGGTTCAATAGTATTGTGATGTTGGCGGTGGTGTCGGCTACTTATGAGTTCCTGTATGTGGACGTGGGGAAGAATGGCCGGATGTCCGATGGTGGAGTAATCGCCCAGACGGAGTTCTACAGGCGTCTCCAGAATGGCAGCTTGGACTTGCCACCTCCAGAAGACAATGTGGAAGGACTCCCATTCGTCTTCCTTGCGAATGAAGCATTTGCGCTGGGGGACCATCCTATGCGGCCATTCCCGATGAGGATCCTCCCGGACCAGAGGGTTTTTAATTACCGGCTGGCCAGAGCCAGAAGAGTGGTGGAGAACACGTTTGGAATCATGGCCAGCCAGTTCCGCCTATTTCTTACACCCATACACATGGCGGAGTACAAACTGAATCATATTATCCTGGCATGCTGTGTTCTACACAACTTTTTATGGAAACATTCTGCCAACTATGCTGGCTCAGTTGGGCCTGAGGCCGGAATTCCAAATGAACCAACCCTGACGGCGCTTGAAAGTGGCTGTCCTGGCTTGCCCCCCCTGAGTGCCCGTGATGTCCGGCTAAGATACCTTGAATTCTTTGCGGGTAGGGGGGCCATCAATATGCCAGACAATGTCTAAAACCTGTTTCAAATAAATGTAAAAAAAAAAAATTCTTTGGTGACATTTACTGCTTGTGTTTGTTTTAGCTGATCCTGAGAGAAATGTGGTGAGTCCTGAAAATGGCGTGATTGTGTAACATTACCAAGCAATGTTGGGTGTTATTTACTAAAGGCAAAGACACTTTGCACTACAAGTGCACTTGAAACTGCACTTGTATTGCAAAGTGGATTTGCCCTTAGGAAATAACCCCCATTGTCACAGAAAACACCAATTAGAGCCCCACAAAAGTGTTGTAGCGTTGAGACAATAATCCACACAATCTTGATTAACAATCTTTTTAATACCAGCACAAACACATGTGCATTTGTAAAAGGTTTTTAAAACAAACCAACATGTTTGTTGTATAACAATTTTTGGGCTCACATTAGAAAAAGTAGAAATGTCCATTTGAGATAAAACAGGCATGTTTAAAACCAACTAGAAAGACACAAATCTTGAACTTACAAAGTTCACATTTGGTAGAACCTGAAGGCAATATCAGACATGAGACACCCCAGGAAAAGCCAAATTTTGAAGATGCACACAAATAGCCGAATGTCACCTTGTGCTACCTGCCATCACGGGGGATCAAGGGACGTGTTTTGGGGGTGCAACCCCTTCCTCACAGCTACTTTATTATTGAGGAAGGGGTTGCACCCCCAAAACACGTCCATTGATCTCCTGTGATGGCAGATAGCACATGTTGACACACTGTGTGCCTCTACAAAATTTGGCTTTTCCACAATTTGACAAAAAAAGGTCAAAAAATTGTAGCACACGAAAAAACAAAAGGATTTTGAGTGGTTTTAAACTCTCCCTAAAACATCAATGATGTTCTTATTTTTTTGAAGAACATCATTGATGTTTTTCTTGATGTTTTCCAAGTCCCTATTACACCCCATGATCTCCCCGATCAGGATCTGGGCACTTTCAGAGGTGAATGTATCTGGATCCACAACATCACGATCACCTAAAAAGATATAAACAAAAAAACAACATGTATTATAAATCTGCCGGCATCCATCTTTTACCTGAGCCTGTGGTCGCAGACACTCACCTGTTGTGGTGACAATTTCCACCACGTCTTCCTCCTCCTGCTCTGCTTGGCTTTGGGGAGTTTCTCCTTCTTCCAGAGGTGGGGGGTCTGTGGTCTCCTCGGATGAGGGGTGTCTTCCGAGTCTTTTATCCCCTATGTAGAAAAAAAATGGTATACTTAGCACACAGATATTTGATGGCAGAACTAAAAATATGAAACATTGTTTGGAAGTGGGGTACAATTTTTTTGGTGGGCAGAGTTCCAAGATGTAGCATTTTTCTTGTCCTTTGTCAAGCTTCAATACTTTACCTGTTTTGTACAAGCTTCACAGATGGAGACCCCATTATAGTATACACTGGAGCACCTGTGTGGACCCCCTAATAAAAAGGGTGTTCTTGTGTCCCACACTAGTGCTCCAGCGTCCAGATGTGTAAACAGCTGCTGAGTGTCCTCTCCTTACACAGAATCTAGTTTGCATTTCATTCTAGTTACAAACCCATCTACACAACCAAATATTTGTCAGACAAGTAGGCCCTAAAAAATGTGGGGAAATGCATATGGCCAAAACAATGGTGTTTTCTAGGCCGAACGAACAATGTTTGATGAACATGAAAGTTGCCATTTTAAACTGGATAACAGTTAAGAAAAGCACATGGAGCAGCACAAACATAATAAACATAAAGAATTGGAACACAGCACAACTACTTACTTCTTTGCAGCACTCTCCGGATCTTTCTGTACTGCTCGTGCACTCTTAATTTGAGGTCCGACCACCGTTTCCTGAGCTGATCTTTCGATCGTCGTACCCCGAAATTCCGGTGCAGACTCTTGACCACTTTCGCCATGATCTTGGCCTTTCGGACATTGGGGTTGGGGTAAGGTCCAAACTTCCCATCATAGTCGGCCCTCTTGAGGATGTCCACCATTTCCAACATCTCCCCAAAGGACATATTTGATGCCTTAAATCGTCTCTTCCGGGATCTGGACGTTTCTGGCTCTGGGCTTTCCTCCTCCTCCTCCTCGTTGCTGTAATTATCTGACACCTGCTGTGTCTCCGCCATGTGCTCTTCCCCCACTGCGACGAACGAGAAGGGGCGGGGAATAGACTAGAAAGAACGTCAGGGTCGGGCGGAATTTCACGCATGCGCAGTGTCTATAAAGTGTAACACGCGTGCGTAGTACGTACGATCTGTGAGCGGAGGAAGGAGTTACGGAGGCGCCGATCGTGATAGCGAAGGTAAGATTTTACATTGGGCCTATACTGCTTCTAGATTGAGGCCTGTATTTGCACAAGTTTAGTAGACTTTAGGCTGACATTAGGGTTTGTCTTGTGTTGTGTCTTGCAGTAAAAATGGATCTATTTAAAGATGAGGAATTTATGCCCATATTCATTGATATGTTCAGGGAGCTGCCTTGTCTGTGGCAGATAAACCACCCTGAATATAAGAACCAAACAGAGAGGAAGGCAATTTGTGAAGCAGCTGATCCCCATGGCAGACACCAGGATTCCCAGAGATCCGGAGCAGCAGATGACATTTATGTCCCCAGACTGTGGTACTATGACAGGCTGCATTTTCTGGCAGGTCAGACTGAACCCGGGTCATCACTCTCCAGTCTTCCTTCCACGCTTCCTTCCCCCGCCAGCTGAGGCTTCTGACGCCCAACCTGGGCCTTCCAGGCAGCAACATGTGGAGGAGCCCAGATTGAGCCAGGTATAGCATTCTTCTAAATATTTCTGGTTGTCCAATCAATGATGTTAAATATATGTTAGTTTGGAGTACTAATTTATGATTGTGATTGATGAAGCAAAAACTAAAACCATGTCCCTTTTTTTATACACAGGAAAGTCTCAGCCAGGAGGTGGCCGGGCCAAGCAGGCTGCCTGATACCCAGGTCCCTCCCCTACACCTGCAAAGACAAAGTGGCAGGAAGAGGAGTAACCTGGAGGAGGCTGCCATAGGTATCTTTTGGAAGGCTGCAGAGGCCCTGAGAACACCCCGCACTGTGAAGGAGGACTTTGCTGGCAGAACTGCCTACAAAATGATGCAGATGGAGGAGGTCCAACGAGTCCTGTGTGAGTTCCTAATTTTGGAAGCTCTCAATTAGGGGTTGAGGGGCGAAATAACATGTGCTACCCACATTTGTGACCTCACACATGGTCCTCCTCCTCCTTCTCCTCCATGTCCTACTCCTCCTCCTGCACATCTCCAACACCAGAGCCACAGCGTGGAAGGAAGCGTCTAAGGAAGACCAGAGAGTGATGACCCTGGGTTCAGTCTGGTCTGGCAAAAGATGCAGCCTCTTGTAGTACCACAGCCTGGGGACACAGATGTCATCTGCTGCTTTCCTGATCTCTGGGACTTCTGGACCAGACTGCCCTCCCTTAGATAAGGACTCCTCAGGCCACCAATTTTGCTGGTAAAAAATTGATGTCTGCCCTGAGGGTCAAAGGCTTCGCCAATTTCAACTGTTTCTCCAGCTTTGCCTCCCTCTTTGTTTGGTTCTGAGCCCTTAATAAAGGATTTTTGTTTTCAATTATACTTGCCTATGTGTGTTTTCCTTCAAAAAGGACAGTTTGTTTGTGAGGAGGCAGGTACATTTCAAAAATACAATGTGAAATTAACAAGGGACACCAACACCAAACAATCTCCTTGAGATTAAATAATACAAGATATCAATGGTGTTGTGGTAACTTCACACATAAAACACACCCAAAAATATTATGGAGTAAAACACAACAAAAACAACAATAAAAACACAGCCTTGAAAAAAATACAAACCCCCCCCAAAAAAAAAAAAAAGCCTTAAAAAAATACAAACCCCCAAAAAAATACAAAAACAGCCTGGAATAAAACAAAAAAATTTTTAAAAACAACCCAAAAAATATTTGGTCAGATGTGACAAATCTAAATATATTGAGGGAATCCCAAAAAATAATAAAGAAATAGGTTTGTGAGAAGTCTGTGTGAATATGAGCTGCAAAAATACTTCATTCTTCTCACATTATAAAGAAGAACAGAGTGCGCTGCCTTAAACTATTTTTGACATTGCAGCGTGACGAAAGTGCTGTATCCATTCCGAACGCTAATTTTACCAGACCGAGCTGTTCCGTCTCGGAATTTCTTCTGAGCATGCGTGGCACTTTGTGCGTCGGAACTGGAAACACACGGTCGGAATTGACGCGATCGGATTTTGTTGTCGGAAAATTTTATAGCCTGCTCTCAAACTTTGTGTGTCAGAAAATCCGATGGAAAATGTCCGATGGAGCCCACACACGGTCGGAATGTCCGACAACACGCTCCGATAGGACATTTTCCATCGGAAAATCCGACCGTGTGTACGGGCATAAGTCTGTAGCGTTCAATATTGAGTTAGCCCACCCTTTGCATCTATAAAAGCTTCAACTCTTCTGGAAAGGCTGTCCACAAGGTTTAGGAGTGTGTCTATGGGAATGTTTGACCATTTTTCCAGAAACTCATCAGTGAGGTCAGGCAGTGATGTTGGACGAGAAGGCCTGGCTCGCAGTCTCCGCTTTAATTCCAAAGGTGTTCTATTGGGTTGAGGTCAGGACTCTGTGTAGTCCATTCACCCCAAACTCGCTCATTCATGTCTTTATGGACCTAGCTTGTGCACTGGTGCAGTCATGTTGGAACAGGAAGGAGCCATCCCCAAACTGTTCACACAAAGTTGGGAGCATGAAATTGTCCAAAATGTCTTAGTATGCTGATGCCTTAAAAGTTCCCTTCACTGGAACTAACGGGCCAAGCCAACCACTGAAAAACTGTGGACCAGTGAACAAAGGTAAATTCATAAAGACATGAATGAGCGAGTTTGGGGTGGAGGAACTTGACTGGCTTGCACAAAGTCCTGACCTCAACCCGATAGAACACCTTTGGGATGAATTAGAGCAGAGACTGCAAGCCAGGCCTTCTCGTCCAACGTCAGTGCCTGACCTCACAAATCTGCGTCTGGAACAATGCTCAAACATTCCCGTAGACACACTCATAAACTTTGTGGACAGCCTTCCCAAGAGGAATAGTTGAAGCTGGTATAGCTGCAAAGGGTGGGCCAAGTTAATATTGAACCCTACGGACTAAGACGATGCCATTAAAGATCATGTGCATGGAAAGGCAGGCGTCCCAGTACATTTGACAATGTTGTGTATATAACCCTAACCCTACTTTAAACTTCTTGGCCTTCATGATGCTGTTTGTTCACTATGATTCTCTAACAAACCTCTGAGGGCTACACAGAACAGCTGTATTTATACTGAGATTAAATTACACACAGGTGGACTCTATTTACAAATTAGTTATCTTCTGAAGGCAGTTGGTTCCACTAGATTTTAGTTAGGGGTATCAGAGTAAAGGGGGCTGAATACAAGTGCACGCCGCACTTTGCAGATATTTTTTTTTTTTCTAAAAACATTTATAATTTTCCTTCACACTTTAATTATGTGCCACTTTGTGTTAGTCTATCAGTATATATTCGTATCTCTCAAAAGTGAGCAAACCCCTCACATTTTTGTAAATATTTTATTCTATCTTTTCATGTGACAACACTGAAGGAATGACACTTTGCTACAATGTAAAGTAGTGAGTGTACAGCTTGTATAACAGTGTAAATTTGCTGTCTCCTCAAAATAACTCAACACACAGCCATTAATGTCTAAACTGCTGGCAACAAAAGTGAGTACACCCCTAACTGAAAATGTCCAAATTGGGCCCAATTAGCCATTTTCCCTCCCCGGTGTCATGTGACTCATTAGTGTTACAAGGTCTCAGGTGTGAATGGGGAGCAGGTGTGTTAAATTTGGTGTCATCACTCTTACTCTCTCATACTGGAAGTTCAGCATGGCACATCATGGCAAAGAACTCTCTGAGGATCTGAAAAAAGAATTGTTGCTCTACATAAAGATGGCCTAGGCTATAAGAAGATTGCCAAGACACTGAAACTGAGCTGCAGCACGGTGGCCAAGACCATACAGCGGTTTAACAGGACAGGTTCCACTCAGAACAGGCCTTGCCATGGTCCACCAAAGAAGTTGAGTGTACGTGCTCAGCATCATATCCAGAGGTTGTCTTTCAGGAAATAGACATATGAGTGCTGCCAGCATTGCTGCAAAGGTTGAAGGGGTCAGCCTGTCAGCGCTCAGATCATACGCCGCACACTGCATCAAATTGTTCTACATGGCTGTCGTCCATGATGGAAGCCTCTTCTAAAGATGATGCACAAGCAAGCCCGCAAATAGTTTGCTGAGGACAAGCAGACTAAGGACATGGATTACTGGAACCATGTCCTGTGGTCTGATGAGACCAAGATAAACTTATTTTGTTCAGATGGTGTCAAGTGTGTGTGGTGGCAACCAGGTGAGGAGTACAAACACAAGTGTGTCTTGCCTACAGTCAAACATGGAAGGTGGGAGTGTCATGGTCTAGGGCTGCATGAGTGCTGCCGGCACTGGGGAGCTACAGTTTTTTTGAGGGAATCATGAATGCCAACATGTACTGTGACATATTGAAGCAGAGCATGATCCCTTCCCTTCAGAGACTGGGTCGCAGGGCAGTATTCCAACATGATAACGACCCCAGACACACCTCCAAGATGACCACTGGCTTTCTAAAGAAGCTGAGGGTAAAGGTGATGGACTGGCCAAGCATGTCTCCAGACCTAAAACTAATTGAGCATCTATGGGGCATCCTCAAACAGAAGGTGGAGGAGCGCAAGGTCTCTAATATCCACCAGCTCCGTGATGTCATCATGGCGGAGTGGAAGAGGACTCCAGTGGCAACCTGTGAAGCTCTGGTGCCCAAGAGGGTTAAGGCAGAGCCGGAAAATAATGGTGGCCACACAAAATATTGACACTTTGGGCCCAATTTGGACATTTTCACTTAGGGGTGTACTCACTTTTGTTGCCAGTGGTTTAGACATTAATGGCTGTGTGTTAAGCTATTTTGAGGGGACAGCAAATTTACACTGTTATACAAGCTGTACACTCACTACTTTACATCGTAGCAAAGTGTCATTTCTTCAGTGTTGTCACATGAAAAGATATAATAAAATATTTACAAAAATGTGAGGGGTGTACTCACTTTTATGAGATACTGTATGTATGTATATATATATATATATATATATAATTATTATTATTATTATAAAATCGTAACTACCTTTCTTTTTTTTTTCTTTTTTTTTATAAGCGACTGCAAGGAAGTGTGTCAGCAGGAGGCAGAAACAGCTGTACACTGATCTACCCAGTGATTAGCTGTGCAAGGGTCAGCACAAGCCTGACCAAAGAAGGACAGGTATAGTTCAGCCTCCCTTCACCAGTGGCTCTGTTATGACAGCTACCAGGCAGAGAGGATGGAGGACAGGAGGAATTTGTGTTCCTCTGAGGCCTCCGAAAGCGTCATCAGGGGAGCAGCTGTCTGATTAGACTCTGCTGCTCCTGATGACCTCAGTGGCCAACTTTAGTGTGGGCAGTGCTAATAAATAGCACTGTTCCACTGCAGTTGGCACGCATTTGTGAAGTGGCTAGGTTAGGGACATTAACCTGCAGTGTGTCTAGTGTAGGGAGAGGTTCCACTGGAGGAGGGACAGAGTAGGGTCTGCACGTCAGCTAGGAACTCTTCCCACATTCAAGAGCCTTGTTGACAGACCGTCTTCCAGCCACTTCCTTTGTCAAATGTTGCCGGGCATCGTAAGCTGTTTAGAAAGCCTTCTATAATACTGAGACTTTGTGGTTGTGTTTTGCAAGACTTTCTGTAAGGTACTGCTGTGCCAAGTTTAGCTGTGTTACACAGATCATGTTACTACCTTATTGGAACTTTCCACGTCACCTGCCACATGTTGCGGATTGTCACTTGCTGCATCACCTGCCACATGTTGCGGATTGTCACTTGCTGTGTCACTTGCCTGCTACATGGTGCGGATTGTCACTAGCCACGTCACCTGCCATACGTTGCAGATTGTCACTTGCTGTGTCACTTGCCTGCTACAGCTACATGGTGCAGATTCTAACTTGCTGTGTCCCAGCGTGAAGGCAGGCAGCAGAGAGATCATGTAATCTTTCTGCTGCCCGCGGATCCACAGTGAGGGCAGGAGAGCGTGATGCAGGGCGGGCGGTGAGAGATGATGTCATCTCTCTGCTCCCCCGCCCGCTCACCTGCCGACTGGCCTGTTCAGCCGCTCACTCACCGGCATGCTGACTGATCCACCTGCCGCCCCCGCTAACTGATCCGCCGGCTCACCCGCTGGCCCCGCTAACTGATCCGCCGGCTCACCCGCCGGCCCCGCTGGCTGATCCACCCGCCTGCCTGTCACTAATTTCTCAGGGGGGCAATTGCCCTGTTTCACCCACCTGGATCTTCCCCTGATATAGAGATAAATATCTTTAGACAAAAACCAGCACTCTGTACTCTTCAGAATTTAAAACACCACCAGGCAGAACAAGTACTTTTAGACTGAGTAGCTCTGACTTCTTGCAACGTCCATTGGCAGCAGCTTATACTCAGCTCTCTAGGTTTCTCTCAAAGTTTCTCCTCGAGATGCTCTATACAGAAGCCATCTTGCTGCTCCACACCTTGTGACTGTATCCCCCAATAAGGCAACATGTTACGTTTCTGGCCCCTAAACATAGATCTCCAACTCAGCCTTTTCTCCTAATAACAGCCCAGGAGCAGTGGCGTAGCATGGGGGGGTGCAGGGGGTGCCGTTGCCCCAGGCGCGACATTTAGGGGGGCGCCAGTATGTGTCACTGTCTGCCTCCTCCTAATTTTTATTTCCTGTGTCCCTGGGCTCCGGCCGCCATGTTCAGTGTCCGGCGCCCAGTGATTGGGCGTATGGGGGTCATGTGAGGCGTAGAGCTGGCCTGTCCTCGATCACTCCTGAAGTCCCGCCGCCGCACATGATCCCCATAACGCCCAATCACAGTGCACTGCGCCGGACACTGAATATGGCAGCTAGAGCGCGGGGGAGAGAAGCAATGTGAGCCGCCGAGCCACCGCTGTCTTCTCCTCCTCCTCCTCCGGACTGATGCAAGCCAGCCAGACACGAAGGTGAGTGAGACTCCCTCGTGAGAGTCGTGTTACTGGCCCCGGGGGGGGGAGTCAGTTAGTGTAGAATGGTGGTCAGTTAGTGTAGTATGGTGGGTAGTTAGTGTAGTATGGTGGGTAGTTAGTGTAGTATGGTGGGTCAGTTAGTGTAGTATGGTGGGTCAGTTAGTGTAGTATGGTGGAGGCAATGACCTTTCTGGAATGTCACCCCAAATATCTATATCCTCCCCAGCATGCCCTACTAGCAGTAAACCTCCTAGTGGTTGTCCAGAGAGACATAAAATTTAAACTCAGCACTACTGTATCATCTTTCTCTGTTTCCAGGGACACTCCCCAACAGTTGGGTGTGTGAGTGATCAACTGCCCAGCACCAGATTTTTCCCATAAGAAGAAGGGAAGTGAGTCACATACTGTATGTCACCCCACTTCCCTGGGAGAACTGAGCATTAGGGGCAGCACAGCAACTAAATGGTTAGCACTACTGCTTGGCAGCACTAAGGTCATTGGTTCGAATCCCAACCATGGCACTACCTGCCTGGAGTTTGTATGTCCTCCCTGTGCCTGTGCTCGGGCGGGTTTCCTCCGAGTAGAAAGTCCCTCTGTCCCTCTTTCCTCCTCATTTGTCCCTCATTTTGGTCTGATCTATATAGTTGTATATAAAATGCACTTTTTATCTTTCAAAAAGTGTTTCCCGGGCTAAAACTTTAATCCAAATTCTAAATTGCTGTATTTGTAACTTTCTCAAAAGCCAGTATAAAGAAATAGTAGTGGTTAAAAAAAAAAGCACTTGTGAGTTTAACTAATCATTTTTTTTGTATACGTCTCCTTTAAGGGGGCGTGACAAGGGGTGTGTCCTATGGCTACACACTTTTACTGATAGGTGTCCCACGGTCTCATCTAAAAAAGTTGGGAGGTATGAAGTAGCAAAGGGAAGTTGAGCATTTTCAGATGCAATGGCTAGAATTAAAATGAACCAGTGCTTTGCCCGTCGATCTTTCTCCAGTTATGGGCTCCGTCTGGACAATGGGCCTGGGGATTGAACCAATGGCAGAGGGATATCTGAGTGCAGGAAGTGATACTGATTGGTTGCTCAGGGCCAGGCAATGAAGCAGTAGAATTGTCTATCCAACAGATACCACCTCTTGCTACATGGTGGAACATTGGAGCTGGAGAAGAATAAGCATTCCAACGTGTTTTTTTAATATTAGAGAGGTAGAAGAATATAGAACAGCTTAAATTTTTATTTTAAAGATAAATTTCAGTTTAATGTTTCAAACTAATCTGTCCAGAGTATTTCATTCCCCCAAATACAATCAAACACTTGCCAGTATTCTTGTCTTCTAAATTGCATTTTGATGCTTTATCATCTATGTGCTAGAAGGCAAATAACAGTTTTCCCTTAAAAATGTTGTAAAGCTTTGTATAAATAAGAAATGAGCAAGGCATGCTTTGTAGCTGTCCTCGTGGAACACAAAGCCTTCATGTAAAATACAGGGGAACCATTTTTACTGCTAGCAATAATAATATAAATGAAGTTTTCTTTTATTGTCACTTTTACAAAGAAAACTGTACACAAAAGCCCACAGAATAACAATGCGCAACTTTCCGATGAAAAAAAAAAGTATATTTCAACAATGCACACAGCCCATATATAAACCCAACAGCAGTATGTAAAGCATTGTAGTGCAGACATTTCCTGAGTACTATACAACAGATAACATTTTAACGCCAAGCTTACACTTCCCCCGAGACTGAAAAACAATGTTCTCAAGAAGAATGTTTTTTTTTTTCCTCCTTTTTCTTACTTGGTGAGATGTCATTTTTCATTACCAGACTTGTATGTATACATGTGCTGAGAGACAAGAGCTGAGCATTTAAATGAGATCTGAGTAACCTTTTTACATGCAGATGAACACATTATAAAAATCTCCAGGAAACATTAGTTGCTTATTTATTTGCCTTGTACCTTATTTTAAAAAGCGTACTTTCCGCTTAATCTCTGCTTGTATTACATAGTAAGGAGATGAAAGTAGACATCTGAGATACGGATTCTTCTGAAGACATTTAATAGCACATTCAAAGTTTACTTTTGAATGATCAAAAATATGTTGCTATGTAGTGTGCTTGCTTGGAAATATGGGCAAAATCAAAAACTACAAGCTGCAGTTTTTTGTTTTTGTTTCATGTCCCCCCCCCCCCCCGAAAACATAGATCTATCTGTAGAGGCTCTAATAGATTGTTTATTTTTCTACTTTCTTTTAACATTTAATTTTAGAATTAATGGATGTTACCAAACGACAACCACATACACTGTTGGAAATTCATGAAATTTCCATCCTGCTTCTTCAAATTTTCTTGTCACTGTGGCTGAAAACAAATGTCGATTTGACCCCACTAATGATTACAAAAACAAATGAACGTTCCTTGAAGATTCTTACAATGAAAAACTCTATACCCATCTTTAAATGGACTTAAAGTAATTGTAAAGTCTCGCTTTTTTTTTTCTAATAAAATAACAAACATGTTATACTTACCTGCTCTGTGCAGTCGTTTTGCATAGGGCACCCCGGATCCTCCTCTTCTCGAGTCCCTGGCTGGAGCTCCTGCCCCCTCCCTCCTGTTGAGTGCTCCCACAGTAAGCAGCTTGCTATGGGGGCACCCAAGCCAAGCCGCAGCTCCGTGTATCAATTCAGACACGGAGCCGCGCCTAGACCCTGCCCCTTCTCTCGCCTGATTGGCTAACTGAGTCAATTAACAGCAGAGGGAGCGAATGGCACCGCTGCTGTGTCTCAGCCAATCAGGAGGGAGAGTCTCAGATGGCGTAGGCACTCATGGACATCACTGGATAGAGATAGGGCTCAGGTGTGTATTAGGGGGCTGAGGGGGGCTGCTGTACACAGAAGGCTTTTTATCTTAATGCATAGAATGCATTAAGATAAAAAAACCTTCTGCCTTTACAACCACTTTAAGTCAAACACAAACAAACTAAAGCAGAACTAAACCCTCCTATTCTGTACAGACAAGGAAGCTTCCATCTTAGTACAAATGTCTGATTTCTCCTTAATGTTCGCACCATGCTGAAAATGTTCCAGCATAGAATTGGAAGTGGTGTAATGTGTGTGGCCCCCTTCTAGCAATGCCTTATATCAACCTACGTTCGGAGTGCAGAGGAGTTTTTGTTCATTGTTCATTTTTCACATGTTGATTGTAAATAAATAACTAAATAAACTTAATAAACACTTTATTTAGTTATTATATTCCAAAAGGCTATCTGCATACAAGCAATCAAAAAAAACTACAATCACAATACAACCAATAATAATTACAAAGAAAATTATTTGGTAATATATTTACTTGCAAATAAATTAAGTAAAATCTAATTATATAGCAATTTTAATCCAATAAAAAATGAACCACATGCTGACCGCACTATAGCTGAATGACGGCTACAGCACGGGCCAGCCAGATCGGGATAAAGGGCCAATCACAGCTGCCTTTTATTACGTGATCAACTGTCCAATCCAATCACAGCTGATCACGATGTAAACACAAGCCGGTTATCGGCATTCCCTTCCTAATGCTGACAAAGTGCTCATCAGTGCTGCCAATCAGTGCTGCTAATCAGTGGCCATCAGTGTCTCCTCATCAGTGTCACCTATCAGCGCTGCCTACCAGTGCCCATCAGTGCCACCTATCATTGCCCATCAGTGCCGCTTATCAAAGCAGCCTATCAGTGCGCCTATCAGTGTTGCCTATCGGTGCCCTTCAGCGCTGCCCATCAGTGCAACCTATTAGTGCCATCTAACTAGTGCAGCCTCATCAGTGTGCAAAATTTAATAACAAACTATGAAAAAGGTTTTGTACGCCTTTTTTTGTTTATTTAGCAACAAATAAAAAACCCATTGGTGACTAAATACCACTGTAGCCATGCTGTTGCAGCTAATAACAAACAATCCGCCAAATCACCCCACTGCCAGACTTCATACATCACTTCCAGAGACAATGAACAGTCTTTTGCGAGCTTTGTTTTGTTTTATTGGGGGGTACAACTTGGATAGGGATAGGAATATGGGATGCCCATAGGATAAGTCTTTGCAATCAAATTTAAGGATTTTATTACACTTTGAATAAAATTAGAGCCAGAGGATATAATGTGCATATAGGATTTAGTATTAGTTTCCTCCTGCATCTACATGCAGACTGTTGCTCCTCCTGCGGCTCAACCCCCGTAGACTATTCCAGTTCTCTAGCTTTCTAGCCATCCGACCGTTTGATGTCAGAGACATCACTAATGACCATGTAAAAGCAATGTTCTTAGATCTCTTTCACCTCCTGCCCATAACTTGTTTCCTCCTGTACACTTGGTTCCTCCTGCACAAACTTGTAGTTACTGTATTGAAATATGACACATCCTCTTCTATTGAATAGTAGGGGCCCACACTGAATAAGCCTCCCTCCTATGGCTCTTGTTGCTCGCTGCCACTAGGCCAGAGGCCTGCAGAGGTTTAAAAGCATATCTTCTAGGAAATATGGACTACTGTTCCCAGCCAGCCCAACTTACAAATCATGTGCCCGTAGGCAGCATTGACTTGACACAGATCCCCAACAGTCTCTTTTCTGATTTACGACTTCCCATCATCCACCGTGTGTATTGATGAAGACTGCACTAATGACCGTGTACTAGCAGAGTTCCCTTCACAGACTCTTTGGCACTTCAGCCCTTGGCAACTCCAGTCCCACTGTGGTAACACTCACCGAACTTCCAACAGCCCTGAGTCCTTGATGAGAAACTTTGACTGGACCATGCGTACCGCCAGTTTCACCTTCTGCTCCAGGAGTTCCCTGCGATCCGACCGTGTGGTGGCAGAGACATTGCCAATGACCGTGTAGAGGCAATGTTCCCTCACAGCTCTCCCCGGGCCTCTCCTGCGATCAGCGCACCCCCCCATCCCCCAGATGGGAATGGTCTCCTGCGACTGACTAACATGGCATTCCTCACTTCATCCAGCCGACTCTCCCTTTGTAGAGAATCACCTCAGCTTATATATGAGGCCCACCCCCTGCCAATCTCGATGGGGATTGGTCAGGGCTCACACACAAGCTGCCTGCCACTCCAGTTCTAGGCCCAGCCCCTTTTCCAGAACCTTCTCTCTGAAAACCGGGGAGGCGCCTCAGAGCTAGAACACAGGTGGTAATGCCCACAGCTACTCTGACCACTCCCAGCCCCCAGATCAAAACAGACAGGCCTAGCTTGCAGCATAGGCCCGCCTAAATTTGCCTGTGCTGGATAAACCTAGTAAAATTACCTTACTAGCACCTACCTAATGGTAGAGGGTGCTACACCACCAGAAGAAAGCGCTATTTGTTTGAAAAGAAAATGTTAAAAATGTCATTTGGGTACAGTGTTGCATTACTGCGCAAATGTCATTCAAAATGTGATAGCGATGAAAGGTGAAAATTGGCCTGGGCAGGAAAGGGGTAAAAGTGGCTAGTAGGCAAGTGGTTAAACAAATGAATCATGGCAACAATAATAATAACAATATTTATTTTATTATTTAATTAATATTATGAATATATTTAATAATATATAATAATATTTAGTAAAATTAAAAATATTATATAATAATAATAATCACGATTAATCATAAGCCTTTACTTGTTGTCTAAGAGATAATCTGAATACTGGTAACATGTATACTACTATTTACTTATCACAGAAATTTGGTTTGATAAACAGTTGCGCAAAAATTGTCACAAATGTTTCCCAGGACCGCACAACAATATACTGAATGACAAAGCAAATGTTTACAAAAAAGCTTTAGCTGGCTCTCCACCCATCAGGAAAGCCCTCTAACATGTTTCATAGATGTAGGGTTTAATCATAGAGGTCTCTATGAAAGTTTGAGTGTCCAGGTAGGAAACAATTATTTTTGTATGTACCAAACCATTCGACAATCTTCACATATTAGGTACTAACCAAGAGGGCGCTGTAAAGAGGAAAAAGGAAATGGTAAACTGGCCATTATGACCTATAAAATAGGATGACTCAATTCCTTACCCATGTACGATGCCTCTAGAATGAAGGAACTGCAGAAGGGCAGAGAAGATTTATCAGTGATGAACATGCCATATACTAATCTAGGTCAGCAATTAATGGTGATAATTAAGCATTATCTGAAATCATTATTGCCTGTCTATAATGTGTTTTTTCTCTCCACAGAAATCAGCAACAGACTGGTCATTGAAGCTATAACTGAAGCATTTTATGAATCACGCTAAACATGTTCCAATATCAGGAGTCCATGGATTCAGCTTTCTCAGTGACCGATGTGGAGATTCTCAGCAAATCAAAGGGAGAAAATCGAATTGCAATACAGAAGGTTTAGTAGGACCCTGTTAATGACTACCTACTAGGTAAAGTGAAGCGCATGTTACCGTCAGGTCCATAAATATTGGGACATTGACACAATTCTAATCTTTTTGGCTCTATACACCACCACAATGGATTTGAAATGAAACGAACAAGATGTGCTTTAACTGCAGACTTTCAGCTTTAATTTGAGGGTATTTACATCCAAATCAGGTGAACGGTGTAGGAATTACAACAGTTTTTATATGTGCCTCAAACTTTTTAAGGGACCAAAAGTAATGGGACAATTGGCTGCTCAGCTGTTCCATGGCCAGGTGTGTTATTCCCTCATTATCCCATTTACAAGGAGCAGCAAAGGTCCAGAGTTCATTTCAAGTGTGCTATTTGCATTTGGAATCTGTTGCTGTCAACACTCAATATGAGATCCAAAGAGCTGTCACTCATCAGTGAAGCAAGCCATCATTAGGCAGAAAAACAAAACAAACCCATCAGAGAGATAGCAAAAACATTAGGTATGGCCAAATCAACTGTTTGGAACATCCTTAAAAATAAAGAACGCACCGGTGAGGTCAGCAACACCAAAAGACCCAGAAGACCATGGAAAACAACTGCGGTGGGTGACCGAAGAATTCTTTCCCTGGTAAAGAAAACACCCTTCACAACAGTTGGCCAGATCAAGAACACTCTCCAGGAGGTAGGTGTATGTGTGTCAATGGCAACAATCAAGAGAAGACTTCACCAGAGTGAATACAGAGGGTTCACCACAAGATGTAAAGCATTGGTGAGCTTCAAAAACAGGAAGATCAGATTAGAGTTTGCCAAACAACATCTAAAAAAGCCTTCACAGTTCTGGAACAACATCCTATAGACAGATGAGACCAAGATCAACTTTTACCAGAGTGATGGGAAGAGAAGAACATGGAGAAGGAAAGGAACTGCTCATGATCCCAAACATACCACCTCATCAGTGAAGCATGGTGGTGGTAGTGTCATGGCGTGGGCATGTATGGCTGCCAATGGAACTGCTTCTCTTGTATTTATTGATGATGTGACTGCTGACAAAAGCAGCAGGATGAATTCTGAAGTGTTTCGGGCAATATTATCTGCTCATATTCAGCAAAATGCTTCAGAACTCATTGGACGGCGCTTCACAGTGCAGATGGACAATGACCCGAAGCATAAGGCGAAAGCAACCAAAGAGTTTTTTAAGGGAAAGAAGTGGAATGTTATGCAATGGCCAAGTCAATCACCTGACCTGAATCCAATTGAGCATGCATTTCACTTGCTGAAGACAAAACTGAAGGGAAAATGCCCCAAGAACAAGCAGGAATTGAAGACAGTTGCAGTAGAGGCCTGGCAGAGCATCACCAGGGATGAAACCCAGCGTCTGGTGATGTCTATGCGTTTCAGACTTCAGGCTGTAATTGACTGCAAAAGATTTGCAGCCAAGTATTAAAAAGTGAAAGTTTGATGGATGATTGTTAATCTGTCCCATTACTTTTGGTCCCTTAAAGAGTGGAAGGCACATATACAAACTTGTGTAATTCCTACACCGTTCACCTGATTTGGATGTAAATACCCTCAAATTA
This sequence comes from Lithobates septentrionalis, assembly GCA_037952835.1. Classification (NCBI taxonomy): domain Eukaryota; kingdom Metazoa; phylum Chordata; class Amphibia; order Anura; family Ranidae; genus Lithobates; species Lithobates septentrionalis. The sequence goes on along the minus strand of JBBDGP010000203.1, from coordinate 1,746,304 downwards.
AAGCTGAAAGTCTGCAGTTAAAGCACATCTTGTTCGTTACATTTCAAATCCATTGTGGTGGTGTATAGAGCCAAAAATATTAGAATTGTGTCGATGTCCCAATATTTATGTACCTGACTGTATATAAAAGGCATTCATTTTGAGGAATGAGCTGATAGAGAAAATAAATGTTTTTAGGTGGGAGGGGCTAGAGCATAAGAAGTCTTGGGAGGAGCAGAGAGAACAGTTTGAGTGATATTTTGAGATTAGGTTGGTGTTTCGGAGGGTAAGGCTGCAGGATGTGGATAGGTAATGGATGTGGGGTCAAAAAGAGAGGACAAAATACAGGATCATACCTTGGCCTGAGGAGATGTTTTGATCATTGTGCTGTTGATCATGATGGAAAAGTTGAGGTGGGGGACGGGGGGGGGGGGGGGGGCAGGTTAGGAAAGATTAGCTCAGTTTTGAACAGACCAAATTGAGGAAGTGGTATGACATCTATGCTGATGAGTCAGTGAGTAAATTAGTGATGTGTGAGAAGAGTGAAAGAGTGAGTTGAGGAGAAGAAGTTATCAAGTGACCCAGAGAGGTAGTGAAGATGCAGCCTTGAAGGGGAATGAGCACAGAGCTTTGGGGGATCCCTAAGGAAAGGGGAAGGGGAAGGGATGGAGTTGAAGATGACATTGAAGGTGCTCTGTAATTTTTAGGAGGAGAACCACAAAAGAGAGGTTGGTTTAAAGAGGAGTGGGTAGTCAACTCTGTCAAAGACAGCAGAAAGGTCCAATTGGTTTTAGCATTTAGTAAGTCCTTAATGAGATTTAGGTGGACAGTTCTGGAAATGGCATAGGGATACATCGGATGCTTTAAATGTCATTGTTCTGTGCTGAAGTTACAATATATCCCTGCACCATTAAAGTGATACTAAACAGTAAAGTGTTAATACTCTACTGATGCATGCTCTCCACAGTGTGTCTGGCCAGCCCTGATTGATGCAGTGCCATTCACGTGACTAAGAAAAACTCTTTTAGAAGAGCAATTGAAATTAGATTATAAATATCAAATAACTGTTTTACAACATCCAATAAACCTTTTTTGAACATCAAATATGTATTTTTGTGCATTGATATGGTGTAGGAGTCAAGGATGATTGACACTAGCTTTCATTTTGTTCAGATGGCATCTGCATCCAAGGTTTTTTTTTTACTTTACAGGTATTAGCAATTAAATTTGATATATTTAATACTGATTTCTATGAATACTAAGCTTTTTTATGAGTTTCTCAGTGATTGTAATCAATGAGCATGCTATATCCTACTATATCCCCCTAGTGTATAGCAATAAGAGGACATAAAGGAGGTGGGAGAGAGGGGAGTGTCCTTTGTGCTGCGCCACAGCCTCTGTCATAAATGCTTCTACTGTCATCGGTAATGTACACTGAGCCACGCATGTGCAGCTCAGAGTACAATTACGGCACTGCTCTGTGCCATGATAAAGTGACTCCAATGTGCTTGTGCAAGAGTGATGTCATTACCTCCTGGCCATTCAAGTGGCCCGAAAGGAGCAAATCCAGAAGAAAAACCGGGAGAAGACTGAAGAGTTTAAATGCTGACAGCACAATGGTGAAGTACTTCCTTTGACAGGTAAGTCTGTCATAATATACTAATATGCTGTGCACATTATGGCATAAACCTCCTGAGGGACCATTAAAAAAAAACTTTAGTAAAGATACATGTTTTAATATCTACCGTATAATTCTAAGGCATCTGCAGAACTATTTATTTACCAGTTATTAGTTACTTACCAGTTGCATATCCAAAAATGACCACGACCATCAGCCAGCAAAACCAAAGCAAGTCTCCAAAAATGATCTGCAGAAATCAAGATTTTCTCACACATCCAATATATTGTACACGTATCAGACTTCACACAAATACCAAGATCGATTAGTATACTTCTGCATCCCTGCATGTGCGGTCTTGTTCTTTTTCTTTACCTTTATGGTATGTTTCCTTCATTTCCCACTTGCATAAAGTGAACCTATCATTCAGTTAAAACCTGCCTCAGCGGGCCAGCTGTCAAAATACACTAACACACCGAATTAATAAAAAAAAAATCTATCAGTGAATGGCCAGCTTTAGACTCTCACAGTAAATAAGGCATTTTGTGTGTGTACAAGGACTGTGGCATTAAACCCTTCCCACCATTAGCAAAATTTGACCACATCCCCAATTTGGCACTCCGCTTATTGCTTTATTGTGTGTGTGTGTGTGTGTGGGGGGGGGGGGGTTAAAGAATTATCAGTCCTGGGTCCTAGATATGCAAGGTATGCCCCTAAATTAAGGGACTGGTCAGAGGGCGATGTGGGAGCAGTGGTGGCCGGTGCTCCAAATTTTTTTTTTTGGGGGGGGGGCGCAAACAAACTGTAAAATACTAAAGAAAAAACACCATCAATTGCAGCCTCACTGTGTCCATCAAATGCAGCCATTGTGCCCATCAAATACAGCCACTGTGCCATCAATTGCAGCCATTGTGCCCATCAAATGCAGCCACTGTGCCCCATCATATGCAGCCATTGTGCCCATCAAATGCAGCCAATGTGCCCATCATTTGCAGCCACTGTACCCATCATATGCAGCCACTTGTGCCAATCAAATGCAGCCACTTGTGCCCGTCAAATGCAGCCACTTGTGCCCATCAAATGCAGCCACTTGTTCCCATCAAATGAAGCCACTTGTGCCCATCAAATGCAGCCACTTGTGCCCCATCAAATGCAGCCACTTGTGCCACATCAAATGCCGCCACTTGTGCCCGTCAAATGCTGCAACTTGTGCCTGTCATATGCAGCCACTTGTGCCCATCATATGCAGCCACTTGTGCCCCGTCAAATGCAGCCACTTGTGCCCTATCAAATGCAGCCACTTGTGTCCCATCAAATGCCGCCACTCGTGCCCATCAAATGCCACCACTTGTGCCCATAAAATGCCGCCACTTGTGCCCATAAAATGCTGCCACTGTAACCCCCGCCCGCCCGTTGTCTCCCGCCACTTACCCCATCTTAGTGGCGGGTCAGGCAGCGGGTGACAGCGTGATCTGTGAGATGGCTCCTGTGTCCTCTATGCTTCCCCCTTCTCTGTCTTTCCGTTTTGCTAGGCGTCCAATCAGAGCGCCTCTGCCTTCAGCCAATCAGGTAACGGGTATTAGACCCACCCTACCTGATTGGCGGAGTGGAAGTTCAGTGTTAGAAAAGCAAATATTCATTTGCTTTAATAACACATCTGGGTGGACTGCGAACGCAATGCTCTGCGCTTGCAGTGCACCTTTTTTGAAGCCTATTAGACTCAGTGGCTCTAATCAGGTGCTTCAAAAAAACATGTTATGCTTGAATCTATACATACTACACAGTGGCTGGATTGAGGGGACAGATCCCATGCGCCCTTAATGGACGCACCGCCACTGGATGGGAGACTTGCATAGAGGGAGGCCAGTTACAGTGCCTTGCAAAAGTATTCGGCCCCCTTGAACTTTTCAACCTTTTGCCACATTTCAGGTTTCAAACATAAAGATATAAAATTTTAATTTTTTGTGAAGAATCACCAACAAGTGGGACACAATTGTGAAGTGGAACGAAATCTATTGGATATTTTAAACTTTTTTAGCAAATAAAAAACTGAAAAGTGGTGCGTGCAAAATTATTCGGCCCCTTTACTTTCAGTGCAGCAAACTCACTCCAGAAGTTCAGCGAGGATCTCTGAATGATCCAATGTTGTCCTAAATGACTGATGGTGATAAATAGAATCCACCTGTGTGTAATCAAGTCTCTGTATAAATGCACCTGCTCTGTGATAGTCTCAGGGTTCTGTTGAAAGCGCAGAGAGCATCATGAAGACCAAGGAACACACCAGGCAGGTCCGTAATACTTTTGTGGAGAAGTTTAAAGCCGGATTTGGATTCAAAAAGATTTCCCAAGCTTTAAACCTCCCAAGGAGCACTGTGCAAGCGATCATTTTGAAATGGAAGGAGTATCAGACCACTGCAAATCTACCAAGACCTGGCTGTCCCTCTAAACTTTCAGCTCAGACAAGGAGAAGACTGATCAGAGATGCAGCCAAGAGGCCCATGATCACTCTGGATGAACGGCAGAGAACTACAGCTGAGGTGGGAGAGTCTGTCCATAGGACAACAATCAGTCGTACACTGCACAAATCTGGCCTTTATGGAAGAGTGGCAAGAAGAAAGCCATTTCTCAAAGATATCCATAAAAAGTCTTGTCTAAAGTTTGCCACAAGCCACCTGGGAGACACACCAAACATGTGGAAGAAGGTGCTCTGGTCCAATGAAACCAAAATCGAACTTTTTGGCCACAATGCAAAACGATATGTTTGGCGTAAAAGCAACACAGCTCATCACACTCAACACACCATCCCCACTGTCAAACATTGTGGTGGCAGCATCATGGTTTGGGCCTGCTTTTCTTCAGCAGGGACAGGGAAGATAGTTAAAATTGAGGGGAAGATGGATGCAGCCAAATACAGGACCATTCTGGATGAAAACCTGTTGGAGTCTGCAAAAGACCTGAAACTGGGACGAAGATTTATCTTCCAACAAGACAATGATCCCAAACACACAGCAAAATCTACAAAGGAATGGTTCACAAATAAACATATCCAGGTGTTAGAATGGCCAAGTCAAAGTCCAGACGTGAATCCAATCGAGAATCTGTGGAAAGAGCTGAAAACTGCTGTTCACAAACGCTCTCCATCCAACCTCACTGAGCTTGAGCTGTTTTGCAAGGAAGAATGGGCAAGAATTTCAGTCTCTCGATGTGCAAAACTGATAGAGACATACCCCAAGCGACTTGCAACTGTAATCGCAGCAAAAGGTGGCTCTACAAAGTATTAACGCAAGGGGGCCGAATAATTTTGCACGCCCCACTTTTCATTTTTTTATTAGTTAAAAAAGTTTCAACAATCCAATAGATTTCGTTCCACTTCACAATTGTGTCCCACTTGTTGGTGATTCTTCACAAAAAATAAAAATTGTATATCTTTATGTTTAAAGCCTGAATTGTGGCAAAAGGTTGAAAAGTTCAAGGGGGCCGAATACTTTCGCAAGGCACTGTATTTAAGCAACCTTTGCTATTTCTTATGCTGTCATATTTAACAGTACCTGTGTAGCGCACCCCCTAAGGAGCAGAAGATGAACTGGGATCCCCCACCCTGCGCAGCCAGGTACATGAAATTTTAACAGGCACTCCAGAGACAGAGAGAAGTCCGTGACTTTGTTTTTTGTGGTTTATTGAGGGTTCAAAACTTGGATGGGGATGGTAGATTATGGGATGCCTACTTGACTTCAGCAAAACTTTAGCAACAACTTCAGGGATATCTTCCTGTATACCGTCTATATACAATCTCCTTGACACTCCTCCTGCACACACTTGCTTGCAGACTCCAGCTGGATCACTGTAAATGGATCTGACAGGCAGAGTCAGATTTAGCAATGGCCCTTTGCAGGCAGGAACTCAAAGCCCCTTATTGTATAGCAGAGCACAGTGATCTGCATATGCTTTCCCTCCTGCGGCAACTGGTCCCAGTACCGCCTCTTATGGCACTTCCAAACCACCTGGCTGCAGCTGCCCCTTTCACTAGCCCTTCAGGCTAATTTTCCACCACAGTCCTCCAGACTGACTCTGACCAGCCCACGCGGCTAACTCTCAGGAGATCTTCCATTGAAGGGATGAAGACTTGGCACACCATGGTCTTCAGGGGGATCTGACTACATGTGGCAGTCCCCCCCCCCCCTTATAAGTCCGCAGTTTTGCTGCTCTACTCACACTGTCCTTGCACTTGATCCTGTGACTCCAGGAAGGGCTTCCTCCATGTGTTGTAGCAGGATCCTTCCAGCACTCGAGCCCCAAGCCAAGGTCAGCCCCCCCAGACTAGGGGGTACCCCAGAGGTCTACTGACAGCCTCCTCAGCACTATATCTTCATCTTCCACCTGACTGCCCCTGCTGGCATGGCTCATGCCTATTTATGAGGTAAGCCTTGTCCCCTGCCAGCCCTGTACTGGGGACTGGCTGAGGCCCTAAATATTCCAGGCAGCTCCTCATAACCTCCACCCACTAGCTCTAGAAGTTTCTACAACATTCTAGACCAGGGGGAAGCAACAGAGGAGCTTCCAGGATGAGTCATCCAGCCCTGACTCAATGAACCCTGACCCAGATTCATAGCTCAGGCCTAGCCCTGAGCTGACTATATTTACACTGACAAACCTACATTAACAACTAGCACACACCAGAGGATGCTACACCTGGGCAGAGAGGCTGTTGTAAGCTCTTTATTTGCTCACTATCTTATGTTAATGCTGTTTATCAATCCCTAGAAAACAGCTGTGAAAACCCAGTGTAATAACCATCTTTACCTTACAGCAAATCTGCCTGCACACTATGAGAAAAAAACAAGGAAAGGGGTGCCTCTGAGTATATATCAACAATAATTTATTCAAGATGGAGGACTACAAGTCACAGCAAGTCCACACAGTGCTGACCCCACATTGGATCCAGGCGAGGATGGGGTGGGATAACTGGGCACAGCAGGGTCTCCCTCAAATGTCCAGATTACACATCAAGATTGGATGAGGTCGGATTGACACAGTCCATCTAGCTGCGTGTTCCAGGGATATGGCTGTGAGGACGCCAAGGCCGATCAACGGGCGTGCTGCGGTGTACAACAAGGCTCGTGTGGCTCCGTGAGGTGGAATAGCTACGGCCGTGCAGGGAGCCAAAACGAGGCCTGGAAGGCAAGGCGCCGGGCTGTGGCGTCACAGCTGTGCGACGCGTTTCCGAGGTCGCTCGCTATTGGTGGTGAGAATAGCGGCACTCCTTTCTCAAGCCTCTATTGACAATAGATGAGAGTATCCTTCATTTCCTGACTGGCTGGAATTATTATTACAGTACTTTCTATTGGCTAACATCACAACAAATAGAAAAAACCCATTTCTAGTCCACACTGATTCACTTTTGCTCATCCACTTTTTTTGGATGTTGTAACTTTTGTCATTACAAAGCATGAAGAAGTAGCGCGTGTCCATCTGATAGGAACGAATGTACAGTTTGTAAGGAAGTCTCCATGAATATTTTCATTGTAGCTGTAAGATTTTAGTGTGGGAAAGAAAAGCTAACTTTTGTATTATCTTTTAAGTTGTAGGGTGGGGTCATTAATAGAATACGCCCTTCACGAACAGGGAATAATGTTTTCTAGTGTGCTGAAAATGCAGCCACGGAGGGGATTTATATAGAAAAAAGTACGCTGGACAGCAGAAACATTTCATTTTGCTCACAATTTACTTATGTGACTACAATAATGAAACGAGAAAGAGAGATTCCAGGAATATGTGTGACCTGTTACGTGATCCAAATGCTGGACAATCTGTTCTTCTATATTCACTTTTATATTTCAGCTTATATCTTTGCACATCTGCACATACTTGTAAACATTTTGAACAACAGAATAGTCTGGCCCAACCTTTTGTTGGGACCCCACAGTCACTTTACACCTCATAGTTGCTTTTGTCTACATGTATTGCAGTTTCCAGTACAGCGCATTAGTAATGTGGATATTTTCCTTTTCTCCTGTCACATGGGGTCCCAGCCCACCAGGTGTGCATCTCTGAACTTGAACATCAGCAAAGATTTCCAAACTTGCAATGCTACTCTCTTCTTAGCTCCTAATGAATTCACTTAATGTTCTATGTACAGTAGTTAGTATGAGGGAATGCTGATAAGTATTGAGCCTTACAGAGAAAATTTTGAGCTAGGAAGCTGTAAATTGCAGGGTGTACTGGCCAAATTTTCTATATTCAATGGTGCAAAGATCAACTACCTATGATTTTAACTTATCTTTCTTTTTTAGGTCCAAACTGAACATGGTAGCACCTCCAGAAAAATTCAATGTGGACAAGCATAGGACCATAATCAAATTCCTGTTTCTCCAAGGGAAAGGTGTGAAGCAGATCCATGATGACATGTCACAAACTTTGGGTGACAGTGACCCTTCATATGCAACAATGAAACGTTGGGTTGTCAATTTTAAAACTGGCCCTTTCGGTGTTGAAAGTGAGAAACCCAGTGGAAAGCCATCCATGACATGATCATGGAGGACTGATGAATATCAGCCTAAAGTATTGCTACATATCTGGAAATATCACGTGAGAGAGTTGGTGCCATTTTCCACAATGACTTGGAAATGAGAAAGCTTGCAGGAAAGTGGATCCCAAAACGTTTGACAACCGAACTGTTGCACGACAACGCCTCGTGACATACTGCAGGTGAAACAATCGCAAAACTGACCTTCTTATGCCCCGTACACACAGTCGGACTTTGTTCGGACATTCCGACAACAAAATCCTAGGATTTTTTCAGACGGATGTTGGCTCAAACTTGTCTTGCATACACACGGTCACACAAAGTTGTCGGAAAATCCGATCGTTCTAAACGCGGTGACGTAAAACACGTACGTCGGGACTATAAACAGGGCAGTGGCCAATAGCTTTCATCTCTTTATTTATTCTGAGCATGCGTGGCACTTTGTCCGTTGGATTTGTGTACACACGATCGGAATTTCCGACAACAAGGTCCTATCACACATTTTCCGTCGGAAAATCCGACCGTGTGTACGGGGCATTAGGCTTTCAAGCGATACCCCATCCACCCTATTTGCCCAACCTGGCTCCTTCTGACTATCATCTCTTCCCCAATCTCAAAAAACACCTAAAAGGACAATGATTTGGGAGTGTTCCAGAGGCAACTGATGTTGCAAATGAGTGGTTACACCAGCATTTGGAAGAATTTTATTTGCAGGGACTTTAGAAGCTGCAGGACAGATGTCACAAGTGCATTGACTTCCTGTGGGAATATGTACAATAGTGTGGCAGTTACAGCTTCCTAGCTCAATTTTTTCTGAGTAAGGCGCAATACTTATCAGCACCCCCTCGTTTTTTGGTTTTTTTGCACGTTTTGTTGTGTGTTTTGTTACAGTGTTTTTGTTAAGTTTCAGTTTGTTTTGTATTAGCCTTTAGAGAACAAAATAATCTGTGACAGCACTCATTGCCGTGTGGACATATCGGCTTAAAAATTTGCATAAATGTGTGTCAAAACTCACCTATTGAGTATTTTTGTACACACCATTGAAATTCTATTGTACTCTAATGCCGCGTACACACGGTCCTACTTTTCGTCTACAAAAGTCCAACGGACGCTGATGGACTAAAGCTGGCTGGTAATCCGATCGTGTGTGGGCTTCTCCGGACTTTCAACTGACTTTTTTAGCCTCAAATCCGACGTACTTTAGATTTGAAACATGTTTTAAAACTTTACTTCGTAACTACGACGGACCCCGAAATCCGCTCGTCTGTGTGCTAGTCCGACGGACAAAAAGCCACGCTAGGGCACCTATTGGCTACTGGCTATGAACTTCCTTATTTTAGTCCGGTGTACGTCATCACGTACGAATCCGACCGACTTTTGTGTGGTCGTGTGTAGGCAAGTCCGTTCGTTAGAAAGTAGGCCGCAAGTCCGCCGCAAGTCCACCGAAAGTCTGCCGGAAGTCTGTCGGACAGGCTGTCCGACTTTTGTAGACGAAAAGTACGACCGTGTGTACGCGGCATAAATGCTCCAAATGCACCCATCTATCAGAATTGAGCTGCGAAAGTAGCTCCAAAACTTTTTTGAGTTTCAGGCATTTGGCTTCAGGCATTTTGGAGTGGAGCTGTGAACCACTACCATAGAGATGCATTGATTTTTTTTCTCCCTGGAGCTTAACTACTTCAGGTTCGCCCTATAGCAGTTTTTCTGCTACATGACAGCACCTGTGCGCTGGATCATGTATATGCTACACATGACCCGGCCCTCCCGGGTAAGGGGCATGCAAGCGAGCCGCTGCCGGCTGGCACCCCCTGTGATCACACACAGCGGGAGCCCAGCAGCAGATACCGTGGACTTGATGTCCGCTGGCACCCGCTGATCATCCAGCAGAGAGGCAGAAAGGCGGTCTGCCTATGTAAACAAGGCAGATCACTGCTCTGACAGGAAGGAAGGCATGGATCCTGTGTCTCTGCAGAGCAGAGTCTAGGACCCATGTCTTTCCCTAGTAAAAACACCTCCCACAATTTAGAAAAACACAGGCTAGGCACACAGTTAACCCTTTGATCACCCCTGATGGTAACCCCTTCCCAGACAGTGTCATTAGTACAGTGACAGTGCATATTTTTTAACACTGATAACTGTATTAGTGTCACTGGTCCCCAAAAAGTGTCAAAAGCGTCAGTTAGTGACAGAATGTATGCCGCAATGTCGCAATCCTGCTATAAGTCGCTGATCGCTGCCATTACTAGTAAAATAAATAAATAAAAATACCCCATAATTTGCAGATGCTACTTTTGCACAATATACACTTATTGGGATTTTTTTACCAAAAATATGTAGCAGAATAGATATTGGAAAAAAATTTATGAAAAATAAAATTTTTTATTGGACATGTTTTATAGCAGAAAGTAAAAAATATAGTTTTTTCAAAGTTGGCAGTCTTTTTTTGTTTCTAGCGCAAAAAAATAAAAAGGTGATCAAATACCACCAAAAGAAAGCTCTATTTGTGGGTAAAAAAGACATCAATTTTATTTGGGTACAGTATCACATGACTGCGCAATTGTCAGTTACAGTAAAGCAGTGCTGTATGGCAAAAATCTTCCAGAGGTCAAGTGGTTAAAGTAGAACTATAGGCAAAACATTTTTTTATTATTATTTTGTATAGAGCAAGTGAGGGTTATAACCCCTGTCAGACTATTTTTCACCGTCTGTGTCCCATTGCAGAGATTTCCCTTCACTTCCTGTCCCATAGCTAAACGGGAAGTCAGAGTAAATCCCTGCAAATTAAGGGAATTCCATAGGGATCCCAAGATCACCAGAACTAGTGTTCCCTATATTACTAGATTTCCCCTATATTACTTTTCTGGGGATAACCCAAAATTTAGGATTTTCTTTCACTTTTAATGATAATGATAAACAGGATAAATAGACAGAATTAATCTCCTTGACAGGGGGAACAGACACCAATAAAAACTGACAGATTATAGCAAACAAGAGGTTATTCACTATATGGTGGGAATTACCATCATCCCTATATTGAAGTATCAAAAAAAGTATTTTCCCTGGGATTATAAAGGTAGCCACTATATTCTTATAATAAACGTTATACATTTTATTGGTACATATAATTAGTAAAACACTTACACGTTTACAGCTGAAACAGCAATTAGGCGCTATTGCACTTGTCAGTCTAAATACTTATTTCGTAAAAAAACAAACTTCTTGGCACTCATGTGTAGAGGAGGCATCCAACGCGTTTCAGTGTTCGTTTCATCAGGGGTACGTCAAATCACAATATGTATTTGTATCTGTAATAAAATACAGTAATCCCCTCTGATAAAGGTAATACTGAAATGCGTCGGGTGCCTCCTCTACACATGAGTGCCAAGATGTTTGTTTTGTGAAGTAAGTATTTAGACTGACAAGTACAATATTGCCTATTGGCTATTTCATCTGTAAACCACGCTGCAAATATATCATTTTAACATTATGTTTTATTAATTCTATGTACTAATGAAATGTATAACTTTAATTGTAAGAATTTAGTGGCTACCTTTATAATCCCAGGGAAAAAACTTTTTTTTTTTATAAAAACTCATAGAAGTTCTGTATTCTATCCAAAACTTAAAAAAAAAAAAAAAAGTAGTTTTGCCTTTAGTTATACTTTTAAGCTTTGTGTTATAAAAAGCTAAGGTGTGAATGGGTCTTAGGTTCAGATGTATTCACTTAGTCATGTGCTTGTATTTTAGGTTAGTTGTAAAGTCACCGCTCCGTTGGCTCTAATCGGAAAACACAGGTCAATGGATCAAAAATGCTGCGAACATTTCTCATGTGCATAAGCACAGCAGATGTGTGAATGAGGCTCATTAATCCCCGCAGATGTTTTTCTGCTTTAAACCACAGGAAAACGTTGAACATAAAAGGTATCCTAAAAGTCAATTTAACACATGTATTTTTATTTTGTGTAAAGGTGTTCATTTAAAATCCATTAACCTTCATAATTATAGAGCCTTCTATTTTATTCTCTTATTATTATCTTATCGATTTTGAAATATTTTTCTTATTGTCAAGACAATATAGCAAGTGCTGCCACCCACACAGTTCTATGTGTGCTTCCTACGGTATTGATGTTTAAAGAACCGCAACAAAGCCTATAGGATTTGATATCTTTCTAATAATAAATATGACAACTATTGAAAGAGAGAGTAATGTAAAAAGAATAGAACACCGGTAATGACAAGTGTTTGCTTCTCTGTCGAGGTTGATAATTCTATTACAGGCAGTAATATTAATATCTCTATGTTCCTGTTGTTTGATTGACACAACAATTATATTTATTATTAAATAAATATACTCTAATGGAGTTGTGCCTATTATTAAAAATAGATCTGCAATTTATCTCTGTTGGCTGCTATGCTGGAAGCTGAAAGCTCAAACAATAGCTGGTGTGACTGTACATGTGACAAGGAACATAAGACTGTCTATTATCTTACAATTTTGCATTCTATTCCATGTTAATGAAACCAAACAATACAGTTTTTTTTTTTGCTGTGAATTAATTGCATTGCATTATCGGTGGTGGTGGTGGGGGGGGGGGCTGGATTTACTAAAACTGGAGCACACAGAACCTGGTGCAGCTCTGCATACTAACCATCCGCTTCTAACTTCAGCTGGTTCAGTTAGGGTCCTTTCACACTGCAGAACATCTATTTTCACACTGCAGCGCTTCTAAAACGCACTTTGCATTTTTTAAAAATTCTTTGTAGGCATCGCATAATCCGTGAATAGCTGGCTGTTAAGGATGCCATTGGCTCCTTAACAACTGGCTATTCATTGGTTATTAAGGACAGCGGCAGGTGGTTGTTAAGGAGCTGGAACCCACTGGTAGACTTAACAAACAGGGCCTTTGAGAATGTCAATGACGAAACGCGTAAGGCGGAGCCACGCACTCACGCTACTTTCGGTACGCTAGCAGGGAGCTGGAACACAGGTGGAGTGCACGCTGCGAGCCAGCCCCTGTACATGTTGAATTTAATTAGGTAGTATTTAAAGGGCTGTACCCACTTGGTGGGAAGCTTATTATTTGATTCTAACTCTGATTTTCTAAATAAACCAACCCTATACTATACTATGGGAGCCCTATCTCTTTTTTTGTGAGGATCAATCCCTGGAAATTCATTGAATTTTTTTCTGGAAATTGTGATTGGAAAACTCTGATTAAGGGGATCGGCTCTGGACATCCTGTTCTGGAGGACTGACTGGATGAGCCATTAGGGGACACCACGCCAGGTGAATCTGCTGAAGGACACATCAAGGGACATTTAACCCCTCAGTATCTACACATTACAATCACCCCTGCAGGGGTAGTGGGAGCTGGTGAGTGGGGACCCTTGAGGGGGAGCACAGGAGTCACCTGATCTGCTGAGCACTGTGATCACCTTGGAGTCGCTGACACTTTCTACAGCAATTTATTGCACATCACTTATGTGGGACTATTGAATAGCATTCCTTTGTTTATATATATATCTCCTTTTTTCACTAACATATATATTGACTTTACTCCAATTGATATATATTTTTTATAGACCGGTTATTATATCACTATTTTCTTTTTTAATGTTTATGGTGTTGCATCCCTACTTGGGATGTAGGTATCTATTGGAATTTTAGTTTATGTCACAGATGGTATATATCATCTTTTGATGTGTGCATTTACACTTGTTACATTATTATCATTATCATGTTACGTATGATTATCTAAATTATTTTTTGTTTATAAGCAAGGTGTGGGTGGTATACCACTGTGGGCTACAGAGTATTACCAGCCCTCATTATATTAGGGTAGCGCCACTCACCCCAGCCCTCCTTTTCTTAACAAACAGATACCTACACATACAGTGCCCCTCTTTACCTCCATTTCAGCCACCAAGCTTCTCTCTGCTTGAGTGGTCCGGCGGGTGGTGCAAAGACAGAGCAGAGCCCACCATCTTTTGTCCCATCATTACAAAGGGCACTGCAGAGGGGGGAGGGGCCAGAAAAACTGGGCATGACAGAAAGGAACGGTAAACCACTCTGAATGTGTGGGGGGGAGAGGAGGCAGACCAAACATTGAACTGAAAGTTGGCAGCAGCTGGGGCGACATATAAGGAGAGGAGAAGGGGCGGCCAAACCGAATGGAACATTGAGCAGACCATGAGGGTACAGGGGGCATATGTGTAGCTATATAACCATCATCATTTTTTGTAAGTGTCACATGACCCCAAAAATGCAACAAAAAAACACCCTGAATGTGTTTTTGGTGAATGTGTGATGCGGTTCCCATAGATTTCAATGAAAGGTACATCATTGGTGCACTTTTGGAAAGCGCACCAAAGAACGTAGAGCAGACAAAGCGCAGTGATGTGAAAAGTCTCATAGGATTAAAGGGGAAATAATTCTGATGCGCTTTTGTCATGCTGGAAAGGTGCTTTCTAGCGTGGAAAAAGCACATCAGTGTGAAAGGGCCCTCAGCCCTGGTTCACATTGATGTGATTAGACATGTTAAATCGCATGCCAAATCGGCGGCAATTGCCGGCAATGACAGCGTCCGAATCGCGACGCTGTATTTGTGGCGCCGCATCGATTCCCAAAAGTAGTTTCTGTACTTCTTTTGGCAATATCGGGTGTGATTTCCATTGACATCTGTGCAGAAACCCGCACAGATGTCTCTGAAATCGCCCCCAAACTCTGGACTAACATGCGGGAATGAAATCTTGCAAATTCAGCTGAACTCGCGCAATTTTGTTCCCGCAGTCAGTGTGAACCTGGGCTAAAGCCTTGACAATAAAACCTAGAAGCTGATTGGTTACTATGCACAGCTGCACCACATTCCATTTTAGTAAATCCCCCCAAATGTTTTATGTTAACTATAGAAAATGGATTTGTTGACCATATCAATTACATAAGACCCTTTAATTTCTTTGGTTATATTAACCATTAATGATACTTGTCACTCTTTAACATTATGTAGCATTATGTAGCATAGATCAGCTTTTTTCCTTGTCAAAAGAAGTTTATTGAGTATACAATGTTATAAAGATACATAAAGTAAGTTTACAAGGATCTATAAAGTAAGCTCATTGTTTTACAGTAGGGTTTATATAGGTAAATATCATGAAATTTCAAATATTAAACATTGGGTTCACGTAAACCTAAATTAAAGATATATATCATTTACTTTTGTAGGTATTTAAATTATTTATACTTACTATACATATTGTTTACAAGTAGAGTGTATATAGGTCAAATAAATTCTGATAATGAGCTTTAATCGTAAGGTGGAGAAAAGGAAAGAGAAAGAAGAAAAAGGGTTGAAAGGTAGAGGTATGGTCCACAAGGTTGTCCCGCTCGTCAGTTTATTATTCTTTTTAGTTCTCTTTGAAGCCTTAGAATGGGTGTCTCTGTAAGTCATTTAATCTGTTACCATGGCAACAGGACAGAGTCATTGAAATTTGACAGGAACTGTTGTTTTATCCAAGGGTGCCAAAGTTTTTCAAATTTTGGAATTTGATTTTGATCGATGGCTACCATCTTAGCATGGGACATTGTATTATTCATTCTGTGAATTGTTTCTGCTAGTACCAATGTAGGAGATTTCCATGCCTTGGCCACTGTTTGTTTTGCAGCCGTTATTAGTTGGATCATAAGTTTGAATTGAGAGAGTGTTAACCATTCCAGTTTTAGATTAAGTAAAGTTAAATATGGATCTGGTTGTATTATTTTTTTAAATATTTTAGATGCAATCACGAAGACTTCCTTCCAGAAGGTTTGGATTACTGGGCACGTCCACCATATGTGTAAATATGTGCCTATTTCTGGGCATCCTCGAAAACAAAGAGCTGAGGTATTAGGTGAATATTTTGCCACTCTAGCGGGTACAAGGTACCAGAGAGTTAGGACTTTATAATTTGTCTCCAGTGCTAAGATGTTGGGTGAAGATGACTTAGATGTGAGCCATATGTTAGACCAGTCCGTGTCTTCTAAAGTTCGTCCCAGGTCCTCCTCCCACCTCTGAACGTAAGAGGGTCTATTAAGATTTGCTACTCCATATAATTGATTATAAAGTGATGAAATTGTACCTTTAGCAAATGGATCTTTTGTACAGATTGATTCAAAAATGGATAATTGGGATAATGGTGTATCCCCCTTTAGGAATGGTGTATAGAAATTTTTGATTTGGAGATATCTAAATATCTCAGAGTTTGGTAGATCATATTTTTCTCTAAGCGATGGGAATGAAAGGAATGATTTAGATGCTATGAAGTCATTTAGTGTCTGAATGCCTGATGTTGTCCAAGCTTTAAAAGAATTTGGGTAGATCCATGCCGGATAAAAGGCCGGATTTCTGATAAAAGAAAGGAGAGGATTGTGTGGAGATTGTAACTGATATTTGGTTTTTAGTTTATCCCAGAGAGATAAGAAGTGTTTAGTTATGGGATTATGAATTTTAAAGCGGTCTTTAGGATCAAGCCATAATAAATTTGATATTAATAGAGGGTCGTTTTCTGAAGCCTCTATAAATACCCATAATGGGATTTCCTGTTTTGCATGGTATTTGGACAGACTGGCCAAATGTGCTGCTCTGTAATAGTTAGTAAAATTAGGGTATCCCAGGCCTCCTTTATTTTTGGGAAGATGTAGTGTGTGTATAGGTATACGTGGTTTAGAAGAGCCCCATATAAACGAAGTTGCTCTTTTTTGTACTATTCTCAAAAAATAGGAAGGAATTGGAATAGGGAGGACTCTGAATAGATAAAGCAATTTGGGTAGAATAGTCATTTTGATTGCATTAATCTTCCCTATCCAGGATAAAGGAAGTTGCGACCATTGTTTTATTAGATTTGTGATCTGTCTTAATACAGGAGGATAATTGGTTGAGAATAAGTCAGAATGAGATGCTGTTAAATGAATTCCAAGATATGGGATTGATTTTTCTGCCCATGTGAATGGGAGTGCAGCCCTAGCCGGGATCAATTCCATGTTTGTGAGTGAAATATTAAGCACTAGGCATTTCTTAGGATTAATCATAAGGCCGGATAGGGCTGCAAATCCATCAAGAGCTGGTATTAAGTTAGGACCAGAGACCTGTGGTGATGATAGAAAAAGTAATATATCGTCTGCAAATATACATAATTTGTGTGTAATACCTCCTACTTCAATGCCAGTTATAGTTTGGTTTGTTCTGATGTATTGGGCCATGGGTTCGAGTATAAGGGCAAATAATAAGGGAGATAATGGGCAACCCTGTCGGGTACCTCTTTCGATATTAAAGGCTTCAGATTTGTATCCAGCATATTTTATATAGGCTTTGGGTTTATTATATAATGCTTTGATCCATGTTAAAAAGTGGGGTCCAAAACCCCATTTTTGTAGTGAATATTGCAAATATTGCCAGGATACTGTGTCAAATGCCTTCTTAATATCGAGAGATAGAAAACATAAAGGGATTTTCCGTTTTTTAGCAATATGTGCCAATAACACTGCCCTGCGTATATTATCGCCTGCCTGTCTTTTTGGCATGAAGCCTACTTGATCTCTATGTATTAATTTTCCTATAATGCTATTGAGGCGTTTTGCTATTATTTTTGCTAATAATTTAATATCGAGGTTTAACAGAGAGATAGGCCGATAATTCACACAGGAAGTATCATCAGAAAGGGGTTTTGGGATCATACAAACAATTGCCATTAGTGTTTCTTGCCGAAAAGAATGTCCATCTAGAAGTTTGTTTAAAGTTTCAGTGAGAATGGGAGAGAGTATTTCTGAGAATGTTTTATAGTATAAAGCCGAGTAGCCGTCTGGGCCTGGTCTTTTGTTAAGTTTTAGGTCTTTTATGGCGTTAGCAACTTCATCTATAGTTATAGGCTCATCCAAACTGCTTTTTTGATTCTGAGATAACTCAGGTAAGTTTATTTTTGAGAAGAAGGATTCAGCTTCTGTAGGATTAAATTAATTGTTTGTCTTGTATAAAGTTGCGAGATGTGAGTGAAATTTATGGACTATTTTAACTGGATTACAAGTGTAAACATTTTTTGATAATTTCAAACGTATTGGTTTGAAAGATTTGTTAGTTGAATTTAATGCCCGAGCCAAATATGTACCTGGTTTGTTTGTATTCATGTAGAAATTGTGTTTGGAGCGTTTGAGGGATTTATCAACTGACTCAGTGAGAAATAGATCGTATTCCAATCTAGATTTTTCCAGATGAGATTTTGTACTCTGAGATGGATTATCTTGAAATGATATGTAGGCTGCATTAAAATTGAGTTCTAGTTTTTTTGCTAGATTTTTGCGTTCCCGTTTAAATAGTGCCATTTGTCTTTGTATTGTACCACGCAAGACAGGCTTATGAGCTTCCCACAGTGTTATTGGGGAGATGTCTGTTGTATTATTAATTGATATGTATTCCTTTAAAGCTTGTTCAATGGCCATCTGATGTAGTGGGTGTTTGAGCATTATGTCCGGTAAGTACCACGTTGGGTCATGCGCTTTTGGTATGGCTGAGGCTATAGTAGTGTATACTGCATTATGGTCAGACCACGGAATCGGAATTATATCTGATGCAATAATTTCTGGTATCATTCCTATTGTTAGAAAAATATGATCTATTCTGGTGAAGGTTTGATGAGGGTGCGAGAAATAAGTGAATTTCTTTTTCATTGGGTTACTTTCTCTCCATGAATCTACCAGATTGTATTTGGAAAGAAGTTGATAAAAAGGTAATCTAGAGGTTATTTTGGATGGTGTAAAAGGTGATTTATCTAGAAATGGGAGGAGAACCTGGTTCGAATCCCCACACATTATCACTGTTCCTATTTTGTGTGTATTAATCACTTGTAATATATGTGAGAGGAATGGTGTAGGTTGTTTGTTAGGAGCGTAGTAGGAAATCACCGTGATTGCTGTATCCATTATATAACCCATGAGTATCAGGTATCTACCTTCTGGGTCTTTAATTTCTGATGATAAGGTGAATGGTGTGGATCGGTG
Source organism: Lithobates septentrionalis (assembly GCA_037952835.1). NCBI lineage: Eukaryota > Metazoa > Chordata > Amphibia > Anura > Ranidae > Lithobates > Lithobates septentrionalis. Next base: position 1,727,159 of record JBBDGP010000203.1, on the reverse strand, counting down.
AAATGCAATTAGAGTTCCCCTTTGCTTGGTACAGGCAGAAGCCGTGTAAATTTGTTGATAAAAAGGAGAAATATATTTTGGAGTAGAATCTTTGGTGAAGTGTGTTTCTTGGAGGCATACTATGTGAGCCTTCTTGTTATGGATGTACGGAAGGCTTTGGTCCTTTTTTGAGGGACATTTATTCCCTGAACATTCAGGGAAAGTATATTCAGTGGTGCCATGGCAATAGATCAAATAGTTTTGACTTACTTTTTGTTATGCAGAGCTGACTGCGCAGATCAACCTGTGTGGACTGAAGAGATGAATAGATAGAAAAGAAACCAGTGAATTCTGGAGTAAAGAGTAAACAAAAAACATATGAGATTAAATGATACATTGTATAAATTATTTTTTGCAAGTAATCACAATTTACCCGTGAAAGAGAATAAATATCTCTCTCAGGGGAATAAGTGCCTTCGTCACACTCCCACATAATATGGTTGGGAGAATGAGGAGGGCTAATGGGGGTACACGGATCCTCCGCTTACAGGAGAGAAGTGCTATGTCAAAAGACATCAAAATGATGTTTCATTAATTGGAGTGCAGAATATAGTTTTTGTTAAAATTATTTATTCCAGGGTGGTTGTATATGGTTAGTCTTGCCCTAGGCTAAATAATTCAGTTAGAAAGGTACTGTTAATAACTTTGGTATTGATGAAGATAGTTTGAATTATTTTGGGATTTTAACCCTTTTAGAGTAAACAATTACATATTTTATTCATATGTAACTGTTTAGATATGTTAACTCATAAAATTGAGGTTGTATTGCTTCAGATTAGAATAAACAAAAACATAATTCTAGGAACTAGTTAGGTAATAATATATATTTTTTTAAGAAAAGAAAGAAAAAGCTTCCATTACTTCTGGATTATTGAACATATTTGTCCTAAAAAGTAATAAATCTATTGTTATTACCTGATACTATATAACTGAACAAGAATTTCCTTATTTCACTTATATATTCTAAGGCTATATGAATCAGAAGTAATAAGAAATATAACTGGAATGTAACATGATCCCACACAGTGTGTGACTATCAGAATGCAGTTACATTCAGTTATAAATATAGGTTTTTTAAAGAGAACCATCTCTTAGTATAATAAATGAAGAGATATCAGGAATTAGGATGTCAGTCCATTGAATCTTCTTGGTCCATGGATGATGTGGCATAACGGCCTCTTTTGTGAGAATGATGATTCCCATTTTGTTCTGAAATTTTCTGGGTGCTGCCTGAAGGTGAAGATAATGCCATTCTTCTGCGTGTGGGAGAGTTGCTGCTTGTGGGTTCTGTCAGATTTAATTTTAAAAGGGTTTGTTGTAGTTCATCTGCTGATCTGCTTCTGTAAATTGTACCTTGGTAGTTAAATCTGACTGAAAAGGGGACGCCCCATTGATACATAATGTTGTGGCGTTGCAGTTCCATTAGTTGGGGTTTCATGGATCGTCTTTTAGTAATAGTAAGTTGGGATAGGTCAGCAAAAATTTGATAATTGTGTCCTTGAAAATTAAGTTCCTTTTTTTCTCTTACAGCAATTAGTATTTGTTCTTTCGTTCTGTAATAATGAAATTTTGTGATTATGTCACGTGGGGGTCCATCTTTCTTTTTGGCTGTGAGGGCTCTGTGTACTCTGTCCAGTTCTAAACGTTCAATAGGGATATCTGGCTTTAGTTCTTGTAATAGAGCAATAATAGTAGATTGCAGGTCTGTCACAGTTTCAGGTATTCCCCTTATGCGCAAGTTTGAACGTCTGGCTCTATTTTCGTAATCTTCGAGCTTAGTTTGAAGTATTAAATTCTCTTTTTTTAATTGTTCCAATTCTGTTATATTTTCTTGGGTTGTAATTTCAATTTCATCCATTTTTATTTCTAAGGCTGCGGTGCGGTTTCCCAGCTCTCTTATTTCTTTGGTTAGGCTGTTTGTTATTTGGTCTGAGGTTTGTTTTAAAGCCTTATGAAGCATCTTTTCAAATTGTAATAATATTACTGGGGATACTGAGGAGGCTTGTGGAGAAGTTTGTGAGAGGATTTGTTCTGTATCTGACTCAAATGGAGAGTCTTGCTGTGACATTTTCTGTCTGTGAGAGCGCCCTGATGCTGTATCTTGTGAGGTGACTGGAGCTGCTTCAGCTGCAGTGAGTGCCTGTGAGCTCTTTGTGAGGTGATTTTTATTTCTGCCACGGTTTCCTCCCAGTACCATATTTCCTGCCCAAACTTTCACAGTTTGTTCCCTGGGGCAAAAAGGTTTAAATGGATACCTTTTGAGCCTGCAGGCTCCGCTTTGTCCTTCTCTTCTCTCCTCAGCGGTGTGGAGCTCTAACAATGCATGTCTGCTCTGCTAGGCTCCGCCTCCTGCCCTCAGATCAGCTTTTTTCAACCAGGGTGCCGTGGCACTCTGGGGTGCCTCCTGGGTTCTTTAGGGGTGTCTTGGCAGAATGCCTAAAAATTGTCAACAAACCAGAGGGTGGTTCTAGCCTGCCTTTTTTGTTACCCAAAATCACAGAGTTTTAATGCGCAGTATTACAAGTTTTGGCATTGTGTTGGCCAGCTGCTGGTGTCCCAACAACTGATGATGGCATAGGTGGATCAGAAGGACGCCAGGTGCCTGGGAACATCCCTTACCTGCCCCTCTCTCTCAACATGGGGTCACATTAGCTGATTGAGGGAGAGAAACTGGGGCAGAAGAAAAAAGCTGGAATGCTAATTAGTACCTGTGTGCAAAAGTACATCCCATTTTAAAGAGTAAATCATTTCTAATGTTGGGTGTCCAGTGTTTTTTTTTTTTGGGGGGGGGGTGCAAACAAACTGAAAAAGTCTGCCCGGCACTTACCCTTTCTCAGTGGTGGGTCAGGCAGCGGGTGACGGCGGTGAGCTGTGGGGCGTTCTCCTGATAGGCGTCCAATCTTAGCGCCTGTCCTTTCAGCCAATCAGGTGACGGGTATCAGAACCGCGCTACCCGATTGGTGGAGAGGCGGTTCAGTGTTAGAAAAGCGAATATTCATTTGCTTTTCTAACACACCTGGGTGGACTGCGAGCTCAATGCTTTGCGCTCCAAGGTAACCTTTTTTGAAGCCTATTAGAGCCTATGGCTCTAATCAGGTGCTTTAAAAATATACCCCCCATCTCTGAAATTCAGGCGCCCAGCGTCCGAAAAGGGGCCAGATGCCTGAATAGGGGGTGGCGGCGGCAGCCATGGATAGATTCATGCCGAGCATGAATCTATCCATTAGTCTTAGAGAGGGGTGGCTGGAGAAAGGGGGCCGCGCCCGTGCGCCCTTATTGGACGCAACGCCACTGATTTTTTCAGATGTAATACTCTCTTAGTTTGTTTTTGGGTAAATTTAGTTTTTTTGGTTCCTGCTGTAATCAGGGGAGCAGTAGTCGTTTGGTCTGGTCTGTTCAGAGCTTCACAGGCTGAGAGTATGTTTGCTTCTCCCATCTCTATAAGAAGTTTCTGGAGCTTAGGGAAGGAGAATTTAAATGACAAGCCTAGAATATTGAGCAGGATCTAGCCAATACCTGGGGAGGTGTGCCCAGTTGGTGGCTGGATGCTGTTAAACAGCAATGGCAGCCCGCATGTATTTTGTATGACAGGTTCCCTTTAACAGATGGCTAATGCATTATGAGTGCCAGTACAGTACGCGCCAGTACAAACCACTTACAAATATGGAATATGTACTGTATGTGGTTCTAATATGCTAGTACATGCACCAACCAGCTGTTTGCCTTGGACAACTACTTGGCAGAAGGAGTCCATATTTCTCTTTTGGGTCCCAGAATATTTTTGACTGTTCTTCCTTGAGCCGAATTGCTTTCAGAAATTCAGACGTAATCAAAAGAAATCAGAAAAAAAAAAAGATGAATTGAAACTCATCTACAATTTTAAAATATTAATTTGATTAATGATAAAGCTAAGAGAAATTCTGTTTCAGCGCATATTTCCTCATTCACTCCATTGTTCCCAAGGGACAATCGTTAATTGCTTTGCAACATGTTCAAACATATCCCACAGGGAAAAGAGATGCCTCAAGGAATATCTGTAAAGAAATCTGTAGCATTTGTTATTTCTTCTATTTTGTCTCAGGGAAAAGAAAAACAATCAAGAATTCTTTTTGTGCATTCTTTACTTTCATAACAAAATTGGCATTTTACTAAAAAAAGAAAAAAAAAAACACCTTCTGGTACATTAAACTGTTTGCTTTGTGAAACAACTGTGTAAGAGTCATAAACAACAAATAAAATATGTTGGCCATACCTCCCAACATTCTGAAATGGGAAAGAGGGCCACCATAAAGCACAAATCATGTGGGCAAAGGAAATACTGCCATGGCATGCCCCACAGTTATGTTGACCATGAAGAAATAATTATTAAAAATAATAGTTTAAACCTACAATAGTGTTTTTCACCACTACTCTACCTATATCCTGGCTTTTTAACAAGTTAAATGCAAACGTTTAGAGCAGTCTTTCTCAACCTTTTTACCCTAAAAAAACCTTTGAAAAAAAAATTAGGGCTAGGTGGGGAAGCCTTGCTTAAACCATTGCATCAGGTTTTAGTGTGAAATATGGCCCTTACAGTGTTGGTCAATAGAAGAATGCTCCCCTTATAGGGCGTACACACGGTCGGACTTTGTTCGGACATTCCGACAACAAAATCCTAGGATTTTTTCAGACGGATGTTGGCTGAAACTTGTCTTGCATACACACGGTAACACAAAGTTGTCGGAAAATCCGATCATTCTGAACGCGGTGATGTAAAACATGTACGTCGGGACTATAAACGGGGCAGTGGCCAATAGCTTTGATCTCTTTATTTATTCTGAGCATGCGTGGCACTTTGTCCGTCGGATTTGTGTACACACGATCGGAATTTCCGACAACGGATTTTGTTGTCGGAAAATTTTATCTCCTGCTCTCCAACTTTGTGTGTCGGAGAATCCGATGGAAAATGTCCGATGGAGCCCACACACGGTCGGAATTTCTGACAACACGCTCCGATCGGACATTGTCCATCGGAAAATCCGACCGTGTGTATGGGGCATTAAGTGGTGACCAGATTACTATCCTTACAAACAGCCAAAAAGATTGTCGCTGGCACACCATTGACTCTGCCAAGTGTTGTTGGTCCTGGAACCATGCAGATGCCATCAAATGAGAGGTCAATCAGCCACACATCAAGAAACATCTAGCAACCTCTAAAGGGGCTCTAGGGTTACATGGAATTCAGGTTAAGAATGGCTGGCTTAGAGGCCGAATGAAAGGTTTACCATATTATTACACTTTTAGTAGTTAAATTGTTCATTTTTTTTTGTGGTCTAAGCATCAGACCAAAAAGAGGGGTAGCTGCAGAAGAGTAATGCCGTGTACACACGAGCAGACTTTCCGGCAGACTTGGTCTGGCGGACCAGACTCCGTCGGACAATTCGATCGTGTATGGGCTCCAGTGGACTTTTTTTCCCCAAAAGTCAGACGGACCTAGAAATAAAACATGTTTCAAATCTTTCCGATGGACTCGAGGTTGAAAAATCCGCTCGTCTGTATGCTATTCCGACGGACTAAACCCGACGCTAGGGCAGCTATTGGCTACTGGCTATCAATTTCCTTATTTTAGTCCGGTCGTATGTCATCACGTACGAATCCGTCGGACTTTGGTGTGATCGTGTGTGTCCAAGTCCGTTTGTTTGAAAGTCTGGCGGACCTACGCTGCAAAGTCTGTCGGAAAGACTGTCGGACCTAGTCCGTCGAAAAGTCCACTCGTGTGTACGCGGCATTAGGGACAGATTATAAAAGAGGGACAGTCTCTCCAAATTAGGACGTTCAGTGATGCATCACGGTAAGAAGGAGAGAGACTCACATGCTCCTCTATGCCCATTGCAGCAAAATATGAACAAAAAAAGGGGTAGGTAAGCAGCATAGACAATATTAGGGCAAGCAAGCACATAAACTTCTTTCTTTGGCACAACATTCAGATCAAAGTATGTATGCATCAGGAGGAGGGTGTACTGTACATTGAAGTGATATTAAAGTCTTGTTTTTTCTGTTTAAAAAGAAAAGACAAGACAGTCTATTGACTGGAATGGTACCAGCTGATTGGAGAAAAGCCAATGTAGCACCAATATTTAAAAAGGGCCCAAAAAACATCCCTGGGAATTACAGACCAGTTAGCCTAACATCAATAGTATGTAAACTCTTGGAGGGGATGATAAGGAACTATATACAAGATTTTAGTAATAAGAATAATATCATTAGCAGTAATCAGCATGGATTCATGAAGAATCGTTCTTGCCAAACCAATCTATTAACCTTCTATGAGGAGGTGAGTTGCCATCTAGATAAAGGAAGGCCCGTAGACGTGGTGTATCTGGATTTTGCAAAAGCATTTGACACAGTTCCCCATAAACGTTTACTGTACAAAATAAGGTGCGTTGGCATGGACCATAGGGTGAGTACATGGATTGAAAACTGGCTACAAGGGCGTGTTCAGAGGGTAGTGATAAATGGGGAGTACTCAGAATGGTCAGGGGTGGGTAGTGGGGTTCCCCAAGGTTCTGTGCTGGGACCAATCCTATTTAATTTGTTCATAAACGACCTGGAGGATGGGATAAACAGTTCAATCTCTGTATTTGCAGACGATACTAAGCTAAGCAGGGCAATAACTTCTCCGCAGGATGTGGAAATCTTGCAAAAAGACCTGAACAAATTAATGGGATGGGCGACTACATGGCAAATGAGGTTCAATGTAGAAAAATGTAAAATAATGCATTTGGGTGGCAAAAATATGAATGCAATCTATAGACTGGGGGGAGAACCTCTGGGGGAATCTAGGATGGAAAAGGACCTGGGGGTCCTAGTGGATGACAGGCTCAGCAATGGCATGCAATGCCAAGCTGCTGCTAATAAAGCAAACAGAATATTGGCATGCATTAAAAGGGGGATCAACTGCAGAGATAAAACGATAATTCTCCCGCTCTACAAGACTCTGGTCCGCCCGCACCTGGAGTATGCTGTCCAGTTCTGGGCACCAGTCCTCAGGAGGGACGTACTGGAAATGGAGCGAGTACAAAGAAGGGCAACAAAGCTAATAAAGGGTCTAGAGGATCTTAGTTATGAGGAAAGGTTGCGAGCACTGAACTTATTCTCTCTGGAGAAGAGACGCTTGAGAGGGGATATGATTTCAATTTACAAATACTGTACTGGTGACCCCACAATAGGGATAAAACTTTTTCGCAGAAGAGAGTTTAATAAGACTCGTGGCCACTCATTACAATTAGAAGAAAAGAGGTTTAACCTTAAACTACGTAGAGGGTTCTTTACTGTAAGAGCGGCAAGGATGTGGAATTCCCTTCCACAGGCGGTGGTCTCAGCGGGGAGCATTGTTAGCTTCAAGAAACTATTAGATAATCACCTGAATGACCGCAATATACAGGGATATGTAATGTAATACTGACACATAATCACACACATAGGTTGGACGTGATGGACTTGTGTCTTTTTTCAACCTCACCTACTATGTAACTATGTAAAATAACAAACATGTTATACTTACCTGCTGTGTGCAGTGGTTTTGCACAGAGCAGCACAGATCCTCCTCTTCTTGGGTCCCTTGCCGGCACTCTAGGCAACCTCAGCAAGCAGCATGCTATGGGGGCACCTGAGCCGCTGCTCTGTGTGTCCACTCAGACATGGAGCCGCGGCTCAGCCCCACCCCCTCTCTCGCGCAGGCGCGGCAGGAAACCAGCTGTGGAGCCGAAAGCCTCACTGTCTGTTTTCCCTTACTTACAATGCCAGCACCTGCACCCAAAGCCGGGTTGCCAAGTGGGAAGCCTCGGGTGCTGACATCACTGGATCCCTGGACATGCAAGTGTCCTTATATCCTAAGTCAGCAACTGCAGTATATGTAGCTACTGACTTAAATTTTTTTTTGGGGGGGAGACTGGAGCTCCTCTTTAACAAGTAGAAAAAAATATACGTTATAGTTTGGGGTGATTATCTGAGGTTGAGCTCATGGTGTTAACACCTCAATTTTTCTTCCAGTCCCATTTCTGACTTGGTAACAGAATCTGCTGCATCTGTAGGGGAATGCAAAATAACCCCAGGCCACAAAAAAAACAAAAAAAAAAACATCAGGAGAGGTTATAACATAGTTACAGCTATTACTGACAATTAATTAGCAGTAGAGAATGCTGCTGCATTAAAGCAGCTGTTAAAGGGGTTAGAAAAAAACAACTGATGTGCTTAGGCGTAAGGATGATGACAATAAAAAGTAAGTAACAGAGGTAAGTAAGTGCAGAGGAAAGCTACAATAGCCTAAGGATGATGATTCAGGAGAAAACGGGGTTAAAAATGGTTTTGAAGCACTGCTTATGTAGTAATGTCTGAGCCCCGGCTCACACAGGGGCGGCACGACTTGCAGGTCGCCTCACCGAGGCGACCTGCACACGACTTCCACGGTGACTTGCAAAACGACTTCTGTATAGAAGTCTATGCAAGTCGCCTCAAGTCGCCCCCAAAGTAGTACAGGAACCTTTTTCTAAGTCGGAGCGACTTGCGTCGCTCCTATTAGAACGGTTCCATTGTACAGAACGGGAGGCGACTTGTCAGGCGGCTAGGTCGCCTGACAAGTCGCCCCTGTGTGAACCGGCACTGAGGGTCGGTTCACACTGGGGCAACACGACTTCAGCGCGACTTTGTACCGCGACTTCAACGCGGCTTCAGCGCGGCTTCAGCGCGACTTCAGCGCGACTTCAGCGCGACTTCAGCGCGACTTCAGCAAATTACAAGGCGACTTGAAGTCGCCTCCATGACAGGCGGCTTCGCCTGTGGCCAATCACGGGGCAGTCAGCTCTCTGGGAGGGAGGGGGGGAGGGAGGGGTTTTCCCTGCAAAGTCGCTTGACTTTACAGAGAGATCCGACTTGGAGGCGACTTCCATTGATTTCTATGGTACAGGTCGCCTACCAAGTCGGATCAAAGTAGTACAGGGAGTACGCTCTGAAGTCGGAGCGACTTCAGTAGTGTCTATTAAGACGCTAGCGTTCACTCCCATCGAAACTATTTCTGGGGCGACTTGGGGCGACTTGAGGGCGTACAAGTCGGATCCCAAGTCGCCCCAGTGTGAACCGAGCCTGAGGATATAAATATGTAGAAGGAGAAAGAAATCTGCATTGATGAAAACATTCGGGAGCACAGGGCAGTGCTAAGATACAGTGAGGTTGATTTACTAAAACTGGGGAGTGCAAATTCAGGTGCAGCTGTGCATTGAAGCCAATCAACTTCTAACTTCAGCTTCTTTAATCAGCTTTGCTAAAAAAAAACAAAAAACTGGAAGCCAATTTTTATGCCCAGATTTTGCACTCTCCAGTGTTAGTAAATCAACCCCAGTATCATACAACACTTTTTTCACTTGTGTTATATAACACATCCCCCCTAACTAACTGTAGTACAGGGTGGAAAAGGTATGGAAAGGGTTGAGAAGTAGTATCCTTGGTAGTAGTCAGTGTAAAAACAGCAGAGAACTGTAAAAATTAAAAATGAAAATGTTCATGAATCTCGACCGCAAATCATTTGATGTAAATGTGATCAATTTGCAGACTTGGCAGATGGATTTGTTTATCTCTAATTCTGATCTTTTGAAGACATGACTTATTAGCTTGGAAAATGTGTCCTCTACTGGACAAGAAGTGATGTGCATAGAGCAGGAGCCCACAGAAACCAGATAGCGTTCTATGTATTTGGCTGCCCTAAACTAACAGAAGATAAACTACTGTATCTGCCATAGGCTTTTATACTTTGTTAAATAATCCTAAAAAACTTTCTTTGTCATTTTAAAAAAGAAGACAGATAGGGCAGTCACAGTAGGACAGTCTTTTCTATTGGAGTGGGTGGTCTGGAATTTGAAGATACACCGAAATTGTCATTGGCGACCTGGCTGTCTGATAGCTTTGAATTTGTAAATGGTGAGCAGCCAGGATTTACAGGCAGGATGCCTAGAAATAAAATAGCCATCAAGTCAGAACCAAGTGCCAGTAACCGTGTCAATCCCTCCATTGGCTCCCACTCACCCAACAAATTAAGTTCAAAATGGTAACAACAACTTACAAAGCTATCCACAACTCTGCTCCCAGCTACATCCCTAACCTAATCTCAAAATACTGACCTAATCATTCTCCCAAGACCTTCTGCTCTTTAGCTCCTTTGTCACCTCCTACCATTCTCACCTCCAGGACTTTTCCAGAGTCTCTCCTATCGTATGGAACTACCCCAATTTGTCTGTTTATGTCCTACTCTGTTTGCTTTTAGACGTTTCATGAAAACCCATCTCTTCAGAGAAGCCTATCCTGCCTTCACCTAGCAACTGTACTTCAATTTAGCTATTACGTTTTTGTATCACTCAACCCTCTCTCCTAGATTGTAAGCTCTAACGAGCAGGGCCCTCTGATTCCTCCTGAATTGTATTGTAATTGTACTGTCTGCCCTCATGTTGTAAAGCACTGCATAAACTGTTGGCGCTATATAAATCCAGTATATAGAAATAATAATAGTAAAAATAACTAGGTGTAAGTGCTGCTGTTATCTTGCGTTAAAGTGCACCTGTCATTTGAAAATGAGGCAGGTTGCCATTGCCGACCACTCTTTTTGAGAATATTAGCTCTCTGGTTGTCATGCAGACAGTGTACCCAAATGAAATTTGGTATTATTTTCTTCACACAAATAGAGCTTTCCTTTGGTGGTATTTAATCACTGTTGGGTTTTTTATTTTTTACAAAAAAAAAAAAGAAAAAAGACAGAAAAGTTTTTCTTTCTGTCAGTAAATTTTGTAAATAAGTAATTTTTCTCCTTCACTGATGTGCTCTGATAAGGCAGCACTGATGGACATTGACGATGTGGCACTTATGGGCACTGATGAGGTGGCACTTATGGGTACTGATGAGGCGGCACTTATGGGCACTGATTAGGTGGCACTGATGAGGAGGCACTATTATGCTGCCCTGATGAGCACTGATAGGCAGCACTGTGGGCACTGCGAGGAGAGGTCGCTGATCGGCTCTCCTCACCACACACTCTGTCAGTGTGAGGCGAAGAGAGCCATTTTCCGCATATACATGTGACCGGCTGTGATTGGACACAGCTGATCACATGGTTAAAGATCCGCGTCAGTGGCTCGTTACAGAGATCGGGGTCGCGCCATGTCCTAGCAACACAGCGTCGCTGCGGTCGCCGTGCTGCACGCCCCCGGGGGCTCACAAGAACGGCCGTTCTGGTGCGCCGTCATATGACGTTCATCCAGAACGAGAGCCGCACTGTTCCTCCGTCATTTGATGGTGGGCGGGCGGCAAGTGGTTAACCTAGCAGAGGGTCCAGGGCGGGGACAAGTGGTGGGCTGGTGGGGCAGCTGCCCAAGGCTCAGTGGTGTGGTGGGGGCACCCTCTCACCACACCCACACTTCAGATCAGTAGCTGGAAAACAGTGGATGTGGTTACTGCTGTCAAACTGTGCTCCAACATGCCCACTCTCCACCCTACTCTCCACAGCTGACATAAAAAACACACCATGAATGTGCAACTACCTTCTAGCTGCTAGAAGGCAAGTAATTGACCCTGCATTTGCAGTGCACAGTCCATGCCAACAATGGTCGCAGGGAGGTACACCTATTCTATGGTGTTGATTAGTAACAGGGTAGGAGGCACAGTTCACCATCCTTGCCCTGGCCACTGGAGGAACCTGTCCCGGTACTGAGAGGGTCTACTGGGCCTGCCAGGTTAGGGGACCCAGCACTGGGCCCCCAAACAGGACCAGATTCTTGGGGATAGTTTGCTATACTCTGCATAAATTCCACTGCCTGTCATTGCAAATGGAGCAGTGGGGCCTTTCCTCTCAATCTATGCTAATGCAGTGACATAAGTAGAGTTTGACAGTAAGGGTCCCATTGTGATAGGTCATAGTTACATTATTAGTCTGGTTGAAAAAGACACAATTCCATCTAGTATAACCAATAACAGGTGAAAAAAAATCATACAATCCCACCAACCCAATCCTATACCCACAGTTGATCCAGAGGAAAGAGAAAATCCCCAGCAAAACATGATCTAATTTGGTCCTGCAGCGGAAAAAGAATCCCTGGATCAACTTTGCCTATAATTGTCAGTACCCAGTTATATTATGTACATATAGGAAAGAATCCAGGCTGTTTTCAAAGCAATCTACTGAGCTGGACAGAACCAGCTTTTGAGAGAGTCTATTCCACATTTTCACAGTTCTTACTGTGAAATAACCTTTCCGTATTTGGAGATTACATCTCTTTTCCTCTAGATGTAAAGAAATCCCCAGAAGTCCCTCTGCTTGTTGCTGTAATTTGTAATTGATAAAATTACCTGGGGGGTGCCTGTAGCTTGCACCCCCCAGGGCCTCGTGGCCATTTTAACTGCTTAGCGACCGCCCCACGCAAATATACTGAGGCAGGGTGGCAGCTCTGTGCCAGATCATGTACCTAGTACGTGATCTGACACTTCTGAGTCTGGGGTGCGCCACTGGCGTCCTGCTCCCGCTGTGATTGGACACAGCGGGAGCCAATCAGCGCATCAGGTGGACTTGATGTCTGCCGGGACCCGCCAATCATTCGGGAAAGGAGCAGAACGATGGTAAACAAGTGTAGTACCCTCTACCTTAGGTAGGTGCTAGAGTTAGATTTTTGGCCAGTGCAGGTAAATTTAGGCAGGCCTAGCTGAAAACTAGGCCTGTTTTTTTTTATCTGGGAGCTGGAAAGTGGTTAAGTGTAGGCTGGTGACTCACAGGCAGTGTCACTTCTTAGTTACATCCCTCTGGCTTCGAGAAGATTCTGGAAGCAGAGAAGGGTAAGAAAGGTGCAGCAGTGTGGGGTGTGTTAATTAGCCCTGACCAATCCCCATCTAGGATTGGCAGGGGGCAGGCCTACTTAAATACCTTGGGCCAACTAGGGAGGAGTTGTTCGGGTGGAAGAACTGAGAGATGAAGACTGTCGGGCCTTGGAGGGAGCCCCCAGTCTGGGGGAGGGGGTGACCTTGGGCCAGGGCTCGGAGCTGTGAGGGAACCCCACACAACCCATGGAGTGTCCTGAACAGGAGCAGAAGAGGACAGGGGGGAACACTGCCAGGCAAGTCTTCAGGAGGGATCCACCAGGTGTCAGTAAGTGACAGGCACAGTCGAGAGAGCTGGGAGAGGCATACCGGATCGGACTGGGAGTCTAAGATGGATGTAGAGCCAGCGGGAGAGACTGTGATGTTACTGACGTTGAAGTCGGGCTGCTGCAGCCAGGAGGGCTGGCAGAGTCTGCACAGGACTGACTGGGGTCAGTAGTCCATCTCAATACAGCTATCACTAAAAACTTTTTCTATTGCTATTGGTTTCTACACCAAAGGGGCCCACGGTCCCTGCCAGCAAATGGCAAATCCCTGAAGTTGGGCTTAATTCAGAGTTGGGCCTAACCATGTGCTAGCTGTGCCAGGATTCAAGTATTGCACAGGAGAGAAAGACACAGTCTACAAAGAAGCGTTGTGCTGAAGGAGTCTGGAGCTTTAGAGCAGCCTTTCTCAACCAGTGTGCCGTGGCACACTGGTGTGCCGTCAGAGGTTCTCAGGTGTGCCGCGGGATCAGGGGAGAGAAGGGCTGTCAGATGAGCCCGATCTCCCGATCCACCGCCGAACTGTACATCGGCACTGTGAGAAGCTCCATCAACCTCAGCAAAGTGAAAGTAATGTGCAGGGGAGTGTGCTGTGCTCTCTGCTTCCCCCTACAGTGCAGTACCTGGCTGAATGAGGAAACTGGAAAGGTACTGTGCTTGAAGCTAGATTCATTTTAAAAGGGCTTTATACATGTGTTTGTGTGTGTGTGTGCATGTGAGTGTCTGACTGTCTGTCTGTGTGTGTGTGTGTGCATGTGTGTACATGTGTCTGTATGTGTGTTTGTACATGTGTGTGTGTGCATGTGTATGTATGTGTCTGTATGTGTGTGTGTGTGTGTGTGCATGTGTCTGTATGTGTGTGTCTGTATGTGTGCATGTGTCTGTATGTGTGTGTGCATGTGTCTGGTATGTGTGTGCATATGTCTGTATGTGCGTGAGTATGTGAGTGTCTGTCTGTATGTGTGTGTGTACATCTGTATGTGTGTTTGTACATGTGTGTGTGTGCATGTGTCTGTATGTGTGTGTGCATGTGAGTGTCTGTCTGTATGTGTGTGTGTACGTCTGTATGTGTGTTTGTTCATGTGTGTGTGTGCGCATGTGTCTGTATGTGCGTGAGCATGTGAGTGTCTGTCTGTATGTGTGTGTGTACGTCTGTATGTGTGTTTGTACATGTGTGTGTGTGCATGTGTCTGTATGTGTGTGTGCATGTGAGTAACTGTCTGTATGTGTGTGTGTACATCTGTATGTGTGTTTGTTCATGTGTGTGTGTGCGCATGTGTCTGTATGTGTGTGTGTGTGCATGTGAGTGTCTGTCTGTATGTGTGTCTGTATGTGTGTTTGTACATGTGTGTGTGTGCATGTGTCTGTATGTGTGTCTGTATGTGTGTGTGCATGTGTCTGTATGTGCGTCTGTATGTGTGTGTGCATGTGTCTGTCTGTATGTGTGTGTGTCTGTATGTGTGTTTGTACATGTGTGTGTGCATGTGTCTGTATGTGTGTCTGTATGTGTGTGCATGTATCTGCATGTGTGTGTGCACGTGTCTGCATGTGCGTATGTACAAGTGTCTGTATGTATGTGTTTGTATGCGTGTGTGCATGTGTATGAGTCTGTATATGTGTGTGTGTGTGTGTGTGTGTATGTTACTTTTAATCCTGACACCCCCCCCATTCCTGTACCATCAGAACTGCTTTTGTAGGTCTTGTTTGTGATAGCAGCAAGGACTACTTCTCCTCTGAAAAGCAACCTATGCACAGATCGCTTTTCAGAGGCATTTGACAGGCGGTAAAGAGGCATTATGTTGCCTCCTCACCACCTGTTTTAATGCAGCATCACTACACCGCAACCGTGCAATGTACACAGTTGCAGGGTAGTTGCAGTTCAGCCCCATTCACCCTGGGTATACCTCCAGCTGCAGCCACAACATGTGTACACCCCCAGCTGTTTTCTCTGCAGCTAAAGGGAAAGAATTTGGGGGTGGTAAAAACAGCTTAACCATCTGCTTTTACCACCCCTCCAACCCGACATGTGAACAAGCCCTTGGTTCACATCTGTGTTACTGCATGCTGTGTGTAGTGCAGCCCATTCATTTCAATGGGCTTCCCTAACCACAAAAATTCAGGGAAGGAAATCCCCAACCTTTTTTTTTTTTTAAATTGCACTGCACCAAAAGCACCCCACATTTTCCAATGTGTAAGGTACCATTAAGAATTAATGGCACCCCTAAAGAGCAGAGCATTCTTCTCTGTTAAAAAAAAAAAAAAAGAGCAGAGCATTTGTCTGTGTGTCAGGAACGAGTGCGATTTTGCGCATGTTCCGCGACACACAGTAACGTGAACTAAGCCTTGGACTGGGGTGCCTCAAGACTGAAAATACTTTTTAAGGGTGCCCCGACTGGAAAAAGGTTGAGAAACACTGCTTTAGAGTATGTAAATAGAGGTGTGCTGAAGTAATTGAAAAAATCCGGACAGCCACACTCCAGGAAGATGTATTTCAAAAGTTGTTTATTATAATAAATTCTTGAGCATACAGCATACAAAGCACTGTGGCAGAAAGTACAGGCAATCAGCTAACGCGTTTCGCGCTTATCCCAAGCGCTTACTCATAGCTCATATAATAAACAACTTTTGAAATACATCTTCCTGGAGTGCGGCTGTCCGGATTTTCTCATTTACTTCAGCATGACTCAGCATTAGCCAGCACCTGGGGCTCTTTATCCTGAGAGACAACTGAGTTGATACCTGGAAGTGGATCTATGCCTGTGCGGTGAGAATTTCTCCAGTATGTAAATAGATAATAATTTTATTGTTTAATACTATTGATTCTGGGCATCCCATAATCCCTTTAGCCCATCCAAGTTTATTCCCTCAATAAAACAAAAAAAAACAAAGCTGATGGACTGTTCATTGTCTGGAAGTAAATGCCAGGCTGGACAGTGTGACAGGTGGAACTACTACACTCAGCGGCCCCACGGGGGTACTGCTACACAAGGCAGACTGTCATCGTATCAGTAGGGAAGGTATTGATCCTGTATTAATGATATGCAGGAACACGGATCACTGCCTTCCCATAGAACAAGCCCTTCCCAGCCAACGTCATTAGTACAGTGACAGTGCATATTTTTAGCACTGGCGACTGTATTGATGTCACTGGTTCCCAAAACAGTATAACTTAATGTCCGATTTGTCCCCCGCAATGTTACAGTCCCGCTATAAATCGCTTATCGCTGCCATTACAAGTAAAAAAATAAATAAAAATTCCATAAAAACATCCCAAAGTTTGTTTGTTTTTTATCAAAAATACGTAGCAGAGTACATATTGGCCTAAATTTACGAAGACATTTGATTTTTTACATTTTTTTTTTGGATATGTTTTATAGCAGAAAGTAAAAAATATTGTTGTACTTTTTTTGTTTATAGCGCAAAAAATAAAAACGGCAGAGGTGATCAAAAGAAAGCTCTATTTGAGGGGAAAAGGGACATCAATTTTATTTGGGTACAGTGTAGCACGACCGCTCAATTACCAGTTAAATTAACGCAGTGCCGTATTGCAAAAAATGGTCTGGTCATGAAGGGGGGGGGGGGGGGGGATTTCTGGAGCTGAAGTGGTTAGGAAACAGAATTAACCAGAATTAACAGAATTAACCATTAAATATTTGCCCTAGAATGGGCATGTATTTGCCCTTAAATGGTCTTGTATGCAATTTACCCTCTGCTCTGTCCTTTCAACACAACCACTACTGTACTAGTTCAACCTAAACAGGACTAACCGAAAAACTACAGCAGGCCTATAATATCACGTGATGTGTCACGTGACTGTATTTGGCGTGTAGGTGTAGTCTTCAAGTACTGCATTTTCTTACTATGTAGAATTAAGAGAAAAAGCACTAAATATTGATGCGTTTGCAGAGTCTTTTCTCTATGTCCTCATATCATTTGGCTTTATGAAGGACTGGTGACATATTCCCTCATATCACACATAGCAGGTGATTTTAAAATTGAGTCCACAGAGAACATTATGCGGAATAATCACCACACTTCAGGGTGCACAACTTATTTCTTGCAATCTAAATGCATGAATTGTGTTTCCTTAGACACTTGGAAAACAAAGAAGTCTTTCAGTTTTCAAGGAATCCGCTGAGCTCTGACTTCAGATTGTGATGTGGATAGAAAAAGCATTGAGAATTTGACTTTCCGGGGCATCTTTTCTTAATGTTGTGATAGGTTTTAATCCTTTGTCTTCTTTATGCTATCAAAAATTGGTGGGGGTAGTATTTCGCAGGCTCTACAATGGCAGTACTTCTGAATATTAAGAATGCTGTTATTGCAGGCGTGTTCTTGAGTTGCTGTATACAAAGGGGAACAATTAGATCATTTGCACATTTAAAAGCAGCTTATTTGTTGTATTTAAAAAATAGGAGAACCCAATCTCCCATAGTGTGATGGGACTTTGGAGGATGTGAGGTTGTCACTGAGGTAAGCACACGGAATCTGATGGTTAAATCATCATTTTATTACAGAATTCATAAATAATTCCATAAATGATTAACAAATAATACACTAAGCTGCTTGTGGCAATTGCCAATAACAATACTTAGATCTTATTGAAAACTTGAGGATGCTGGTGCATGGAATATTCCGACACGTTTGGCAAAGACACAAATCTGCTTCTTCTGGGCAACTCTACATGCATCTAGATTTTTCAATCAGATTACAAAAAACATCATTATAATCACATTTATATCCCTTTCAATTACCTTTTTCTCCAAAAGCATATAAAATATAATAACATTGACGTAAGGGCTTAACAATTGCAAAATATTAACTGTGTGTAGCCTACAGCATTGCGAAGAAGAATCAGACCATCATCTGGCAACCGGTCAATAGTGTCAGAGCTATTAGGCTAGTCTGGTGGACATCGGATCGTGGCCAAGGCAGAAGGCAGACATCACCCGGTAAATACCTACAATAATTTTAGTACATCATTCTGGTATTGTAGGTATTTACCAGGTGATGTCTGCCTCCTGCCTTGGCCACGATCCGATGTCCACCAGACTAGGCTAGCTCTGATACTATTGACCGGTTGCTGGATGATGGTCTGATTCTTCCTTACGATGCTGTAGGCCAGTGGCGGTGCGTCCATAAGATGCTGCCTCCTCTCTCCTGCCACCCCCCTAGCACCAATAGATAGACTCATGCATTGCATTAATCTATCTATGGCCGCCGCTGCCACCCCCTATTCAGACACCCGGCCCCTTTTCGGGCGCTGGGCTCGTGAATTACAGCGGCGGGGGGGGGGGGTGTTTTTGAAGCACCTGATTAGAGCCATAGGCTCTAATAGGCGTAAAAAAAAAAGGTGACCTGCGAGCGCCATGCTGGTTGCTCGCAGGTCACTCAGTTGTTCTAAAAAAGCAAATGAATATTTGCTTTCCTAACACCAAACCGCCTCTCAGCCAATCAGGTGCTCAGATCTCTTACCCATCACCTGATTGGCTGAAACGACAGGTGCTGTGATTGGATGCCTACCAGGTGTCCAATCATAGCAGAGGACGGGAAGAGAGGATGGGAGAGGACATCAAGGAGCATCGAGGAGCTGTCTCACCGAGAGACGTTAAGTGCAGACGACGGGTGGGGGGCACACTGGCAGCATTTGATATGGCACAGTGGGAACATTTGATGGGGCACAGTGGGAGCATTTGCTGGGGCACAATGGGAGCATTTGATGGGCACAGTGGGAGCATTTGATGGGACACAGTGGGAGAATTTGTTATGGCACAGTGGGAGCATTTGATATGGCACAGTGGGAGCATTTGATATGGCACAGTGGCTGTGTTTGATGGGCACAGTGGGAGCATTTGATATGGCACAGTGGCTGTGTTTGATGGGCACAGTGGGAGCATTTGATATGGCACAGTGGCTGTGTTTGATGGGCACAGTGGGAGTATTTGATATGGCACTGTGGCTGCATTTGATGGGCACAGTGGCCGCGTTTGATGGCACAGTGGCTGCATTTGATGGCACAGTGGTGGCAATTGATGGGCACAGTGGCTGCGTTTGATGGCACATTGGCTGGGTTTGATGGTACAGTGGTGGCAATTGATGGGCACAGTGGCTGCGTTTGATGGCACAGTGGCTGTGTTTGATGGTACAGTGGCTGGGTTTGATGGTACAGTGGGGGCAATTGATGGGCACAGTGGCTGCGTTTGATGGCACAGTGGCTGTGTTTGATGGTACAGTGGCGGCAATTGATGGGCACAGTGGCTGCATTTGATGGCACAGTGGCTGCGTTTGATGGTACATTAGCTGTGTTTGATGGCACAGTGGCGGCAATTGATGGGCACAGTGACTGCGTTTGATGGTACAGTGCCGGCAATTGATGGGCACAGTGGCTGCGATTGATAGCACAGTGAGGCTGCAATTGATGGGTTTTTTCAACATTTTTCAGTTTGTTTGCGCCCCCCCAAAAATTTGGAGCACCAGCCACCACTGCTGTAGGCTACACACAGTTAATATTTTGCAATTGGTGAGCACTTATGTCAATGCTATTATATTATATATTCTTTTTGAGAAATGTGAAAAAAAAGTAATTGAAAATGATATAAATGGGATTATAATGATGGTTTTTGTAATCTGATTGCTAAATCTAGATGCATGTAGAGTTGCCCAGAAGAAGCAGACTTGTGTCTTTGCCAAACGCGTCAGAATACTCAATGCACCAGCATCCTCAAGTTTTTATTAAGATCCAAGTATTGTTATTGACAATTGCCATATGAAGCTTAGTGTATTATTTGTTAATCGTTTATGATACTATTTATGAATTCTGTGATAAAATAATCATTTTTAACCATCATATTCTCGTGTGCTTATCTCAATGACAACCTCACATCCTCCAAAGTCCCATCACACTATGGGAGATTGGGTTCTACTATTTTTTTAAATATACCTTATAGGGATGTGGATATGACTAGTTGTCCCTAGAAAGGGTCTAACAACTTTATACAGTTTCTCTCAAAAGTGAGTACACCCCTCACATTTTTGTAAATATTTTATTATATCTTTTCATGTGACAACACTGAAGAAATTACACTTTGCTACAATGTAAAGTAGTGAGTGTACAACTTGTATAACAGTGTAAATTTGCTGACCCCTCAAAATACCTCAGCACACAGCCATTAATGTCTAAACCACTGGCAACAAAAGTGAGTACACCCCTAAGTGGGAATGTCCAAATTGGGCCCAATTAGCCATTTCCCCTCCCCAGTGTCATGTGACTTGTTAGTGTTACAAGGTCTCAGGTGTGAATGGGGAGCAGGTGTGTTAAATTTGGTGTTATCGCTCTCACTCTAATGCCCCATACACACGGTCAGACTTTGTTCGGACATTCCGACAACAAAATCCTAGGATGTTGGCTCAAACTTGTCTTGCATACACACGGTTACACGAAGTTGTCGGAAAATCCGATCATTCTAAACGCGGTGACGTAAAACACGTACGTCGGGACTATAAACGGGACAGTGGCCAATAGCTTTCATCTCTTTATTTATTCTGAGCATGCGTGCCACTTTGTCCGTCGGATTTGTGTACACACGATCGGAATTTTCAAAATTATATAGCCTGCTCTCAAACTTTGTGTGTTGGAAAATCCAATGGAAAATTTGTGATGGAGCCTACACACGGTCGGAATTTCCGACAACAAGGTCCTATCACACATTTTCCGTCGGAAAATCCGACCGTGTGTACGGGGCATCATACTGGTCACTGGAAGTTCAACATGGCACCTCATGGCAAAGAACTCTCTGAGGATCTGAAAAAAAGAATTGTTGCTCTACATAAAGATGGCCTAGGCTATAAGAAGATTGCCAAGACCCTGAAACTGAGCTGCAGCCCGGTGGCCAAGACCATACAGCGGTTTAACAGGAGAGATTCTACTCAGGACAGGCCTCGCCATGGTCGACCAAAGAAGTTGAGTGCACGTGCTCAGCGTCATATCCAGAGGTTGTCTTTGGGAAATAGACTTATGAGTGCTGCCAACATTGCTGCAGAGGTTGAAGGGGTGGGATCTCAGCCTGTCAGTGCTCAGACCATATGCCGCACACTGCATCAAATTGGTCTGCAAGGCTGTCTTCTTCTAAAGGTGATGCACAAGAAAGCCTGCAAACAGTTTGCTGAAGACAAGCAGACTAAAGACATGGATTACTGGAACCATGCCCTGATGAGACCAAGATAAACGTAATTTGTTCAGATGGTGTCAGGCGTGTGTGGTGGCAACCAGGTGAGCGGTGCAAAGACAAACGTGTCTTGCCTACAGTCAAGCATGGTGGCGGGCGTGTCATGGTCTGGGGCTGCATGAGTGCTGCTGGCACTGGGGAGCTACAGTTCATTGAGGGAACCATGAATGCTAACATGTACTGTGACATACTGAAACAGAGACTGGGCTGCAGGGCAGTATTCCAACATGATAATGACCCAAAACACACCTCCAAGACGACCAGTGCCTTGCTAAAGGAACTGAGGGTAAAGGTAAAGTGTCATTACCGTAGTACAGTGACAGTGTATAATATTATCACTGATCACTGTGTAAATGTCCCTGGTGATGTCAGTGGCAGTTAGTCAGTTCCCCCCAGCATCAGTTTGTGTCAAATTGCCTGCTGCACTATAGCAGGCCAAGCATGTCTCCAGACCTAAACCCTATTGAGCATCTGTGGGGCATCCTTAAACGGAAGGTGGAGGAGCGCAAGGTCTCTAACTTCTACCAGCTCCTTGATGTCGTCACAGAGGAGTGGAAGAGGACACCAGCGGCGACCTGTGAAGCTCTGGTGAACTCTATGCCCAAGAGGGTTAAGGCAGTGCTGGAAAATAATGGTGGTCACACAAAATATTGACACTTCGGGCCCAATTTGGACATTTTCACTTAGGGGTGTACTCACTTTTGTTGCCAGCACTTTAGACATTAACGGCTGTGTGTTGATTTATTTTGAGGGGACAGCAAATTTACACTGTTATACTAGATGTACACTCACTACTAGGGTTGTCCCGATACCACTTTTTTAGGACCGAGTACAAGTACCAATACTCTTCTTCAAGTACTCGCCGATACCGATTATAGATACTTTTTTTTTTAATGTCACGTGACAGTGTTTTTTTGTTTTTTGTTTTTTTTACAATGCTTTCTTTTTTTTCTTTTTTTTTTAGGGGGGGGGGGGGGGGTGGACGGTGTCTGTGTGTTTTTTATTTACATTTTTATTATTTTTTACAATAATATTTTTTTTATTATTTATTGCAATACTTTGTGTTTTTTTTTTTAAATCAGCCCTGTTGGGGGGCTTTGGTGAGATATCAGGGGTCTTAACAGACCCCTGATATATCCCCCTTGAGACAGAGAAAGAGACCAAGGATAGAGATTTCCTAGTCCCTTTCTCTGCAGCCTCAGCTGCACTGAAAATGAATGGAGAGAAGACAGCAGCTCCTCTCCATTCATAAACTGAGACATCGTAATCACAGGAGGTTACAATGTTTCAGTTATGTGAATGGACAGAGTCAGCTGACTCTGTCCATACAGAAAAGGAAGAGTACAAGTACTTGGGCAAATGCTCGGTATCGGACTGCCACCCCACAACACCGATCTAGGTAAAGAGTCTCTGACGGAGATGTGATCAGCCGTGTCCAATCACGGCTGATCACAATGTAAATAGGAAGAGCCGGTGATCGGCTTTTCCTCACTCGTGTCTGACAGACGCGAGTAGAGGAGAGCTGATCGACTGCTCTCCTGACAGGGGGGGTCTGTGCTGATTGTTTATCAGCACAGCCCCCCCTCGGATCCCACCCAGGACCACCAGGGAAGCCATCCACACTGGACCACCAGGTATTTCCCCTAGACCCCCAGGGAAATACTAATCTGTGCCCAGGCAGCTGCCAATCAGTGCCCACTCACAATGCCTACCACTGCCAGTGCCACCAGGGATGCCTATCAGTGCCGCGTATCAGTGCCACGTATCAGTGCCCATCAGTGCCACATATCAGTGCCCAGCAGTGCCGCCTATCAGTGCCCATCAGTGCCACCCATAAGAACCCATCTTTGCAGCCTTTCAGTGCCCATCAGTGTCACCTA
The DNA here is from genome assembly GCA_037952835.1 of Lithobates septentrionalis. Classification (NCBI taxonomy): domain Eukaryota; kingdom Metazoa; phylum Chordata; class Amphibia; order Anura; family Ranidae; genus Lithobates; species Lithobates septentrionalis. Next base: position 1,703,864 of record JBBDGP010000203.1, on the reverse strand, counting down.
TCAGTGCCCATCAGTGCTGCATATCAGTGCCACCCATGAGTGCCCATCAGTGCTGCATATCAGTGCCACCCATCAGTGCCGCCTACCAGTGCCCATCAGTGCCGCATATCAGTGCCCATTAGTGCCCGCTCATTGGTGCCACCCATCAGTGCTGCCTACCAGTGCCCATCAGTGCCGCTTATCAGTGCCGCCTTATCAGTGCCCATCAGTGAAAGAGAAAACGTACTTATTTACAAATTTTTTTTAACACAAAAGCAAAACTTTTATTTTTTTCAAAATTTTTGGTCTTTTTTGATTTGTTTAGCAAAAAATAAAAAACGGCAGAGGTGATCAAATACCACCAAAATAAAGCTCTATTTGTGGGAACAAAATAAAAAAAATGTAGTTTGGGTACAGTGTTGGATGACCGCGCAATTGTCATTCAAACTGCGACAGCGCTGAAAGCTGAAAATTGGTCTAGGCAGGAAGGTGTATAAGTGCCCGGTATTGAAGTGTTTAAAGAAACAAGATACCCCATTGGTCTGCAATAAATGCTTCTCCCTGCCTGTCAGCTGTAATGTATACTGAGCCACTCATGTGTAGCTCAGTGTACAATTATGGCACCCCCCCCCCCCCTCTCTACCGTGATAAAGTCACTTTTGTGTGAATGTATGGGTGTGACATAATCGCAGTCTAGCCATTCAAGAGGTTGAACAGACTCAACATGTTTGTTTCCATTTTGTAACTAATTAATATTTTTTTCCCACTGATTTGTTGCTGTATTGTCACAGCTGCTTGTTTATTGCATGAGTATTATAACGGATGGCCATTTTTTTTTTTTTTTGCCCTCATGTCTATTTTTGGCACATTCACTATATTACCAAAAGTATTGGGATGCCTATCTTTACACACACATGAACTTTAATGGCATCCCAGTCTTAGTCCATAGAGTTCAATATTGAGTTGGCCCACCCTTTGCAGCTATAACAACTTCAACTCTGCTGGTCAGGCTGTCCACAAGGTTTAGGAGTGTGTCTATGGGAATGTTTGACCATTCTTCCAGAAGCGCATTTGTGAGGTCAGGCACTCATGTTGGATGAGAAGGCCTGGCTCACAGTCTCTGCTCTAATTCATCCCAAAGGTGTTCTGTCGGGTTGAGGTCAGGACTCTGTGCAGGCCAGTCAAGTTCCTCCACCCTAAACTCACTCGCCCATGTCTTTATGGACCTTGCTTTGTGCACTGGTGCGCAGTCATGTTGGAACAGGAAAGGGGCCATCACCAAACTGTTCCCACAAAGTTGGGGGCATGAAATTGTCCAAAATGTCTTGATATGCTGGTGCCTTAAGACCCCTTTCACACTGGGGCGCTTTTCAAGTATTTTAGCTCTAAAAATAGGGCCTGTAAAGCGCCTGAAAAGCGCCTCTCAAGCCTCCCTAGTGTGAAAGCCCAAGTACTTTCACACTTGGGTGGTGCACTTGCAGTCCTCCAAGCAGCGTCTTTGGGGCGGTGTGGGAGCGGTGTATACACCGCTCCTCTTGCCATTGAAATCGATGGGCGGCGCTGCCAAAGCGCATCAGCAACAGTGCTTTTCGGGCGCTTTTAACCTATTGTTAACCCCTTCTTTGGGGATAAAAACGCCCCGCTCCCGGCCGCACAACGCCACTAAAATGAGCGGTACTTTACCGCTAGCGCGGGGCAGTGTTCAGTGTGAAAATAGCCTAAGAGTTCCCTTCCCTGGAACTAAGAGGCAAAGCCCAACCCCTGAAAAAAAAAAACCCACACCATAATCCCCCCTCCACCAAATGATTTGGACCAGTGCACAAAGCAAGATCCATAAAGACATGGCTGAGTTTGGTGTGGAGGAACTTGAGTGGCCTGACCTCAACCCCAAGAATGGTAAAACATTTCCATAGACACACTCCTAAACCTTGTGGACAGCCTTCCCTGAAGAGTTGAAGCTGTTATAGCTGCAAATGGTTGGCCAACTCAATATTGAACCCTACAGACTAAGACCGGGATGCCATTAAAGTTCATGTGCGTGTAAAGGCAGGTGCCCCAATACTTTTGACAATATAGTGTATGTTGTCACAATTGCCAACTTCTTGTCTGTGGGTCACAGTTGACAAATTCTTGCCTATGTACTGTATTGTAATGATAAAGTGAGCATATTGTCATGATTCCTTGTTTCTTGTCTGCCTTTTGCTACAATTGCTCACGCAATGCGTAGGAGCAAGTTCTCACACAATTTGGAATCCTCGGCATTCTCATGATCCCGTGAGAAGGCTTGTGACATCACACTTGCCTAGGTGTTGTGGGTGGAAGCCAGGGTGTAAGGTGACTATTTTTTTTTTTAACTTTTCTCCTAATCTGCTTTTTTTAAAGTGGTATTTTTACATTGGAAGGTTCAGGGTCTAACGAATTAGCAGAACTTTTATGAAGGTTTAGTTTAAGTGTTTGGATTTTTTAAACACAATTTAAGCATAGAAGTTGTAATGAAGGTAAAAGTCCTTATACAAATTCCTTTCCCGCAAGCGAAACACATGTAGTAGGAGCAGAGGGAGGATTGCTGAGTGTGCTGGCCAGCAATGCTTGGGCTGCCATCTAGTAGCTCCCTCTGGCTCCTGTCACAGAACCATCCTGAGCTCAGCAGGCTACGCTTCTTGCCATCCTCCTCTCATCACTGAACATACACCAGTTCTTCTGCCTTTACCTTCACAGACATTTCACAGCCTCAGGTAGTGAATATTGCTGCAAGGAGCTGAAAGAAAGCAGTGACATTTCTGCTGAGAGTGTATACATCTGAGGTACATAGCTAATGATTTCTACAAATATACACTACTAAAATATGAGGAAAAGGTGTAACAAGCAATCTCCAGGTTAACAGATTCCTGTAGGTACAGCAATATTTGGATATGTGTATGGTAGGCAGTTGGGTATTGAATGCTTATAGTGCAATTCCACTTATGCAGCCAAATTCGGATAGCACCTACATTACTAGTAAAAAAAACAAAAATAATAAAAATGCCATAAATCTATCCCCTATTTTGTAGCTGCTATAACTTTTGTGCAAACCAATCAATACACGCTTATTGGAATTTTTTTTATCAAAAATATGAAGCAGAATACAAATTGGCCTAAATTGATGAATAAATTTGTTTTTTTATATATTTTTTTGGGATATGTGTTATAGCAAAAAGTAAAAAAAATATATATTTTGTCAAAATTGTAAGTCTTTTTTTGTTTATAGCGTAAAAAAAAAACCCGCAGACGCGATCAAATACCACCAAAAGAAAGCTCTATTTGTGGAAAAAAAAGGACATAAATGTTATTTGGGTACAGTGTTGCACGATCGTGCAATTGTCGGTTAAAGTAACACAGTGCTGTATCGCAAAAAATGGCCTGGTCATTAACCGCTTCAGCCCCGGAAGATTTGGCTGCTGAATGACCAGGCCATTTTTAGCGATTCGCCACTGCGTCGCTTTAACTGACAAGTGCGCAGTCGTGCGGCGTTGCACCCAAACAAAATTGATGTCCTTTTTCCCCCACAAATAGAGCTTTCTTTTGGTTATTTGATCATCTCTGCGGTTTTTATTTTTTGCGCTATAAACAAAAAAAGAGCGTCAATTTTGAAAAAAAACACAATATTTTGTACTTTTTGCTATAATAAATATCCCCATTTTTTTTTTGTTTAAAAAGCTATTTTTTTCTCAGTTTAGGCCGATATGTATTCCTCTACATATTTTTGGTAATAAAAATCGCAATAAGTGTATATTGATTGGTTTGCGTAAAGGTTATAGTGTCTACAAATAAGGGGATAGGGGATAGATTTGTAGCATTTTTATAGCATTTTTATTATTATTATTTTTTTTACTAGTAAGGGCGGCGATCTGCAATTTTTATTGGGACTGCAACACTATGGCGGACACATCGGACACTTTTGACACATTTTTGGGACCATTGGCATTTATACAGCGATCAGTGATATAAAAATGCACTGATTACTGTAAAAATGACACTGGCAGGGAAGGGGTTAAACACTAGGGGGCGATCAAGGGGTTAACTGTGTTCCCTCTCTGTGTTCTAACTGAAGGGGGGATGGGACTGTCTAAGGGAGATGACAAATCGCTGTTCATACTTTGTATGAAGAGACGATCAGTCTCTTCTCCCCTCAGAAAACTGGAAACTGTGTTTTTACACACAAAGATCCCGATTCTCAGTGTACCACGAGCAATCGGGGGAGCCCGGCGGTCATCGCGACTGCCGAGCGCTTGCATCGGCTCCGCGCGCGCCCCTAGTGGCCACAGGGTGAAGTGACCTTACATAACGTCGTTTCACCCAGCCGTGCCATTCTGCCACAGTAAAACTGCAAGGGCTGATCGGCAAGTGGGTAAGGGTGTAAATCCATCCGGGGCTGAAGAGGTTAAGGAGGTAAGTTTTAATATTTATTCTATTATTGCTATTTTTAAAAATAATTGTTAAATCCACTGCTTTCTGATCAAACCAATATTCCATGAGCTGTAGACCTAAAAATTTTTTCAGGGGTTCCCCAAGATCTCAAACTTTTTGCCAAGGGTTCCTCCATGGTTAAAAGTTTGAGATACCCTCATTTAAACATTAAGAAATATATATTTATTTCAGGTACTTATATAGCAAATGTATGCAAAACATTAGATACTGTATATATTGTACATTCACATCGGTCCCTGCCCTCAAGGAGCTTACAGTCTAAGCTCCCTCATATACATACATATACTAGGGCCAATTTAGACAGGAGCCAATTAACCTTTGTTGTGCAGGTCTTTGGAGTGTGGGAGAAAACCCACGCAGGCACAGGGAGAACATGCAAACTCCAAGCAGGTAGTGCCGTGGTTGGGATGTGAACTGATGACCCTAGGTGCTAAACAAAAAAAATATTTTTCTAAGCACAATGTGTGAATGGGAACACATACCAAACATACTGCATAGTTGGGTTTTCTCAAATTTGTCTTCAAAAGTAGAAATACGCTTTAAAGAATGTAAATGTTTGCTGTGTATAGGCCCATTTACAGTTACATAGTTACATAGTAGGTGAGGTTGCAAAAAGACACAAGTCCATCAAGTCCAACCTATGTGTATGATTATATGTCAGTATTACATTGTATATCTCTGTATGTTGCAGTCATTCAGGTGCTTATCTAATATAGTTTCTTGAAACTAATGATGCTCCCCGCTGAGACCACCGCCTCTGGAAGGGAATTCCACATTCTTGCCACTCTTATGCCCCGTACACATGGTCGGGCTCTGTTCGGACATTCCGACAACAAAATCCTAGGATTTTTTCCAACGGATGTTGGCTCAAACTTGTCTTGCATACACACAAGCACACAAAGTTGTAGGAAAATCCGATCATTCTGAACGCGGCAGGGGCGTAACTACCACCATAGCGACCCATGCGGGCGCTATGGGGCCCGCAGCCGAGTAGGGCCCAGTGAGGATAAGAGCACCGCCGGCACAGTCTCCCAGCCAGAGGAAGAGAGAGGAAAGGAAGAGGCGAGCTGTCCGTATCAACAGAGTGCTGAATTGCCCAATGTAAGAGCTTTCATTAGAACTTCCAGTGTTCCCAGGGCTCACGTCACATAGCTCCACCTTTTGGCCCGGTGCCTTTGATAGACAGAACGCCGATCCAATGCGGGACATGTGACGTCATCAAAGGTGCCGGGCCAGGAGGTGGGGCTATGTGACGATGAGCCCGGGAAGACAGGAAATTCAAATGAAAGCTATTACAGCGGGCAATCCCACTCTCTGCTTATCCGGGTGGCTTGCCACTTCCTCTGCATAGGTGGGGCTGTATGGTGCACAGGCAGACCAGGCTGTATTGGGCACAGGTCACGCTGTATGGGGCACAGGTCACGCTGTATGGGGCACAGGTCACGCTGCATTGGGCACAGGTCACGCTGTATGTGGCACAGGTCACGCTGCATTGACACTAGGGCAGCTGTGGGGGGGGGGTTGCTGTTTGCAGGGGGGCCCCATACAACATTTTGCTATGGGGCCCTGCTATTTCTAGTTACGCCCCTGGAACGCGGTGACGTAAAACACGTACGTCGGGACTATAAACGGGGCAGTGGCCAATAGCTTTCATCTCTTTATTTATTCTGAGCATGCGTGGCACTTTGTTTGTCGGATTTGTGTACACACGATCGGAATTTCTGACAACGGATTTTGTTGTGGGAAAATTTTATATCCTGCTCTCAAACTTTGTGTGTCGGAAAATCCGCGTACACACGGTCGGATTTTCCGACGGAAAATGTGTGATAGGACCTTGTTGTCGGAAATTCCGACCGTGTGTAGGCTCCATCACACATTTTCCGTCGGATTTTCTGACACACAAAGTTTGAGAGCAGGATATAAAATTTTCCGACAACAAAAAGCGTTGTCGGAAATTCCGATCGTGTGTACACAAATCCGACGGACAAAGTGCCACACATACTCAGAATAAATAAAGAGATGAAAGCTATTGGCCACTGCCCCGTTTATAGTCCCGACGTACGTGTTTTACGTCACCGCGTTCAGAATGATCGGATTTTCCGACAACTTTGTGTGACCGTGTGTATGCAAGACAAGTTTGAGCCAACACCCGTCGGAAAAAATCCTAGGATTTTGTTGTCGGAATGTCCGAACAAAGTCCGACCGTGGGTACGGGGCATTACAGTAAAGAACCCTCTATTTTAAGGTTAATCCTCTTTTCTTCTAATTTTAATGAGTGGCCACGAGTCTTGTTAACCACTTGACGACCGCCTCACGCCGATGTACGTCGGCAAGGTGGCACGGACAGGCAAAATGTACGTGATTTGCCTTTCGCGGGTGAGGGGTCCGATCGGACCCCCCCCCCCGGTGCCCGAGGTGGTCGTGTTTTGTTCCCTGGCCATCGGAGGTGAGGGGGAGGCCATCCGTTCGTGGCCCCCCCCCCTCGCGATCGCCGCCGGCCAATGGGAACATTCCTTTGCTGCTGTATGCTAAACAGCAGCAAAGGAAATGATGTCATCTCTCCTCGGCTCGGTAGTTTCCGTTCCAGAGCCGAGGAGAGAAGACATCAATGTGAGTGCACCAACACTACACACACAGTAGAACATGCCAGGTACACAAAACACCCCGATCCCCCCCCCGATCGCCCCCCGATCACCCCCCAATCACCCCCCCGTCACAAACTGACACCAAGCAGGTTTTTTTTTTTTTCTGATACTGTATTGGTGTCAGTTTGTGACAGTTACAGTGTTAGGACAGTTACTGTTAGCCCCCTTTAGGTCTAGGGTACCCCCCTAAACCCCCCTAATAAAGTTTTAACCCCTTGATCACCCCCCGTCACCAGTGTCACTAAGCGATCATTTTTCTGATCGCTGTATTAGTGTCGCTGGTGACGCTAGTTAGGGACGTAAATATTTAGGTTCGCCGTCAGCGTTTTATAGCAACAGGGACCCCCATATACTACCGAATAAATGTTTTAACCCCTTGATTGCCCCCTAGTTAACCCTTTCACCACTGATCACCGTATAAGTGTTACGGTTGACGCTGGTTAGTTCGTTTATTTTTTATAGTGTCAGGGTACCCGCCGTTTATTACCGAATAAAGGTTTAGCCCCCCGATCGCCCGGCGGTGATATGCGTCGCCCCAGGCAGCATCAGATTAGCGCCAGTACCGCTAACACCCACGCACGCAGCATACGCCTCCCTTAGTGGTATAGTATCTGATCGGATCAATATCTGATCCGATCAGATCTATACTAGTGTCCCCAGCAGTTTAGGGTTCCCAAAAACGCAGTGTTAGCGGGATCAGCCCAGATACCTGCTAGCACCTGCGTTTTGCCCCTCCGCCCAGCCCACCCAAGTGCAGTATCGATCAATCACTGACACTTACAAAACACTAAATGCATAACTGCAGCGTTCGCAGAGTCAGGCCTGATCCCTGTGATCGCTAACAGTTTTTTTGGTAGTATTTTGGTGAACTGGCAAGCACCAGCCCCAGGCAGCGTCAGGTTAGCGCCAGTACCGCTAACACCCACGCACGCAGCATACACCTCCCTTAGTGGTATAGTATCTGAACGGATCAATATCTGATCCGATCAGATCTATACTAGCGTCCCCAGCAGTTTAGGGTTCCCAAAAACGCAGTGTTAGCGGGATCAGTGCAGTGCAGTTCAAACTGGTGAGGTGGCAAGCACAAGTAGTGTCCCGCTGCCACCAAGAAGACAAACACAGGCCCGTCGTGCCCATAATGCCCTTCCTGCTGCATTCGCCAATCCTAATTGGGAACCCACCGCTTCTGCAGCGCCCGTACTTCCCCCATTCACATCCCCAACCAAATGCAGTCGGCTGCATGAGAAGCATTTTCTTTATGTCCTCCCGAGTACCCCTACCCAACAAACCCCCCCAAAAAAGATGTTGTGTCTGCAGCAAGCGCGGATATAGGCGTGACACCCGCTATTATTGTCCCTCCTGTCCTGACAATCCTGGTCTTTGCATTGGTGAATGTTTTGAACGCTACCATTCACTAGTTGAGTATTAGCGTAGGGTACAGCATTCCACAGACTAGGCACACTTTCACAGGGTCTCCCAAGATGCCATCGCATTTTGAGAGACCCGAACCTGGAACCGGTTACCGTTATAAAAGTTAGTTACAAAAAAAGTGCAAAAAAAAAAATATATATATATATATATATAAAATAAAAAAAATAGTTGTCGTTTTATTGTTCTCTCTCTCTCTATTCTCTCTATTGTTCTGCTCTTTTTTACTGTATTCTATTCTGCAATGTTTTATTGTTATTATTTTTTATCATGTTTGCTTTTCAGGTATGCAATTTTTTATACTTTACCGTTTACTGTGCTTTATTGTTAACCATTTTTTTGTCTTCAGGTACACCATTAACGACTTTGAGTGGTTATACCAGAATGATGCCTGCAGGTTTAGGTATCATCTTGGTATCATTCTTTTCAGCCAACGGTCGGCTTTCATGTAAAAGCAATCCTAGCGGCTAATTAGCCTCTAGACTGCTTTTACAAGCCGTGGGAGGGAATGCCCCCCCCTCCACCGTCTTCCGTGTTTTTCTCTGGCTCTCCTGTCTCAACAGGGAACCTGAGAATGCAGCCGGTGATTCAGCCAGCTGACCATAGAGCTGATCAGAGACCAGAGTGGCTCCAAACATCTCTATGGCCTAAGAAACCGGAAGCTACGAGCATTTTATGACTTAGATTTCGCCGGATGTAAATAGCGCCATTGGGAAATTGGGGAAGCATTTTATCACACCGATCTTGGTGTGGTCAGATGCTTTGAGGGCAGAGGAGAGATATAGGGTCTAATAGACCCCAATTTTTTCAAAAAAGAGTACCTGTCACTACCTATTGCTATCATAGGGGATATTTACATTCCCCGAGATAACAATAAAAATGATTAAAAAAAAAAAAAAAATGAAAGGAACAGTCTAAAAATAAGATAAAAAAGCAAAAAAATAATAAAGAAAAAAAAAAAAGCACCCCTGTCGCCCCCTGCTCTCGCGCTAAGGCTCATACTCACCATGCCTCTCAGCAAATAGCTTGGGGTGTCTACTTTCCAAAATGGGGTCATTTGGGGGGGTTTTGTGCCACCTGGGCATTCCATGGCCTCCGAAACTGTGATAGGCAGTGAAGAGTGAAATCAAAAATTTTCACCCTTAGAAATCCTGAAGGCGGTGATTGGATTTCGGGGCGCCGTACGCGGCTAGGCTCCCAAAAAGTCCCACACATGTGGTATCCCCATACTCAGGAGAAGCAGCTAAATGTATTTTGGGGTGCAATTCCACATATGCCCATGGCCTGTGTAAGCAATATATCATTTAGTGACAACTTTGTGCAAAAAAAAAAAGTGTCACTTTCCCGCAACTTGTGTCAAAATATAAAATATTCCATGGACTCAATATGCCTCTCAGCAAATAGCTTGGGGTGTCTACTTTCCAAAATGGGGTCATTTGGGGGGGGTTTTGTGCCACCTGGGCATTCCATGGCCTCCGAAACTGTGATAGGCAGTGAAGAGTGAAATCAAAAATTTACACCCTTAGAAATCCTGAAGGCGGTGATTGGTTTTCGGGGCCCCGTACGCGGCTAGGCTCCCAAAAAGTCCCACACATGTGGTATCCCCATACTCAGGAGAAGCAGCTGAATGTATTTTGGGGTGCAATTCCACATAGGCCCATGGCCTGTGTGAGCAATATATCATTTAGTGACAACTTTTTGTAAATATTTTTTTTACTTTTTTGTCATTATTCAATCACTTGGGACAAAAAAAATAAATATTCAATGGGTTCAACATGCCTCTCAGCAATTTCCTTGGGGTGTCTACTTTCCAAAATGGGGTCATTTGGGGGGGTTTTGTACTGCCCTGCCATTTTAGCACCTCAAGAAATGACATAGACATAAACTAAAAGCTGTGTAAATTACAGAAAATGTACCCTAGTTTGTAGACGCTATAACTTTTGCGCAAACCAATAAATATACGCTTATTGACATTTTTTTTACCAAAGACATGTGACCGAATACATTTTGGCCTAAATGTATGACTAAAATTTAGTTTATTGGATTTTTTTTATAACAAAAAGTAGAAAATATCATTTTTTTTTCAAAATTTTCGGTCTTTTTACATTTATAGCGCAAAAAATAAAAACCGCAGAGGTGATCAAATACCATTGAAAGAAATCTCTATTTGTGGGAAGAAAAGGACGCAGATTTAATTTGGGTAAAGCATTGCATGACCGCGCAATTAGCAGTTAAAGCGACGCAGTGCCAAATTGGAAAAAGACCTCTGGTCCTTAGGCAGCTTAATGGTCCGGGGCTCAAGTGGTTAAACTCCCTTCCACAAAAAAGTTTTATCCCTATTGTGGGGTCACCAGTATGGTATTTGTATATTGAAACCATATCCCCTCTCAAGCGTCTCTTCTCCAGAGAGAATAAGTTCAGTGCTCGCAACCTTTCCTCATAACTAATATCCTCCAGACCCTTTATTAGCTTTGTTGCCCTTCTTTGCACTCACTCCATTTCCAGTACATCCTTCCTGAGGACTGGTGCCCAGAACTGGACAGCATACTCTAGATGCGGCCAGACCAGAGTCTTGTAGAGTGGGAGAATTATGGTTTTATTCCTGGAATTAATCCCCTTTTTAATGCATGCCAATATTCTTTGTTAGCAGCAGCTTGGCATTGCATGCTATTGCTGAGCCTATCATCTACTAGGACCCCCAGGTCCTTTTCCATCCTAGATTCCCCCAGAGGTTCTCCCCCCCAGTGTATATATTGCATTCATATTTTTACCACCCAAATGCATTATTTTACATTTTTCTACCTTGAACCTCATTTGTCGTGTAGTTGCCCACCCCATTAATTTGTTCAGATCTTTTTGCAAGGTTTCCACATCATGCTGAGAAGTTATAACCCTGCTTAGCTTAGTATGGTCCGCAGATACAGAGATTGAACTGTTTACTCCATCCCCCAGGTCGTTTATGAACAAATTAAACAGGATTGGTCCCAGCACAGAACCCTGGGGGACCCCACTACCCCTGACCATTCTGAGTACTCCCCATTTATCATCACCCTCTGAACTGGCCCTTGTAGCCCGTTTTCAATCCATGTACTCACCCTATGGTCCATGCCAAGAGACCTTATTTTGTACAGTAAACGTTTATGGGGAACTGTGTCAAATGCTTTTGCAAAATCCAGATATACCACTTCTATGGGTCTTCCGTTATCTATATTGCAACTCACCTCCTCTTAGAAGGTTAATAGAATGGTTTGGCAAGAACGATTCTTCATGAATCCATGCTGATTACTGCTAATGATACTGTTCTCATTACTAAAATCTTGTATATAGTCCCTTATCATTCCCTCCAAGCGTTTACATACTATTGATGTTAGGCTAACTGGCCTGTAATTCCCAGGGATGTATTTTGGGCCCTTTGGCTTTTCTCCAATCAGCTGGTACCATTCCAGTCAGTAGACTGTCAGTAAAAATTAGGAACAATGGTCTGGCAATTACTTGACTGAGTTCCCTAAGTACCCCCGGGTGCAAACCATCTGGTCCCGGTGAGTTATTAATCTTAAGTTTCCCAAGTCTAATTTTAATTCTGTCCTCTGTTAACCATGGAGGTGCTTCCTGTGATGTGTCATGAGGATAAACACTGCAGTTTTGGTTACTGAAGCCCCTCAATTCCCTCGTGAAGACTGAGGAGAAGAATAAATTCAATACCTTTGCCATCTCCCCATCCTTTATAACCAGATGTCCTTCCTCATTCTTTATGGGGCCAATATGGTCTGTCCTCACTTTTTACTGTTTACATACTTAAAGAATTTCTTGGGATTTTTTTTGCTCTCCTCCGCTATGTGTCTTTCATGTTCTATTTTAGCCGTCCTTATTGCACCCTTACATTTCTTGTTGCATTTTTTATAAAGTCTGAATGCTGATGATGATCCCTCAACCCTGTATTTTTTGAAGGCCTTCTCCTTTGCTTTTATATGCATTTTTACATTGGAGTTAAGCCATCCAGGACTTTTGTTCGCTCTTTTAAATTTAATACCCGGGGGCATGGCCAAGATGGTGGACTGAGCGGACGTGTGCTCTGAGCTCTCCCGGAGTGTGATCCTAAAAAACTATCCGTACTGTCCCGCTGCACCGCTTAAAGGCACTCTGAGCCTGTTGGATGTCTTCCAGAACCCCCAGCTACAAGAAGAGGGGTAAGAAGTTAAAGTTTCCTCCTAACATCCCAGAAGAGGACGGATCAACCCCTTGTTCTGCGGGATCTCCTGCGCGCCATAGCAATATGGCGTCACAGACGGACCACGAGGAGGATCCTATTCTGACCCCTCCGGGACTGACGGAGCTTATGGCAGCTATTACCTCCTGCCAGTCTGCTGTAACCTCGTGTCAATCGACCTTGGCCTCAAAAATAGAAGAGGTCCAGCTAAACGTGGGAATAGTTCGGCAAGACTTGGACAAAATCCGGTCCAGGGTCTCGGAGGCTGAACGGAGAATAGGAGAGGCGGAGGACAACATCGCGGACCATGATACCTCCATCCGCGCCCTTCAAACGAAGGTACGGGCCCTGGAATACCGTGCGGAAGACGCCGAGAACCGGAGCAGGAGGAACAACCTCAGGATCGTGGGTCTTCCGGAGGGGGTTGAAGGCCGAGCCCCAGCCCAGTTTGCAGAGGAGTTGCTGCGCTCCATGCTCCCGGCTGCTCAACTTTCCCCATATTTTGTGGTGGAGAGGGCCCACAGAGTACCGCCCCGGCCGGGGCCTGAGGGATCCCCCCCCTCGCACTTTTATCCTCCGTTTATTAAACTTTCGTGACAGGGATGAACTGCTTAGAGCCTCACGAGTTGCAGGGGAACGGCCTTACAGAAATGTTAAACTCCTGCTATTCCCGGACTACACCATGGAAACGCAACGCCAACGCCGCTCCTTCGATTCGGTTAAAGCTGCCTTGCGGAGAAGAGGCCTGAAATATAGCATCTTGTTCCCTGCAAAAATGAGAGTGGTGGACGGTGAAACGGTTAGATTTTTTACTAACCCCAAAGATGCGTCCGCCTGGCTGGAGACTCTTCCCCCGTAAGTCTAACAATCTTGTTGCATATTGAGGGCATGTTGTGCAGAATTATCGGCTTTATATATCTAGGAACAGATAAACATACAAGTCATGTGTACTGTGGCTGCATCTCAGCCCCCTTTTTCACATCTCTTCCTTATGGATTAAGCCATGCTTAGGAAATGTTCCTAGAGGACTGTTGCCAGAGGAAAGGACTGCTTAGCCCTGCAGAGCAGGCCCTAACCGGTGCAAAAAGACACATGCCCCTCCTATAACCCTCCTATATATGCTCCTCTTAGAGGTTCCTGGAGGACAGTTTTACTCTGGAAGTTTGTTTTCTTTACTTTTCCATTTTTTTGTAACGAAAAAGAAGAAGGTGCCCCTGCTTAGTCAGGTGATGGACAGAACATTTTATTCTCTCCTACTATCACTCCACCAGCTCTGGGATACGAACTGTTACACATACATCTAGTTCCCATACTTAATGATGGTATGGTGAGGACCCGTTCCGGCTACACGACCTCAACTTAAGTTACCAGTTCTAAAGGGAGATTTTTGGGACTTATGTGCTCCTCAGTGTTTTGGGGGGTGCGGGGTGGGGGGCGGGGGATGGGACTGTTCAGGGATGGTTATGGTTGGTTGTTTATGCTAACCCTTTTTTATTTTCAGGTTCAAGTTGGTCTACTAGGTCATATATTTGTCCTCATTTTTAGGTATAGCGTATGCAGTAAGCTTTTGCAGTGTGATGGGGTGCGTGTCCCCGATGTGGCCGGATGTGGGGAATTTTTCCCCCCCCCCGAGCGACTGGGGACAGGCATCCTCATCAGGACGGGGCCCTTTCAATATTGTAGAGTTGCTGACATGGCTGGGTGCTTAGTGGTATCATGGAATGTACGAGGCTTAAACTCTGCTGTGAAGCGATCCTTGGTGCTCAATTACTTGCGCAAACTCCGCCCACAGGTGTGTATCCTGCAGGAGACGCATCTTGTGGGTTCCCGCATTCTTAGTTTAAAACGGGCATGGATTGGCACACATTACCACGCGACATATTCCAACTATGCCAGGGGGGTCAGTGTGCTAATCCACAAGTCCCTGCATTTTCAACTATTGAATATTCGTCTAGACCCAGGAGGCAGGTATGTTTTACTACACTCCCTGATTGAAGAGATCCCTGTTGTTATTGTGGGGATCTACCTGCCTCCTCCGGCGGACGTAGGGTTACTTCATGACCTGATGCAACAGGCCACATTGTACAATGTAGAAAATGTCCTGTTTTTAGGTGACTTTAATTTGACTCCAAACAGGGAGCTGGACAGGATGCAGGCGGTGGGCCCTCAGCAGCAGGACCTTTCCCGCTGGGCATCCGCCTTTCATATGACGGACGCATGGCGCCATTTCCATCCCACTGATAGAGAGTTCACTTGCCTCTCCACTACACACCGGACCATGTCCCGAATTGATTTAGCATACGCCTCCCCCAGTCTTCTGAGGAGGTTGACCTCGGTGGAGATTCTCTCCCGTGGAATCTCGGACCATGCTCCGGTGTCTGTGAACATCGGGCTCTCTACGGCGGTGGGTGTGAGGATGTGGAGGTTGTCCAAGTACTGGATTATGGAGCCGGAGATCCAAGAGGAGATACCGGAGGCATTATGCGGTTTTTGGATTAACAACGCGGGCTCTACTGGACCCTTGGTACAGTGGGATGCGTTCAAGGCCTGGCTTAGGGGAGAATATATGACCCGTATTTCTGTGAAAAAAAGGGCATCTGTGCGGTCTCTGGGGGTACTGGAGGAACAGGCTAGGCTGAAGGAGGCGGAGTATGTCCGGACTCCTGACCAAGTACATTATGTGCATTGGCAAGATGTCCTCAGAGAGTTATCTCTTTGCAGGATTGAGCTCACTAAGAAGTCAATGCTAGATTGGGGACAAAAACGGTAGGTTGTTGGCCTGGCTCGCAAGGGGTCAGCATACTGCTACTCATATTGGCAGATTAAAAGATCTAGATGGTTGCCTATTGACGGCGCCGGCGGATATTAGCGCAAGATTCCTAGACTTCTATAAAACCCTTTACTCTTCCAGAACTGATTACGACCATTCTCAGCTGCTTGCATATCTCGACCGAGTCTCCCTCCCTTCTCTAGAGTCAGATAAGCGGGAGGAAATGGAGAAGGATATTTCACTGGAGGAGGTTCAGGAGGCCCTGGGATCCATGCAGCAGGGGAAGGCCCCGGGACCAGATGGGATACCCATTGAATTTTATGCTGTATATCAGGAGCTCCTTGCACCTAGATTTACTTCATTGATGCAGCAATCTTATACTCTGAGCGCCCTGCCTGAATCTTTTTCGGAGGCGGTGGTGGTGTTGGTGCCCAAACCCGGTAAGGACCCTGAAGAATGTGCCTCCTATCGACCTATCTCCCTTATTAACGCAGACGCCAAATTACTGGCAAAAATTTTGGCCAGGAGACTTGGAAAGGTGATAGAGGACCTTGTTCATGTGGACCAAACCGGGTTTATGCCGGGGAAGGGCACCAATATTAACATACGCCGTTTGTTCCTGAACCTGGCTGCCACCCACGATAACAAAGGAACACGAGTCATAGCCTCTCTAGACGCGGAGAAGGCTTTTGATTCCGTGGAATGGGAATATTTATGGGAAGTGCTGAGGAGATTTGGGGTGGGTCCCAAGTTTCTTCACTGGTTGGGCCTGCTGTATAGGGCCCCCAGAGCAAGGATTAGGGTAAACAACTCCCTTTCTGATAGTTTTCTCCTTCGGAGGGGGACCAGGCAGGGGTGTCCTTTGTCCCCCACCTTGTTTGCCTTGGCCTTAGAGCCTCTGGCGACTCTGGTGCGTGAATCTAGCCGCATTGTGGGACTGCGGGTTGGCCCTCTGGAGGAGAAAATATCCCTGTATGCCGATGATGCCCTACTCTACCTACAGGATGCAGATACTTCATTACAAGCGGCGCTAGAAATATTTGACGAATTCGGACGGTTTTCGGGGGTTCGCATTAATTGGTCGAAATCAATACTTTTCCCTTTAGATGATAAGGCTAAAGATCTAGCGAATCAACCTGCACTGAGGTGGGCGGAGGTATTTACATACCTGGGAATAAAGATATCACGTGATTTTAGGGCATTTCAACGCCTCAATCTACAGCCTATCGTCACGCGTCTCAAGGATCACTGCTCTAGGTGGACTAATCTTCCCCTTAATTTGCTAGGGCGTATAAATATATTGAAAATGATTAAAGAACTCGGGAACTTGGTATATCGGGGGGCCTCCTCCAGTCCTGCTCTCGCCGATCCCACTCGAACCACCCTGCGTGTATGGGGGTGGCTAGGAAGCGGTATTTAGTTCCAAATAGGTGGTCTCCTTATTGCCCACTATGGGGAAATCCGAATCTCCCGCATTTTAGGACTGTTCCTGATCCTCAAGTGTGGGCCCGGTCTGGAATCAAGGTTCTAAAGGACATTGTCTCATCTGGGATCCTGGTTTCCTTCCGGGATTTGGTGGTGAGATGTGGTCTTCCTGAGGGGATGCTGTTCCGCTACTATCAGCTGCGTCATGCCTTCCGTGCGCAGTTCCCGACACCACCCGACCTGTTGACGGATGGGGTTGAGGAACTATTGGCGCAGGAATCCCTGGTTAAGCCCCTATCAACGCTATACTTGACATTACTCAGCACAGATTCCAAAAAAATTGATGTATTGTGGGACAAATGGAAGGCAGATATCCCATCCTTGGACAGAGAGACTTGGGAAGAATGCTTTGAAAATTCCTCGCAGCTAGTGATATCCTCTAGGGACAAACTAATACAAAACAAAATTCCTCCATAGGATTTACTTTACGCCTCAGAGGCTGCACAGAATTTACCCGCTGAAACCCTCGAACTGCCCAAGATGTCAGTCTTTGGAAAGTGATTATATGCACATGTTCTGGCTATGCCCGAAGCTCAACCGTTACTGGGCTGATATCTTCGAGTTTATTAATGTACGTCTCCAGCTGGAGCTCCCCCTGTCGGCTGAACTGGCCCTACTGGGCATTCAGGACGATGACCAAAGGCCTCGATATACTAAACTCTTACTTTCACTGCTACTTTTTTACGCAAAAAAAGAGATCCTCCTTAGATGGACGTCTCCTTCACCACCTACTATAAGGTCATGGGAAAACTCAATCAATGCTTTTTTGCCAATGTATAAACTCACATACATAAGTAGAGGTTGTCCTCGTAAATTTGAGAGGGTCTGGCAGGCATGGACCGACCCCCTGTGATATTGCTATATATTATCCTCTTCTGTAATCCCCACCCTATAGGTTTATGCTGCACTATATTAGACTGAGTTGCATTTATGGAAGCTCCCCCTCCCTCTGCCCCCCCCCCCCGTCCCCTCTCCCCCTCCCCCCCTCCCCCCCCCCTCTCCCCCATTGCATACTGCATATGTACTGCTCTTGTTCTATCGATGTGTACACTGCAATGCGTGCGTGCCTTATAATGTACTGCAACTTGATTTTTTCCAATAAAGACCAACCTTGTTGTTAAAAAAAAAAAAATTTAATACCCAATGGGATGCATTGTCTAATGCCCTTATTTAATATGCTCTTTAAGCAAACCCATCTCTCCTCCATGTTCTTTGTTCCTAAAATTTTATCCCAATGTATGCCTTCTAGCAAGGTTTGTAGTTTAGGGAAGTTGGCTCTTTTGAAATTCAGTGTCTTAGTATTCCCCTTATGTTTCCTATTTGTGTGATTTATACTGAAGCCAATTGACCTGTGATCGCTGTTACCTAAATTGCCCCGTATTTCCACATCCATGATCAGGTCTGTATTGTTGGTAAGCAGTAGATCCAGTAACACTTTATTTCTAGTTGGTGCGTCTACCATCTGACCCATAAAATTGTCCTGCAAGACATTTAGGAACTGACAAGCCTTAGATGAATGCGTGGTTCCTTCCGCCCAGTCTATGTCTGGATAATTAAAATCCCCCATTATGATAGCACTTCCTATCCTTGCTGCTAATCTAAATTGTGATAGGAGATCTGTCTCCCCTTCATCCCTCTGGTTAAGGGGCCTATAGCATACTCCCAGTGTTATTTTCCCCTTAGCTTCATCCCTTTGGAGCTCTACCCATAAGGATTCCACCACCTCCCTAGCTCCCTTAGTGATGTCATCTCTCACATTCACTTGTACATTATTCTTGATATATAGGCATACCCCTCCCCCTTTTTTATTCTCTCTATCCTTGCGATAAAGGGTATACCCTTGAATGGTTGCCAGCCAATCATGAGAGCTGTTGAACCACAAATTCCCACAAAATCCTCGTACAACAGTATCTCTAGTTCACCCATCTTGTCCGCCAGGCTCCTGGCATTGGTGAACATGCCACGTAGTTTAGACTGGTCGCATATTATCCTCTTATTGGGTGTTCCGAGATTGCAACTAGGACTTGCTACTATACTTACCTTGGGTTTATGTGCTTTGGTTAACCTACCACTAATGCCCCAATACTACCCTCTGGAATATGTTCTGTGCTGACTATCTCTACCTCTGGACCCTCCCCCCCCTCGCCTAGTTTAAAAACCCCTCTAACTTTTGGGTACTCCATTCAAATAAGAACTGCTAAAAACTCAAGATCCAGACAATATTCACTTACCTGGGAGAATAGCTAACAGACATTTAAAAAAGGAAAATCCTGTTACTGTAGGTACCACTGCGTAATACATTATATTCGACTGAATATGGCAATGGTGCATAGTTTCCAATAATTCCCAATTTTAGTGTTATCTTGAAAAGTATTAATCTCACTACTGCTTTAATAACTTGTTCCTACTAAAGACATTGATATCAAGTTTTTGGCATGTGCTGTTAAAAAAAAGAAGCCAAATGACATCAATCAATCAGTTTTAAGCAGTTTCACGTAGTTTGGTCATTAAAAGGTTATTTCTAGTTGGCTGCTATGAGCCAAGGTTTTATTAAAGCCTTGCACCAGCCAAAGTTCTTTTCTTTTTTAGTTTCCTGTAGATTAGAGAACAATTAAGGGATTTCTTTTCTCAGTGACCACCAGTTCCATAGGAGTCATGCTTCTCAGCAACCACCAATGTAATAGGGGGGGATTTTTTCCCACTATCCACTATTGTAATAGGGGGATTCTTGTCTCAGTGACCTTCAATGCAATAGGGAGCATTTTTCTCCCACTGATCACAAAAGTAACAGGGAACATTGTGCTTCTATTGACCGTAATAGGTGCCATTATTCTTCCACTAAGCTCCAAGGTAATAGGGAGAATTGTTTTCTCGCTGACCATCAATGTTAGGGGTCATTCTTCCTCCAACTGGTCACCAACTAAGGGAGCATTTTTTTGCCCTTGATCACCAATGCAAAATGGGATTAGCATGGTGACAGAACAGAAAAGGAGAATGAAGGACGTTTCTACACATTCTTTTTCTTTTAACCACTTCAGCCCCGGAAGGATTTACCCCCTTCCTGACCAGAGCACTTTTTACAATTCGGCACTGCGTCGCTTTAACTGCTAATTGCGCGGTCATGCAATGCTCTACCCAAACGAAATTTGCGTCCTTTTCTTCCCACAAATAGAGCTTTCTTTTGATGGTATTTGATCACCTCTGCCATTTTTATTTTTTGCGCTATAAACGGAAAAAGACTGAAAATTTTGAAAAAAAATGATATTTTCTAATTTTTGTTATAAAAAAAATCCAATAAACTAAATTTTAGTCATACATTTAGGCCAAAATGTATTCGGCCACATGTCTTTGGTAAAAAAAATGTCAATAAGCGTATATTTATTGGTTTGCGCAAAAGTTATAGCGTCTACAAACTAGGGTACATTTTCTGGAATTTACACAGCTTTTAGTTTATGACTGCCTATGTCATTTCTTGAGGTGCTAAAATGTCAGGGCAGTACAAAACCCCCCCAAATGACCCCATTTTGGAAAGTAGACACCCCAAGGAAATTGCTGAGAGGCATGTTGAGCCCATTGAATATTTTTTTTTTTTGTCCCAAGTGATTGAATAATGACAAAAAAAAAAAAAAAATTTACAAAAAGTTGTCACTAAATGATATATTGCTCACACAGGCCATGGGCATATGTGGAATTGCACCCCAAAATACATTCAGCTGCTTCTCCTGAGTACGGGGATACCATATGTGTGGCACTTTTTGGGAGCCTAGCCGCGTACGGGGCCCCGAAAACCCAGCACCACCTTCAGGATTTCTAAGGGCATACATTTTTGATTTTACTCCTCACTACCTATCACAGTTTTGAAGGCCATAAAATGCCAAGATGGCACAAACCCCCCCCAAATGACCCCATTTTGGAAAGTAGACACCCCAAGCTATTTGCTGAGAGGCATGGTGAGTATTTTGCAGCTCTCATTTGTTTTTGCAAATGAAGAAAGACCAGAAAAAAAAATTTTTTTTTTCTTTTTTCAATTTTCAAAACTTTGTGACAAAAAGTGAGGTCTGCAAAATACTCACTATACCTCTCAGCAAATAGCTTGGGGTGTCTACTTTCCAAAATGGGGTAATTTGGGGGGGGTTTGTGCCACCTGGGCATTCCATGGCCTCCGAAACTGTGATAGGCAGTGAAGAGTGAAATCAAAAATTTACGGCCTTAGAAAGCCTGAAGGCGGTGCTTGGTTTTCGGGGTCCCGTGCGCGGCTAGGCTCCCAAAAAGTCCCACACATGTGGTATCCCCGTACTCAGGAGAAGCAACAGAATTTATTTTGGGGTGTAATTTCACATATTCCCATGGCACGTTTGAGCAATATAACATTTAGTGACAACTTTGTGCAAAAAAAAAAAAAAAAAATTTGTCTCTTTCCCGCTACTTGTGTCACAATATAAAATATTCCATGGACTCGACATGCCTCTCAGCAAATAGCTTGGGGTGTCTACTTTCCAAAATGGGGTCATTTGGGGGGGGTTTGAACTGTCCTGGCATTTTATGCACAACATTTAGAAGCTTATGTCACACATCACCCACTCTTCTAACCACTTGAAGACAAAGCCCTTTCTGACACTTTTTGATTACATGAAAAAATTATTTTTTTTTGCAAGAAAATTACTTTGAACCCCCAAACATTATATATTATTTTAAAGCAAATGCCCTACAGATTAAAATGGTGGGTGTTTCATTTTTTTTTTTTCACACAGTATTTGCGCAGCGATTTTCAAACGCATTTTTTGGGGAAAAAACACACTTTTTTAAATTTTAATGCACTAAAACACACTATATTGCCCAAATGTTTGATGAAATAAAAAAGATGATCTTAGGCCGAGTACATGGATACCAAACATGACATGCTTTAAAATTGCGCACAAACGTGCAGTGGCAACAAAATTAATACATTTTTAAAAGCCTTTAAAAGCCTTTACAGGTTACCACTTTAGATTTACAGAGGAGGTCTACTGCTAAAATTACTGCCCTCGATCTGACCTTCGCGGTGATACCTCACATGCATGGTGCAATTGCTGTTTACATTTGACGCCAGACCGCCGCTTGCGTTCGCCTTAGCGCGAGAGCAGGGGGGACAGGGGTGCTTTTTATTTATTTATTTTTTTTCTTTATTATTTTTTTGCTTTTTTATCTTATTTTTAAACTGTTCCTTTCATTTTTTTTTTTTAAATCATTTTTATTGTTATCTCAGGGAATGTAAATATCCCCTATGATAGCAATAGGTAGTGACAGGTACTCTTTTTTGAAAAAATTGGGGTCTATTAGACCCTAGATCTCTCCTCTGCCCTCAAAGCATCTGACCACACCAAGATCGGTGTGATAAAATGCTCCCCCAATTTCCAAATGGCGCTATTTACATCCGGCGAAATCTAAGTCATAAAATGCTCGTAGCTTCCGGTTTCTTAGGCCATAGAGATGTTTGGAGCCACTCTGGTCTCTGATCAGCTCTATGGTCAGCTGGCTGAATCACCGGCTGCATTCTCAGGTTCCCTGTTGAGACAGGAGAGCCAGAGAAAAACACGGAAGACGGTGGGGGGGGGGGCATTCCCTCCCACTGCTTGTAAAAGCAGTCTAGAGGCTAATTAGCCGCTAGGATTGCTTTTACATGAAAGCCGACCGCTGGCTAAAAAGAATGATACCAAGATGATACCTAAACCTGCAGGCATCATTCTGGTATAACCACTCAAAGTCGTGAATGGCGTACCTGAAGACAAAAAAATGGTTAACAATAAAGCACAGTAAACGGTAAAGTATAAAAAATTGCATACCTGAAAAGCAAACATGATAAAACATAATAACAATAAAACATTGCAGAATAGAATACAGTAAAAAAGAGCAGAACAATAGAGAGAGAGAATAGAGAGAGAGAACAATAAAACGACAACTATTTTTTTTTATTTTTGTTTGTGTTTTTTTTTTTTTTTACACTTTTTTTTTGTAACTGTAACTTTTATAACTGTAACCGCTTCCAGGTTCGGGTCTCTCAAAATGCGATGGCATCTTGGGAGACCCTGTGAAAGTGTGCCTAGTCTGTGCAATGCTGTACCCTACGCTAATACTCAACTAGTGAATGGTAGCGTTCAAAACATTCACCAATGCAAAGACCAGGATTGTCAGGACAGGAGGGACAATAATAGTGAGTGTCACGCCTATATCCGCGCTTGCTGCAGACATAACATCTTTTTTGGGGGGGTTCGTTGGGTAGGGGTACTTGGGAGGATATATAAATGCCTCTCATGCAGCCGACTGCATTTGGTTGGGGATGTGAATGGGGGAAGTACGGGCGCTGCAGAAGCGGTGGGTTCCCAATTAGGATTGGCGAATGCAGCAGGAAGGGCACTATGGGCACGACGGGCCTGTGTTTGTCTTTTTGGTGGCAGCGGGACACTACTTGTGCTTGCCACCTCACCAGCTTGAACTGCACTTATGGGACTCGCCACGTCACCAAGTGTTACTGCAGTGCTGGTTTGACTACGACCGGGGTGTACTAGGCCGCTGGTGCTTGCCAGTTCACCAAAACGCTACAAAAAAAAGTGACAGTGATCGATCGATACTGCACTTGGGTGGGCTGGACTGGGCTGGGCCGGGCGGAGGGGCAAAACGCAGGTGCTAGCAGGTATCTGGGCTGATCCCGCTAACACTGCGTTTTTGGGAACCCTAAACTGCTGGGGACGCCAGTATAGATCTGATCGGATCAGATATTGATGCGTTCAGATACTATACCACTAAGGGAGGTGTACGGTGCGTGTACGGAGCGTGCATGGGTGTTCGCGGTACTGGTGCTAATCTGACGCTGCCTAGGGCGACGCATATCACCGCCGGGCGATCAGGGGGCTAAACCTTTTTTCGGTAATAAACGGCGGGTGCCCTGACACTATAAAAAATAAACAAACTAACCAGCGTCACCCGTAACGGTTATACGGTGATCAGTGGTAAAAGGGTTAACTAGGGGGCCATCAAGGGGTTAAAACATTTATTAGATAGTATATGGGGGTCCCTGTCGCTATAAAACACTGACGGCGAACCTAAATATTTACGTCCCTAACTAGCGTCACCAGCGACACTAATACAGCGATCAGAAAAATGATCGCTTAGCGACACTGGCGACAGGGGGTGATCAAGGGGTTAAAACTTTATTAGGGGGGGTAAGGGGGGTACCCTAGACCTACAGGGGGCTAAACTTTTATTTGGTAATAAACGGCGGGTGCCCTGACACTATAAAAAATAAACAAACTAACCAGCGTCACCCGTAACGGTTATACGGTGATCAGTGGTGAAAGGGTTAACTAGGGGGCAATCAAGGGGTTAAAACATTTATTAGGTAGTATATGGGGGTCCCTGTCACTATAAAACACTGACGGCGAACCTAAATATTTACGTCCCTAACTAGCGTCACCAGCGACACTAATACAGCGATCAGAAAAATGATCGCTTAGCGACACTGGTGACGGGGGGTGATCAAGGGGTTAAAACTTTATTAGGGGGGGTAAGGGGGGTACCCTAGACCTACAGGGGGGTAACAGTCACTACCCTAACACTGCTAACTGTCACAAACTGACACTATGCAGTAATCAGGAAAAAAAAAACAAAAAAAAAAAAAACCTGCTTGGTGTCAGTTTGTGACAGGGGGGGGGGGGTGATTGGGGGGGGATCGGGGGGCGATCGGGGGGGGATCGGGGGTGTAAGGTATGCCTGGCATGTTCTACTGTGTGTGTGTGAGTGTTGGTGCACTTACATGTCATCTCCCCTCGGCGCTGGAACGGAAACTCCCGAGCCGAGGAGAGATGACATCACATCCTCTGCCTCTGTGTACTATACAGAGGCAGGGGATGTTTGTCATTGGCTGGGAGCGATCGCGAGGGGGGGGCCACGATCGGATGGCCTCCCCCTCGTCTCCCATCGCTTCCAACCAAATGCCGACCGCAGCTGGCACCGGGGGGGGTCCGATCGGACCCCCCACCCGCGGGAAGGCAATCACGTTTCAGGTAAGTGATTTTGCCTGCCCGTGCCGCTCTGCTCACGTATATAGGCCTGAGGCGGTCGGCAAGTGGTTAAACCCTATAGTTTATGATATTGGCCATAATGATTTTGCTCTACTTGGTCGATTTCGTTTACACCACTTTCAATGCTAGACCTGTGGCCACCAACATCACCAGTGGTTGCTATTATATCTACACCTCAGGCAAAAAAAGACATTTTATTTACCAAGGATTTACCAAATTTTCCTTGTGGGGTCAGAAAAGGCATCCTTAAAACTTATTGGTACTGCAAGCAAAGGTTGCATTTTTAAGTCTGCTTAAAGAATAATGAATACTCATTACTTCCATAGAGGTCAGTGACCTGTTACTATAATCTGAATACCCTACATTTGAACATAGAGAGAGTCTCTGTTATACAACTGTAACATCCTTCTCTAGTTAGGCTGCTAGGCTAAACTAAGTATTTGGCTTCACTGCAGTCAATAGAGCAGTAATCTATTGTTTTTGTCTGGTCGGTGTATCCTAGCTGAGTCAAATGAGCAGCATGAAGATGTATCATGCTCCAGCCAATCCCTGGAAGGTGGCATCTAGAAAGTAACCGGGGAGGTGATAAATGTTCTGGAGGTGTTTCCAGAGTGTTATTTCCTTCTCAGAGAGGGTTCCAGTTCTCCTGGGGTTGCTGCCCCTGGGAGAAAGCTAGTGAGACAAAGAATTGCAGTCTGGGCCTCTGCAGGAGTTGGGCTGAGGACCTGGAGAAGATTGCAAAGGGGATTTTTAGCTACAGTCTGGGCCTCAGCAGGAGCTGTGCTGATGGCCTGGGGGAAGACTTTGTAAAGGATCTGTGCTGGAGGTACTGTCAGAAGTCCTGGTCTGGAGAAGAAACTTTTATCTTCTTGATCTCTTGGTGGAAGCTGAATGGTGGTCAGCTCCTGGAACAATGTGAGAAGGACCTGATTTGGGACTTTCCAGTGTGCCTGCAGGAGGATTTAGTGTGGGGAATGTCCTCCTATTTATTGCTGTTATCATTTTGAAGTATCCTGTGACCCTTCTCCTGTTTTACGTTGCTCAGCAATAAATTCTAAAAAGACATCTCTGAGATAGAGCCATTATTGTCGGTGTGCATGAGACTGTGCTTGTGAAGGGCAAATTCTGTACTAGTAAGGGAGACCTAGGTATATTCACAGCAGCCCCTCTGGGGGTGAGCTCTACACAACTCTGTGGTAATGTACTGCAGAGAAAGTTCATGTCGGAGGGTTGGGAACTAGGAGAATTTTGCTGTAAGGCCAGATGGTGTGTTGGCCCAATGATTAAGCAAGAACTATAAGCAAAATTCAAAATGTCATATGTTCACTAGGCTGGCAATAGGATTACCTTTGACCTGTCTATCCTAATGCTCCCATTTTACTAGTGCAAAATACCAGATGACTCTACAGCATACCTGTTGCTGTTGGTGAAACATTTTCGTTGAAAGGGTGACAATGCTCTTCCTGTGTTACAGAAAACACTGCACACTTTTGATGCTGTACCTGCTAGGACTATACTGGGATGAAGTGATCTAAGCAATGGGTAAGTCAATTGTATTTGCTGGCTGATAGACCAGCCTCTAGCTAGTCAATCAGTAGCTGAGCCAGGTCAGCCTATTGACTAACCAATTGATAGCAAGCCTATTAGAAACACATTTTGCCAAGTGGCCATTAGAACATATAGGGAAATGACATCAAAACCTTTCATTAACCCTCCCACTTGTTTATTCAGCATCTGGCAGCTGATGGATGTGAAAGTATCCATCAGCTGTTTCCACATTATTCTAAGCAATAAATTCCACATTGTTCTAAGCAATAATGTGGAAAATGCTTATAATTTGGGGAAATCTATGCTTTGATTTCTCTGGGAATAGTGATGCATTTTCACCTATTTAATATATCTAAATCTTAAAAATAAGGTTTTCTTGGGTCTGTTTTTGAGTACTGACTGGCAGCTATATCGCTTTGTGAACTTCTCTGGTAAAACATCAATACTGGTGTCCTGACTCAGCGGTCTATCTTGGTATGACCCACCTAGTGAACCCAGTCCTTTACTTACTATGCATTGGTGTCCTGGCCTTCTACTATCTCTTGGCATGAAACTTTGTGAACTGGAAAGTTGTAAACTATTTTCTTTACGCACTGGAGTACTGGATTGCCGTTCCTCTTTGATATGACCAGCTTTGTGAACTGCATTGGAATGGTGTGAATTACATACTTTGTGCACTGGAGTCCTGAACTGATCTCTAACAGTTACAAGCAAGTCCCATGAGGCATTGCAAGGCTGACAGTTCAAGCAGGACTCCCAAAGGCAGAGGCATGATGGGGCTTGTAGTTCTGCAACAACTGGAAGGCCACAGAGTGCTGTGATCATCCTCACCGCCAGTTCCAGTTGCTGGTCCACCAAACCACTCTTTATGCCTCCAACTTTTTTCATTGCCCCTCCTCTCCCCAGTGTTATCACAGCTGCAATCAGTGGAGGACCAGGTGCCATGTCATCATGGCCGCTGCTAGGAATGCCTCTAACCACATTGTAGACTAGAGCGTGAAAGACCAGAACATCGTCTGTTGCGGCATACTTCTATTTAATGTGGCTGGAGTTGGGTCTGAAATTGGTTTTCTAATCTCTATATCAGAGATAGTTTGGCTCTTTATTCACTTGATAAAATGGATGCTTCAATTCTTTGTAAGGAGTATACTTTAAAAGAAGAACTTGTCATTAGCATAGTATCTTGATCTTTAATTATCTTTATTCTGATGGGTATTTTCAGCCCTTGTATGGCCGGGACATTAATAATATTCATAAATACCGCAAATGCTGCATAATAGGCACCCAGGGCTACTGTAGCAATCAAGATTAAACAAACTTCTACACTGGTATTAATAGGTAGAAATAAAAGCTGCCAAGCCATCTATATAATGAAGAAAAAAAACCTACATTGTTACCTTTTCATAATATCCCTGAAAACCTCCAAGATGAGATGCCACAAAGGAGAGTTTTATTTTGGAAGCAACGTGTATATTTATTTTATTCCATTATTTTTTTTCTCTTCTCTTAATGATACCGTGAGGAGGATAATTTAATCTGCTTTGTCATTAACCACCTCAGCACGTCAGATAAAAGTAATAAATGAATGTGTATTAATCAATGTGACAATGCTATGAAGAGTCAGGGAGGCAGTGGCTGCGAAAATATTAATTAGTATTTAATTAAATACTCCAGTCCCATCAATAATAGGACGACTGCCCATGGAAAATGAATTGAGGTTACAGTGCATTAGGAAGGTGAAAGAACCACATTTATTCTGGAATATTGTTTAATAATATTACAGAGCGTGTCAGTACAGACTATGGATAGGAGCTTTTGTAGCTCAATATGATGTCTGTATATGCTTTAAAAAGTTAGAGCACCCAAAACTGAGATTTTTTTTTTTTTTTTAGGTGTTGCACTCAATAGTTTCTTGTGTCTCTCAGGGACTCTGGTTTTCCTGAGAAATTCCCAGCACTACCACTGGAATAGGGATATCTAAAACCAAGAAAACCAAGAAAAAAACTCAATATATTGCAGCTTACAAGTCCTTCGATATGGTGGTTGCATAAAGCGAGTCATACATGGATCAAAATGTGGCCAGTTCAGCAGGGACTGGCAGGATTTCATGCCATATAGGCAAGCTGGCTGTACAGCAGTTAATCCACTTCCATCCACTCTAATGGAAAATTTTCACTATAGCCATCAGAGATGATCAGATGGCAGGGAAGTCTCTCCGCCATTAGAACACAGTAGCTCGACTGTAGCTCGAATGTGTGGATGTGGGAAATCATGGTGGTTGAATGAAAAAAATGATTAATGCATAGGTTGCTATAGTTTTCATTTTTTGGACGAATGGGGCGTACACACGGTGGGACTTTTTGGCTACAAAAGTCCGACAGCCTGTCCGCCAGACTTTCGACAGACTTTCGACGGACTTTTGGCGGACTTTAAACGGACTTTCTAACGACCGGACTTGGCTACACACGATCACACCAAAGTCCGACGAATTTGTACGTGATGACGTACACCGGATTAAAATAAGGAAGTTGATAGCCAGTAGCCAATAGCTGTCCTAGTGTCGTTTTTTGTCCGTCGGATTAGCATACAGACGAGCGGATTTCTGGTTCCGGCGAAGTTACGACGTAAAGATTTGAAGCAAGTTCCAAATCTAAAGTCCATCAGATTTGCGACTGGAAAAGTCTGCTGAAAGTCCGGGGAAGCCCACACGCGATCGGATTGTCCGCCGGATTTGGTCCGTCGGCGTCCGTCGGACTTTTGTAGCCGAAAAGTCCGACCTTGTGTACGCCCCATAAGAGCATTTACAGCAAGTACAGAAAATATTCGTAAATTTGTACATTCGAAAATTTGTAAATTCGTAAATTCGAAAGAACGAAATCAGAAATTCTAAATAATAACTAACTAATAATAACTATTACATTATTTATAGGTATTGGAATTTTCTTTCAAGTTTGTCTGTTAATGAACGTAACAAATTTATCCGAAGTTACGAATTATCCGAAATAACAAATGCTGCATCTAAACAAATGGAACGGAATGAATTAATAATAAATAATAATAAAACGTTTCTATTATTTTTATTATTGTTATTTATTATTGTTAATGTGTTACGTTTCATTTGTTTAGGTACGGCATTTGTTATTTCGGATAATTCGTAACTTCGGATAAATTCATATTCGTTACGTTCACTAACAGCCAAATTTGAAAGGAAATTCCAATAACTATAATTTAATAAATAGTTATTATTTCAGATTTTCAAATTTTCGGATTTACGAATTTACAAATTTAAGAATTAACGAATTTACGAATTTTTGAATATTCTAATTTATGAATATTCGGAAAAACCCGTTAAATGGGTTTTCGTTAATTCGGATGTTTCCAAATTAAAGAATTTGTCGAAATACGTTAAAAAACTAATTTGGAGCGAAACGAATTGCACATGTCTACCTGTTAGTGAAAGCACAAACAATGCTATCTTCCTTCTGTAGACTGCTAATCTCTCCACCTTCCATGTAATGGAGATGCTTGGGTGAGTGAGGAGTGATTGTACCTACTGTAGGGATCTGCTGCCCTCTACTGTCTGCATTTGTATATAGCTGTTGCTTCTTAAATACCGCAGAGTTAGTTAGTTGGTTATAGAAAGGTTCTTCCTGTCCCTGCTATCAAGAAAAAGGGGGGCAAGATCAAGGGAGTGGGACTTTGTATGAAGCATGTGGTGGCAAAAGAATGAAAGGTGGACATTATGGAATCTTGTTGTTGAATAGTTTATATTGAGGTCGATTGCCACTGGGTACAATCAGGTAAAACAAGTACAACATGTAACAATAGTACAATGGTAATCCAGAATGCATAACCTCATACAAACAGTATCGCATATAAGGTTCTTCCAAGGTGCTACCTTTTGGTAACACAATATAACCAACATCACATAAATAGTATCACATAAGTAGCAAACAAAATTTATCCATAGTGCACCCAAATGTAGTTGAATAAGGCAGTAAACCATGGTAGTATTTGCAGGGTCTATGACCTCTGTGGTCCAAGAGGAGGGAAATACAGTTAAGCTTGATATGCAGGTAATATGTATTGTAATCATGGCGTATGGCAGCTCTACACATTTCGTGGCTAGAGGGCCACTCGTCAGGAGCAAGCACAAGATGTATCTGTGGGTGAGAAGGATTGACCAGTTGGTAGGGTGTATGCAAGATTTGAGAAAAAATGGGGTAACACCCCCTAACCCAAGGTTAAGAACTTACTGAGGTTCGCGTGTTGGCTGCGTGATGCCAGATATCATAGGCCGTCCGAAGGAGTGCTCCCAACCGGGAGCTGCGGCAGACATCTCGCCCGAACTTCCCCAAAAAGGCGTCACCCAGAGCAGGCCGTGGAACACAAGGCCACCTAAGTGTAAGTGGAGAGGAAAGTTGAACTGAGGTGAGGCTATGTGCAAGGGACGTGTGTGAAAGAAAGATGGACTGACTAAAGTAGGGGAGACTAAAAGAAAGTGACAGCCAGGAGGCTGACATGGAGTGAGTGGAGGAGAGGTGGAAAGTGAGGTGACCTATCCATGGGGCTATAGCAGTGCAGTGAAGTTTTTACAATACATATTACCTGCATATCAAGCCTAACTGTATTTCCCTCCTCTTGGACCACAGAGGTCATAGACCCTGCAAATACTACCATGGTTTACTGCCTTATTCAACTATGTATTTGTCTCTAGTCCAATTATGGAACTGTATTTGTTCATTTGCAATTCTTTCTTCATTAAAAGCATTTGCACAAGATAATACATGTTTGTACATTGGATGTATATACTGTTAATAATCTTTTATTATATAAAGCTTGTCTGATTTCCATACTGGTTTGCATCTATATAATTATGGTCAATGTTATATGCTTGTGGGCAGAGCCCAGGCTGCCTTGCACATGGCAATTGTGGGCAGTGAGGCTACCCCCCCCCCCCCCCCCAGATTGCACAGATTCCAGGGCACATTCAATTCTCCACCTGATCTGTACTCCCCTGTGTGTGGATGGTGGCCAGAGACTGAACTCCTACATCCTCCTGACTAAGACAGTTCACCCCCTCATTTCCAGGGGTAATCACTCGCTGAGCCCTCATTTACTTTTAGGATGCTACAGCCAGATCTGCACAGATAATGCTTTTCTCAGCACTTCACGGGTATTGGCTGTCAATTACATTTCTTACTCAAATATTCACCAAGAGACCGGATCTTGC
Organism: Lithobates septentrionalis; assembly: GCA_037952835.1. Lineage (NCBI taxonomy): Eukaryota > Metazoa > Chordata > Amphibia > Anura > Ranidae > Lithobates > Lithobates septentrionalis. The sequence continues at coordinate 1,672,045 of JBBDGP010000203.1, read as the reverse complement.
TGATAACTTTCCACATATTGGTCAATAAAATAGGTTATCCAAATGCTTTAATACCACTTTAAGATAAAATGTATCTGCCGTCTCCTCTTTTCATCTACTCCCCCATTAGCCCCTTCTCCCTGGAGGGGAGTACCAAGAAAAGAACCAAGTCATTCATGCTCAGTCCCTATGCAGCTGGCAATTACCTTCTCCCCAGATGTCTAAAAGGGGACCCCCCGTTGCCCCTCCCCAAGGTGGGAGAGAGCAAGAACACCACAGCAGGCTTGTCCTCTTTTCTAGTTCTTCCACTGCCCCCCCACCCCAGAACCCCAGCACTACTCACCTATATAAGAACTCCCAGCAAACCTTAAAGCGAACTACTCCCATCTCCACCTGCCTACATGCCGGTTACAGTAGTTATTCTGCCTTCAATTACATTAATTCGATTACTGGATAAGGAAGGGAAACCTATCTGTTCACAGAGGCCCTGTCCTAGGTGAAGGCATTGTCAACTTAATTATCAAACCCATGCTTCCCTTTGACATTGTGTGCTTTTTTGCAAGATTAACACATTAAAATAAATAGAATAAATAAAAAACATGGGAAAGAAAACTAATGCAGCCACCACAGTTAAGGACTGGTAAGCTGCAATATATTACACTTTTGGTTTACACTGCTACAGTGTATTCATAGAAAAAGTGTTTTAAACAGGGTCGGTTTAAATCTCTGCCAGGTTCATATTTTTGTTTGTGTCCTGGAGTTGAAATTAAAAAAGTTTACAGTGGTTAACAGAAGATTAGTTTGAAGGAAAATCTTCCAGTGGGGGGACATCTGTTGTAGTGACAACTTCTCAGAGGGTATTGTCACTCACTTTGGAGGATATTAAGTCTTCCTAATGACACATTGGAAAGAAACAAAAATGCCTTTGGTGAATTTCACACACCAAAAGCCACAGGAAAAAAAAATCAAAGTCCCTGAGCATGCCTAGAACAACCCAAATGCCGTTAGCACAAAATAAGTCACCCCCTGTCCAAAATTAAGCACATCATCCTGCATGCTACAAAATTACAGATGAGGCAAATGCCCCCCGGTCCAGGGGGGCAAACAAAGAGCCTAACATGGGCAAAAGTTATGCAACAGATACCATTGCAGTCTATGGGAAGTGACTTGTTAATTTTGCTAGTCCAAACTTGGCTGGCTTATCTTCTAGTTATTGGCCTTAAAATGGGTATGGGGGCCCAGGTCCCACCCTGAGGGACATATATCAATGTCACCAATTTGGAAAACCCCAAAAACGAAACAAAGAGAAGTGCCTTTAAAATGCAAAATTGCTTAAAAGCTAGTAACTTCAGGGGGGCTTACTCTGTCTGTAAAGTGGTGAATCTGTACCATGTATCCAAAATGCTGCTTTAAAGATGTACGGCTTTAGAGAAAACTTACAAATCTACATTGCAGCTGCAAGCTTTTAACACAAAAGAAAAAATAGCCTGCCCCCCCCCCCCCCCAATACATACAAGGCCATTTGGGTCTGTTAAGGCTTAAAATGAGAACCCCCACGTGAAACATACCACCCCAAACTAAAAAAAAATATTGTGCCCCTCCCACACACTATCAAACCCCTAGCCAAACACACAGCAAGCCAGCCCATGAAAGGGGGGTGGATGCTTGGGAGCAGGAGGGGCTCGGGCACCCCAAAAGTCAACCACTTGTTCCCATATTCAGGGGGACAAGGGCCTCTTCCACACAACCCTAGGCTGAGGTTGTGGGGGGCTGCAGACAGGGGGCTTTATGGAATGTGGAAAGCCCCTTTAAACTAGTGGGTACAAGGTGCTTTGTGGTAGGTATTGGGCTGAGCCCAACATGCCCCAAAGGCAACCAGCTATGTTAAGTGCATGTGGCCTTGTATGGTTCAGGAGGGGGATGGACGATCGCTTTTCTCGTCCCTTTCCTAGCTGGCCCTGTTGTATGCTCTGAAAAAGGATGGGGTTTGGATTGATGAAGGCAACTCACAGCCTTTTGAGAATGGAGTGGAGTGTGGAGTTCCCCTTTAAAAGCAAAAGCTTTTGGAAATCCAAGGGGTTAGAGGGGGGAGACAAGAGCATTGGAGAATGGAGTGTGGAGTTCCCCTTTAAAAGCAAAAGCTAGCCCAAGGAAATCATATGCATTGGAGGGGGAAGGTTAAATGCCCTTTTAGGAGGAGCTAAAGGAGCGAGAGTCTATTTACATAATGTTAATAAGGTGCATGTCACATGTTGGCAACATACCATGCTAACATGACCTGTGTGCAAATCTCCTTATAAAAAATACATAGAGGTGAACCAGCGTAAAAACAAAAATTAACAAGTTTAGAGGTGTGCCCGCAACCCATGCAATTACATGTATGTTGTTTAACATTTACTAAGATTTTGGCCGCGCAGTGAACAAACGCATTTGAACGAGCGCAAGAGCCACTTGCTTATGTGCACTGCTTTCATTGATCTCACGCAGTTCTAAACGTACTTGCAGGCACAGCAGGCTTTCTCTGAAAAAATTATCATGTCTCATTCTATTTTGGGCATATTTGTTACTTGGACAGTTGTTACAAAACTTCCTCACATGACCCCACATCACCCCATAATATTGGCACCTCCATCTTCTGTTATTATTGAATTGAAAATGCCGTGCGCCATGTCCATTGCATTCTCCTATGTGCTGAGATCGCTATAGTAAATGGGGGATTCTCGCTCTGTTCCCAGTGCACCGTTTCATAAATATGAAAATGTGCATTGCGCCTCGCCATGCCCTCTACTGATGGTGCACGGCTTTCGTAAATCAGCCCCTATAACAAACTAAGAGAAGAACGGATGTAAAAACAAAAATGAGAACTTTGAATGCAGTGACTAAATTACCAAGCTACCATGACGAAATCTATAATAATGGACAATAGGAATAAGAAAAAGCTGTATTTAAAAAAAAAAAAATTAAAAAGGTACATGGATTACTCTGGACAGAACAAGGTAAACCAAACAGACCATTTGTGGATAAAAATGAAAAATCACGAACTAGCATAGCTAGTTATATCTCCACCTGTTGAGTCTGACCCAGGGCTGAGGCAGGGCCATCCCACCTGGACCAGGGGAACAGCACAGGAACCAGTCAGAGGGAAAGAGTGCAGAAGGGTGCACTTTGCACCAGACAGACATGTCCATTCTGTTCCCACACGGAGTCATAACAGTATGTTTTTTGTTTGGATCAGTGCTGGTCAGATGTGCATTTCTGCTTTCTACACATGGATCACTCTTTCCCTCTGGCCGGTCCCTGTGCTGTTCCCCTGGTCCGGGTGAGATGTCGCTGCCTCAGCCTCAGGTTAGACTTTGTTATTGCCAGCCCTCACATCCATCTTGTAGGCTGGATTTTTATTCTGAGTTGACATAGAATTTGGGCAACATACTCCTGATGAGTGGACATGACCCACGAAACGCGTAGAGTTACTATACATCAAGACGGTCTGATCCTTGCGTTTTATATCTATCATGCATTTGTCTATTCTATTGTACCATGTATTTTTTTTTATGAATTTATTATAACAATCATGTGCCATATGTCAGCTCTATATTATGCTCGTTAATCAAATTTTATTCTGTACCATGCATTTCGCTAAACATGAAATGTGCTTCTACGAATAATTTTTGAATAAACTTTATTTCTATTTTTGTAAATTTATTTTGTGATATGCCTTAGCTAAAGTCCCATGACCAGAATTTTTGTTTGTATGCGTACATTAGGGATGGAGGCATGTTACGGTGGTGCTGTCAGATAACGCTCCTTTTTTTTTGGCTGTATATTATAAGTTGTATAAAAATCGCCTGGAAGTGCTGCCATGCCAGTTTGGCCGTGTTGCAGTGACTGTTACCACCTTGTCTGAACTCTTCTGTTATTACATGTTACTGCATTTGATCTACACAAGTAGAAAACCCCATTATGCATTGTTTTTGGATTAGATAGTGTTAAATCCTGGTAATATTAAATGTTTGCAATTTGGCTAATACATCATACTTGCATAGCTCTCAACTGTCCCTGATTTGGAGGGACTGTCCCTGATTTGGAACAATGTCCCTCTGTCCCTCATTCCTCCTCATTTGTCCCTCATTTTGGTCTGATCTATTAACCTATATATAAAATGTACTTTTTATCTATCAAAAAGTGTTTTCCAGTGCTAAACCTTTCATCTGATTTCTAAATTGCTGCATTTGGAAATGCCAAAAGCCAATATAAAGGAATAGTAATGGTAAAAAAAGCACTTGTGGGTTTAACCAATCTTGTTTTATTTTACAATTCTTCTTTAAGGTGGAGTGGCAAGGGGTGTGTCCTATGCCTGCATACTTTTGCTGATAGGTGTCCCTCATTCCCATCTTAAAAAGTTGGGAGGTATGTACTTACCACTTTAGGGGTTCATTCTCATGTCCACTTTGGGTTATACATTAACAAGAATGAGCGTATATATCAGAATTCAACAGGTGTTTGCTATCAGCTGTCTGTACAAATTAATGACAGGCTGACAAGCACCATGGCTGTTCGCATGTAAAATAGCCATACAAGCAGTTACAAGGGATTAGGGACAGTTGAACGACCCTGTACGCAAGCAGACTGTGTCAAGGGCCACTTATCTGTCCCTAATGGCATATAACACCTCAGATTTACAGTTACTTGCGGAACAGCTCCATCACTTTTTAGCCTTTCCTTGATTTGTACAGGCTAAAGTGGCCATACATGGTCGAATTTCAAAAGAATTTTCTTTTGAAAATTAGAAATTTCGTGCATTTTGTGATCTGATGGTGCCATCATTTATTTTGAAATTCGGCCAACCAAGCCTTCAATTTCACCTCATGTTGCTACAGAAAAGAATTTTTGTGGCTAGGAATCTTCTTTTCTTTCCGGGAATTTTCTTTTCTTGCACGTGCGCATTTCTTTTTCGATTACATTTCTCGCACGATTCTCCCATCATTGATTATAAAATCATTCTTTTTCCAAAAAATTTCCAAACGTCCGATTACTCAAATTTGATTGCCGCACGAAAACCAGCCATTGCTGCAGTCCACGAATGGTGCGAAATATGAGCGAAAATTCTTAGATAAGATTTTCAAAAGAAAATTCTTTCGAAAATTCAACCCATGTATGGCCTGCCTAAGTGGCTGCACCTGATCGCAAACATCTTCGCAACATGCTTGAGATTTATTCTCCTTCTTGTCGGTGTACAACCCATAACAGCTATTTCAATGAGGCCTAATAATGAAAAACTTTTATTATCATGCCATAAACTTAAATCATACAAAAAGCAGACGTTTGTTAGTTGCATAAGTATTCACCGCTCTTTACTTTGTTGAACCACACAGATGCAGGTCTTTTAGAGTAATGCCGCGTACACACGGTCTGACTTTTTGGCTACAAAAGTCTGACAGCCCATCCGACAGACTTTCGACTGACTTTTGGCGGACTTGCGGCGGACTTTCTAACGAACGGACTTAACTACATACGATCACACAAAAGTCAGACGGATTTGTACGTGATGACGTACACCGGACTAAAATGAGGAAGTTGATAGCCAGTAGCCAATAGCTGCCCTAGCGTGGGTTTTTGTCCGTCGGACTAGCATACAGACGAGCGGATTTCTGGGTCCGGCGGAGTTACGACGTAAAGATTTGAAGCATGTTCCAAATCTAAAGTCCATCAGATTTGCGACTGGAAAAGTCTGCTGAAGGTCCGGTGAAGCCCACACACGATCGGATTGTCCGCCGGATTTGGTCCGTCGGCGTCTGTCGGACCAGTCCGGTCGAAAAGTCCGACCGTGTGTACGCGGCATTAGGGTTCTTTCACACAAGCTTTCCGATCAGGTCCGCCTGTCAGTTTTTCAGGCGGACCTGATCGGACCTTGCAGTATCCTCTATGGAGAGGCGGACGTCAGTAGACACATGTACGCATCGATGTGAATGGAAAACAATGTATTTTAAGATGTCATAGGAATCTAATAATTTCTAATAATTTCGGGGGGCATCAGATTTACATTTACAACCGCCACTAAATCTATACATAAAGTAGAAAACGCCGGTAAGCACTGTACGTCTTTTGTGCCTGACAACCTTTTTTAACATTTTAGGTGCTACAAGTAATTTTGTACACATGCTTACAATGCCAAGGCCTCTGGGCTGCCAGGGATGTTCCAGTTGCATCTCCACTGTCTACCTGCAGAACACTAGACCATGGAGGATTTGAAGCTTTCTCTGGGTGTCCTTCTCTGACTGTGTATGCTTTGATAAAGGGCAAAATATTATTACTCTGATTGCTTTTAAATTACTCAGTTATCACAGCAACATTTTGTCTAGTCCAGTTGATTAATAATTCCTCTCCTGGAAAAGTGAAATGATGGACAGAAGAACACCGATTGACAGCTAAGCCTGGCATTGTCTACTTCACTGTTCATAGTGATAGCATCGCATTTCACATCATGCATTTTTATGTCAAACACATTCATTTATCTCTGTGTATATTATTGCAGGAATAATTATTTTATTAAAAGAAAAATGAGAGGAGAGATCTAGACACATGAGACTAAACACGGGAAGTCAGTGATGTATCTCTCAGGAGAGGAATATTGTGCTTGCACGGTCGCTTTGATTACTCATATGTTCTTATGAATTCAGTAATGTGTACTGTATGTCTGTGTTTATGTGTTAAAGGATAAGTTCACCTTTTTTTTTCTAAAGTCCAGCTCCCCTATGTACCAATATAGCATTAATGTACTTCTTTTGCAAAAATATCAAAGCTTTCCATTAAATTTACAGACACTTACTTCAATTGTCCTCCTCCATGTTTCCAAACATATACATTACTTCTGCCTTACTTCCTGGTCAGACTATAGGATATGACACAGGAAGGAGTTGACCAGCTGACCTCATTAACACACACCCTGCATCATCCACATTCCTACCTACCCATTTCCAGCTGCACAATTTTTAAATAAAATGCAATCAATCAGTGATTGCACTTACTTTACTGTCCTCATGGATGTTTGTACAATAAGATTGTATAGTGTATGGCCATCTTTATACACCTAAAATTACTAGTTGCGCTTTTAGTGCCATTATTGTTAATGGAACACCAAACACAGAAGCAAAAACACAATTTGCCATGTGAAAAAAACGAGTGGCAAATGCTGCAAAACGCACAGTAAAAAACACGCAACCCACAAAATGCCAAAATGTCCCATAAGCCACATGTAGTGCAGCCAGTTGAAAAAAACAGGCTGCCCTATGCATGTCAAAGGAAAAATGAGCCACAAAATTTGCACTCCCACTATGCTAGATGTGAATGGGGCCTGAAAGTGAAATTGGTAGATCACAAGAACAATGAGGATCCATTCACATCTGTACGTTTCCTTGCATTTCAGAAATGCGCTGCACCAATAATCACATTTAAAAACGCACCAAGCTCTAAAAAAAAGTTCTGGTGCTTCTTTGGGGCAATTGTTGTGTGTAGGGCAGCCCATTCAGGTGGAAGAGCTGCCCTATGTGTGATATGTGAAAATGCTCCAAAAGGCCTCCAACCCTCGCTTAAAAAAGCGCATGTGGGAATGCGAGTTCCCGCTATGCAAAGATGTGAACGGTGTTTGACAGCTGAGTGTTTCTGTCCACTTCCTCCAATGTACTTGTATAAAGATGGCCATACACTATGCAATCTGATTGTATATTGTGTATTTAGTGAGAAGGGTGATCATTGATTGTGTGTTTGTGTGCCATTAACAATTAATGGCACTGAAAGCGGAAGTATTAATAAAGTGTATAAAGATGGGCATACACTATACAATCTGATTGTACAAACATCCACGAGGACAGTGAAGTAAGTGCAATGACTGATTTATTGCATTTCATTTAAAAAACAGCAGTTGGGAATGGGTGGGTAGGTAGGAGGGTGGATGATGCAGGGTGTGTTCTAATGAGGTCAGCTGGTCCACTCCTTCCAGTGTCATGACCTCCAGTCTGTACAGGAAGTAAGGCATTACTAATGGATATGTTTGGAAACATGGATGAAGACAAGTGATGTGTAGGTTTCTGTAGATTTAATGGAAAGCTTTGATATTTTTGCAAAAAAGTACATAATTGCTATATTGGTACATAGGGGGGCTGGAATTTAGAAAAAAAAAAGTGAACAAAAGGTGAACTTATCCTTTAAGCCTCCCGTTTTCACATTTTATTGTGTTCCAGCCTGGAAGTTTTACCATCAGACTTACACAACATACTTAGCACTTTGAAGGCTCAAAAACTATATATTTTATTTAAATCTTTATTTTTTTTATTTTTCCAGAGACCATATGGGGGAAATTGCTGGAGTTTGAAAAATCTAGGAGGTAAATATATTGATATTGGGGATAGACCTAGGTCACTAGGGAGGGCTACCCTGGTCAAGGAGTGGCTAAAAACCTGGAACGGATAAGAGAGATAAGAAGGGAGGATTCATGTGAGAGGGAAGTGTAGGAGGAGAGATATAATTTAATTATGACGTGTTATGATGTGTTTTTTTTGAGGTGGGGGTTAGGGTTAATAAAAGTTGTATGTGAAATTCTTTGTAACTGTAAGTCAAAGTCGTATGTACATTTTTACTGCTTTTTAATTGATAATAATAAAAAGAGAATATACAGTCCTGCTCAAAAGTTTGCATACCCTGTCAGAAATTGTGAACTTTTGGAATTAGTATTGAAAATAAGACTGATCATGCCAAAAAAATGTTTTTTATTTAAGGATAGCAATCACATGAAGCCATTTATTATCACATTGTTTTTTACATCCTTTTTAAATCATAATAATAGCAGAAATCACCCAAATGGCCCTGATAAAAAGTTTACATACCCTGGAATGTTTGGCCTTGGTACAGACAGAGAAGGTGGCACACACAGGTTGAATGGCAATTAAAGGTTAAATTCCCACATTTGTGGCTTTTTAAATCACAGTTACCGTTTGTGTATAAATAGTCAATGAGTTAGTTAGCTCTCACTTGGATACCCTAAGCAGGCTAGACACTGAGCCATGAGGAGGTAGAAAAGAACAGTCAAAAGACCTGCGTAACAAGGTAATGAAACTTTACAAAGATGGAAAGGATATTAAAAGATATTCAAAGCCTTGAATATGCCAGTCAGTACTGTTTAATCCCCTATTAATAAATGGAAAATTAGGGGCTCTTTTGATACCAAGCCAAGGTCAGGTAGACCAAGAAAGATTGCAGCCACAACTGGCGGAAGAATTGCTCAGGATACAAAGAAAAACCCATAGGTAACCGCAAGAGAAATACAGGCTGTTCTCCAAAAATACGGTGTGGTTGTTTTTAAGGAGTACAATTCAACGATACTTAAACAAAAAAGAGCTGCATGGTTGAGCTGCCAGAAGGAATCCTTTACTGCGACAATGCTACAAAAAAGCCAATGAGGCATGTTAAGGTGTTGTTGGGCATATTGTAATCAGGCTTTTTTGTGGAACTTGTACAGTAAAGGCTTCTTTCTGGCAACTTGACCATGCAGCTCTTTTTTGTTCAAGTATCATCATATAGTGCTCCTTAAAAACAACCACATCATCTTTTTCCACAGCAGTCTGTATTTCTCCTGAGGTTACATGTGGGTTTTTCTTTGTATCCCGAACAGTTCCTGTGGCAGTTGTGGCTGAAATCTTTCTTGATCTACCTGACCTTGGCTTGGTATCAAAACAGCGAGCCCCTCATTTTCCACTTCTTTTTTAAGTGATTGAACAGTACTGACTGGCATATTCAAGGCTTCTGATATCTTTTTATATCCTTTTCCATATTTGTAGTTTCATTACCTTGTTACACAGGTCTTTTGACTGTTCTTTTCTACCTCATCATTGGCTCAGTGTCTAGCCTGCTTAGTGCATCCAAATGAGAGCTTACAAACGCATTAGATGTTTATACACAAGCACTAACTGTGATTTAAAAAGCCACAAATGTGGGAAATTAACCTCCTGTGATAATAAATGGCTTATCCTATCCTTAAATAAAAGACATTTTCTTTTTTGCATGATCAGTCATATTTTCAATATTAATGCCAAAAGTTCACAATTTCTGCCAGGGTATGCAAACTTTTGAGCACAACTGTATGTAGCTGGTTTATTTGGAAAGAATAGTTTGATAAATCTTTAATTAAAGCCTTAACATAGGACCAGAAGTTGGCTAATACTGGACAGTCCCAAAAAATATGTAGCGAACCTTCTGTTTCGAGGCATCGCCAGCATAAAGGGGATATTTGAGGGTCAGTTTTATGTAACATTTGGGGAGTTCTATAGCATCTTGTGAGTATTTTTTATTTATTTCCTTGATAAGCATGAGGCTTTTTGAGCAAAAAATTGAATTTTATTATTTTGTGTATCAGAGAAGGTTCTGCTAAGAACTGTCTTTCATTTGACCGATACAAAAACAGAAAATGACTCCTGAGCACAAGTGGTCGACCCAATAGATAAAAGGGATACACTGGCCTTGCTGCCCTCAAGGATGGGGAATCCTAGCAGACAAAGAAATAAAAAGAGAGAAGGGCGCACCAGCCATGTGCATTATCTTTTGTAAAACATTTATTAGGTAAAATGATAAAGGAAATTACTCACAAGCAGTAGAGAATCATGTGCCATAAACCTTGGACAAGCCCTTCGAAACGCGTAAGCGAGCAGTGTTAGATATTCCTCTGAAACACCTTTGGAAGGCTGTGTTCATCGTCATCATTTTTACCACTTGTTGCAAGTTGATGTCCAAGGTTTATGGCACATGATTCTCTACTGCTTGTGAGTAATTTCCTTTATCATTTTACCTAATAAATGTTTTACAAAAGATAATGCACATGGCTGGTGCGCCCTTCTCTCTTTTTATTTCTTTGTCTTTCATTTGATTAGGAAACTAGGTTCTTTCTGATGTTCTCCAGAGATCATCATAGAATATGATTGTAATAAAACATGTCTAATAGGGATAGCCGTTTCGCAAAAAGTCTCAAATGGCGTGAGTTCCTGACAGGGGCGGATCCAGGGGGGGCAACGGGGCAATTGCCACCCCCCGAGAAATTTGTTGCCGGGCGGGTGACATAGCTGGCGGCTCCGCTGGCGGGTGACATAGCCGGCGGCTCCGTGGGCGGGTGACATAGCCGGCAGCTCCGCGGGCGGGTGACATAGCCGGCGGTTCCGCTGGCAGATGACATAGCCGGCGGCTCCTCGGGCAGGTGACATAGCCGGCGGTTACGATAGCGGGCGGACCAGGTGGTGCGGTTTGTGGGCGGGCGGCACGATTTGTGGGCGGGCCGGGCTGCCAGGTGACTCAGTGTGTTGGCAGCTGGCCAATCAGTTAGCCAGGGGCAGGGGAGCAGAGAGATGAGATCATCTCTCTCCGCCAGCCCTGCATCCCTGCAGTAACTTCCGCCCTCAGTGGGCAGGCAGCAGAGAGATTACATTATCTCTCTGCTGCCTGACTCAGTCTGGGAGTCTGGGACACAGCAAGAGACAACTAAAACACCACCTTAACAGGCAAGTGACAATTCACAAGATGTGGCAGGTGACGTGACAAGTGACAATCCGCAATATGTGGCAGGTGACGTTGCAAGTGACAATTCGCAATGTGTGGCAGGTGACGTGGCAAGTCGCAATCCGCAAGGTGTGGCAGGTGACGTGGCAAGTGGCAATCCGCAAGGTGTGGCAGGTGACATGGCAAGTGACAATTCACAAGGTGTGGCAGGTGACGTGGCAATCCGCAAGGGTGGCAGGTGACGTGGCAAGTGACAATTCACAAGGTGTGGCAGGTGACGAGGCAATCCACAAGGTATGGCAGGTGACGTGGCAAGTGACAATTCACAAGGTGTGGCAGGTGACGTAGCAAGTGGCAATCCGCAAGGTGTGGCAGGCGACTCCTCGGGCAGGTGACATAGCCGGCGGTTACGATAGCGGGCGGACCAGGTGGTGCGGTTTGTGGGCGGGCGGCACGATTTGTGGGCGGGCCGGGCTGCCAGGTGACTCAGTGTGTTGGCAGCTGGCCAATCAGTTAGCCAGGGGCAGGGAAGCAGAGAGATGAGATCATCTCTCTCCGCCATCCCTGCATCCCTGCAGTAACTTCCGCCCTCAGTGGGCAGGCAGCAGAGAGATTACATTATCTCTCTGCTGCCTGACTCAGTCTGGGAGTCTGGGACACAGCAAGAGACAACTAAAACACCACCTTAACAGGCAAGTGACAATTCACAAGATGTGGCAGGTGACGTGACAAGTGACAATCCGCAATATGTGGCAGGTGACGTTGCAAGTGACAATTCGCAATGTGTGGCAGGTGACGTGGCAAGTGGCAATCCGCAAGGTGTGGCAGGTGACGTGGCAAGTGGCAATCCGCAAGGTGTGGCAGGTGACATGGCAAGTGACAATTCACAAGGTGTGGCAGGTGACGTGGCAATCCGCAAGGGTGGCAGGTGACGTGGCAAGTGACAATTCACAAGGTGTGGCAGGTGACGAGGCAATCCGCAAGGTATGGCAGGTGACGTGGCAAGTGACAATTCACAAGGTGTGGCAGGTGACGTAGCAAGTGGCAATCCGCAAGGTGTGGCAGGCGACGTGGCAAGTGACAATCTGCATCTGGTGGCAGGCAAGTGACAAGCCACAAGGTGTGGCAGGCGACGTGGCAAGTGACAATCTGCATCTGGTGGCAGGCAAGTGACAATCCACAAGGTGTGGCAGGCGACGTGGCAAGTGACAATCCGCAACATGTGGCAGGTGACGTGGCAAGTGACACACTCAGGGCTCCCACTGATTCTGCATTATGGTGAGTTGAACTATTTCATTTTATATTACAATGTAATTATAGAAGTAATGCGCTTCAATCATCCTAACACTGTAACAACCATGGTGCTGGGATGATTGAAGCGCCAACACCAGCCGTTTCCCCAATAAATTGCCCACAAAAAAAAAAAAAACGGATTTTCTGGCAGTGCCCCTCCCGAGACAACACTCTGGATCCGCCCATGGTTCCTGAATGATTTGATAGGCAGTTTGTAGTGAACTATTTCAAAAACTATTTTTAATTGTGACACAAAAATGTCATTATTTTTTAGGACCACTTACAGAGCTGGTTCACACCAGATGCAGTCCAGTGCATTTTTTTTCTGTATCAAAAACATAGACAGTAGGTTACATGGGTTCTAATGACACAGTCCACACCAGTGCAGTGCATTCCAGTGCATTCAAAAAAACTAGAACATGCTGCATGTTTTCTGCACTGAACTGTACTGAAACATGCAAACCACATATAAAAACGCACCAGAACATACTGGAACGCATCTAAACACATAAAAAATGCCCCAGAATGCATTACAGAAATAAAACCCAGGAAACCTTGGGGAAAATAAAGAAAAAAAAAAACAAAAGGAAAAAAACACACTGGAAAACATTGAAATGCATCACAAAATGTGCATGCAGAGAGTGAGTTTCTGTGGTGTGAACGTAAGCAAAAGCACATCTGGAATGCATCTAGAGTGCATTTTTGTGGTGTGAACCAGCTCACAGGTACAAATGTGTATCGATACCCCCGTAGGAGCCATTGTAATTTAACTGGTTCTTTCCCAAGATTAGCACAGATTCACCCAGGCATACAGCAGCAGTTTATTCACTCTGGCTCATTAATCGGTCTAGGAATGCCTGTATATTATTTTTTTTTTGTTTCACCTTTATATTATTTGTATTGCTGAAGAACTTGGAGAAAGTGTAGGGTGATATGGGATACTCCAGAACTATTGAATAATAGCAGGAGGACACTTCACTTTGCCAAGTCTCTCTGAACAGTCTTTACGAAGGAGCAAATAAAGATGGCCTGAACTGAGTCCTTGTAAAAAATATCTCATCTAGAGCTACCACTTGCACTTCCACCCAAAGCAAAACAGCACACAGTCACTGAGACACCTGAGCTCAGGCTAGTACTCACAATGTCACCGGATTACTTGATGCCTACTTTCAGTATCCACTGGACACTCTTCGGTGAGGGAGAGGTTAATGCCGACAATGCCACAGGACAGCCAGACCATTTCCAACTTCCACCAGGCACTCTTCAGTGGGCTCTCGAGACTGGGTCCTTTGGTGAAATTCCCTGGATTAGCTTCAGAAAAGAACTTTAGAAGTAGGCTCCCCATCTTTGAACATGAGCTTGACTCAGTAGAACTGCTTCGGGAGAAGGGGGGACCACCCCCCATCAAAACTGGTGGAATCCCCCCAACAGGAAGACCCTGCTGTCCTAAAGCTCATTTATACACCTCTCCAGCCACCTGCTGGGCACCCTGTCCCATCCTCCCGTCCCCTGGGATTGGCTGAAGCACAATAAATATTCAGGCTGCTCCTTTGACCTTCCAGCCCACCATGTTCTAGAAATATACAGAATGCAGTGGGGTATAACCAAGCCAGCCAAAAGCAATCAATAGCTGCTGCAATGATTATAGAGGAACCAAAAAGAACTGCATTTACCTAACATTCTAGCAATCTATCTAGGAGGGTGCTATAAGTGCTTTGCAGTAAGTCTCTACTAGCTGTGTGAATATGGATCAGGCAAGTTTTGCCCATTCATCTTGTCAACATTTTCTAGCTCTATTAGATTTACACATATATCGGAATGTATAGCAATATTCAACTGTTGTCACAGATTGTTAATTGGACTGAGGTCTGGGGTTTGACTTGGCCATTTGACTTGGCCATTTATTTTTATTTTTTAACCATTACAGTACAGCTTTGTGTTTAGTGCCATAACCTTTTGGAAATATGGACCTCTGTCCCAGTTTCAAGCCTCTTCCTGGCTGACAAATCTATATACAAAATTGCACTGAATTTGGCTTCATCAATCTGGCCCGAATCCTGGGTTGTTGCCAGTCAATAAAAAGCATTCTGCAGCATACTTTTCTTTAGAGATGGTGTTCTCAGGGTGATAAACATTGTTTGGTTATTTTCCATGAATAACATTTTCTCCAAGCCAACAAAATGTATTTTGGTTTCACTAGATTTTAGTACCTTTTTTTAACTTCTTTGACATAACTCCTACATGCCCTCTGGTATACTTTAAATGGGATTTGATACAGCCATTATTAGCAATGGCTCTTGATTAAGGATCTGGACACTCAAAAAGCATGGCCTCATTTGGCATCTTCAGAGTTACCATTAGTATTTTGTTTTTTTCTCTCACTTCTTATCCTTTGTGATGAGAAAATAATAGAAAATCTGTTCCACCGGAGATTTTCAAAATATTTGGTAACAGCATTAGAGTCACCTTTCTCAGTATACCAACAGAAAATAGAAAAAAAGTCCTTTAATGCCTATCAATTCCTTAACGCCACATGACAGCAGGGTGTGTGTGTGTGTGTGGGGGGGGGGGGGGGGGCTAAAATAGGCTTACTTACTGGTCTGCGCCCCACTGGACAATGCTGCATGAATAGATTTTTATGAAAGGACTGCTTGCTAAAAAAAAAACTGGTGAAATGCAAACCACTGAGGAGCCACCGGTTATAATGGGTTCTTCTGTCCTCCAGAGGGTGACATACCTTGGCTGCTTGACACTCACTGACACACCTTGAGGTTTTTTTTTGCAATTTTTTAATGGGTTACACATCCCAGCTGATAATACCCAGCTGATAATACAGAGAGCAATACAGATAGACATATTTGTTACCCATCCACCCCAAACCTTATCAAACTTAGTGGGCACTCCTCTGCAAGCAAATGTGGCCTTATAAAACGGTAAAGTTCTGTTAATCAGTGCTTTCCAGGCATCCCCCTCCGCACCAGAAGTCAGTAAAGTAGCAACCAAGAACAAAAGGACTCAAACAAACCCATGTCTGCAATGCCACAGGGGGTTTGTCCACTTTAGAATCGGTAGTCAGTATTAGTTGAAGCAGCCATCATTCTCAAACACCTCTATTCTCCTGTCTGTCTCTCCATGTGTCGCCCCTTGAGAACTCTCTTCTATTCTACCCCTCTCTTTGGTCACTACTCCAATCACAGTCCACCCCCATCTATTTGAATTCACCCAAGATGACTGTCACCAGGGTTAAAGACACTCCATAGCTGAGCATTGTTGATGGTCTCCGTCAAGATGCCTTCTATCACTTGATCTTCAGCAAGATGGCCACCACAGTTCTGTAGTATGGGCAACTTTTCTTAACTTAGTCAATACCTCAGACAGGGAGTGATACATTTCAACTTAGAGAAACATTTTGCTAGTGGTCACTGTCCTAGCTACACAGGTCACAAATGACCATTGTGAAATACTGACTGATCTGATAAAATAACTACATGTATGGAATCACGTTAACAAATCAGGAACGTTTTTTTTATTTAGCTCTCAAAGCTGCAATTAGTATTGTAGAGGGTTAGCTCACATACCTTCTTTAGAGCTCCTGCTTATCAGGAATACTTTACCTTTACAAAAGATAACTTCTATACTGCATTACTGCTGTACAGCATTATAATAGTAAATTCTGGTAATTTGCTGATTTTGGTATGTGTTATCTAGATGGACTCTGAACTGCATCTATAAAGTTGTGTTATAATTAGACATCCCTTTGGTGTTTGCCAAAGGGATTTCTAGCTATAACAAAACTTTGCTGGCAAGTAAAAATAAATGTTATTTACTTATCAAAACACTGGGGAACCACCTCCAGCCAAGTAGAATACTATAATACGGTTAAAACTTTGGCTCTGTCATTAAACTCATTAAATTACTTGTGGAGCAGATTCTATTTCTTTTAGTACTATTCATAATATTGAAATAAAATATATACAGTATATAAAAAAAAAAACAACAGATTTCCTTTCTGATCAATGACAGGATTCAATGCTAGCTTGCAGGCAAACCAGCCCTTCTGGCAAATGCCAGTATTGCATGATGGCCTGAAGGCATGCATCTACCCATAAAACCCCCCAAAAAATTATATACATTGATCAAGTTTAGCAAGAACAAATAATAATATAAAATATAAATAAATACAAACGCATTAAGTTATATGCAACTAAATTATTTAGTCATAAAAAATGTTCTCAATCTAAAAATGTTCAGAGCTGTCTGGTATATTACAAGTTTGTTTATTCAGGAGGATGTTAGCGATTGTGTTTCCAACTTACTCATCTATGCTGTCGTGCTTTATTTATGTGCGAACAAGGTTGGCTGTTGCTGGAATTATAAGCAGATGACAAGTGTCAGGCCTCAGGTTCAATCACCAATTGCTTAAAGTATTACCAAGGGCCTAGCTTTGTACTGATGGGATAAGGAACTGGAAAGAGACAATCAAGCTCAGATTGATCCAATTCTTTGTAAGTGGAAAGGATACTGTTTGCAGGAACAGAAATATGCACTAGCAACTTGTTGACAAATTCACTTTTTAAGGAATATGTACTGTTAACTTGTTCAATTCTAACCGTATTCTTCCAGCCTGTGGTCTTTATTTTCTTGGAAGTGGAGAATAATGCCCACAAAAGATTCTATAGATGGTCATTATGCACAAGAATGTTTTCCTTAGTCACATGCTGTCATATTCTGTACCTGAATACAGAACCCTCACAGAGGAAGGAAATGCTGAGAGAACAATCAATTGCTGTTTCATGCTATGGCTGCATATTACATCTTCTTATAGACATATTATGGTAGTTGCTTAATTGGCCCAATTTTACATCTGCTCTGGATGTATAAATGTCGGTGCACAGTATTGGTCTTAGAAAAAATGGATCTCTGGTCAAAAATTAAAGTAGAGCACCTTAAATTTAATACTCAACAAAAGCCTAAAGCAAATATAGAGAGAGGTCTATAGTAGCCAGATGTGGGACTGTCAAGATTTGAGTGTAGTTTTAAAGAAACCTGAATATTGGAAGCTGTGCCCCAAAAAAAAAAGAAGGCAAAGGGCTGAGGAGCATACACCTGTATAGTCTGTGTTCTCCGTGCAGCTGATATTTCCCCTACTACTGGCTCGTCGTTCTTTGCTCTTTATTATTTCTCTTTGTGGTAGTGATCATCTTGGTAGAGACAGGGTTTTGCCTTTAGCAAAAGAACAGTAGCACGATAATATCAGATCTCGCTCCAAATCTCCTGAGACTAGCAGTCAGAGGCAGCAGTGCCTTGGATGATCTCACACTACAGACATACAGCTATGAGGATAGAGAAAAGTGCCTAGGCACATTTACATACCAGGAAGGGCACTGCTGTTTTTCAGGAGCATTCCAGACTAAATGCATATTTTGAGGTACTGCGTAGGCACAATTGGCACTTCTAGATGTTTCCTATAACATAGCAAATCTTCACTTTTTGAGGCCAAATTAAAGAGTTAAATATACATGTACATGGCAGCAGAATAACAACACTTCCAAAGCAGCAGTATAACACATCCTATAATCAGTACAAATATATCAACTAGGGACAGTTCTCTATTGGATGGAAAGTAAGTGGGGTGGTTTTTAAAAAAAAAGGGTACTTGTGTAGCACCCTCTAGTGTGTGCTAGAAGTAAGTGTTGGAGAAAAGCATATTGCTTGCCAGGAATAACCTGAGTTTATGGAATTGGGTCAGGGTTATTGTAGGCCAGGGCTGGATAACTCATCTTGACAGCTCTTTCTGGTACCTCCCCTGGTCTGGAAGGTTGGAGAATCTTCTAGAACTAGAGGGTGGGTGTTAGGAGGGGCTGTCATGAATATTTGTGGGGCCTCAGTTCAAAGGTGGGCTGGCGGGGGGCTGGGACAACCCCATAAATAGACATGGGCTATGCCACCAGGGGAAGTTGGGTGGAAGATGGATATTCAGAGTTAAGGAGGCTGTTAGTGGTCCTGAGGGGTACCCCCTAGACTGGGGGACCTGGGCTCAGGTGCTGGAAGGACCCTGCCAAAAACACAAAGTGAGGAAGCTTTCCTAGAGGCACAGGAGCAGGAGAGGACAGACTAAGTAGTGAAACACTGTTGGGGACTAACAAAGAGGGGAAACTGCCACATGTAGTAAGTCTCCCTTGAAGACAGCGGTGGGCTTAAGGCTTCTGCCTTACCCCTAAGAGATCTCCAGAGAGTCAGCGGGGTGGGCTGGTGAAGTGTAAGTCTGGCAGACTGGTGTACAGAGGCAGTCAGGAGGGCTCATGAAAGGGGCAGATGCAGTCAGGTAGGCTGGCATTGCCTGAAGAAGTGGTGCTGGGATCAGTGGACACAAGGGAAGCTGTTTCACTCCAATTGTGCTACTTTTAAAGGGACTTTGAAAGTAAAGGGCTGCTACTGAACTGACAAGAGGCCTGTCAGTTCCCTCAGGAGTGAACCAGCAGGATCTGTGCTAAGGAACAAAGGAACAAAGTGTGTGCAGATGGAAGGCTAAAGAAGTTGGAGCATTATATAGGAAGCTGTATATAGGAGACTGTAAATAGGAAGTTGACCCTAAAGATTTTATTCAAGTCAAGCAGGCACCCCATAACCTCCCATCTATATCCAAGTTGTTAACTCTCCAATAAACAAATACAAAGCTCTGGACTGTTCTCTGACTCTGAGTGCCTGTGATGATTCGGTGTGCCCCGCTGTGTAGGAGTGGGGGATCCCTAACTTCAGCAACTCCTACGGGGGTAGTGCTACAATTGGTTTAAAAAAAAGGGTATTTCACAATCAGCAGCATATGTTCCCTCATATTCAAATGCATAGTAACTCCTTAGCTTACAATATTACTTGCCCTAGCATGTGGTAAGGTCCTTAAGGTTAGCTTCTAAGAAATGTGAGGCCATACAGAGAGTTGTCACCTGTTCATCATCAAATGCCACATAACACTAAGGATTGGGTTTGGCGTAAAGGGTATAGTTAAATAGAAGCCTGATTTATCTGTACACTGCACACATAACTATATTTCTTGGATCCACAAACTAATCCCCAAAGGAAAAATTTCAGGCATTGTATATTTTACATAGTTGCATTAGTCCAGCTTGGATCATTGTAACTATGTGTATGCTATACCCAGCTAACACCCATAGAAGCTGAAAATCACTGAAGTAGACACAGCTACTCCAGTGATCTCCACTTGCTTTCGGGTCCTGTTCTCTGAATGGATGCAAATCGTTTTCTTTTTTTTTTAATAATCAAAAATTTTATTGTTTATTTCATTTATATATACACCATTTATACAACATTCTATACCCCTTTGTTCAAACACTAGAAACATACTACACATTACATCCTACATCACCTACCACCGTTTTCCCCCCTGTCCCAGCGGCCGACATTTACATATGCGAGGGGAAAAAAAAAAAAAATATATATAGATAAATAAATAAATAAATGGTACCTACTCCACCGTGTTTATCGTGCTTATGTTTATAAAGTGTTAAAAGAAATTATATATAAATTCCCCCTAATTCTTATTAGTGTCCTTAATCACTTCAATTCATAATTATATATTGTGTGAAGAGAGAAAAAAAAAAAAAATTAGATAAATAAATAAATAAATAAATGTTACCCACCCCACCGTGTTTATCGTGCTTATGTTTATAAAATTATAAATAAGTTCCCCCTAATTCTTATTAGTGTCCGTAATCACTTCAATTATATATTGTGTGAAGAGAGAAAAAAAAAAAAATAAATAAATAAATAAAAATTTTCTCTTTCCTTTTCCTTTCTTTCTCCTCTGGTACCCACCCCACCGTGTTATATTTATAAAGTGTTTAAAAATGAAATTATAAATAAGTTCCCCCTTATTCTTATTAGTGTCATTAATCACTTCAAAAAAAAAAAAAAAAAAGGAGGGGGGGGTGGGGAATTCCCCCCTTATTCTGATTAGTGTCTTTAGTCCCTACAATTCCTTGTTATGTATTGTGAGAAGAAAAAAAAAAAATATAAAAAAAATAAAAATAAATAAATAAATAAATAAATAAAAAATATTCCCCTTCCGTGTATATTCGTGTTTGTATTTATATAATTTATAAAGTGTTTTTAATGATAAATTTATAAGTACATTCCCCCCTTATTCTAATTCGTCTCACTATTTACTTCAGTTCGTTATCAAATACAACCCCTTTATTCTAGTTTGTGTCACTAACCACTAAAATTCATAATTATGAAGATGTGTTAAAAAAAAAAAAAAAAAAGGGGGGGGGGGATTTTCCCTATAATTCATAATTGTTATTAATCGTGTGCCTATCTCCTTCCCCCCTCCACCTCCAATGTTTGTCAAAACTGGGACAAGAGGGAAATAATAAAAAAACACAAAAAATAGAGACCACATATACATTTAACCATACATTATCTTACCCCCCTCCCTCTTTGATTAGCATTAGAGAAGTTATCTGACTATTTACATCTACCCTTCAGGGCCATTCTTCTTATGTGTCTATTCTAAATGACTATACCATTCCTTCCTCCTACCCATCTGTATTTCCCTCTTCTATTATCTCCTCAGCGCATTGTTCCCAGTTTGCCCATGTCGTTTCAAATTTCTTTCTTTGGTTTTTAACCACATGAACCCATCTCTCTGCTTCCTTTATTATATTAACCTTGTTTCTCCACTCAATGACTGACGGAATCCGGTCCTGTCTCCAGTACTTCGGAATTAGTTTTTTTGCTGCATTTAACAAATGTGGGGTTATACTTTCTCTATATTTTTTGATAGGTCCAGTCATTCCATGAAATAAATATTGTATGGGCCCAAACTCTATGTGCTCTGTCGTCATTTTCTTAATCCAGGGGGCTACTAATTCCCAAAAACGCTTAATTATTGGGCACGTCCACCATAGATGAAGAAAAGTTCCCTTCTGTCCACAGCCCCTCCAGCATTTATCATTAGCTTCTGAAGAGATTTGTGCCATTTTAACTGGTGTCCTATACCATCTCGCTAGGAATTTATATGCCATTTCTTGCACCTTTGTACTTATGGAGGTAGTAAATGTTAACGATATCATTTTATTTATTTGTTTATCTGTCCACACTTGGCCTAGCTCCCTCTCCCATTCTTTCATGAAGTATGGGGGTTTCTTTTCTTGTTCTACTAGGATCATTCTGTACATCCAGGATAATGTATGCCCATCTTCTGATGTCTGTGCACACTTCCTCTCAAATGCGGTAAGTGTATTTATGGATCTTAACGGTTTTATTTTCTTAAGGAAGCTCGTCATTTGACGGTATTTCCATTCTGCCATTCTTGTCTCCCCAAATTTCAAGATCATCTCAGTCAGTGGTATTAAAACTCCCCTTGGGGCAAACTTACCGCAACTAATATTCCCGTCTTGTCCCCACGCCCCCAGACTTCCCGTCTTCTCCCCCGGGAGGAACCACGGAAATCCCTCCAGAGGGGTCAGAGGGGAGGTCTATGGGGCATACCTGCCCTCTTTATTCATTATATCCCATACTTCTAATGTATTCAGGGTTATTGGTGATGTCCATTGTGACAGCCCTCTTAGTGACCCTTGGATCCATGGTGCTCCTGCCAGGTTTCTCCCCGCCATCATCATTTCTGCCTGTACCCATGGTTTTCTATCTAGGTCATGGCACCAGTCTATTATTCTAACTAGTGCCATGGCCTTATAATAGGATGTTATATCCGGGAGTCCTAGGCCACCCTCCGCTCTACTCCTTCTTAAAATGTCGTACGCCAATCTAGGCCTTTTATCGTTCCATATAAAGGCCATTAATAGCCGACGCATTTGTTTAAGGAGACTCGCCGGCAACCTGATTGGCACTGTACGCAGCACATAAACTATTCTGGGCAGTATACTCATTTTTATGGCACTGATTCTTCCGAACCAGGTCAGGTATTTCCCCTTCCATTTCTTTAATTCTTCTGTTATTTCTTTCACTAATGAGCCATAATTCTGCTCCAACAATAGTTCATAGTCTGCGCTTATCTGTACCCCCAGGTATGTCAGCGACTCCCTGTTCCATATAAATGGGTATTTCTCCTTCAGTGTTCTCTCCATCTCTGCTGGGACGTGACTGGGGAGGATGACTGATTTCTCGAAATTAATCTTAAAGCCAGACACCCTTCCAAATTTCTGTACTTCTACCATCAATGCGGCTATAGATGTCTGGGGAGTGGACATAAAAAATAATAAATCGTCCGCATATGCTGCTACTTTATGTTCCGTATGGCCCATGTGCATCCCCACTATCTCCTTGTTCTTTCTGATTCTACGCAAAAAGGGTTCCATTACTATTGCAAATATCAATGGGGACAGTGGGCACCCCTGCCTGGTACCATTTTGTATGTTAAAGCATTCAGATACTGTCCCATTTACCTTAATTCTTGCTCTTGGTTTTGTGTATAGTGCCATAATCCATCCCAGCATTCTCTCCCCCAGTCCTATCCTCCCCAGTACTTCTATCATAAAGCCCCAGTTCACTCTGTCGAAGGCTTTCTCCGCATCCATCGACAGAGTGATTCCTGGGGCTTCACCTGGGCCATATTGCATCCAATGCAGTATATGGAGTGCGCGGGTGGTGTTATCTCTTGCTTCTCGCCCCTTTACAAACCCTGCTTGATCTGGGTGCACTAAATCTCTTACATCTTCCTGTAGTCTCAGGGCCAGAATTTTTGCCAGTATCTTGGTGTCTGAGTTGAGCAGAGAGATTGGCCTGTAATTGGCACATACCTGGGGATCTTTTCCCTCTTTTGGCAAAACCGTTATGTACGCCAGTGATGCTTCTGAGGAGAGTGGATTTCCAGCACCCATAGAGTTGAAATAGTCACAAAGTGGCCTTACCAAAATTGGGAGAAATTTCTTGTAATATATGTTTGTCAGCCCATCCGGGCCCGGGCTTTTCCCTGGGGGTAGGGCTGCTATCACTCTGCTCAACTCTTCCACCGTGATTGGGCGTTCCATAATCTCGGAGGTTTCTCTATTTAGTATGGGCATGTCTGCATTCTCAATGTAATCCTTGATCTTATCTCTCCTTTGTTCCTCGCTTTCCCCTTCTTCAGATGGTTCTGTTTTGGAGATGTTATATAGTACCTCATAAAATTTACTAAATTCTTTTGCTATCGCCTTTGTGTCTATTATTTTCCTACCCTGAACTAGTAAGCTGTGCACGTGTCTGGAGTCCTGTTGTTTTTTAAGTTGTTTTGCCAGTAGCTTACCGCATTTATTTCCTTGTTCATATGCTCTATTTGCGAAAAACCTAATTTTGTTCTTTGCTTTATATTCTAAATATTGCGCAAGCTCTGCCCGTACACTCTCCAGACATCTACCATCCACTGGATCGAGATTTTCCTTATGCTTTATCTCTAGGGTTCTGATCTTCTCTAGTAATTCGTCCATTTCCCTTTTGCTTTCCTTTTTCATATATGTGCCAATGGCAATTAAGTCCCCCCTCACAACCGCTTTGTGTGCTTCCCACACCACTTGATCTGACACTCCTTCCGTTTTATTTATTTCGAAATACTCCTTTAGCCTAACCCTTAATTTCTCCACTATGTCTTCTTTATCCAACAATGACTCGTTCAGACGCCAAGTTCGTTCCGCCCGAGTCATTTGAGTTGGTTGAAGGGTCAAAATTATTGGAGCATGGTCAGACATAGTTATTGGTTCAATTGTACTTGTGCTGACATTCCCCAAGTAGAATTGATCCACCAAAAAGAGGTCTAGCCGTGAATACATATCGTGTATTTTAGAGTAATAGCTATAATCCCTGATACCTGGATGTAAAGCTCTCCAAGTATCCACTAGGTGTTGAGAGCGTAGAATTTGTTTAACCCGCTTTATGGCTTTAAAAGACACAGCAGTTCTACCCGTAGAGGTATCTATACTCGGCTCTAACACCATAATAAAATCTCCTCCTACTACTACACACCCTTCCTTAAATTCTTCCAGTTTTCTAAATACTTTAAACAGAAAGTTAGCTGTCCCAACATTGGGTGAATATATTGAAGCAAAGGTATATCGTCTCCCCTGTAGCGTGCCCTTTACAAACAAGTACCGACCTTCTGGGTCACTTTGCAGGGTCTCCGTAGTCCATGGGCATGATTTTTTGAACGCAATTGTGACCCCTCTTGCCCTCGCTATTGGGGATACTGCATGATACCATTGATTCAGTATATTCTGGGGTAAGCTTGGAATTGAGCTGCTCTTGAAATGGGTCTCTTGCAGGAAAACAACATCAGCTCCCCAATGTTGCAGCTCAACCCATAAGCGCCCTCTTTTAATTGAGGAATTCAAACCCCTCACATTATATGACAAAATTTTCAAAATGGCTGTCATTTCATTTCATTTTTAGAACGCCCAGCCCCTTGCCCTTGTTCTCTATCTTCTCCTCTGCCAATCCCACCCCCCTTCTACCCCCCCTCCCCATCATTCATTACTTCCAGACAAAAAACCCAAGAAAAACAAAAAATATACCACTCGTGTATCATAAATATATACCTTACATACTTACATCCTGTCCTCCCATACCACAAACCTTCCATTAGGGGTATTTCTAAAAATCGGGTATTTAGCTTGCGCACACCCACATCTCCTGTGCGCCTGCCACCACCCTGCCCGGTTGTGTAGGAGTGGGGGATCCCTAACTTCAGCAACTCCTACGGGGGTAGTGCTACAATTGGTTTAAAAAAAAGGGTATTTCACAATCAGCAGCATATGTTCCCTCATATTCAAAAGCATAGTAACTCCTTAGCTTACAATATTACTTGCCCTAGCATGTGGTAAGGTCCTTAAGGTTAGCTTCTAAGAAATGTGAGGCCATACAGAGAGTTGTCACCTGTTCATCATCAAATGCCACATAACACTAAGGATTGGGTTTGGCGTAAAGGGTATAGTTAAATAGAAGCCTGATTTATCTGTACACTGCACACATAACTATATTTCTTGGATCCACAAACTAATCCCCAAAGGAAAAATTTCAGGCATTGTATATTTTACATAGTTGCATTAGTCCAGCTTGGATCATTGTAACTATGTGTATGCTATACCCAGCTAACACCCATAGAAGCTGAAAATCACTGAAGTAGACACAGCTACTCCAGTGATCTCCACTTGCTTTCGGGTCCTGTTCTCTGAATGGATGCAAATCGTTTTCTGATTGGATGAGATGGAGAGGCTGGGTGGTGACATCACACCCTATACCAGTAGTAAACCCAGTCCTGTTGGCTGTTCACTTCAAGCAAGTTTTGCATTCCCACTTGAAGCAGGTCAAATTTGGGTCAGAAGAAGGTCAAATACATCTGTTAATGTCTCCCGAATTAATAATTACACATTTTTTCATTCTGGTCCACTGCATTGTACAATGATGATTAGGGATGGGCCGAACGTTCGGACCCGAATAGAGAACCCCATTAAAGTCAATGGGACCCAAACGTCAAAAATCAAAAGTGTACATTTTGAAGGCTTATATGCAATTAATTGGGCATGCAATGGTTATAGGGGTCTGGGTCCTGCCCTGGGGGACATGTATCAATAAAAAAAAAAAAAGTTTGTGAAAAACTAAATATTTAAATGAGCAGTGATATTTTGATTTTTACAGTGAAAGCATAAATTTGAAAAATTCCTTCCAATATAGCTTACTGTAAAGTGGCAGCTCTGTACCATGTCTAGAATCTGCTGCAGCAACAATTGCATTTATAAAGCCAAAAAAAAGACATTTTCCCTGCAAGCTGCCTTTATTTTGCTCAGCAACAGCTGGGGAGCCAGTGTGTATGATGAGGCCACAATGTAGTGCACTGGGAACAAGATTAGAGATTTTTTGGATACATTCTGGTGTCACTTTGACTTTGTATAAAAGTAACGGGTGCGTAAAAATTGGTCTTTGGGCGTCGGTGGTGCCTTCCCACCCTAACCCTATAGAGGTGCTCTTAATGAAAGCAAGAATTGGCCTTGCGGTAAAAAACTGCAATTATATGCACCTGTCAAACAGGTGCAGAAAAATTGGTCTTTGGGTGTCAGTGGTGCCTTCCAACCGTAACCCTATAGAGGTGCTCTTGATGAAGGCAAAAACTGCAATGATATGCACCTGTCAAACAGGTGCTGAAAAATTGGTCTTTGGGTGTTAATTGTGCCCATAAAACCTGTAGCAAAAACATTCTTCCAGATGAAATGATTGAACACCCTCAAAGCTAGGCAGCCTCGAAGTCCTGCAGAGATTGCACATCCCAAAAAGACTTAATCAGTGACATCGGCATCAGGGGCTTCATAGCTGGTAATCCAGGACTTATTCATTGTTATAAAAGTCAAACGGTCCACGGAGTCTGTGGACAGACACGTTCTATGATCAGTAACGAAACCTCCTGTAGCACTGAATGCCTGTTCTGAAAGCACACTGGATGTGGGGCAGCCCAACAACTCAATAGCATACTGGGCAAGTTCGGGCCAGTGGTCTATTCTCAAGACCCAGTAAGTCAGTGGATCGTCAGCTGCAAAGCTCTCTATCTCTCTTTTGGGCCGGAGGTAATCGTCTACCATGTGTTGCAGACGCTGCCGATTGGATGTGGAAGCTGACAGCCCTGGGCGGCGAGGACTAAAAAAATTCCCAAAATGCCTCACTTAGGCAGACGCCTTCTCCAACGCCGCTCCTCTCTTGACCAACAGAAGACTCAAAACTACGTTTTCCACGACACTGTAACCTACTGGAGTCACGAAAAACGTTCAATAAAATCCTCTTTAATGTGTCCTCTTGGGTTCTTTTGCAGGCTTTGATGCATGAGGTTGCCCATGTGCCTCAAATTTGCCAAGGCTTGAGAAGCAGACTCAAGAAGGAGAGACTCTCTCCCTATTGAGAAGCAGACTCCTCGGGTTACTCAGGATGACAGCATCTAGAACTTCCTCCTTCCAGCCACGTACTTCTCCCAAGGGTCCTGGGGTTGGAAAGCCATCACTTACAGATTGACGCATGTCTTCCTCTTCGTCGAAGCCTATGAAAGTGCCAGAATCCTCCTCCTCATCCTCCTCCCCTCTCTTCTCCTGTGTGTTCTGTGACATAGGAATGATGGTGTCTGGATTAAGTGGGCCTTGAGAGGAAAGAAAGTCATCCTCTTCCTCCTGCTGTTCTGCCTCCAGTGCCCTCTCCATAATGCCACGCAGAGTCTGCTCCAGCAGGAACTAAACAGGGATTGTGTCACTGATGCATGCCCTGTCACAGCCCACCATCCTTGTGGTCTCCTCAAATGGTGACAATACAGTGCATGCATCCTTAATGATCAGCCATTGGCATGGGGAAAAAAAGCTGAGGCGGCCTGAGCCTGTCATCATGCCGTACTCGCACAGGTACTCATTGACGGCCCACTGCTGCGTGTATAGCCGCTGCAGCATTGCCAAAGTCGAGTTCCACCTGGTGGGCATGTCACGAATCAGGCGGTTTACGGGCAGGTGGAATTCCTGCTGAATTTCAGCCAACTGCGCACTGGCTGTGTATGACCACCTGAAATGGCTACAGACTCTTCTGGCCAGCTTTAGCACATCTTGCAACCCTGGGTACGTATTTAGGAAACGTTGCACCACCAAATTGAGGACATGTGCCAGGCATGGCAGATGTGTCAACTTTCCCTGTCTAAGGGCGGACAGGAGGTTAGAGCCATTATCGCACACCACCCTTCCTGGCTTCAGCTGGCGTGGTGTGAACCACCTCTGGGTCTGTCCCTGCAGAGCTTCAAGAATCTCTGCTCCGATGTGGTTCCTGTGCCCTAAATACACCAGCTGAAGCACTGCATGGCACCTTTTAACCTGACTCATGAAATAGCCCTTTGAACGCTTAAGGGGGTACCTGATGTTCATAGGACAATTCCGCAGAGGAGGGCATGGAGGTGGCTGAGGAGGAAGAGGGGGTAGAGCTCACAGGTCTGGCATCATCACCACCAGCTGTATGGAGACGTGGGGGCACAACAAGCTGCAGCACCGAGCCCTGTCCTGCATCCTTTCAAATTGCAAGCAGCGTTACCCAGTGTGCTGTGAACAAAATATATCGTCCCTGCCATGCTTGCTGGACCAGGTGTTAGCAGTAAGGTGGATTTTACAGTTGAGTGCCTTGCCCAACGATGCCAGAACATTCCCTTCCACGTGATGGTGGAGTGATGGAACGGCCTTACGTGAAAAGTAGTAGCGACTGGGAACCTTCCATTGTGGTACAGCACATTGTGCGAATTCACTGAAGGGGGCAGAATCCACCAGGCTGAAAGGCAGAAGTTGGAGAGCCAACAGCTTTGACAAGCTTGCATTTAGACGCTGGGCATGTGGGTGGCAGGGACTGTATTTTTTTTCCCACTGCAGCAGATGGGGCAGAGAAATTTGCCAGCTACAGTCTACAGCTGGTGGTGTGCTGCTGGCAGATGTGCTGCTAGGACCTGGGACACCCTATGCTATACCATCATCCCTGTCAGTGGAGGCTGCTGAGAGGTAATGACTCAGTATAGCAGGGGCAGACTAAAGTGGGTAAGAAGAAGGAGGAGGAGGGACAGATTTGTGCCCCTTTTGTGTGGCTTTTAGGTGCTCTTGCCAATGATCTGAGTGGTTGGACGTTAAATGCCTTGTTAAGTATGTGGTACCCAAATGGCTGGTGTTTTTGCCATGTTTGATGTACCTGAGACACAGTTTGCAGATAGCAACAGTGCGATCTGCTGCAGATGTGCTGAAAAAAGGCCCAGACAGCTGAGCTTTGGGAAGTGGGCCGGGAATGTGATGGAATAGGGTGGCAGAATTTGATGGAATAGGGTGGCTGCTCTCTACCATTTCTTGATGTCGGCCTCCATGGGGTTGTGCTGCCTCACCTTCAGTTTCCTCCTCTGCTCTATCTGGCACCCATGTCGCATCAATGACCTCATCATCATCTCCATCTTCTCCACCTTCATCATCATCATTACCACTGGAGACAATTTGACAATACGTTGCGGCTGGGGGAACATGAATGCCAATTTGTCTACCAGTGTTCCTCCCTCTCTCTAGGCTCATGTTCCTGTCATCCTCAACCTCAGAACCAACATCTGAATCCAGTAATGGCTGGGCATCATCAAGGCGCAAGTGGCTGTCGCTGTGGTCAAATAACTCAGCTGACTCCTTCATGGCTGATGTTGGGGCTATGGCAGGAATAGATGTGGACAAGGAGGCAGGTTTATCCACTCTGGCAACTGCAGGGGACAGCACACTTGTGTCTGCTTGCGTGACAGAGGATGAGGAGGATGAGGAAGGTTTTGTAAGCAAGTCCACCACCTTCTCTGCATGCTGTGGCTGGATAGCACATGCAAACTCACTAAACAGTGGAAATGATGCCCTGCCTGAAGACTGACCACCACGTCCACCTTTGCCTGTGGACACATTTGTTGCTGGCCCCTTACAGTGCCAAGGGAACGTCTGCCTCTCCATGTTGTCCTCCCAGACATTGGGAGGGGGGGCGCGGGCAGTGCTTATAAGCAAATGTAAAGAAGTGGAAATCTGTACGAAGATGCACTTTAATCAATGTAGAGTGGTGTTTGGTGCACTTTAATTAGAGTACTCACACTACACAGATACATTCCACGGATACACTATAATATACTGCAATATAATGCACCAAACGTACAGTGACGCACAGAACTAACTGGCAGTAACACACACAGAAGTAAATGGCGTAAAACTTGCAGTAAAGCACACAGAAGTAAATGGCGTTAAACCTGCAGTAACGCACACAACTATAGGGCGTTAAACTGGTAGTAACGCACACAAAACTATATGGCGTTAAACTGGCAGTAACGGACACAGAACTATATGGCGTTAAACTGGCAGTAACGCACACAAAACTATATGGCGTTAAACTGGCAGTAATGCACACAGAACTATATGGTCGTTAAACTGGCAGTAACGCACACAAAACAATATGGCATTAAACTGGCAGTAACGCACAAAACTATATATCGTTAAACTTGCAGTAACGTACACAGAAGTAAATGGCGTTAAACTGGCAGTAACACTCACAAAAGTAAATGGCGTTAAACTTGCAGTAACGCACAAAACAATAAAACAAAACAAGTCCTAGTTGCAATCTCGAAACACCCAATACGAAGACAATATGCGACCGGTCTAAACTATGTGGCATGTTCACCAATGCCAGGAGCATGGCGGACAAGATGGGTGAACTAGAGATACTGTTGTACGAGGAGGATTTGGATTTTGTGGGAATTTCAGAGACCTGGTTCAACAGCTCTCATGATTGGCTGGCAAACATTCAAGGGTATACCCTATACCCCAAGGATAGAGAGGGTAAAAAGGGGGAGGGGTATGCCTATATATCAAGAATAATGTACAAGTGAATGTGAGAGATGACATCACTGAGGGAGCTAGAGAGGAGGTGGAATCCTTATGGGTAGAGCTCCAAAGGGATAAAGCTAAGGGGAAAATAATACTGGGAGTATGCTATAGGCCCCCTAACCTGAGGGAGGAAGTGGAGATGGATCTCCTATCACAAATTGGAGTAGCAGCAAGGATGGGAAGTGTTATCATAATGGGGGATTTTAATTATCCAGACATAGACTGGGCGGAGGGAACCGCGCATTCATTTAAGGCTCGCCAGTTCCTTAATGTCTTGCAGGACAATTTTATGGGTCAGATGGTAGACGCACCAACTAGAAATAAAACATTACTGGATCTACTGATTACCAACAATACAGACCTGATCACGGATGTGGAAATGCAGGGCAATTTAGGTAACAGCGATCACAGGTCAATTAGTTTCAGTATAAATCACACAAATAGGAAACATAAAGGGAATACAAAGACACTGAATTTCAAAAGAGCCAACTTCCCTAAACTACAAACCTTGCTAAAAGGCATAAACTGGGATAAAATATTAGGAACAAAGAATACGGAGGAGAGATGGGTTTGCTTTAAGAGCATATTAAATAAGGGCATTAGCCAATGTATCCCATTGGGTAATAAATTTAAAAGAGCGAACAAAAGTCCTGGATGGCTTAACTCCTATGTAAAAATGCATATAAAAGCAAAGGAGAAGGCCTTCAAAAAATACAAGGTTGAGGGATCATCCTCAGCATGCAGACTTTATAAAGAATGCAACAGGAAATGTAAGGGCGCAATTAGGACAGCTAAGATAGAACATGAAAGACACATAGCGGAGGGGAGCAAAAAAAATCCCAAGAAATTCTTTAAGTATGTAAACAGTAAAAAAGGGAGGACAGACCATATTGGCCCCATAAAGAATGAGGAAGGACATCTGGTTACAAAGGATGGGGAGATGGCGAAGGTATTGAATTTATTCTTCTCCTCAGTCTTCACGAGTGAATCGGGGGGCTTCAGTAACCAAGACTGCAGTGTTTATCCTCATGACACAACACAGGAAGCACCTCCATGGTTAACAGAGGACAGAATTAAAATTAGACTTGAGAAACTTAACATTAATAAATCACCGGGACCAGATGGCTTGCATCCAAGGGTACTTAGGGAACTCAGTCAATTGATTGCCAGACCGTTGTTCCTAATTTTTACAGATAGTCTACTGACTGGAATGGTACCAGCTGATTGGAGAAAAGCCAATGTCGCACCTATATTTAAAAAGGGCCCAAAACACATCCCTGGGAATTACAGACCAGTTAGCCTAACATCGATAGTATGTAAACTCTTGGAGGGGATGATAAGGGACTATATACAGGATTTTAGTAATACGAACGATATCATTAGCAGTAATCAGCATGGATTCATGAAGAATCGTTCTTGCCAAACCAATCTATTAACCTTCTATGAGGAGGTGAGTTGCCATCTAGATAAAGGAAGGCCTGTAGACGTGGTGTATCTGGATTTTGCAAAAGCATTTGACACAGTTCCCCATAAACGTTTACTGTACAAAATAAGGTCCGTTGGCATGGACCATAGGGTAAGTACATGGATTGAAAACTGGCTACAAGGGCGAGTTCAGAGGGTGGTGATAAATGGGGAGTACTCAGAATGGTCAGGGGTGGGTAGTGGGGTTCCCCAGGGTTCTGTGCTGGGACCAATTCTATTTAATTTGTTCATAAACGATCTGGAGGATGGGATAAACAGTTCAATCTCTGTATTTGCAGACGATACTAAGCTAAGCAGGGCAATAACTTCTCCGCAGGACGTGGAAACCTTGCAAAAAGACCTGAACAAATTAATGGGGTGGGCGACTACATGGCAAATGAGAAAAAACAGGGAAGGTACCCTAGAAAGAGGACCAACAAAGAACACTATTTGAAATTACAAACCAGCTTTATTATTTACCAACAAAATAAACACCAAGTAGAAATAAATAAGCAGCAAAAAAGGAAGCAGTGTGGGCAGACGGCTGCCACAACCAATTAAAAATTGGACAACGTTGTCACAAAGGGGGGTTTATAAAAACAAATGGGGAGCCGCGGCATTCATCCACTCAACCAGTCAATCGATACATCATACATCCACCTATAAATAATTGGGGTTGGTAAAGTCCGTGTTAATTGGGTATTGATTGCAGATATCAAGTTATCCTATAGGAAAGTATCCAGAATATCACGGACAGTTCTAGTACCAGCAGTATGATGAGAGATTAGAGTGGGTGCACGATCTGGCCGTAAAAACTGAGTGTGATATAGTCCAGTATAGAGAAATTAGACTAGTTGCTAGTTGAATCATTGATACATAATAGTTGTCTACCAGCTAGATCAGCAGACTGCATGGGGAACCATATAGACTGCTATATTAAGAAGATGTAAATTGCTTGGCTAGAGCAGTGGGTGATTATCCAGGGAGACAGCAGTAAAAGGATGCAGGGAAATCGACATACATTTGTAAGCGCTGAGTGGAGTAGAGAAGTCTCACCAGTCACGCTGTCCTCGTCGTCGAATAGTGGCAGTCCTTTGTTCCAGGTCTCTGTGTAGATGGAAATCACTTACGTGCCGTATTGGAAGCTCAGTGGGTTTGCAGTCTGAGTAAGGTTCCGTCCGTAGCTGAAAGGCCTCTGTGAGGCGGGTTTTTCGATGCAGTGCGTAGCCGAGTAGAGAGGCTGTGATCAGCTGGTAGATGTGGAGTGTAGGTAGCAGGGCCAGATCGAATAGCGCGCGGCTCCCGGTGACGTGCTGACGTCACACCGCTGACGCGTTTCACCAGCCAATGAACGCTGGTTTCTTCAGAGCTAGGAGGAGACATTTGTGACAGGCTTAAGTAGAGATTTATCAGGTGCAGTTCCTTGCACACAACCACTGGGTGTCACCAAGAGCTTCTCTTGTGCCAGACAGACAGCAATCAAGCAGCATACATTCTAAGTATATTAATAGGCAAATAGAGATGGCGGTCAGTGAATAGCGAGAAAGAATATGGCAGGGAAAAGATTAACAAAATAGAAGAAAAGAAAGAAGAAAAGGAAGAGAATGAGAGAAGGGAAAAGGGAGGATTAGATGAAAGGAAGAAAAGAAGGAAAAAAGGAGGAAAAAGGTGGTGATGGAAAGAGTGAAGTGACTAATTGTAACATGTAACGATAGCGATTTTATCAAAGAGTCTTAAAGAATGCATTATTTCTCAAGGAAGGGTTGTAGGCTACATTCTGTGTTTAATCCTTTAGGCACTAGGGAATCTAAGTAGTAGTAGTAGTAGTAGTAGTAGTATGTCCACATTTGAAACGCGTCAACGGTGTGACGTCAGCACGTCACCGGGAGCCGCGCGCTATTCGATCTGGCCCTGCTACCTACACTCCACATCTACCAGCTGATCACAGCCTCTCTACTCGGCTACGCATTGCATCGAAAAACCCGCCTCACAGAGGCCTTTCAGCTACGGACGGAACCTTACTCAGACTGCAAACCCACTGAGCTTCCAATACGGCACGTAAGTGATTTCCATCTACACAGAGACCTGGAACAAAGGACTGCCACTATTCGACGACGAGGACAGCGTGACTGGTGAGACTTCTCTACTCCACTCAGCGCTTACAAATGTATGTCGATTTCCCTGCATCCTTTTACTGCTGTCTCCCTGGATAATCACCCACTGCTCTAGCCAAGCAATTTACATCTTCTTAATATAGCAGTCTATATGGTTCCCCATGCAGTCTGCTGATCTAGCTGGTAGACAACTATTATGTATCAATGATTCAACTAGCAACTAGTCTAATTTCTCTATACTGGACTATATCACACTCAGTTTTTACGGCCAGATCGTGCACCCACTCTAATCTCTCATCATACTGCTGGTACTAGAACTGTCCGTGATATTCTGGATACTTTCCTATAGGATAACTTGATATCTGCAATCAATACCCAATTAACACGGACTTTACCAACCCCAATTATTTATAGGTGGATGTATGATGTATCGATTGACTGGTTGAGTGGATGAATGCCGCGGCTCCCCATTTGTTTTTATAAACCCCCCTTTGTGACAACGTTGTCCAATTTTTAATTGGTTGTGGCAGCCGTCTGCCCACACTGCTTCCTTTTTTGCTGCTTATTTATTTCTACTTGGTGTTTATTTTGTTGGTAAATAATAAAGCTGGTTTGTAATTTCAAATAGTGTTCTTTGTTGGTCCTCTTTCTAGGGTACCTTCCCTGTTTTTTCCTATATGACTAAAGGACAACTTGAACTGCATTCAGATTTTTCTGCATGATTGATCTATACTCACCAGCTAAAGACCAATACTGAATAATTTAAGTTGGTTGATCCGGGCAAACTCTCTGTTTTTTGGTTCTGACTTTGGGGCGGCCTTTGCCCTTTCTTTGCCTTGGGGGATCCCACCACCATTGTATAATTATCAGTGATATAGCAAAGTGATAGACGGCTTAACCACACAAACCGTACATTCAAGTACACACATGGCATATATGATAAACCGTGATTTAGATGATGAGATTGATACGGCCTTTTCTTTTGATGGAAAGAGTGAAGAATTAGAGGGGGAATCAACACGCCAACTGTTCAAAAATCATAAAAAACTTATGGTTAAATTTTTGAACCGGAAATGGGACATTTCCTCTTTAAAATCACATATTTCTCACAATATCATCCCTAGAGGATTAAGGGAAAGAATTATCCCTGCTGAACACCTCCACACCCCCAGGTTTCTGGAAGTGTGGAAAGAGGAATGCCTCCAAAGAGGCCTTTCACTTATGAAAATCATAGTGTCTGAAGAAGAAACGCAGCTTCAGGAGATTCAAAGTGAATTAGAGCTAAGTGCAAAAGCCCTGGAACCTCATAAAAACAAACCTGATTTTGAGAAAAATAACGAATTTATTAAGAAAGAAATTGAAAGAATACAAAAAAATCTAAAACATACAAAACAAGAAAAATTCAGACAAAACATCGCTGACTGGGAGGGGGGAGACATCTTTAACCCTTCCCTACCAAGTAGAAGTAGATCCTCTTCAAGAGGCTCTAGACATTTACAACGTACTAGAAGGAATAGAACAGACTCCTCCTCAGACAGCGACTTTGATAAAGAAATCTCTACAAAATCTGTCACTTTTTTAGAGAAATCCCAGGGCAACATAACAGTAGAATGCCCAAAACAACCAGTGGAAAAGAGTCATCCCAGAGAAGCAGAAAAGGGAAACATAGAAGGAAGAGGAAGGGACCGAGACACAGTTCAGAATCGGCGCAGTGGGAGACTAAGGAGTCAGAGAAGACGCTGAATGCATCTTCTAACTCAACAACTACGGATTTGAGCATAGTCAATCTATCCGACTTTCAGCTGGACTCCAATCACATTAAACTCCTTCAAAAAGGACTCTCCTTCTCCCCCACTGCGCCCATGAATGAATTTGAAGTGTTCAAAGACATCAATCTATTTCTCAGGAAGGTCCTTTTTAAACTCTGGTACCAGAGAGGCCCTGATAATTCAAATACTATGGACCCTAACCTCAATAAGGAAGAAAAAGAGGCTATAGATAACCTAATATCCTTGCTGGAAGAAAATACTGACAGCGATTCGGAAACGGTTAGCAGCCATCCGATCACTAGAAAATCTAATTTGAGAATCAAGTCCACCAGCATGCCACCATTATCAAAACACAAGTGGCTCCAAGTATTCCTAGATCAGGTCAAACATGATCTTAGGAGGGTTAACTGGGAATGGTTGGGATCTAATAACCTTACCGGCTCTGAGAGAAAAGCTTTACGTGAATTACAAGAAGCTCCCAATCTGGTGATAAAAAGAAGTGATAAGGGCGGGAATGTGGTGCTACTCAGTGAAAAAATTTACGAGAATGAAGCACTCAGACTGTTAAGTGATACCTCCACCTATAAAAAACTCACTGAGAATCCCTTCCCAGCCCTAATCGACACTCTGAACACAAAATTAAAACTAGCTATGGAAGCTGGCCTTCTAACCAAAAAAGAATATCTCTATCTCAGAGCCGATAACATCACAATCCCAACCTTCTATATAATCCCCAAACTACACAAATCCTTGACCAACCCACCAGGGAGACCAATTGTGTCAGCTATTAATGGTCCCCTGGAAAGAGTCGGCAAGTTTGTGGACTCGATGATCAAAGATATGGTAACTAAACTTTCATCCTTTGTCCAAGACAGTAGAGATATACTCTCTAAACTATCTGACTTCTCTCTATCATCAAACACACTACTAGTAGGGATAGATGTAGAAAGTCTGTATACGTCGATTCCCCATGACTGTGGTATTCAAGCCATTAGAACCTTTCTTGACATCTACTACCCAGGTTTGGGTGCCCATAATGAGTTCATTATTGAATTATTGGAATTCATGTTGGGCAACAACTATTTCCAATTTCTCGGGAAATTCTACCAACAGGTAAGAGGCACCAGCATGGGTGCCCCTTGGGCCCCGTCTTATGCCTGTCTTCACCTGGGTCTCTGGGAAACGGAGGCTGTGTACGCGTCCTCGATGTACCTTGACCACTGTACCCTGTGGTTAAGGTACATCGATGACGTGCTTATGATATGGGAGGGCACTGTAGAACAACTCCTGGAATTTCTATCTCAACTAAACATTAACAATAAAAATATTCATCTAACCTATTCCTATCATCCTGATACCCTCCCATTCCTTGACTTACAAATTACAAAAAGTGGAAATCGGATTGTAACCAGTACTTTTAGAAAGGAAACAGCAGCAAACACCCTCCTCTTGGCACAGAGCCACCATCCAAAATCCCTAATTAAAGGGATACCTACAGGCCAATTTTTAAGGATCAGGCGAAACTGCTCAGAGGAGGAACAATTTAAATCTGAAGCACAGGAAATGTATAACAGATTCAGGAAAAGAGGGTACTCGCATAATTCCCTCAAAAAAGCTAGAAACAATGCATTAGGTAGGAAACGCGAAGACCTCTTACTTACAAAAACAAATATTCAGTCATCTGCTAAACCAGCAAATGATTTTCCTAGAATCATCACGAGATTTGGCTCACAATGGACCCAGGTCCAAGAGATCCTCAATAGACACTGGCATATTCTAAGATCAACACCCTTAATCGCAAACATAATTAGCCCTAAACCACTACTCACGGCTAAAAGGGCACGTAACCTGGGTGACGTGCTAGTTCATTCAGAATACACGAGAACGACCAACAAAAACTGGCTTTCGGGGAAAAAACCCCCTCCAGGTATGCATGCATGCGGACATTGTAACATCTGTAGGTATGTGCACCACACTGATGTGTTCCCCGATCCGAGAGGAGGCAAGGACTATAAGATTAAACAGTTCATCAACTGTTCTACGACACGAGTTATATACATGCTCACATGTCCTTGTAACAAAAACTACATAGGAAAAACGAAACGCCAACTCCGGATCAGGATCGGCGAACACATTAGTGGGATACAAAATAGGAAAAAGAATAAAAACGATGATCGACCTATTCCTCAACACTTTGCTGAATTCCATGATAGTAATCCTAGGGGCCTCACAGTTAAGGGAATCTATGTGTTGAACCTGCCCCCTAGAAGAGGTGACTTTGATACTATTCTCCTTCAAAAGGAGAAAATGTGGACATACTACTTAGATTCCCTAGTGCCTAAAGGATTAAACACAGAATGTAGCCTACAACCCTTCCTTGAGAAATAATGCATTCTTTAAGACTCTTTGATAAAATCGCTATCGTTACATGTTACAATTAGTCACTTCACTCTTTCCATCACCACCTTTTTCCTCCTTTTTTCCTTCTTTTCTTCCTTTCATCTAATCCTCCCTTTTCCCTTCTCTCATTCTCTTCCTTTTCTTCTTTCTTTTCTTCTATTTTGTTAATCTTTTCCCTGCCATATTCTTTCTCGCTATTCACTGACCGCCATCTCTATTTGCCTATTAATATACTTAGAATGTATGCTGCTTGATTGCTGTCTGTCTGGCACAAGAGAAGCTCTTGGTGACACCCAGTGGTTGTGTGCAAGGAACTGCACCTGATAAATCTCTACTTAAGCCTGTCACAAATGTCTCCTCCTAGCTCTGAAGAAACCAGCGTTCATTGGCTGGTGAAACGCGTCAGCGGTGTGACGTCAGCACGTCACCGGGAGCCGCGCGCTATTCGATCTGGCCCTGCTACCTACACTCCACATCTACCAGCTGATCACAGCCTCTCTACTCGGCTACGCACTGCATCGAAAAACCCGCCTCACAGAGGCCTTTCAGCTACGGACGGAACCTTACTCAGACTGCAAACCCACTGAGCTTCCAATACGGCACGTAAGTGATTTCCATCTACACAGAGACCTGGAACAAAGGACTGCCACTATTCGACGACGAGGACAGCGTGACTGGTGAGACTTCTCTACTCCACTCAGCGCTTACAAATGTATGTCGATTTCCCTGCATCCTTTTACTGCTGTCTCCCTGGATAATCACCCACTGCTCTAGCCAAGCAATTTACATCTTCTTAATATAGCAGTCTATATGGTTCCCCATGCAGTCTGCTGATCTAGCTGGTAGACAACTATTATGTATCAATGATTCAACTAGCAACTAGTCTAATTTCTCTATACTGGACTATATCACACTCAGTTTTTACGGCCAGATCGTGCACCCACTCTAATCTCTCATCATACTGCTGGTACTAGAACTGTCCGTGATATTCTGGATACTTTCCTATAGGATAACTTGATATCTGCAATCAATACCCAATTAACACGGACTTTACCAACCCCAATTATTTATAGGTGGATGTATGATGTATCGATTGACTGGTTGAGTGGATGAATGCCGCGGCTCCCCATTTGTTTTTATAAACCCCCCTTTGTGACAACGTTGTCCAATTTTTAATTGGTTGTGGCAGCCGTCTGCCCACACTGCTTCCTTTTTTGCTGCTTATTTATTTCTACTTGGTGTTTATTTTGTTGGTAAATAATAAAGCTGGTTTGTAATTTCAAATAGTGTTCTTTGTTGGTCCTCTTTCTAGGGTACCTTCCCTGTTTTTTCCTATATGACTAAAGGACAACTTGAACTGCATTCAGATTTTTCTGCATGATTGATCTATACTCACCAGCTAAAGACCAATACTGAATAATTTAAGTTGGTTGATCCGGGCAAACTCTCTGTTTTTTGGTACATGGCAAATGAGGTTCAATGTAGAAAAATGTAAAATAATGCATTTGGGTGGCAAAAATATGAATGCAATCTATACACTGGGGGGAGAACCTCTGGGGGAATCTAGGATGGAAAAGGACCTGGGGGTCCTAGTAGATGATAGGCTCAGCAATGGCATGCAATGCCAAGCTGCTGCTAACAAAGCAAACAGAATATTGGCATGCATTAAAAGGGGGATCAACTCCAGAGATAAAATGATAATTCTCCCGCTCTACAAGACTCTGGTCCGGCCGCACCTTGAGTATGCTGTCCAGTTCTGGGCACCAGTCCTCAGGAAGGATGTACTGGAAATGGAGCGAGTACAAAGAAGGGCAATAAAGCTAATAAAGGGTCTGAAGGTTCTTAGTTATGAGGAAAGGTTGCGAGCACTGAACTTATTCTCTCTGGAGAAGAGACGCTTGAGAGGGGATATGATTTCAATTTACAAATACCGGACTGGTGACCCCACAATAGGGATAAAACTTTTTCGCAGAAGAGAGTTTACCAAGACTCGTGGCCACTCATTAAAATTAGAAGAAAAGAGGTTTAACCTTAAACTACGTAGAGGGTTCTTTACTGTAAGAGCGGCAAGGATGTGGAATTCCCTTCCACAGGTGGTGGTCTCAGCAGGGAGCATTGATAGCTTCAAGAAACTATTAGATAAGCACCTGAATGACCACAACATACAGGGATATACAATGCAATACTGACACATAATCACACACATAGGTTGGACTTGATGGACTTGTGTCTTTTTTCAACCTCACCTACTATGTAACTATGTAACTATGTAATATGGCGTTAAACTGGCAGTAACGCACACAGAACCTTATGGCGTTAAACTTGCAGTAATACACACAAAACTATATGGCATTAAACTGGCAGTAACACACACAGAACTAGGGATGAGCTGAACACCCCCAGCAGAACATGCGAACAGGCAAAAAATTTGTTCGAACACGCGAACACCGTTAAAGTCTATGGGACACGAACGTGAAAAATCAGGAGTGCTCATTTTAAAGGCTTATATGCAAGTTTTTGCCATAAAAAGTGTTTGGGGACCTGGGTCCTGCCCCAGGGGACATGTATCAATGCAAAAATACGTTTTAAAAATGTCAGTTTTTTCGGGAGCAGTGATTTTAATAATGTTTAAAGTGAAACAATAAAAATGAAATATTCCTTTAAATATCATGCCTGGGGTGTCCTTAGTATGCTTGTAAAGTAGCACATTTTCCCCGTGTTTAGAACAATACCACAGCAAAATGACATTTTTAAAGTAAAAAATGTCATTTAAAACTACTCGAGGCTGTAATGTATTGCCGGGTCCCGGCAATATAGATGAAAATCAATGAAAAAAACGGCTTGGGTCTGGTATCGATATTAAGCAACACGTTGTCCAGCACCAGGAAATTGTAACCTCCCAGGGTCTGCATTACACAAACATTTCTTCAAGGCCTCCTGAAGATGTTTCATCCTCTGCTCCCTCTGCGAAGGCAGGATGAGTTCTGCAACCTTACCCTTGTAATGTGGATCAAGAAGGGTTGCCAGCCAGTAATGATCCCTCTCCTTGATACCATGAATCCTAGGGTCCTTTCGCAGGCTTTGCAGAATCAGGGAGGCCATGCAGCATAAGTTTGCAAAGGCATTTGATTCCGAGTCCTCTGGTTGACTAAGATTTTTTATTGTTTTTATTGATCCCTCTCCTTGATACCATGAATCCTAGGGTCCTTTCGCAGGCTTTGCTGAATCAGGTTGACTAAGAAGATTTTTTATTGTAGAACGGCCGCTAGCTGTATTTTTTTGTGCCACATCCAGTATTAAAACTACACAAACAAAAGAAACCCCCTAGTGGTGGACTTTTTAGGCACATAAAAAAATTGTAAAATATTTTTAATACAAATATAGTTTATTAAATTTAAACAGTAAAATGTATAGTAATGATATAACATATACTATTAGGAATGCATATCAGGCATTTTACATCAGTGTACATATCATAATAGAGATGCTCTTGCACCCGACGCGTTTCGGAGTGTATGTACCTCCTTCCTCAAGGGTGGGTATGAGCTAGAAACATTTTTATTGTATTTATAATGTACTGCTGACTTGGCATTCCATAAGACTCTAATTAAAAACAACAGCAATCACAGGGTCTGTCTACCAGATAGGTTCTTGGCTCCAGAGGAAAAATAGCGACTCTTAATTTTAATATTTTAAGAAAATTAGCTATTTTGTATCCATACCCAGATTGGACAAAAAAAGTTTGTTCAAAAAATTAATGCTGTGGGATGCTGGCTTGAGCTGTCAGGAACCTTTTTTTCATCTTGAAAATGTACAGCTTCTACCTGCACATCAATAATATCAATTGCTGAGCCCCCAAACAGCCACCTTTCAGGATGTGCCTCTCGGCCTCAGTTGAATTCTCAGAATATACCCTGTTCTTTCCCCCTTTTTTGGGGGGGGCAAGAGAGGTTTTTTCTTTTTCCTCTCTCAATGTCACCATAAAATAATACCGATTCATTTTTTGAACAAACTTTTTTTGTCCAATCTGGGTATGGATACAAAATAGCTCATTTTCTTAAAATATTGAAATTAAGAGTCGCTATTTTTCCTCTGGAGCCAAGAACCTATCTGGTAGACAGACCCTGTGATTGCTGTTGTTTTTAGAGTCTTATGGAATGCCAAGTCAGCAGTACATTATAAATACGATAAAAATGTTTCTAGCTCATACCCACCCTTGAGGAAGGAGGTACATACACTCCGAAACGCGTCGGGTGCAAGAGCATCTCTATTATGATATGTACACTGATGTAAAATGCCTGATATGCATTCCTAATAGTATATGTTATATCAATACTATACTTTTTACTGTTTAAATTTAATAAACTATATTTGTATTAAAAATATTTTACAATTTTTTTATGTGCCTAAAAAGTCCACCACTAGGGGGTTTCTTTTGTTTGTCTGGTTGACTAAGGATCACATGATCCGTAACTACCTCCTCCCAGCCACGTACAACTCCTTGGGTTTCTGGGGACTGAAAACCATCCCTTGAAGACTGCTGCTGAGTGTTATCCTCTACATCCATGCTGACACAATCCTCCTCCTCTTCTTCCTGTGTGTTTGGCAGGCCTGCAGGAATGCTATCTGGATAAAGAGGGCCTTGAGAGGTAGGGAAGTCCTCCTCTTCCTCCCACTGTTGTGCCTCAAGTGCCCTGTCCATTATTCCACGAAGCGTGTGCTCCAACAGGAAGACTAGAGAGACAGTGTCACTGATGCATGCATTGTTACTGCTCACCATCCTTGTGGCCTCCTCAAATGGTAACAGGACAGTGCATGCATCCTTGATCAGTAGCCACTGGCGTGGCGAAAAGAAGCCAAGCTCCCTTGACCCTGTCCTGGTGCCATACTTGCACAGGTACTCATTGATGGCCCTCTGCTGCATGTGCAGCCACTGCAGCCTTGACAACGTTGAGTTCCACCTGGCGGGCAGGTTGCATTCCCTTTGAATGTCAGCCAGCCGAGCACTGGCATTGTATGAATGGCGGAAATGACCACAGACTTTTCTGTCCTGCCTCAGGAGATACTGTAAGCCTGGGTACCTGCTCAAGAACCACTGCACCACCAAATTCAGGAATGCCAATGTTGTGTGCCAAACATGGAACATGGGTCAAGTGTCCCTGTCGGAGGGCGGAGAGAAGGTTGGTGCCATTGTTGCATACAACCATTCCTGGCTGAAGCTGGCATGGCAT
Organism: Lithobates septentrionalis; assembly: GCA_037952835.1. Taxonomy (NCBI): domain Eukaryota; kingdom Metazoa; phylum Chordata; class Amphibia; order Anura; family Ranidae; genus Lithobates; species Lithobates septentrionalis. The sequence goes on along the minus strand of JBBDGP010000203.1, from coordinate 1,627,871 downwards.
CAACCACCTCTGAGCCTACCCCTGCAGAGCTGACAGAATCTCTGCCCCAGTGTGGCTCCTGTCCCCTAAGCAGACCAACTCAAGTACCGCATGGCATCTTTTTGCCTGACTGCTTGCGTAGCCCCTTAAACACTTATGAAACACCGCAAGTTCAGAGGATCAATCTGCAGAAGAGGCCATAGAGGAAGAAGTAGAAGAGGGGGTGGAGGAGAGAGCTATGGCAGAATCACCACTAGAATTTTGGAGGCGTGGTGGCGGAACAAGCTCCAACAATACTGAACCCTGTTCTGCATCCTTACCTGCTGGCAGCAGAGTTACCCAGTACGCCGTGAAGGAAAAGTAACATCCCTGACAATGCCTGCTGGACCATGATTCAGCGGTAATATGCAGCTTACTGCTGACCGCCCTGCCCAATGAGGCCAAGACATTGCCTTGCACATGCTGGTAGAGAGGCGGAATGACCTTCCGTGAAAAGAAATGGCGTTTTGGAACCTGCCACTGAGGTACAGCACATTCCACAAAGGGGGCAGAGTTTACCAGCTGAAAAGGCCGCAGTTGCAGTGATAGCAATTTGGCCAAACTAGCATTTAGACGCTTAGCATGTGCATGGCTGGGACCGAATTTCTTTTTTACGGTTCAGCAAGTGGGGTAGGGAAATTTGCCTGCTAAAATCAGATGGTGGTGTACTGCTAGCAGATTGGCTGCAAGTACTTGGAACACCTATTGCTATACCTTCATTCCTCTCAGTGCAGGTTTTTGAGAGGACGGGAGGTATAGTGAGGTTGGAGATCTCAGATGAGGAGCAAGGAGAAGTCTGCCTTTTTCTATGAAGTGGGTCTTTCAAGTTCTGTTGCCAACGGACTGCATGGCAGGTTGTCATAAGTCTGGTCAAGCATGTGGTGCCCAAGTGGCTGCACCTGCTATGTGTGCGGTGTGATTCAATAGGGTGGCTGCCCTTAAGCTGCTCCCTAGAGGACCTCCTGCCTTGTTGGAGTTGTGCCTCCTCCTCACTTTCCTCCTCTCTTCTCTCAGGCACCCAAGTACAGCCAGTGACCTCATCATCCCCTCCCACCTCATCACTGGAGCAAACTTGGCAGTATGCTGCAGCTGGGGGAACATGACTGCCAGTTTCTTGTGCTTCTTGGGCACCCCCTCTCTCTAGGCTCACGTTACTCCCTTCTTCAACCTGGGGACCAACATCGGATTCTTCAAATCGCTGCATATCCTCCAGCAGCATGTACCCGACACTGTGGTCGAATAATTCTGGGGACTCCTCAATGCATGATGGTGAGGCTACGAAAGGAGTGACTGTGGACAAGGAGCCAGTTGAATATGCCACTGTGGAAGCTGCATTGGAAGGCAAACTACTCTGAGCCTGTGTGACAGAGGATGAGGATGATAAGTATGGCTTTGTTATTCACTCCACCAACTCTTCTGCATGTTCTGGCTCAATAACCAGAAGTGTAGTAGAAACTGTACACACTGTATTAGATACTGTGTACACCACCAGAAAAGTAGTAGACACTTTACTATGGCTGCACTGTATTGTGTACTGTGTACACCACCAGAAGTGTAGTAGAAACTGTACACACTGTATTAGATACTGTGTACACCGCCTGAATTGTATTAGAAACAGTACACCACAGAATACACTGTAGATATAGGCTACACTGCACGCAGAGTATATATATATATATATATATATATATATATATATATATATATATATATATATTTTTTTTTATACACTGCCTGCACTGACTGAATATAGAGTAAACAATGAAAGCATATATATATATATATATATATATATATATATATATATATATATATATATTTCTCACACATAAATTATTCAGATCATCAAACACATTTTTATATTACACAAAGAAAACCAGAGTAAATCCAAGATGCAGTTTTTAAATTATTATTTCATTTATTAAGGGAAAAAAAGCTGTTCAAACCTGCCTGGCCCTATGTGAAAAGGTAATCGCCCTCTCCCATGCTGAATCATGAATGAACTGTGATTAACCACAATTTTTTGGAAAGCTGAGTTAAATTTCACTTGCCACACCCAGGCCTGATTACTACCAGAACTGTTGAATCAAGAAATCACATAAATAGAAGCTGTCTGATAAAGTGAAGCTTCACGCTAACAGATCACAAAAAGCCACATATCATTCCATAATTTAAAAAAATTCAAGAACAAATTAGAAACAAAGTAATGTACATGTATCGGTCTAGGAAGGTTTTCAAAGCCTTCTAAGGCTTTGGAACTTCAGTGAACCATGGGAGAGCCATTATCCACAAATGGAGATAACTTGGAACAGTGGTGAACCTTCCTAGGAGTGCTGGCCTACAAAAATTACTCCAAGAGCATAAGGACGACTCATCCAGGAAGTCATAAAAGAACCCAGAACAACATCTAAAGAACTGCAGGCCTCACTTGCCTCAGATAAGATCAGTGTTCATGATTCAACAATAAGAAAGAGACTGGGCAAAAATGGGATCCATGGGAGAGTTCCAAGGCCAAAGTCACTGCTGACCAAAAAGAACCCAAAGGCTTATCTCACATTTACCAAAAAACTTCTTGATTAGCCCCAAGACTTTTAGGCAAATATTCTGTGGACTGATGAGACAAAAATTTAACTTTTTGGAAGGTGTGCGTCCCGTTGCATCTAGCATAAAACTATTACAGCATTTCATAACAAGAACATCATACCAACAGTCAGACATAGTGGTGGTAGCGTGATGGTCTGGGGCTGCTTTGCAGCTTCAGGACCTGGACGACTTACCATAATTGATGGAACCATGAATTCTGAGCTCTACCAGAAAATCCTAAAGGAGAATGTCTGGCCATCAGTTTGTGACCTCAAGCTCAAGTGCACTTGAGTTATGCAGCAGAACAATGATTTAAAACACAACAGCAAGTCCACCTCCAAATGGTTCAAACAAAGCAAAATTTAGGTTTTGGAGTGGCCTAGTCAAAGCCCGGACTTAAATCCAATTGAGATGCTGTATCATGACTTTATAGAGGCTGTTCATGCTGAAAACCCCTCCAATGTAGCTAAATTAAAACAATTCTGCAAAGAAGAGTGGGCCAAAATTGCTCCACAGCAATGTGAAAGACTCATTGCCAGTTATCGCAAACGCTTGATTGCAGTTGTTGCCACCAAGGGTGGCACAACCAGTTATTAGGTTTAGGGTGCAATTACTTTTTCACATAAAGCCAAGCAGGTTTGAACAGCTTTTTGCCTTAATAAATGAAATCATCATTTAAAAACTGCATTTTGTATTTAATCAGGTTATCTTTGTGTAATAATAAAAATGTGTTTGATGATCTGAGTCATTTAAGTGTGACAAATATGCAAAAAAAAAAATCAGAAAGGGGGCAAAAACATTTTCACACAACTGTATAAATATATATATATATATATATATATATATATATATATATATATATATTAGACTGACTGTATATATATATATCAAATACACTGCCACTAACTGAATAAATTGCCTGCTTAATCTGACTCAAGCTATCTCTGTTCACGCCAACAACACTACACAGGTCCGCCGTGTAAGCTGCCTGAAATAGTGTGGGGCCTGGACTTAGTCCCCCTGAGCCATGATTGGCGAAAGGCACCCTGCCTTTGGCCACCTATGACTCTCTTAGCAGAGGCTGCTGTGATTGGCCAAAGCATGCAGGTCAGGTGCATGCTTTGGCCAATTATCATACAGCAATGCACTGTGATCTCGCAGTGCATTATGGGGAGTTCCACAACGCTCAAATTTGCTCCAAACGGGTGAACACCCGATGTTCGAGTCGAACTTATGTTCGACCCGAACATCAAGCTCATCCCTACACAGAACTATATGGCATTAAACTGGCAGTAACGCACACAGAACTATATGGCGTTAAACTGGCAGTAACACACACAAAACTATATGGCGTTAAACTGGCAGTAACGCACACAGAAGTAAATGGTGTTAAACTGTCAGTAACGCACAGAAGTAAATGGCATTAAACTGGCAGTAACTCAATCAAATAGACGGTGTTCAACCGTCACTACACTGACGCTATCTGAACTGTCCCTACTCTAGCTATACACTAGACGGTCTCACTACACTGAAACTATCTACACTAATGTATGTATGAATGACATGGGCTCACTACTCTACACTGAAACTATATGAGCTCTCCCTACTCTACACTAATGTATGTATGTATGAATGATGTGGTCTCACTACACTACACTGAAACTATATGAGCTGTCCCTACTCTAGCTGCACACTATGCAAAGCTGAATGATGGTCCTCCTCACTACACTCACACTATCCCTAGACTGACACTAAACTAATATACACACTGACAATTGAAGCAAAATAGCACAATATAGCACACTAACCAACTAATAGCACTGAACAGAGCCCTGTTCTATCTCTCTCCACTCCGAAATCACACTAAAAATGGCTGCCATTGAAAGAATACTTTTATACTGTGGGGCGGGAATGAGCCATGATTGGATAAAGTCACGATGACAGTGTCCAATCATGACTCTGGCAGTGCTCTGTGCCCTGATTGGCTGAAGTTTTCACTGCTTCAGCCAATCAGGGCTTGCAATGCACTGTTTAGCGCCGCAATGCATTGTGGTCGGTTTGGGAGGGCCGAACAAACAGTGGAACGACCCATTTGTTCGGATGTTCGCCGAACGACTGAACAATGAAAGTTCGGCCCGAACTTATGCTCAGGCCGAATCGTTCGCCCATCCCTAATGATGATGTATTAGTACCAGTAACAGCCAGCAGAAGCACTGACACCTTTAAATATATGTGTGATGAGATTGTACAACAAAGAGAGTTCTAAGTCCTAGCTGGGCATATTTTAATATTTCTTTTTTTTAATAACATGTTTAATTCATGAAACTCATTATAAGAAAAATATATTCTGCTAAAGCCGGGAGACATGTAATGATGTCTCAACAAACCATCAGTGATGATAATATAAGAAACAGCGTGAAAGTAAGCAATGGGAAATGAAAATATTTGCCTGGAAAATGCAACCTGTGCCATGTGCCGCACGGAACACCAGTGTTACAACATGTTTGTGTTATCCATGCCTAGAAAACAGCTCATTTCTGAGCTTATGTGCCTCGCAGGATCTTTAATTCGCACTGAATTTCTAACAATGTCACAGTTGCATGAAGGGCAGAATATGAACAGCTTTTATATATTTTCTCACTCTTTTTTTTTTTTTTAATAGATAATATAACTTTTTTCATCATTGACGTAACAAATAACTATAGTTACTCTAAGATTTCTTTTTTATGCAAATGTTCAGAGATAAAAAAATAAAAATAAAAATAGGGACATCATATCATATCCCATATAGAATACACTAAAAGTGATTGTAAGGGTTTGTTTTTTTATTTTATTAAAATAACAAATATGCAATTGTTTTGCATAGAGTAGCCCCAATCCTCTTCTTCTTGGGTCCACCACCTGCGCTCTGGGCTCCATCCCCAAGACAAGTGCCCCCATAGCAATTTGCTTGCTATGAGGAGTGAGAGCTGAGACAGCCTCGGCTCTCGTGCACATCATTGGATCAAGATCAGGCTCAGGTATGTATTTGGGGGGGGGGGGGGCTGCGGTGGGGAGCTACATTCAGAAGTTTTTTTTTAAAAAAAACCCTTCTTCCTTTACAACCACTTTAAAGGAGAAGTATGGCCAAAGCTCTTTTAGCTCTACTTCTCCTGTGGGTCACAGGAGTGCACCTAATTTTGCACTGTCTGACCCAGACTCACCTGGTTCCGACTCTGGAGAGATCTCGAATTTAATGTTGGGATCCACCCAGATGCCTGACTGGCAGCTGGTTTAACCTTTTAGTGCGCCACTGAAAGCCTGAGCCAGCCGCTCCCACCCCCTCTACAGCATGGCTCTCCAGTGAGCGCTGGAGGGGCAGAGCAGACTGTCAGTTCCCGGCTCTCTGCTCACTGAAGACTGAGAACTGAGCGATCAGCTTTCTTTGATCACTTGGTTCTTGGTCTTAGAGGCAGCAGGAGCAACGTCAAAAAAATTTTCTTTATTGATGTATTATTTTAGATCTGCATTTTAACTGTCTAAGGGCTAGTTCACACCAGAACGTGGTGCTGGAAACCCGCTTTCCAAATGCACTGTACTTTTAATCTGCAGCGGGTGTCAGTGTTAACTTAAGGTCATCCCAAATGTAGGTCGCAAATGCAGTGCGTTTGTCTGCACTGGATTGCTTGGTACAGAAGTGTCATGCGATCTGGGTTGCTGTTCAGAGCAGAGCAGACTGTCAGTTCCCGGCTCTCTGCTCACTGAAGACTGAGAACTGAGCGATCAGCTTTCTTTGATCACTTGGTTCTTGGTCTTAGAGGCAGCAGGAGCAACGTCAAAAAATTTTTCTTTATTGATGTATTATTTTAGATCTGCATTTTAACTGTCTAAGGGCTAGTTCACACCAGAACGTGGTGCTGGAAACCCGCTTTCCAAATGCACTGTACTTTTAATCTGCAGCGGGTGTCAGTGTTAACTTAAGGTCATCCCAAATGTAGGTCGCAAATGCAGTGCGTTTGTCTGCACTGGATTGTTTGGTACAGAAGTGTCATGCGATCTGGGTTGCTGTTCATTTTTTTTATAAAACAGTACTTGCACTACTTTTTGTGCGAACTGGTGCAATTTCAGTCCATTCAAATGAATAGGCTGAAATCACACTTCACCCGGATCGCATGTGAGGAACGCACAGCGCATGTGATTCATGGTGTGAACCAGCCCTAAATGCCCCGATGTGGCCTTAACATTGACTGAATTATAGTCATTCAGTTGGAATCTCGGCCTATTCAACAAGAAGCGGCCTAGATTCGAACCATGTATGGGCAGGTTGATTGTACTCAAATAAACAAATCGATCGACTTGGGTACAACCAGCATGTTGGATTTGTAGGATGCAATTATTGCAACCCATGGTTGCATGAAACAAAATCGTATCATCTATGGCTGGCTTTAGCCACAGTTTGGCTGGGTGCACCAATCAACTTACTGTATTGCATGACTCCCAAGTCCCTCTGTTTCTCTTTCCTTCTTATTTGTCCTTCATTTTGGTGTGATGTATGCACTATGTATCTAGAAAAAGGGGGTTTTGCAGCGCTACACCTTTCATCCAATTTCTAAATTGTTTCATTTGTAAATTTTATTAATTATAATAATAGAATAGTAGAGGTTTAAAAAAAAGTACTTGTAGGTTTAATCAATCATTTAATTCCCCATGTAAGGGGAATGTGGTAGGGGGTTTGTCCTTGGCCTACATACTTTTTGCTAATAGGTGTCCATATTTCCAATCTCAGAAAGTTGGGAGGTATGGTATTGTGTCCGGATTAGTTATTGGTAAAGAATGACCAATCAGGAGTAATGACAAAGCATACTCATCACCTCTCCGTCATGGTGCACATTCAAGCTCATGCTCCAAACTTTATCTTCACCCTGACATCAATGAAGAGCACCATGAAGAGCACCATACCTCCCGATTCCTTCTAGGTGACAAGGCCTCAGGCTGGGTTCACACCACAGCAAGGAGCGGCTCACAGTAGGAGTCCGGTGCGTCTCCATTCACTGTTTCAGGTCAGATTTCAGCCAGGATTTTTGGCTGAATTTGGGCATGAAACAGACCAAAAGACACACAAGACTCATGTGCAATTCGCACCAGAGCCGCTCCTGAGATGTGTGAACCGGCTCCATAGAGAGCCAGTCACAATCTCCTGACATGCAAATTGGATGTGGAGAAAGCCGCATCCAGTTTGCAATAGTGTGAACCCAGCCTTACTTCCCCGCTCTTGTGTCAGTACTCAGGATCTCCACATATCTTGCATCTGTGCACAGATGACAGGACTTTACCCCCTCTCCTTTGCAACACTTGGTGGTCTTCCAAATGCTTTTCTCCTGGCTGGAGAAAGCTGCATTAAAAATGCACCTAAAGCCACATTTTTCAAAAGCGTTTAGGCGCATGTACACATGTTCAGGCATGTCAAGCGTTTTGGCATTCATTCATTTCATTGGCTAGAATATTATCACCTCAGTCTTTTGTTTGCAGCAAAATGCACCTCTTCGAAATGCGCTGGCACTTTTTTTTCTGCTTTTAAAGGACCTTGCCTCTAAACATCGGTGAACGCATATGCATGCATGGACAAACGCCTATGCATGCATGGACACATAGGCTAAAAAAGTGCGTTTAGAGACAGAAAAAAACCCTAAATGCCCTTAAAAGAGGCATTTTTGATGCCTATTGTGCATGAGGCCTAAATAGTTCAACTGCCGGGTAGCCTCTCCACCTTTGGCACTTGGCACCCTATACAGAAAGTCAGTTTTGACAGCAATGCATCCACAGCTGGTCTTTTCTCGCTTTTATGTTGGTGTCTGCTAGGAACTCTGTAATTAAGCCTACATGCTGAAATAAAAGGTAATATGCTGCTGGAATAAATAACTCAAATGATTTGTGACAAGAAAAATACCATATAGCATTAAAAATGAGCAGCTGGGTCCCCTATGTCTCCTATGACTCCTGCAGCTGCCTCCACTTAGGTCTATTAAACTAAGGTTGAAAGAAAGGAAATCCAAGCTACTGGACCGGTGAAATACTAGGAAAACGTTATAATTTGCCAGTTGTAAATCTGTAAGCTGTAGAATGCTGGAAAGCTATATCAGATGCAATTTCTGGAGCTGGTTGCTAGCTGTATACCTTAGCCCTTATTTGCATTTATTGGGCCATTCCGATGTCCTAGTGGCCATAAAAAGCACTGGTGAGTCAAGGGTGGTCCTTACCTGCACTGTGAAGAGGGGGGAGGGTCTAAAATACCCTGTGGAGTAAGGCTCGCTGTGCTCAGTTGACTCATGTAAGGACAGGCAGATATTGGTCTACCTGAGATCACTGCCTGTCTGTGACTAGCCTATCTTCAAGCTGAATTCCATTTTTTTGGTGCATAGTTACACTGGTCCAGCTTGGACCATGTTAAAGTGGATGTAAACCTGATTCATGAAATTTGACCTAGGCACATATATCTGTAGTGTTCACTTATCTCTCTCCAATGCATTCTGCTGTATTGTTCCTCTGTTATCAGTGTGATAACTTCTGACAAGTTCTCTGACAACTGAGATAAATGCAGCCTGAAATGTGTGTTTTGGTGGGTGCTAAAAATTATATTAGCAGAGAGCTTGTCATGTCACAGCACAGCTCTGCACATTCTATCTTTCCTCTACCTATGTGGAGGTGGGGTATGTGCCATTCCTCCAATCAGCTGTCTCCCAGTGTATGCCAAGACTACACTCCTACTGCTGAATAAGGAAGTACAAATTCTAACACGATGTTAGAATTCTAAAGAGTCTAGAAAGCTGAAGACAGCAGATATACATGTAAAACTTATGTAGGGAGATTGGTTTTATCTCTGTGTATCACCTGAGGCTGTTCATTTCACTGGGTATAGGAGAGGGTTTACATTCACTTTAAAGCAGAACCAAAGGCATTTAAGAACAGGCAGGCTAATATCGTAGAAGAGACATGCAATATTTCTTCTGCAATAAAATACACCTAGATAACAACAAAACCTGGGGAATGCCCAGGAAAAAACTCGAAGCCTACTTACCACCAGCTCACAGACAACCAATTAACCTGTCTAACAGTACGCGTTAAAAACAGGGGTTCAGTCCGCATGCATTTACAAACGCATGCGTAAGCCACAGAGCCACGTCACGGCACCCTGTAATCTGTGGTCCTAACACTAAAAATTTGGGTGTCCCCACAGTGGAGGCACGTGCATTCTGATGGTTAAGTGGGGGCAGGTGGACTGAAGGCAGCCCACCCCTTCTTAAAGGTACAGGACACACCAGACACCCAGCAAATAGCACAATGGCTGCAAAGGTGCTGGTGCGTTGCTGGACCAATACACACCCCAACGTGATTACAAAAACATTGCCACCACCCTCACTTATAGCTGGCTATCGCAGTAAGAGGCATTGGAAGGCCACAAACAGATAACAACAAAACCTGGGAAATGCCCAGGAAAAAACTCCAAGCCTACTTACCACCAGCTCGCAGACAACCAATTAACCTGTCTAACAGTACGCGTTAAAAACAGGGGTTCAGTCCGCACGCATTTACAAACGCATGCGTAAGCCACAGAGCCACATCACGGAGCCCACCCCTTCTTAAAGGTACAGGACACACCAGACACCCAGCAAATAGCACAATGGCTGCAAAGGTGCTGGTGCGTTGCTGGACCAATACACACCCCAACGTGATTACAAAAACATTGCCACCACCCTCACTTATAGCTAAAAATTTGGGTGTCCCCACAGTGGAGGCACATGCATTCACATCAGCTTACATCTCCAACACGTTTCCTGTTTGTATGTGCAGGAGTTACGTCATCCCATACCAGCCAACAGAGATGCCCGAAAACCACACCCAGGAACAAAATATCGGCATCGGCGAGGGACCTGGACCGTTACAGTGGAGGTAAGTTTAGTGTCCTACTTCTGCTTTAAGGCTGACCACACATTATACAATTTTCTTGTACAATTTTCCTTTAGATTTACCTAAACCATATAATATGAGGTCAAACCTAAACAATTTGTAGGCAACCAGGCAGGCCCTTGCACTACATAGTTGAAGGTAAATCTAAAGGAAATTGATCAAGTATGGCCAGCCTTAGAATGTATGTACGATGCCTGGAAGGTCCCCAGGAAAGTTGGAAATCACCGTAGTGTAGCCTGCTAGAGTGATTTCCAACTTCCATGAGAATTTTCCAGGTATGACGCACGCATACTTCAGTCCAAGCTGAACCAATGTAACTATGCAAAAATATACATAGCTGGAATTCAGCAGACACAACCATCCAGTGGTAAAAGCAAAAATAAGCTCTTCATTGGCCTCTTCACTTTATGTGGGTTTTTTCTAAGAAAGCGAAACAAGTAAAATAAAAATTGTAAATCATCAGTCCAAAATGTAAGCAAAATCTACAACATAAGAGAAAAAAAATACAAATACAAATAACATATAGGAACATATTTATAAAGCCGTGAACGTGACATTCTCTAAACATCCACTGTAATGCAGCGTAAAACACGAGCGGACTTTTCGACCGGACTGGTCCGACGGTCTATCCGACGGACTTTCAGCGGACTTCCGACGGACTTTCCGAACAAACGGACTTGCCTACACACGATCACACCAAAGTCCGACGGATTCGTACGTGATGACATGCAACCGGACTAAAATAAGGAAGTTGATAGCCAGTATCCAATAGCTGCCCTAGCGTCGGTTTTCGTCCGTCGGACTAGCAATACAGACGAGCGGACTTTTCGACCGGACTCGAGTCCGTCGGAAAGATTTGAAACATGTTCCAAATCTACAGTCCGTCAGATTTTCGACGGAAAAAGTCCGCTGCAGGTCCGATGAAGCCCAGTCCGGAAAAAAACAGTCCGGTCGAAAAATGTCCGCTCGTGTGTACGCGGCATAAGTGAATCTAAAACACAGGCACTGGAAGATACACCTGCAGTGGATTTTTAGTGAATGTCACATTCACCGTTTTATAATATACCTATAAATGAAATATATTAAACTCTGCTAAAAACATCCAAAACTGTACATAATAAAGAAAAAAATTTATTTTTTCTTCCAGCGAATTTCACCTAAGCAGCCCAATGCATTCTCGCTTTGGCCAAATGTTTTGACAAAAGCAATTTTTCTAAAATCACTCAGCTTATCTTACACATGTTATTTTGCTGGTGACACCAGGGTGTCATTATCACCAAGTGCAAATCTGCCCATTGTAACCACAGACAGCAATAAAATGCTGATAGAGGCTTCTTTTCCCACACTCTCAAAAACAAAACAAAAAAAAGACTGGATTTGGGCTTGCAATAATTATGCAGGTACCTATTCCTAAAATAGGATGCTTTTTATTTTAGCAAAGCACCAGAAATCTAGCATTTACATAAAGGTCTATATCAGTCAGACAAATAGAGCAGTTGCAGTCAGAGGTTTGATGTGTTGTAATTATGATAGATCCAGTAGAAAAGCTCAGCTTTGGATGACTTGTAACATCTGAACTACGAGGTCTGGTCGACGCTCCTCCACCTGCTTCCTTATACATTGCAGACAATTCATAGGGACAGCACAATTGTCGCCCTGAGCAGGTAGAGGACCACTGGTTACTATGGTTACAATCCCTTTCTCTGATTTAACTATTGCTTCTCATGTACATGATAGCATTTATTCCTTGGCATTTGTTTCATGTGGATCCACTGTGGAGCGCCTGCAATGATCAAAGTGGAGAGCTGGAATAGGCTCCCTCTGTGTGCTGAATATAACCCACTAATGAATATGCCACAGAAAGAGCCTGCATGATCCTCCCATGAAACCTGACTTGTCAGCGCATGAATGAAGGTGTAGATTTTAGCTTTGTGGGGAAGGGGGAACAAGGCCATCTGAGAATGCATCAGCGGGCCCTAGGATGAAAAGTACATTTATCTTCACTGGCAAAGGCTAATGGCACAGATTCAGCATATTTGGGCTGAAATGTTTCTTACGATGACCTTTTCGTGTACATGTGAAAAACAAGTGCAAAATTGGGTTCTTCAGCAGCATATATTTCTTTAAATAATCAGTATCATTTCCCAAAATATTAAAGTGGAACTTTAGTCCGAAAATTAAGTCCTGCTAGATCACTAGATGTAAAACATTAAAAATAACTGCCTATACTGTTTAAAATCCAGTAAGACACTGTCTCACCTTGCTGTGCACATGCTCAGTTGCTCTCCATTTTTAGGGACTGCCGAGTTTGTAGAGGTCGGTCTGCTGACAGCTTTCAAGTGGAATTAAATCTTCCTATCCTTTACAGCCAAGGAAGCTGCTTTTGTTTGATCTGCAACTGCCATGGTGCCGTGTGATCAGTTATGTCACAAGCCATTTGACAGTTTGGTTGAAGACACAAGCAAATGTGACAGTTAGCAGTTAACAGGAGAGCGTCTCTGTGATGCTGACTAAAGCGAAGGCAGAGATCCTCTGAGCTGGACGGCTTAGCCCCGGTTCACACAGGGGCGACTTGCAATGGCGACCCTAGGGGGGGGCAGAGGGGGCCCTGAACCCCCCCCCCCCCCAACATTATGCTGGGCCCCACCATGTGCCCCCCCCCCAAAAAAAATTTTTTTTTAATTTTTTTTTTTTTTTTTTACAAAAAGGCAATTTCTTTTTGTTTGTATTCATATCGGATGTGCCGCATCTTACTCGGGCCACCGCTGGGGTAACCCAGTCTCTATTGAGAGGGAGAACGTCCCCAGTCAGCTCCTGCGGGTGATTCCTCCCCCTCCCTCTGCTCGCTGACACTGCATAATGCGAGCGCTCACACAACCATGGCCGCCCGATCTGCTCCTTCCCCTGCATCCTCATTGGCAGGGAGAAGAGTGAGTTGCAGGAAGGACTCCACCAGGACTCTCAGTTACTAAAAAAACAGACTGATTTCTCCCGTCCTTAGGACAGGAGAACCAGCCTGTAAATTCCAAGAAATGCCAGACCAGCGCTGTCAATAGCAGGGGCAGGACAGCAAGAGGAGGCTGGGGAACCCCACAGTGACAGAACACCAGGGCCCGGTGGCAAGACAACCTTTGCAACCCTGATAGTTCTCCCACTGCTTTGGACCATTATATATTCTTGGTATGCTGGTGACATATATCTCTTGTTCTCTGTCACCCTGGGGGGGGGCCCCAATACAGTAGGAAGGGAGCTCACTGCAGAACATGTGAAAGGGCCATTGTGGGATCGTAGTGGGTAAAGGGCCCCAGGATAGATAAAATATATATAGATAGATATATCTATATATATCTATATCTATATCTATATATATCTATATATCTATATATCTATATATCTATATATCTATATATGCATTTTATATTGCCCCCCTATTTTTGTCCCTGTCCCCCCATGTGCCCCCCCTAAATATGAAAGCTGGAGACGCCACTGGCGACTTGTCAGGCGACTTAGCCGCCTGACAAGTCGCGTCCCGTTCTGTGCTACGGAACCGTTCTAATAGGAGCGACGCAAGTCGCTCTGACTTAGAAAAAGGTTCCTGTAGTATTTTTGGGGCGACTTCAGGTGACTTGCATTGACTTCTTTACAGAAGTTGTTTTGCAAGTCGCCGCTGAAGTCGTGTGCAGGTCGCCTCGGTGAGTCGACCTGCAAGTCGTGCCGCTCCTGTGTGAACCGGCAGTCAAGTAGGCAGGGCTGACGAGCAGGATATCATCAACAGTTGAGTAACTGTGGAGAGATAGGAGCTGGCAATTAGCCGACAGCTGAGCAGCCAGATCAGGGAAGGAAGGGCTGAGCCCAGCCCTGACACTTCGATGGGGCTTCGGTGGGGCTTCAGTGAGGCTTTTGGTGAGGCTTCGGTGGGGCTTCATGGGGCTTCGATGAGGCTTCGGTGGGGCTTCAAGCGAGCTTTGCCATAGACTTCTATGGAGGCTTTGAAGACGCTTTGAAGCACCACTAAACCTACATGGGGTATAATTTTTGAAGTGAAGCCAAAGCAAAGCAAAAGCAAGGTGTAAACAGGACTGTAAGATAACCATTTTATTCAGTGACAGCGTTGAGAGAGCTTTAACAAAGCCTGTCTGAAGCCTTGTTTTGAAGCAAGTAAACTAGCCGTTAATGTGTCTTGAAGCCGAAGCAAGTGTAAATGAGCCCTAATTGTTTTTTTTTTAATCATTAACCACTTCAGCCCCAGAAGAATTTACCCCCTTCCTGACCAGAGCACTTTTTGCGACACTGCGTCGCTTTCACTGATAATTGCGTGGCCGTGCGACGTTGTACCCAAACAAAATTGACGTCCTTTTTTCCCCACAAATAGAGCTTTCTTTTGATGGTATTTGATCGCCTCTGCAGTTTTTATTTTTTGCAGTATAAACAAAAAAGAGCAACAATTTTTGGTATAATAAATATCCCCCAAAAAATATATAAAAAAACTATTTTTTTTTCCTCAGTTTAGGCCGATATGTATTCTTCTATATATTTTTGGTAAAAAAATTGCAATAAGCCTATATTGATTGGTTTGCGAAAAAGTTATCACGTCTACAAAATAGGGGATAGATTTATAGCATTTTTTATTTATTTATTTATTTTTTTTTACTAGTAATGGTGGCGATCTGTGATTTTTATCGGGACTGCGACATTATGGCGGACACATCGGACAATTTTGACACATTTTTGGGACCATTGGCATTAATACAGCGATCAATACTATAAAATTGCATTGATTACTGTAAAAATGTCACTGGCAGTGAAGGGGTAAACACTAGGGGGCGATCGAGGGGTTAACTGTGTTCCCTGGGAGGTGATTCTAACTGAAGGGGGAGGGGACTGACTACAGGAATTGACGGATCGTGATTCCTAGCTAATAGGAACACATAATCTGTCACTCCTGTCAGAACAGAACAGGGAAGTGTGTGTTTACATGTTCTGTCTCTCCTGCACACGATCGCTCGTGGCCAGTGGTCATCGTGACCGTTGGCCACGAGCATCAGCACACCCGCTGCTATCCCGACCCCGCGAGCTGACGTATATCTATGACGGCTCATGCAGGGGAGCCAACCTGCCGCAGTATAACTGCGGTGGCTGGTCTGGAAGTGGTTAAATTGATGGGTTTAGTTCTGCTTTATGATTTACAGCAAAAAGAAACAGGAGCAATGCTTGAGGCAATTTACAGCACACACTAATATTGGTAGCATAATTATTTTTTAGTTTTTTTGTGCTGAGATTAGCCTATTCTTCTTTTGAAACTTTTTATTGTTATAAAAAAGTATAAATCAGATTCTAATATAAAGGGAACAAAATGCATGCATGCAGGTTCAAAGCTCAGCAGTGTGTCAGTTCTAAGGACACATTAATTATTCATTATACATAATGAATAAAAGGTGCAGGGCCTTCCAAGCGTATCAAATTAAACAGGGGAACCAAAATTGGAACAATTACCAACATATTGGTAGACAGAAGGTGTATAAAGAGGGAACCTCAAAAAAAAAAAAAAAACACCTTTAGTGTTCGGAGAAGAGGGAAGATAAAAAGAGGAAAGAAAGAAGGGTAAAGAGGGCAGAGAAAAGAAGCAAGGAGGACACAAGGGAGGTCAACTGCTCCGGACCAGCCCAAGGACCTAGTCACGGTAGTCGGTAGCATAATTAATAATGTGGAATGTATGTTCCATTATTTTTTATCAAGTTGTTATGGGTAAAAGTTCAGCTTTAAGGACCCCCTCACCATCTGCTATGGTAAAATCTCTGGGGTGCTCTCATGTCCCACTAGCCACCTAACCCAACTGCAGAGTGGCTGCAAAGTTGTGACAACAATGATTATAAGAGCCCTTTCACACTGGGGCTGGCGTTGGCGGTAAAGCGCCGCTATTGTAAGCGGCGCTTTACCGTCGGTAAGGGTTAAAAACCACCGCAAAGCGCCTCTGCAGAGGCGCTTTGCCGGCGGTATAGCCGCGCCGTCCCATTAATTTCAATGGGCAGGAGCGGTAAAGGAGCGGTATACACTCCGCTCCTTCACCGCTCCGAAGATGCTGCTAGCAGGACTTTTTTTACCGTCCTGCCAGCGCATCGCTCCAGTGTGAAAGCCCTCAGGGCTTTCACACTGGAATTAAGGCAGCGGCACTTTCGGGTCGGTTTGCAGGCGCTATTATTAGCGCAATAGCGCCTGCAAACCGCCCCAGTGTGAAAGGGCTCTAACCCATTCCTGACCAGGGGTCATTATTGGCTAAGTGCCCAGACCAAATATAGCAGTTTCTGGATTCATCAGTTAACTTGACAATAAAACCGGGTACACACTATTCATTCTTTTTTTTTCATTCAACCCCGCGGGTTGACCGAAAAATAAATTGTCAGCTCCAATCGGAGCCACTGTACAAACCATGCAAGGTTAGCATAGTTGGCTGTAGGCGGAGCCGTATAATAATTAGGGGGTGGGGGCATGTGTTTGTAAGCGTGGTTCAGCAATGAAAAACAGAACTGCGGCGCGCAAAGCGCCGTGGCAAAAGATGGGCGTGGTTTACGTGAAATAGTGGGCGTGGCTTAAATGGGAAGCGGGGTGTGGTTAGAGTCTGAGATGAATAAGGAATGGAGAGGGAAAGGGGGAGAGAGGAATGAAGGGACAACAGCCCCAGATCCTACACAACAATAGAAATATGTGTATTCTAGAAAGTTTAACAATTAGCAGATGAAGATACTCCAAACACCTGGTGTTAGCGCTTCAATCATCCCGGGACCATGATTGTTATGGTGTCAGGATGATTGAAGCGCATTATTTCTATTATTACATTGTAATATAAAAATAAATCATTTAACTCACCATAATGCAGAATCAGTGGGATCCCTGTGCGTGTCACCTGCCACGTCGCCTGCCACCAGCAGAGTCCATCCTTGCATCAGGTGCCCCCAGCAGAGTCTGTCCACGTATCAGGTTTCCCCTCGGCAGAGTCCCTCCTTGCATCAGGTGCCCCCAGCAGAGTCCGTCCTTGCATCAGGTGCCCCCAGCAGAGTCAGTATAGACCCCCTCAGTGCAGACCCCCCCTCAGTGCAGACCCCCCTCCATCAGTGCAGACCACCCTCATCATTGCAGACCCCCCTCCATCAGTGCAAACCCCCTCAGAGCAGACCCCCCTCCATTAGTGCAGACCCCCTCAGAGCAGACCCCCCTCCATCAGTGCAGACCCCCTCAGAGCAGACCCCCCTCCATCAGTGCAGAACCCCTCAGAGCAGACCCCCCTCCATCAGTGCAGACCCCCCTCCATCAGTGCAGACCTCCTCAGAGCAGACCCCCCTCCATCAGTGCAGATCTCCTCAGAGCAGACCCCCCTCCATCAGTGCAGACCCCCTCAGCTGACCCCCTCCATCAGAGCAGACCCCCTCAGAGCAGAACCCCCTCAGTGCAGACCCCCCTCCATCATTGCAGACCCCCCTCCATCAGTGCAGACCCCCTCAGAGCAGAACCCCCTCAGTGCAGACCCCCCTCCATCAGTGCAGACCCCTTCAGAGGAGAATCCCCTCAGTACAGACCCCCTCAGCAGACCCCCCTCCATCAGTGCAGACCCCCTCAGTGCAGACCCCCTCAGCAGACCCCGCTCCATCAGTGCAGACCCCCTCAGAGCAGAACCCCCTCAGTGCAGACCCCCCTCCATCATTGCAGACCCCCTCAGTGCAGACCCCCTCAGCAGACCCCCCTCCATCAGTGCAGACCCCTTTAAGAGCAGAACCCCCTCAGTGCAGACCCCCCTCCATCAGTGCAGACCCCCTCAGAGCAGAACCCCCTCAGTGCAGACCCCCTCAGCAGACCCCCCTCCATCAGTGCAGACCCCCTCAGTGCAGACGCCCTCAGCAGACCCCCCTCCATCAGTGCAGACGCCCTCAGCAGACCCCTCTCCATCAGTGCAGATGCCCTCAGAGCAGAACCCCCTCAGTGCAGACCCCCCTCCATCAGTGCAGACCCCCTCAGAGCAGAACCCCCTCAGTGCAGACCCCCTCAGCAGACCCCCCTCCATCAGTGCAGACCCCCTCAGTGCAGACACCCTCAGCAGACCCCTCTCCATCAGTGCAGATGCCCTCAGCAGATCCCCCTCCATCAGTGCAGACGCCCTCAGAGCAGAACCCCATCAGTGCAGACCCCCCTCTATCAGTGCAGACGCCCTCAGTAGACCCCCCTCCATCAGTGCAGATGCCCTCAGCAGACCCTCCCCTCCCATAACGCCCCCCAGGCCACAGCAGTGAGCACATAGAGCGGCCGCCGGCGCCGTGTGTTCAGTGGAGAGTGGAGGGGCCGATCCGTGCGAGAGGAGAAGACGGTTCATTGACTGCACGGATCAAGCCCCCTTCCCCTCTCTACTGAACACAAGGGGGAGCGATCAAGCGGAGGCAGGACGGGCCGCCATTTTACTGAAGCCAGCTTCCCAAAACTGCAAATTGCAAACATTCCCGATTTTCCCTGGGCAAATCCAGATTCAGGACAGCCTCCGATCGGGACGAGGGTCCCAAAATCGGGATTGTCCCGGGAAAATTGGGACTGTTGGCAACTATGGGTTAGTTCTGCAATCTCCCCTGCTGAGCTGTTGTTCTGACAGGGGGATGCATTAATCCCCCCCCCCCGCCAGAACACTCCAATCAGCGCTGCCATTGGCTGAGAGTGATAAACATGAGTTGGTTGGATGCTGGTTTTCCAGCATGCACGTCGGACAGACAGACGGACATATACACGGGTTGAATATCAGACTTTTTTTTTTAATCGCCCATTGTCTCCAACATTCGGCCCGTGTGTACCCGGCTTAAGTCTATAACTAATTTGTTTCCTTAAATAATTTTACATTGTTTTTTAAGGACATATTTTTTTTAACAGAAGTATTTCTATAGTGCCAACAATTTACACACCTATACTATGCTTTTTATTATTATTATTATTATACAGAATGTATATAGCGCCAACAGTTTACGCAGTGCTTTACAATATAAAAGGGAGACAATACAGTTATAATACAATAAGATACAAGAGGATTAAGAAGGCCCCGCTCAGAAAAGCTTACAATCTAATAAGGTGGGGCAGGTGGTACAAAAGGTTGTAACTGTGGGGAATGAGCTGATGGAAGTGGTAAAAGATTAGTTAGAGATGTTATAGGCTTTTCTGAAGAGATGAGTTTTCAGGGATTGCCTGAAGGTAGCAAGAGTAGAGGATAGCCGGACAGGTGGAGGTAGCGAGTTCCAGAGGATGGGAGAGGCTCTGGAGAAATCCTGGAGACGAGCATGAGAGGAGGAGACGAGAGAGCTTGAGAGTAGGAGGTCTTGAGAAGAGCGGAGGGGACGATTTGGGTGATATTTGGAGACAAGATTGGTGATGTAGCTCAGGGCGGAGTTCTGAATGGCTTTGTATGTTGTGGTTAGTATTTTGAATTTAATTCGCTGGGTGATTGGGAGCCAGTGTAGGGATTGGAGGAGAGGGCTGGCAGACACTGAGCAGTTGGTAAGGTGTATAAGTCTGGCAGCAGCATTCATGATAGACTGAAGAAGGGGATAGCCTATGGAGAGGCAGGCCAATGAGAAGGGAGTTGCAATAGTCAAGGCGAGAGATAACAAGGAAGTGAATGAGGAGCTTGGTGGTTTCATTTGTTAAAAAGGGGCGAATTTTAGAGATGTTATGGAGGTGAATTCTACAAACTTTTGACAACGATTGGATTTGAGGCTGAAATGACAAGTCAGAGTCTAGGATTACACCTAATACCCTGGCGTGAGGGGAGGGACTGATGGTTGCGTTGTTGATTTTGATGGAAAAGTCGTGGAGGGTGGCACAGGCAGGGGGTCATATTAATAGCTCAGTTTTAGAGAGATTTAGTTTAAGGAAGTGGTGCGACATCCATGCTGATATGTCAGTTAGTAAGTTAGTAATGCGA
The DNA here is from genome assembly GCA_037952835.1 of Lithobates septentrionalis. Lineage (NCBI taxonomy): Eukaryota > Metazoa > Chordata > Amphibia > Anura > Ranidae > Lithobates > Lithobates septentrionalis. The sequence goes on along the minus strand of JBBDGP010000203.1, from coordinate 1,607,380 downwards.
GAGGAGACTGAAGGAGTGAGGGGAGGAGTAAATAGATTTGGGTGTCATCGACGTATAAGTGGTACTGGAAGCCGTGGGCGGTTATCAAGTGACCGAGGGAGGAGGTGTAGATAGAGAAGAGAAGGGGTCCAAGAACAGAGCCTTGGGGGACCCCCACAGAAAGGGGCAATGGAGAGGAGGAGACAGAGTTGTAGGTGACACTGAAGGAGCGCTATGATAAATAGGCAGAGAACCAGGATAGAGCAGAATCTCGGAGGCCAAGGGAATGTAGTTTATTGAGAAGGAGCGGGTGGTCAACAGTATCAAAGGCTGCAGAGAGGTCAAGTAGTAGGAGTATGGAGTACTGGCTGTTGGTTTTAGCAGTTAGTAAATCGTTAGTGAGTTTTAGTAAGGCAGTTTCTGTGGAGTGCTGCGAGCGAAAGCCAGACTGTAAACAGTCAAGAAGGTTATTTTCACTGAGGTAGGAGCTAAGATGGTTGTAGACTAAGCGTTCTAGAAGTTTAGAGGTGAATGGGAGAAATGAGATGGTTCTTAAGTTGTTCAGGTTGGTAGGGTCCAGTGCTTTTCATATATATCGTACTTTCACATCTGTCCCTGTCCATAAGGAGCTTATGAGGTCCCTAAATTAGATTCACTTTTATTTGATTAGATATATACTGTATACATACATTAAATACCAAAAAATGTAAGTAGCAGCCTGTGCAAATAATATAAATATATTGAAAGTAATGCATATTATAAAAGTAGGACAAAAAGAAACTAATACAATATTTGCATATTAACCACTTAACAACCGGAAGATTTTCCCCTTAATGACCTGGCCATTTTTTGCGATATGGCACTAACTGACAATTGTGCGATCGTGCAACGCTGTAACGAAACCAATTTTTTTTACCACAAATAAAGCTTTCTTTTGGTGGTATTTGATCACCTCTGCGGTATTTATTTTTTGCACTATAAACAAAAAAAGAGCAACAATTTTGAAAAAAAAAACATATTTTTTACTTTTTACTATAATAACTATCCCCAAAAATTTTTTAAAACACAAATTCCTTCATCAGTTTAGGTCAATATATATTCTTCTACATATTTTTGTTTAAAAAAAATCACAATAAGCGTATATTGATTGGTTTGTACAAATGTTATAGTGTCTACAAACTATGGGAAAGATTTATGGCATTTTTATGGCATATTTATAATTATTATTTTTTTTTTACTAGTAATGGCGGTGATCAGCGCTTTTTAGCGGGACTGTGACATTGCAGCGGACAGATTGGACACTTTTGACACATTTTTGGGACCAATGACATTTATAAAGCGATCAGAGCTATAAAAATGCACTGATTACTGTGTAAATGTCACTGGCAGGGAAGATGTTAACACTAGGGGACGATCAAGGGGTTAAATGTGTTCCCTCGTGTGTGTTTCTAACTGTATGGGGATGGGACTGACTGGGGGACATATCGCTGTTCCTACTTACTAGGAACAAACGATCTGTCTCCTCTCCCCTGTCAGAACAGGGATTTGTGTAAATAGAAGGCAGGAGTAGATATGGCACTGCTCTAGTGGGGTAAGCTGTGATGGTAGGCCTCCGTTTATTATGCCTTATATAGTATCCTGGGCTAAATATAAAGGTAAGTAATCCAGATGATACGTGTTAGCTAGCGGGAACCTTAGACATATTACCTGTGAGCATGTGTCCCAGTGTAGTGTTTGTGATCAATTAAGCTGGTTCAAAAACCAAATGAAACTTACATTAATAAAAGATCCAAATAAAAATGTGTGGGACCTAACATATATTACAACCTTTGAGACCCAATTTGTGCTTATTTTAGATTGTGCTACAACCTCTGACGGTTGTTTACTAGTATAATCTCATATGTGGTTGGACTGAAAGTGATGTGATTGTACTCCTGAAAACATTGCTCATAAGTATACAATATTAATTGCAAATGGAAAGCCGCAATCCCATGTCACATATCACTACATTAATGGATAGCAAAGTGCAGACGTGCTTATATTCAACACTATATGTGCTTATTTGACATCTACTACTTAATAATATGACCAGTAAGAATTGATCATGAATATAGGAATGCTGATATTGCTAATAGTGAATATCTGCAATCCTATATTACATAACGTTATGTTAATAAATAACAAAAGTGCAAAAAGTGCTTAGTGCTCAAAGATATGTGTTAATATAACAAAGTGACTGGTGCCTTAAAATTTATCTTATTTTTCAAAGTGCCTTGTGCTCAGAAAAGACCCCAGTGCTTGCTGGAAAAGAACATTTCGGGGGTTTTTTTTGTTTTTTTAAAGTCTTTTTGTATGACTCAAAAAGAAAAAGAAAAAGTCCTCTTAGGAAGACAGTGTTGAATTTAAAGAAACTTCTTATCCAGGTGCTGGCTTGGTGATGGTGCTTCTTAAACGTGCTCTTATTATGCTTGCACTCACCGGATATTCTCACCCCTGCAGGGGTATGTGCGGTCACAGTATCTGCCACTGTGTAGCAACCCTGGATATCTCCGGTCTGTGCTTTAAATGTTGTTTACCGACTTTAAATATGTTCACCATAAAAGAGAGGGAATGCCCATAGTGTAAAACCGTTTTAAAGCTTTATTATGACATAAGCAAAGATCGTACTCACATTTTAAAAACAGATGTAAGCATGAAATGATAGGATCAGGTCCATCGCAAAATGGGTTGTATTCGTCTGACTGGAGATGACGCAAGACGTTCGTAAGTCCCGCCCTACGCGTTTCGTCATTGGACGTCTACACACACAAATCCCCATCCTGGCTCTCGTGCCCGCGATTGTGGGTGGCCGACAGCGAATGTGCCCGCCGGCCACTCACATCGGGTCCCCCGCCATGTAGTGGGCGCGTGCGCGTTTCTCCGGCGGCGTGCGCGTACCTACTATGGCTCTTAAAGAGGCCGACATACGGGTACGTTGTTTTGCGGTAACGTACCACTTTGCCATAAATGTTCGTGAGACGGTCGGCAAGTGTTAAAGATAAATGCTAAGGTGCATTACCATTTTTGGGAGTTTGCATGTGACCATTTAATGTATAGTACAACCTTGGGAAAGAAACTGTACTTCAATCTTTTTCGGTGCAATGGTACAATGTTTTAATAAATACCCCATCTCCTCATTTTAGCTTATTTAAAGCCTATCTCCGGTCAAAAAAACTGCTGCCCGGACACTGCAAGAGCAAGAGTTAAATAGTTTAGGTCTAGGAGACTGGGGGAAAGCAGATTTATTTCCCTGATCCCCACTCACTCACTACACACAGGTGGTGGACTGTCCCTCAGCGCCCCCCTTGATGTATTCACGTGCAATGGAAGGCTATTGGCCCTGCTCTTTTCTTGATGATGACAGAGGGCCTGTGACCACCTGGGCATGGGGGGCAAGGTCAAGTGTGGGGGAGTAGTGGACTCCCACCTAAGCTTTCGCGGCTGACATTTACGTCTGAAAATGCCAGTTGTCTGGCTGTCATGCTGGCCTTCTGTCTTCAATATCTTGAATCAATGTCCTTAAAGCTAAAATACAACCAAAAACTATTTTTGTACAATAAAAATAAGTTGCCTCTAATGAAGTGTGCCCCATCTCTGGATGCTTCAGTGTTTGTTAAATCTCCTATTTTATAAAGTGATGCCAAACATCTGGTGCTGAGACTTGTAGTTCCAGCGGCAGCACATATATCAAATGAAGTCACTCAGCACCCCCAAAGGCCTTGTATTCTTTCCACAGAACGAGTAGGAAGGATTGTTATGTTCATCCACACCTCCTCCATTCACAGAATGCCTTGTACTCTGTGAAAAGAATGCAAGCTTTTTTCTGGAGTAGGAGATATCTGTACTACAACTGGAACTACAAGTCTCAGTGCTGAACTTTTGGTGTCAAGAGAGTGTAGACTGAATAAAGAGATTTAACAAACGCTGCAGTGGCCAAATATGGGGCACACATTATAAGAGGCAACTTATTTTTACCGTGCAAATATACAAAAATAGGTTTTGGCCATGCTTCAAGTAATACTAAAGTCTGTTTTGTTTTTTTCGTTAAAAATTACAAACATGTTATACTTACCTGCTCTGTGTAATGGTTTTACACAGAGCAGCCCAGATCCCCCTCTTCTCGGGTGCCTCTTCTGTGCTCCTTGCCCCTCCCTTCTGTTGAGAGCCCCCACAGCAAACAGCTTGCTATGGGGGCACCCAAGCTGTAGCTCTCTGTGTCCATTCAGACACTGAGCCGCAGTCCGGCCCTGCCTCCTTCCTCTCTTCATTGGCTCACTAACTCTGTTTGACAGCAGCGGGAGCCAATGGCACTGCACTGCTGTCTCAGCCAATGAGGAGGGAGAGTCCTGGACAGCCGAGTCAATCCTGCAACATCACTGGATCTAGATGGGGCTCAGGTAAGTATTTGGGGGGCTGCTGCACACAGAAGGCTTTTTATCTTAATGCATTAAATGCTTTAAGATAAAAAAAAAAACCTTCTGCCTTTACAACCACTTTCAGCTTTAAACAGAGAAAATTAAGTACTGTCCGTGATACTTTTTTTATTTATTTGCACTAACATACAATTTGTCAGGACAAGCTTTCGGGGTATGTCCCCTTCTTCAAGGTCCAAGCAGTACTGATTCACAAATTTTTAAGCAGCATGTTAAAGAAGAAGAAGAAAAAAAAAAAAAAAAAAAAGGCATACAAATCAATGGTAATAAAGATAGCAGCAGAGTATCTTCTTTAACATGCTGCTTAAAAATGTGTGAATCAGTACTGCTTGGACCTTGAAGAAGGGGACATACCCCGAAAGCTTGTCCTGAAAAATTGTATGTTAGTGCAAATAAAAAAAGTATCATGGACAGTACTCAATTTTCTCTGTCACAATTGCACTAATACGGCTACAATCAAATCAAGATTTAAGCAAGTATGCTTGTGTCCCATTTTCCTGTTCTGTATTCTTGTTTTTACATAGTTACATAGTAGGTGAGGTCGAAAAAAGACACAAGTCCATCAAGTCCAACCTGTGTGTGTGATTATAGGTGATTTTGATTAGATATGAGGCCATGGGAGCAGCATGTGGTAGGTGATAGGTATTCCATGTCAATGGGCCACACTGCTAGCATTTTCAAAAGTAGGTCAACAATAGCAGCCCCCATATTTCCTCATCCCGGGTTTATTTTTACTATATTTGCTGAATTGCAAAGTTTTGAAAATTGGAAATTACAGAAAACTGGATATGACATTTTTAGTGCCATTTCAGCGCAGAACTGCTAATACTTGGAGAAAATTAGCACCATCCCAATTCTAGACTTTTTCTAATAACAGTACAATAGTGCAAAGTTTAATAACAGGTGCTACACTATGGGCAGATCCATGGAAAAAAAAATTTCCCTTTGCAGAAAATACATTTTTCTCTGTTGAATATTAGTGGTACGGAAGATAAATGTCAGACATTTCTATGTGAAGCAATGAGAAAGAAAGATATTAGTGGGTTATTTATCAAAGTCTCCAAGCCATACCAGATTTACAAAGAAAAATCTGTCCCATTAAAATGAAGGAGATTCTCATGATTGATTTCGAGAGCACTGATTGTGTACCCATTTTTGCCTTAGTTTTGCAGTTGAGAGATATTGATAAATGACCCCGTTATACTCATAGGAGGACATTGGATACACCGACAATAGATGGAGATAGTCTTGGGCAGAAAGTAAACTATGCCTTTAAATATGGCTATAAAGGTCTAGGTGTCACTGCCATCAGCCTTTCACTATTTAGTAGTAGTATGAGGTATTTGCATAAAAAAAAATTGGAAAACATACAACCGTTAGAAAAATAATTACAGTATTTAGGTTAAGCCGGCCATAGATGGATCGAATTTCGGCCGAATTAGGATTGACCGGCCCAGATTTGATCCATCTATTTGCAGGTTCATTGTACCTAAAGCAATCCATCGATCGACTTGGGTAAAACCAGCATGTCGGATTTTTAGCATGCAATCATTGCCAGTGGCTATAGCCGCTAGCAGCAATCACTGTGTTCTCCTGGCAGGGATGGAATTCCTGTGCTCCCCCCTCTCCCCCACGGGAGGGATTCCCCCATCAACACTGACTGTGCTGATGTGGGAATCAAGCAATTTTCCAGAAACAAAATTGCATATTCTATGGCAGTGTTGCCAACTTACCAGATAGAAATGTACTGACCCAATATTTATTGGCACAGCCAGTTTTTACTGGCATTTAAAAAAGTTACAAAATCACTATTTTAAATGCAATTTCAGTATTTAGGCTACATAAAGTCCTCCATTCCGGCAAGTTCCAGCACGGTTCGCAGGACCTTTAGAGCACATGCGCCGCTGACGTCAGCGGCTGCATGCAGGGTGAATATTTCCTAAACCGTGCAGGTTTAGGAGATATTCATTTTACCTACAGGTCAGCCTTATTATAGGCTGACCTGTGGGTAAAAATGACCAAGCGGGGTATACAACCACTTTACATTCACAATTGAGCTTTTAGCTTCTTAACCTCCCTGGCGGTATGATTATTTCGGATTTTAGGTGCTGAAAGCGGTACAATTATTTTGCATGGAAATTTGGCGTTTTATATTGTAGGCCTGTAATTCTTAACAATAACACACTTAAATCTGTCCAAACAAGAGTCTAGTAGATATCCCGGGTATGATAAAGTTTGAAACACAAAAACATAAATTATAATATAATAAAAAAAAATAATAATTAAAAAAAATAAAAAGTAATAGTAATAAAATAAATTTCCACACGATTCACTATCGCTCAATTCTGCAAGTGTTCTAATTTACTATCGCTGTTTTCTAGCTGGTCTAAAGCCATTTTTGACGTAAAGGGACACTTTTTGGTTGCTATGGACAATCTCCAGTTTCCAGGCAGAAAGAACAGTATATGCAATATAAAACTGCATGCAGGGCATGGGCCAAAGCACTGGGGACAAAAGGGATGTGAAATCATTTCATACAGTACTGTAATCTGTAAGATTACAGTACTGTATGTGTTATGATTTTTACATTTTTTTTAATTTGCCGCCAGGCTCCGCCCCCGTGCGTCGCATCGCCCGCAGGGAACGGAGCCTGGCACAGAGAGGCTTCGGAGGAGGACACAGCCCGCGGACACTGCGGGGGACATCGCAGGATCCCGGGGACAAGGTAAGCAAAGCCACACCAGGATCCTGCGATGCAATCCCGAGTGTGGCTCGGGGTTACCGCTAATGGTCCTGAATTTTAACCCCGAGCCACACTCGGGAAAACCGCCAGGGAGGCTACGCATTTTGGAGCTTTTTTCATGGTGTTAGCCAAGGGAAAGCTAAAGTCTGAAAAGGAGTGCTCGTACACTCCGATTCAAGTATATTGGGACCAAAAACACAGGAATCTGCTCCAAAGAAGCTCACATACAGTATCTCACAAAAGTGAGTACACCCCTCACATTTTTTATTATATCTTTTCATGTGACAACACTGAAGAAATTACACTTTGCTACAATGTAAAGTAGTGAGTTTACAGCTTGTATAACAGTGTACATTTGCTGTCCCCTCCAAAAAAATCAACACACCACCATTAATGTCTAAACCGCTGGCAACAAAAGTGAGTACACCCCTAAGTGAAAATCTCCAAATTGGGCCCAATTAACCATTTTTTCCTCCCCGGTGTCATGTGGGTCGTTAGTGTTACAAGGTCTCAGGTGTGAATGGGGAGCAGGTTTGTTAAATTTGGTGTTATCGTTCTCACTCTCTCATACTGGTCACTGGAAGTTCAACATGGCACCTCATTGGAAAGAACTCTCTGAGGATCCAAAAAAAAGAATTGTTGCTCTACAAAAAGATGGCCTAGGCCAGTGATGGCGAACCTTGGCACCCCAGATGTTTTGGAACTACATTTCCCATGATGCTCATGCACTCTGCAGTGTAGTGGAGCATCATGGGAAATGTAGTTCCAAAACATCTGGGGTGCCAAGGTTCGCCATCACTGGCCTAGGCTATAAGAAGATTGCCAAGACCCTCAAACTGAGCTGCAGCACAGTGGCCAAGACCACACAGCGGTTTAACAGGACAGGTTCCACTCGGAACAGGCCTTGCCATGGTCGACCAAAGAAGCTGAGTGCATGTGCTCAAAGTCATATCCAGAGGTTGTCTTTGGGAAATAGATGTATGAGTGCTGCCAGGGACACATCCGGTACCCTACATTCCCATTCTTCTAAAATTACACAAATCTTCCACGAATATTATTTTAATTTATATAATGATCCCACTGTCCCACACAACCCCCCGTCCCCAGACCTCTCCCAGGCCATACAATCATATCTGGAGGACAGTGATCTTCCTGTCATTTCCCCTTCTGAACTGACCAGTCTCAACTATCTCTGAGGAGGAAGTAGTTGCCACGATTAAAACTCTCCCAGCTAATAAATCCCCACGACCTGACGGACTGCCGTACCTCTATTACAAAATCTTTCTTCCACTCCTTCTCCCTTACATCACTTCTCTGTTTAACGCTTTCCTAGCTTCTTCTCCTATTCCGAGAGACATGCAAATCTCCTTTCTTACGATGATCCCTAAATCGGGTAAGGACCATACACTGTGCTCAAATAACAGACCGATAGCGCTCCTTAATTCGGATCTTAAAATCTTTACAAAAATTTTAACAAATAGACTAAACAACCTTCTGTCATCACTTATTCATAAAGATCAGGTGGGGTTTATACCCCTTTGCCAAGCTGGTCACAATACCAGGAGAGCTATTGATCTTATAGATGTAGTGAACAGGACCCAATCTGATGCACTACTCCTAAGTTTAGATGCAGAAAAGGCCTTTGATAGGCTCGGCTGGCCATTTTTGTTTGCGACTCTCCGCCACGTTGGCATCAGGGGCCCTTTTCTGCAAGCTGTTGCCCATCTATATTCCGCTCCACTGACGTTACTTAGGACCCAGTTTGCCCCCTCTCCTGCCTTTCCCATTTCTAATGGCACACGGCAAGGGTGCCCTCTTTCCCCTCTTCTCTACGCACTCTGTATTGAGCCCCTGGTAACCCATATAAGGCGAAACCCCAATATTTATGGTATTCCGGTCCATATTAGAGATTTTAAGATTTCCCTTTTCGAGGACGATGTATTATTCACACTCACACAACCCCATGTCTCTCTCCCAAACCCTCATATGGAACTAGAACGCTATAGTCTTCTTTCCGGTTACAAAATCAATACCTCCAAGACTGAAGCCCTTCCCCTTAATATCCCTGACCGGATGCTATCCCACCTTACGCAATCATTTGACTACTCTAGGATTACATCAACTTTAAAGTACCTTGGCGTCAATCTTACATCTACCTTCGATACTCTTTATAAGGCTAATATTCCCCCATTATACACTTCCATTAAAGCATCCCTTGCCAAGTGAACGTCTCAGAGGTTGTCCCTCTTTGGTCGCCTGGCAACCATTAAGATGGCAATCTTGCCTAAACTACTTTATCTCTTTGAGACACTGCCTATCCCTATCCCATCCTCGCACCTTAAGTCCCTCCAGGGGGACCTGTTGAACTTCTTTTGGAATTACAAAAGGCACAGCATTGCTAGGTCTATCCTCCTTGCCCCTCGTAGTCAAGGCGGCCTTGCGTTCCCTAATATAGCTAAATATTATCTAGCGACTCAACTGCGTCCTCTCTCTTCATGGTATACTCTGCATGCCTATAATCGTTGGACACAAATTGAGAAGCTGTGTCTGGCACCGATCTACCCGAACTCCGTATTATGAAGTTCCGAAGTCCCGCTTAAAAATTTACGACTGCTAGGGCCCATGCCACTCGTGCGGAGTCTATGGCTCCGTGCCAAATCAGTTTACCCCCTTACCTCCCTGGCAACCTCATTTTTGTTCACGCCTAATGTCCCAGACAGCTTGACCTCACTGATGTCTCACCCTTGGATGGAAAAGGCCCTATTTCACTTTGGTCAGTTGGTGGATCTTAGAACTAGAAGGTTGCAAACATTTCAGGATTTGCAGGAAACCTATGACCTGCCTAGACATGCTTTTTATAGCTACTTGCAAATACGACATTTTGCGCAGTCCTTAGTTACAAATCTCCAGTTCTCTCCCCTGACAGATTTCAAGAGAGTTTGCTTGGAGGGCTCATCCCGCAGAGGTATGATATCGCGTATGTACCAACTTTTAATCACAGACCCTTCCCCAGCTTGACCTTCGCAGGCCTATATGCGTAAGTGGGAACAGGCCTTAAGCGAGGAGTTACCCTTGAAATCGTGGCAATTAATTTGGTCACAGGCATCTAAGAGCTCTATCTGTACCCTGTACAAAGAGAACCAATATAAGATACTCTACCATTGGTACCAAACCCCAGACCTGCTCCATTCCATATATCCCTCTGCTGACCATCGGTGCTGGTGTTGTAATGCTGCTGTAGGTATGTTGTACCATATCTTCTGGACATGTCCTTTAATTACTCCTTACTGGCGGTTGGTCCACTCTCTAATCCATTCCATCTTTGGCTCCTGGGTGCCTTTCAATCCTGCAATTTTTCTTTTGGGCCTTCCACCCCCTTCTTTCTCCAAAACAGGCTAGAAAGCTTCATGTGCATGTGTTAACTGCCGCACGGCGCTTGATTGCCCTTAGGTGGAAAAAGTGGGACCCTCCTTCTATGGCTGATTTGCACTCCAGGATCTGAGATGTGAAATGGATGGAAAGCCTGACCGCTTCAATAAATGACACTCTCGAGGCTCATAATCGGATTTGGGAATTGTGGGATTCGTTGGAATCCCCTTCAGCATGAAGTCTTCCTAATCTGGCGACATCCTGTGGGGATAACGACTCCGGTCTCTGAGGTGGGTCCTGGTGTGGGTGGTTGCTCTTTACTACTCTCTCTTCTCCCTTTATTTTTTCTCTGCCTTTGTTAAACTCACTTGTCTGCTTTCTCTTTCTTTTTGTTTGTTTTGTTTTTTTATTTGCCAATACGCCCATTCCAGCGCTCTTTCCTATTAGAGTGTATACCATTAGACAGTTGTGCCATTGTAGTCATTATGTTACGGTGACTGAGACCAATGGATCTGAAGTTCATATCTACCATTCGCATGTCCAATTTCAATTTTTCTTACCTTTATTATTGTTTTTCCTTTTCATGATGGTATTGCCTATGGGCGCTTATTGGCTTTTGTCATGTATATCCTCTTGTATGTTTTTTTCCTTTTTATTGAAAATTAATAAAAATTGTCAGTTTAAAAAAAAAAACTGAATATACAGTTTACATAGATACAACAAAACAGATAATATTGGAGTGTTATAGTCAGGCATGGCTTACCAATGGGAAAGCCATGGCTGACTATAACACTCCAATATTATCTATACCTATATACCTGTGGGGTTTACCTGTTCTCTTTTTGAATCACCTGTAACTGTATGCAATAACCACTTTACTTATTGTTGTATTCAATGTTCTTTACTTATGTTCTCTTTTTTTAATAAATGAATATTTTTATATGTAACTTGTCTAAATCCCTGGGTACCGAGATCCGGTATTTTTGTGGTCGTGGGGCATTTTTTGGAGCAGCCTGTGACACACCCACTCACCAAGTAGACTAAGGACATGGATTACTAGAACATAAAAATATAAAGAAGAAGTGCTGCGCTGGTCCAATGAGGTGTAACTATGTGATAGTGTGCGGTAAATAAAAATAATGTGAGGCGGAGGGGTGTACGGGTAATGTGTCTGTCTGCACAGTATCCTGTGAAAAAAATCAAACGGTGTAAAGAAGTGAATCTCTGTCCTGTATCTAATGTCAGGACTGTAGCGGTGCAGTGTGTGCAGGGAGCCGATAAAAATAATCCTCTTGCACACCTAGTGCTAATAGAGCTTGTGCAGATGAATTTTAAAGTGCTGTAGTGTCACTGTGCAACCCGTATCAGTAAATTGTAATTGTAAAATAATCAAATAATAGATATCACAGAAATAACATGTGCAAAGAGTAAAATATATGGATAAAAACAGTGCAAATAATGCAGAGTATATGTGTATAGACATAAAGTGAAAGACTATACAAAATAAATATTGTGCAAAAAACGCATCAGTGCAACATAGGTGTGTGGCATCACTCTATACAACCAGGTGAAAAATGCCACTAGAAGTATAGCTGCATGAAGTCCAAACCAAGTCTTTGCAAATACAATGAAGCATATGTGCCAGTGCAAACACAAAAGATATTCAGTGATCCTTCAAAAATCCAAATGTGCAACAAATAGTCAGTGGGGTGCCGAAAGAGAGAGGGTGTCTATCCTCTTCGTGCTCAAACACACACAGATAAGTAGTGGCCCCTTACCTTGCGGCAATGGGACAACCGCATAGAGTGTAAATGGAGGAGATGGTCTCTCTTAGGGGTCCCTGGACCGAAGCCGATGGTCCCTGCACTTTAATCCCTCAGTACCAGCATCAACAATAGCAGAGTCAACATAAGGAGGAGAAAGAAGGGGATGCCAGATAGTGTAGTATTTTGAGCAGAATGGTGCTTTTATTCAAGTCAAACATATGTACTCACATGGAGTAGGTGTACATCTCATGCATATCCTACGAGCGGCGAGCTCGTCAATCCAGATCGGTGTCAGTGCCTATCCTGTCCCTACGCGTGACGTCACCCAATCACGTGACTTCATCAGGGGATGACAAGGGAGGCACATTCATGTCTTTAAATAGTTTTAACATTATAGTGAATGAGCGGCCATTTTCTTAAGGCCCGATGTGATGTCATGGCGGCCATATTTGGAGAGATCAGTCTCAATCCATGTACGCGGCCATTTTCTTGGTTAGAAGGCACATTAATAGTGCCAAGGGCTAAGATCTATGCTGGATCAGTGGCCATTTTCTTGTGGCCAAATGTAATGTGCCGGCGTCCATGTCTCAAGAGATTATATCTGTGGCCAAAAACTACGTCGAAAGGCGCATTACTCGTACCATAGACGCCAGCAACACGCTGCTGGAAGTATGTGACCGTAAATAAAGCTATGGGGAACTGGTTGACACAAACAGTGCTCTAAATATAGCACCTTTAGATGGCGGCTCGATAGACCTTATACTGCCGCAGGTAAAATGCATAAAAAACCGTAAATAGAGAAAAAAATAATAAAATTTTTGAAACATAAAAATATAATATAAACAGGGAAAAAATAGGACTAGCGCACAGCGCTTTTTATTAAATACTAAGGATAAAAGATGGAAAAATGAAAATAAATATAAAAATATAATGTAGAGCGGGGGGTAAGACTAGTGCTCAGCGTAATGCTCTAAAACAGCAGTGAAGGGCATTTAACACTGGCTCGCATACATATTAATAAGAGCAATTCCATAGTGTCCCTAGTGGTAGACTAATAAGTTACACTAAGTAGTAACATTCCAATATAGTGAAAGTATATACATATGGGCTCTGTCAGTGTGTATAGGATGGGATAGGCTCTGGCAGCTAAATCACAGTCCTTACATGCAAGACCCCTATCATATATCAATAGATGTTTTATCTTTAGTATATGTCCACTCATAGTACTTTTAAAACCTGAAACACTATAAAAAGAGGATCCATACACAATAATAAAAGCAAGAAACTAATAATACAATATATAAAAACGGATAAAATTAAATAAATAACAGGGAAGATAAAAGATATTCCTGGGGAGAGAGCTCATCTTATGCAAAATACGTGTAGAGACATTGGATGGTATATAGAAGGAGAGAGCAGGGGGTATATAAAAACAAAATATTTAAAAATCGCTGATAAAACAGTTAAGATCAAACTCAATATTCAAGCCTCTGGGTGAGAAAGTATCTAATGTGTATATCCATTTGGATTCTAACTGGCTAAGGGTCCTCACCTTGTGCCCACCCCGCCAGTGTCTGACATATGGTTCTATTCCCCAGAATCTTAACTGAGTGGGGTCCTTGTTGTGGTGCACCAGAAAATGTTTTGACACACTGTGCTTGTCATATCCTTTAAGGATATTTTGCACGTGCTCTTTAATGCGCACCCTGAGTGGTCTTTTCGTGCGACCTATATATTGTAGGCCGCAACTACATTCTAGAGCATAGACGGCTCCTTCCGTATTGCAGCATATGAAATTGCTGACCTCGTATGATTCTCCTGTGCTGGTGGACGTAAAATGAAATTTTTTCTCATTTGGACGTTTCGTTCTTAAACACGCAAAACATCTTTTACAAGGAAAAAAGCCTTTTCCAGTAAAAAAGGAAAATGTTTTCTTCGGTGGGTCGACTACGCTCTTAACTACTTTATCTCTGATGGTAGGTGCTCTTTTGTATATGAACCTTGGGTTGATAGGAAGGGTATTGTATAGATCTCTGTCTGCCAACAGGATGTGCCAATGTTTTTTGACTATTTTCTCTACCTTCTTATACTGTACATTAAAATCCAGAATAATAGGAGTTACTGTCGGTAATGTCTCCTTTTTGATTTTCTCTTTGATTAACTCATTCCGATTCATTTCCGTCACTTCCGTGATTTTCTTCCTGATAAAATTTTGATCATAGCACTTTGTGACAAACCTCTGACCTATTTTCTCTGCTTGATCTAGAAAGGTCTCCAAGCGGGTACAATTGCGTCTTACCCTCATTAGTTGTCCCTTGGGTACATTAAAAGGCCAGTTTCTGTGGTGGCAGCTTTCAATTGGCAAATAGCTGTTCCTATCCACGTTTTTAAAGTGCGTTTGTGACCGTAATTTAGAATTTTCTTGTATGATATCCAGATCAAGGAATGTTACATTCTTTTCACTTATTTCCCAAGATAGTTTGATATTCCTGTCATTTTCATTTAATCTTTCTAAGAAACTGGTCAGCTGATCAGAGTCTCCTTTCCATAATATAAACACGTCATCGATGTATCTTTTGTAAACTATCAACTCCTGAGGTCTGTTGTTAAACACCTGTTCTTCTTCCCACTGGGCCATGAATAGGCCTGCTACACTCGGGGCGAATTTAGCTCCCATTGCCTTGCCTGTCTGTTGATGGTAGTAGTTCTTATCATACCAAAAGTAATTATTCTTAAGGCAGAACTCCAAACATTTTATTATAAACTTTCTTTGTGTGCATGGGAGTGTAGTGAAAGATCTCAAACCCCATTTCACAGCCTCGCATGCTTGATAGTGGAGTATTATTGTGTATAGGGAGGACACGTCTGCAGTTGCCATAATCCATGGGCCCTCTCCTCCTGGGACCTCCTCTATGATCTGTAGTATTTCCTTAGTGTCCCTCAAGTACGCTCTCGTGCTCTGAACAGCTGGTTGCAGGAAGAAGTCTATATATTCACCTATTCTAGCAGTCAGTGAATCTATTCCGTTCACTATTGGTCTTGGCGGTGGGTCTGTCTTGTTTTTATGTATTTTCGGTAATGAGTATATAATAGGAGTCCGACAGGAATCTGGTAATAAAAAACGGGCTTCTTTCTTGTTTAAAATATTTCTTTTTACTCCTAATTGGACCACCTTTTCAAGTGCTCTTCTGCACTTAAACATGGGATTGCTCAATATTTTATTGTAAGTGGTTTCATCTCCCAGCATATTTATCATGCTCTTATGATATTGTTCTTTTGATAAAATCACAATCCCCCCTCCCTTGTCAGCTGGTCTTATGACCAGATCTTTACGTCGAGTCAGTTTTCGGATACCACTTCTGATGTAGCTGGGTTCCTCTTTCTTCTTTATCTTCAAATCTTTAATATCTTCTAAGACCATCTTCTTAAAAACCTCTATAAATTTGTTGTCTCTTACAGGTGGATTAAAAACCGATTTATTTCTTAAAGTGCTGTGTAAAATTCCATCAATGTCTCTCTCCCCATATCTTTGTTTGGAAGGATTTCCTAGAGTATACAGTATTTCTTAATATTGAGTTTCCTCACAAATTTCTGGATGCCTACATATGTCTGAAATTTGTCTAGGTTCTGGGTCGGTGCATACTTCAACCCCTTATCCAAGACCCCTATTTCTTCATGCGTAAGCGATTGACCACTTAGGTTAAAAATGCCTTCCCCTTTCACTCTCTTTTTCTTTTGCTCTCTCTTGCCAGATCGTTTTCCTCTTTTCTTTCTTGACTTCTTCTGGAGCTTCTTGTCTCTTCTGTACCCCTCGGTGGGTGGTTCTCCCTGCCTCTGTCTAAAAAAGGCCTGGTGTACTCAACCCCACCTTGGTGTGCCTGATATTGTCTGTCGTAGTTATTTTCATCTCGATCCGTGAGTGGAGCATAGTGATTGTAGGTGGGTATTGGACTTCGTTCGTGGTGTCGAAATTCCCTTTGTTGTGGTCCTCTTCTCTCTCCATACCCATAATCCTGTATGGGACTCCTACCTCGTGGGCCATATTGCTCATATGTAGGTCTTCTATCGTCTCTGTATTCGTAGGGTGGCCTTCTCTGTTCTCTATGATCCTGGGGTGGTCCCCTATAGTCCCTGTGTTCATAAGGGGGTTTGTGCCAGTTGTTCCCATTCTGGTATCTCTTATTGTTCTTCCAATAGAATGGTTTCCTACCCCCTTGTTGTGGTGTCCGATCGTTGTAGTGTGGTCTTCTGGTCGCCTGTTGGGGGGGTATATGTTTCATGATTTCCATATCTCTCCTCTTGAGTATATTGTCTGGGTGTTCTTCCCGGTGTCGTTCCTTCATTTCCCTCTCTTGGATCTAGGTATCCTCTCCTGGTGGTGTTCTGTGTGGGCGGTTCATGAGTCTGTTGCGAGTAGACTCTCACCTGTGTTTCTGGTGTTGAGTATGTTGAAGTTGCATCCGCTTTTCCCAATTGGCTTTGCCATTTAAAAACCTGATCATTCTTAAAATCATTAATATCCCTGATATATTTCTTGCTCTTCCTCTGCCGTACCTCTCTATCTTTCTTAGTTAGATCTTTATTTAATTGTGTCGTTAATGTTTTAAATTATGCTGTGTCCTTAAATGTTTCTAATTCCTCTCTTATTTCAGCTATATTCTGGTCAATGATTTTGGTTTTTCTGCGTTTCCTATCCAATAGGAAGCCCAATAGTTCTAAACCTTTTTCATTAAAGAATTTAAACCACTCGTCGTTAGACTCCTGGTCCATTAATCCATCATTTGGGGGTACGTCCCATCTTAACCTCCTCGGTACAATACTTTCTTTGAGATATGTTTCAAAGGTGCTTACATCCCACCATAGGCTTATTTTCTTTTCCATATTATGCCCTAATTTTCTCATCAAACTTTCTAAATGTGCACTCTTATTAGTGTGAGTATTGGTGGTATTAAAAACCTCTTCTAAATTAATTTTCCTTTTTTCCATAAATGAAAACACCTCCATGGTTGCTGCAGGAATGTATGAATGACTAATCAAGAATATTTATATAAATTATTCCTGCGCTACCTTGGAAAACAATGGTGCACATGGACAGCTGCAAACACTGAGTGGGATCAAACAAAGCCCATGGATAATGTAAAAATATAAAGAAGAAGTGCTGCGCTGGTCCAATGAGGTGTAACTATGTGATAGTGTGCGGTAAATAAAAATAATGTGAGACGGAGGGGTGTACGGGTAATGTGTCTGTCTGCACAGTATCCTGTGAAAAAAATCAAACGGTGTAAAGAAGTGAATCTCTGTCCTGTATCTAATGTCAGGACTGTAGCGGTGCAGTGTGTGCAGGGAGCCGATAAAAATAATCCTCTTGCACACCTAGTGCTAATAGAGCTTGTGCAGATGAATTTTAAAGTGCTGTAGTGTCACTGTGCAACCCGTATCAGTAAACTGTAATTGTAAAATAATCAAATAATAGATATCACAGAAATAACATATGCAAAGAGTAAAATATATGGATAAAAACAGTGCAAATAATGCAGAGTATATGTGTATAGACATAAAGTGAGAGACTATACAAAATAAATATTGTGCAAAAAACGCATCAGTGCAACATAGGTGTGTGGCATCACTCTATACGATCCAGGTGAAAAATGCCACTAGAAGTATAGCTGCATGAAGTCCAAACCAAGTCTTTGCAAATACAATGAAGCATATGTGCCAGTGCAAACACAAAAGATATTCAGTGATCCTTCAAAAATCCAAATGTGCAACAAATAGTCAGTGGGGTGCCGAAAGAGAGAGGGTGTCTATCCTCTTCGTGCTCAAACACACACAGATAAGTAGTGGCCCCTTACCTTGCGGCAATGGGACAACCGCATAGAGTGTAAATGGAGGAGATGGTCTCTCTTTGGGGTCCCTGGACCGAAGCCGATGGTCCCTGCACTTTAATCCCTCAGTACCAGCATCAACAATAGCAGAGTCAACATAAGGAGGAGAAAGAAGGGGATGCCAGATAGTGTAGTATTTTGAGCAGAATGGTGCTTTTATTCAAGTCAAACATATGTACTCACATGGAGTAGGTGTACATCTCATGCATATCCTACGAGCGGCGAGCTCGTCAATCCAGATCGGTGTCAGTGCCTATCCCGTCCCTACGCGTGACGTCACCCAATCACGTGACTTCATCAGGGGATGACAGGGGAGGCACATTCATGTCTTTAAATAGTTTTAACATTATAGTGAATGAGCGGCCACATAAGACCAGCGGACAAGGCAGGGGGGATTGTGATTTTATCAAAAGAACAATATCATAAGAGCATGATAAATATGCTGGGAGATGAAACCACTTACAATAAAATATTGAGCAATCCCATGTTTAAGTACAGAAGAGCACTTGAAAAGGTGGTCCAATTAGGAGTAAAAAGAAATATTTTAAACAAGAAAGAAGCCCGTTTTTTATTACCAGATTCCTGTCGGACTCCTATTATATACTCATTACCGAAAATACATAAAAACAAGACAGACCCACCGCCAAGACCAATAGTGAACGGAATAGATTCACTGACTGCTAGAATAGGTGAATATATAGACTTCTTCCTGCAACCAGCTGTTCAGAGCACGAGAGCGTACTTGAGGGACACTAAGGAAATGCTACAGATCATAGAGGAGGTCCCTGGAGGAGAGGGCCCATGGATTATGGCAACTGCAGACGTGTCCTCCCTATACACAATAATACTCCACTATCAAGCATGCGAGGCTGTGAAATGGGGTTTGAGATCTTTCACTACACTCCCATGCACACAAAGAAAGTTTATAATAAAATGTTTGGAGTTCTGCCTTAAGAATAATTACTTTTGGTATGATAAGAACTACTACCATCAACAGACAGGCGTGGCAATGGGAGCTAAATTCGCCCCGAGTGTAGCAGGCCTATTCATGGCCCAGTGGGAAGAAGAACAGGTGTTTAACAACAGACCTCATGAGTTTACAAAAGATACATCGATGACGTGTTTATATTATGGAAAGGAGACTCTGATCAGCTGACCAGTTTCTTAGAAAGATTAAATGAAAATGACAGGAATATCAAACTATCTTGGGAAATAAGTGAAAAGAATGTAACATTCCTTGATCTGGATATCATACAAGAAAATTCTAAATTACGGTCACAAACGCACTTTAAAAACGTGGATAGGAACAGCTATTTGCCAATTGAAAGCTGCCACCACAGAAACTGGCTTTTTAATGTACCCAAGGGACAACTAATGAGGGTAAGAGGCAATTGTACCCGCTTGGAGACCTTTCTAGATCAAGCAGAGAAAATAGGTCAGAGGTTTGTCACAAAGGGCTATGATCAAAATTTTATCAGGAAGAAAATCACGGAAGTGACGGAAATAAATCGGAATGAGTTAATCAAAGAGAAAATCAAAAAGGAGACATTACCGACAGTAACTCCTATTATTCTGGATTTTAATGTACAGTATAAGAAGGTAGAGAAAATAGTCAAAAAACATTGGCACATCCTGTTGGCAGACAGAGATCTATACAATACCCTTCCTATCAACCCAAGGTTCATATACAAAAGAGCACCTACCATCAGAGATAAAGTAGTTAAGAGCGTAGTCGACCCACCGAAGAAAACATTTTCCTTTTTTACTGGAAAAGGCTTTTTTCCTTGTAAAAGATGTTTTGCGTGTTTAAGAACGAAACGTCCAAATGAGAAAAAATTTCATTTTACGTCCACCAGCACAGGAGAATCATACGAGGTCAGCAATTTCATATGCTGCAATACGGAAGGAGCCGTCTATGCTCTAGAATGTAGTTGCGGCCTACAATATATAGGTCGCACGAAAAGACCACTCAGGGTGCGCATTAAAGAGCACGTGCAAAATATCCTTAAAGGATATGACAAGCACAGTGTGTCAAAACATTTTCTGGTGCACCACAACAAGGACCCCACTCAGTTAAGATTCTGGGGAATAGAACCATATGTCAGACACTGGCGGGGTGGGCACAAGGTGAGGACCCTTAGCCAGTTAGAATCCAAATGGATATACACATTAGATACTTTCTCACCCAGAGGCTTGAATATTGAGTTTGATCTTAACTGTTTTATCAGCGATTTTTAAATATTTTGTTTTTATATACCCCCTGCTCTCTCCTTCTATATACCATCCAATGTCTCTACACGTATTTTGCATAAGATGAGCTCTCTCCCCAGGAATATCTTTTATCTTCCCTGTTATTTATTTAATTTTATCCGTTTTTATATATTGTATTATTAGTTTCTTGCTTTTATTATTGTGTATGGATCCTCTTTTTATAGTGTTTCAGGTTTTATAAGTACTATGAGTGGACATATACTAAAGATAAAACATCTATTGATATATGATAGGGGTCTTGCATGTAAGGACTGTGATTTAGCTGCCAGAGCCTATCCCGCCCTATACACACTGACAGAGCCCATATGTATATACTTTCACTATATTGGAATGTTACTACTTAGTGTAACTTATTAGTCTACCACTAGGGACACTATGGAATTGCTCTTATTAATATGTATGCGAGCCAGTGTTAAATGCCCTTCACTGCTGTTTTAGAGCATTACGCTGAGCACTAGTCTTTATTTTCATTTTTCCATCTTTTATCCTTAGTATTAAATAAAAAGTTAAAAAAGACTTAGTTTTTGGCCGCAGATATAATCTCTTGAGACATGGACGCCGGCACATTACATTTGGCCACAAGAAAATGGCCACTGATCCAGCATAGATCTTAGCCCTTGGCACTATTAATGTGCCTTCTAACCAAGAAAATGGCCACGCACATGGATTGAGACTGACCTCTCCAAATATGGCCGCCATGACATCACATCGAGCCTTAAGAAAATAGCCGCTCATTCACTAAAATGTTAAAACTATTTAAAGACATGAATGTGCCTCCCCTGTCATCCCCTGATGAAGTCACGTGATTGGGTGACGTCACGCGTAGGGACGGGATAGGCACTGACACCGATCTGGATTGACGAGATCGCCGCTCGTAGGATATGCATGAGATGTACACCTACTCCATGTGAGTACATATGTTTGACTTGAATAAAAGCACCATTCTGCTCAAAATACTACACTATCTGGCATCCCCTTCTTTCTCCTCCTTATGTTGACTCTGCTATTGTTGATGCTGGTACTGAGGGATTAAAGTGCAGGGACCATCGGCTTCGGTCCAGGGACCCCAAAGAGAGACCATCTCCTCCATTTACACTCTATGCGGTTGTCCAATTGCCGCAAGGTAAGGGGCCACTACTTATCTGTGTGTGTTTGAGCACGAAGAGGATAGACACCCTCTCTCTTTCGGCACCCCACTGACTATTTGTTGCACATTTGGATTTTTGAAGGATCACTGAATATCTTTTGTGTTTGCACTGGCACATATGCTTCATTGTATTTGCAAAGACTTGGTTTGGACTTCATGCAGCTATACTTCTAGTGGCATTTTTCACCTGGATCGTATAGAGTGATGCCACACACCTATGTTGCACTGATGCGTTTTTTGCACAATATTTATTTTGTATAGTCTTTCACTTTATGTCTATACACATATACTCTGCATTATTTGCACTGTTTTTATCCATATATTTTACTCTTTGCATATGTTATTTCTGTGATATCTATTATTTGATTATTTTACAATTACAGTTTACTGATACGGGTTGCACAGTGACACTACAGCACTTTAAAATTCATCTGCACAAGCTCTATTAGCACTAGGTGTGCAAGAGGATTATTTTTATCGGCTCTCTGCACACACTGCACCGCTACAGTCCTGACATTAGATACAGGACAGAGATTCACTTCTTTACACCGTTTGATTTTTTTCACAGGATACTGTGCAGACAGACACATTACCCGTACACCCCTCCGTCTCACATTATTTTTATTTACCGCACACTATCACATAGTTACACCTCATTGGACCAGCGCAGCACTTCTTCTTTATATTTTTACATTATCCATGGGCTTTGTTTGATCCCACTCAGTGTTTGCAGCTGTCCATGTGCACCATTGTTTTCCAAGGTAGCGCAGGAATAATTTATATAAATATTCTTGATTAGTCATTCATACATTCCTGCAGCAACCATGGAGGTGTTTTCATTTATGGAAAAAAGGAAAATTAATTTAGAAGAGGTTTTTAATACCACCAATACTCACACTAATAAGAGTGCACATTTAGAAAGTTTGATGAGAAAATTAGGGCATAATATGGAAAAGAAAATAAGCCTATGGTGGGATGTAAGCACCTTTGAAACATATCTCAAAGAAAGTATTTTACTGAGGAGGTTAAGATGGGACGTACCCCCAAATGATGGATTAATGGACCAGGAGTCTAACGACGAGTGGTTTAAATTCTTTAATGAAAAAGGTTTAGAACTATTGGGCTTCCTATTGGATAGGAAACGCAGAAAAACCGAAATCATTGACCAGAATATAGCTGAAATAAGAGAGGAATTAGAAACATTTAAGGACACAGCATAATTTAAAACATTAACGACACAATTAAATAAAGATCTAACTAAGAAAGATAGAGAGGTACAGCAGAGGAAGAGCAAGAAATATATCAGGGATATTAATGATTTTAAGAATGATCAGGTTTTTAAATGGCAAAGCCAATTGGGAAAAGCGGATGCAACTTCAACATACTCAACACCAGAAACACAGGTGAGAGTCTACTCGCAACAGACTCATGAACCGCCCACACAGAACACCACCAGGAGAGGATACCTAGATCCAAGAGAGGGAAATGAAGGAACGACACCGGGAAGAACACCCAGACAATATACTCAAGAGGAGAGATATGGAAATCATGAAACATATACCCCCCCAACAGGCGACCAGAAGACCACACTACAACGATCGGACACCACAACAAGGGGGTAGGAAACCATTCTATTGGAAGAACAATAAGAGATACCAGAATGGGAACAACTGGCACAAACCCCCTTATGAACACAGGGACTATAGGGGACCACCCCAGGATCATAGAGAACAGAGAAGGCCACCCTACAAATACAGAGACGATAGAAGACCTACATATGAGCAATATGGCCCACGAGGTAGGAGTCCCATACAGGATTATGGGTATGGAGAGAGAAGAGGACCACAACAAAGGGAATTTCGACACCACGAACGAAGCCCAATACCCACCTACAATCACTATGCTCCACTCACGGATCGAGATGAAAATAACTACGACAGACAATATCAGGCACACCAAGGTGGGGTTGAGTACACCAGGCCTTTTTTAGACAGAGGCAGGGAGAACCACCCACCGAGGGGTACAGAAGAGACAAGAAGCTCCAGAAGAAGTCAAGAAAGAAAAGAGGAAAACGATCTGGCAAGAAAGAGCAAAAGAAAAAGAGAGTGAAAGGGGAAGGCATTTTTAACCTAAGTGGTCAATCGCTTACGCATGAAGAAATAGGGGTCTTGGATAAGGGGTTGAAGTATGCACCGACCCAGAACCTAGACAAATTTCAGACATATGTAGGCATCCAGAAATTTGTGAGGAAACTCAATATTAAGAAATATACTCTAGGAAATCCTTCCAAACAAAGATATGGGGAGAGAGACATTGATGGAATTTTACACAGCACTTTAAGAAATAAATCG
This sequence comes from Lithobates septentrionalis, assembly GCA_037952835.1. Taxonomy (NCBI): domain Eukaryota; kingdom Metazoa; phylum Chordata; class Amphibia; order Anura; family Ranidae; genus Lithobates; species Lithobates septentrionalis. Next base: position 1,583,397 of record JBBDGP010000203.1, on the reverse strand, counting down.
GTTTTTAATCCACCTGTAAGAGACAACAAATTTATAGAGGTTTTTAAGAAGATGGTCTTAGAAGATATTAAAGATTTGAAGATAAAGAAGAAAGAGGAACCCAGCTACATCAGAAGTGGTATCCGAAAACTGACTCGACGTAAAGATCTGGTCATAAGACCAGCTGACAAGGGAGGGGGGATTGTGATTTTATCAAAAGAACAATATCATAAGAGCATGATAAATATGCTGGGAGATGAAACCACTTACAATAAAATATTGAGCAATCCCATGTTTAAGTGCAGAAGAGCACTTGAAAAGGTGGTCCAATTAGGAGTAAAAAGAAATATTTTAAACAAGAAAGAAGCCCGTTTTTTATTACCAGATTCCTGTCGGACTCCTATTATATACTCATTACCGAAAATACATAAAAACAAGACAGACCCACCGCCAAGACCAATAGTGAACGGAATAGATTCACTGACTGCTAGAATAGGTGAATATATAGACTTCTTCCTGCAACCAGCTGTTCAGAGCACGAGAGCGTACTTGAGGGACACTAAGGAAATGCTACAGATCATAGAGGAGGTCCCTGGAGGAGAGGGCCCATGGATTATGGCAACTGCAGACGTGTCCTCCCTATACACAATAATACTCCACTATCAAGCATGCGAGGCTGTGAAATGGGGTTTGAGATCTTTCACTACACTCCCATGCACACAAAGAAAGTTTATAATAAAATGTTTGGAGTTCTGCCTTAAGAATAATTACTTTTGGTATGATAAGAACTACTACCATCAACAGACAGGCGTGGCAATGGGAGCTAAATTCGCCCCGAGTGTAGCAGGCCTATTCATGGCCCAGTGGGAAGAAGAACAGGTGTTTAACAACAGACCTCAGGAGTTGATAGTTTACAAAAGATACATCGATGACGTGTTTATATTATGGAAAGGAGACTCTGATCAGCTGACCAGTTTCTTAGAAAGATTAAATGAAAATGACAGGAATATCAAACTATCTTGGGAAATAAGTGAAAAGAATGTAACATTCCTTGATCTGGATATCATACAAGAAAATTCTAAATTACGGTCACAAACGCACTTTAAAAACGTGGATAGGAACAGCTATTTGCCAATTGAAAGCTGCCACCACAGAAACTGGCTTTTTAATGTACCCAAGGGACAACTAATGAGGGTAAGACGCAATTGTACCCGCTTGGAGACCTTTCTAGATCAAGCAGAGAAAATAGGTCAGAGGTTTGTCACAAAGGGCTATGATCAAAATTTTATCAGGAAGAAAATCACGGAAGTGACGGAAATGAATCGGAATGAGTTAATCAAAGAGAAAATCAAAAAGGAGACATTACCGACAGTAACTCCTATTATTCTGGATTTTAATGTACAGTATAAGAAGGTAGAGAAAATAGTCAAAAAACATTGGCACATCCTGTTGGCAGACAGAGATCTATACAATACCCTTCCTATCAACCCAAGGTTCATATACAAAAGAGCACCTACCATCAGAGATAAAGTAGTTAAGAGCGTAGTCGACCCACCGAAGAAAACATTTTCCTTTTTTACTGGAAAAGGCTTTTTTCCTTGTAAAAGATGTTTTGCGTGTTTAAGAACGAAACGTCCAAATGAGAAAAAATTTCATTTTACGTCCACCAGCACAGGAGAATCATACGAGGTCAGCAATTTCATATGCTGCAATACGGAAGGAGCCATCTATGCTCTAGAATGTAGTTGCGGCCTACAATATATAGGTCGCACGAAAAGACCACTCAGGGTGCGCATTAAAGAGCACGTGCAAAATATCCTTAAAGGATATGACAAGCACAGTGTGTCAAAACATTTTCTGGTGCACCACAACAAGGACCCCACTCAGTTAAGATTCTGGGGAATAGAACCATATGTCAGACACTGGCGGGGCGGGCACAAGGTGAGGACCCTTAGCCAGTTAGAATCCAAATGGATATACACATTAGATACTTTCTCACCCAGAGGCTTGAATATTGAGTTTGATCTTAACTGTTTTATCAGCGATTTTTAAATATTTTGTTTTTATATACCCCCTGCTCTCTCCTTCTATATACCATCCAATGTCTCTACACGTATTTTGCATAAGATGAGCTCTCTCCCCAGGAATATCTTTTATCTTCCCTGTTATTTATTTAATTTTATCCGTTTTTATATATTGTATTATTAGTTTCTTGCTTTTATTATTGTGTATGGATCCTCTTTTTATAGTGTTTCAGGTTTTATAAGTACTATGAGTGGACATATACTAAAGATAAAACATCTATTGATATATGATAGGGGTCTTGCATGTAAGGACTGTGATTTAGCTGCCAGAGCCTATCCCGCCCTATACACACTGACAGAGCCCATATGTATATACTTTCACTATATTGGAATGTTACTACTTAGTGTAACTTATTAGTCTACCACTAGGGACACTATGGAATTGCTCTTATTAATATGTATGCGAGCCAGTGTTAAATGCCCTTCACTGCTGTTTTAGAGCATTACGCTGAGCACTAGTCTTACCCCCCGCTCTACATTATATTTTTATATTTATTTTCATTTTTCCATCTTTTATCCTTAGTATTAAATAAAAAGCGCTGTGCGCTAGTCCTATTTTTTCCCTGTTTATATTATATTTTTATGTTTCAAAATTTTTATTATTTTTTTCTCTATTTACGTTTTTTTATGCATTTTACCTGCGGCAGTATAAGGTCTATCGAGCCGCCATCTAAAGGTGCTATATTTAGAGCACTGTTTGTGTCAACCAGTTCCCCATAGCTTTATTTATGGCCACATACTTCCAGCAGCATGTTGCTGGCGTCTATGGTACGAGTAATGCGCCTTTCGACTTAGTTTTTGGCCGCAGATATAATCTCTTGAGACATGGACGCCGGCACATTACATTTGGCCACAAGAAAATGGCCACTGATCCAGCATAGATCTTAGCCCTTGGCACTATTAATGTGCCTTCTAACCAAGAAAATGGCCACGCACATGGATTGAGACTGATCTCTCCAAATATGGCCGCCATGACATCACATCGAGCCTTAAGAAAATAGCCGCTCATTCACTAAAATGTTAAAACTATTTAAAGACATGAATGTGCCTCCCCTGTCATCCCCTGATGAAGTCACGTGATTGGGTGACGTCACGCGTAGGGACGGGATAGGCACTGACACCGATCTGGATTGACGAGATCGCCGCTCGTAGGATATGCATGAGATGTACACCTACTCCATGTGAGTACATATGTTTGACTTGAATAAAAGCACCATTCTGCTCAAAATACTACACTATCTGGCATCCCCTTCTTTCTCCTCCTTATGTTGACTCTGCTATTGTTGATGCTGGTACTGAGGGATTAAAGTGCAGGGACCATCGGCTTCGGTCCAGGGACCCCAAAGAGAGACCATCTCCTCCATTTACACTCTATGCGGTTGTCCCATTGCCGCAAGGTAAGGGGCCACTACTTATCTGTGTGTGTTTGAGCACGAAGAGGATAGACACCCTCTCTCTTTCGGCACCCCACTGACTATTTGTTGCACATTTGGATTTTTGAAGGATCACTGAATATCTTTTGTGTTTGCACTGGCACATATGCTTCATTGTATTTGCAAAGACTTGGTTTGGACTTCATGCAGCTATACTTCTAGTGGCATTTTTCACCTGGATCGTATAGAGTGATGCCACACACCTATGTTGCACTGATGCGTTTTTTGCACAATATTTATTTTGTATAGTCTTTCACTTTATGTCTATACACATATACTCTGCATTATTTGCACTGTTTTTATCCATATATTTTACTCTTTGCATATGTTATTTCTGTGATATCTATTATTTGATTATTTTACAATTACAGTTTACTGATACGGGTTGCACAGTGACACTACAGCACTTTAAAATTCATCTGCACAAGCTCTATTAGCACTAGGTGTGCAAGAGGATTATTTTTATCGGCTCCCTGCATACACTGCACCGCTACAGTCCTGACATTAGATACAGGACAGAGATTCACTTCTTTACACCGTTTGATTTTTTTCACAGGATACTGTGCAGACAGACACATTACCCGTACACCCCTCCGTCTCACATTATTTTTATTTACCGCACACTATCACATAGTTACACCTCATTGGACCAGCGCAGCACTTCTTCTTTATATTTTTACATTATCCATGGGCTTTGTTTGATCCCACTCAGTGTTTGCAGCTGTCCATGTGCACCATTGTTTTCCAAGGTAGCGCAGGAATAATTTATATAAAGATTACTAGAACGATTTCCGGTGGTCTGATGAGACCAAGATAAACTTATTTTATTCAGATGGTATCAAGCGTGTGGCAGCAACCAGGTGAGAAGTACAAAGACAAGTGTGTCTTGCCTAGTCGAGCATGGTGGTGATAGTGTCATGGTCTGGGGCTGCATGAGGGCTGCCGACACTGGGGAGCTTGAGTTCATTGAGGAAACCATGAATGCCAACATGTACTGTGACATACTGAAGCAGAGCATGATCCCCTCCCTGCGGAGACTGGGCCACAGGGCAGTATACCAACATGATAACGACACCAAACACACCTCCAAGACAACCACTGCCTTGCTAAAGAAGCTGAGGGTAAAGGCCAAGCATGTCTTCAGATCTAAACCCTACTGAGCATCTGTGGGACATCCTCAAACGGAAGGTGGAGGAGCACAAGGTCTCTAACATCCACCAGCTTCCGTGATGTCATCATGGAGCAGTTGAAGAGGACTCCAGTGGCAACCTGTGAAGCTCTGGTGAACTCCATGCCCAAGAGAGCTAAGACAGTGCTGGAAAATAATTGTGGCCATGCAAAATATTGACATACTCACTTTTGTTGCCAGTGGTTTAGACATTAATGGCTGTGTGTTGAGTTATTGAGTTATTACGTCGGCAGAATGGCACGGACAGGCAAATGGGAGTACAGGTACGCCCATTTAAATTTGCCGCCGTGTGGTAGCACGCATGACTCTGCCCTACTCGATGTCCGCGGGGATACCCACGATCGTCTCATGGAGAGGAAGAACGGGGAAATGCTGATGTAAACAAGCATTTCCCCGTTCTGCCTAGTGACACTGACACTGATCACAGCTCCCTGTGATCGGGAGCGGTAATCAGTGTCATGTACACGTAGCCCTTCCCCCCCACAGTTAATCACTCCCTAGGACACACTTAACCCCTGCAGTGCCCCCTCCTGGTTAACCGCTTCATTGCCGGTCACATTTACACAGTAATCAATGCATTTTTAATCGCACTGATCGCTGTATAATTGTGAATGGTCCCAAAATAGCGCCAAAAGTGTCCAATCTAACCGCCATAATGTCGCAGTCACAATAAAAATCGCTGATCGCCGCCATTACTAGTAAAAAAAAAATTATTAATAAAAATGTCATAAAACTATACCCTATTTTGTAGACGCTATAACTTTTGCGCAAACCAATCAATAAACGCTTATTGTAATTTTTTTTTACCAAAAATATGTAGAAGAATACGTAACGACCTAATCTAAGGAAAAAAAATGTTTTTCTATATATTTTTTGGGGATATTTATTATAGTAAAAAGTAAAAAATATTGCTGTTTTTTCAAAATTGTCGCTCTTTTTTTGTTTATATTGCAAAAAATAAAAAACGCAGAGGTGATCAAATACCACCAAAAGAAAGCTCTATTTGTGGGAAAAAAGGACGTCAATTTTGTTTGGGAGCCACGTCGCACGACCGCGCAATTGTCAGTGCCCAGTGTCTTTGGCCAGCCAAATGGTCCAGGGCTTAAGTGGTTAAGGGCAGGGACTGATGTGAATGTACAATATGTACAGGTGCATCTCATAAAATTAGAATAGCATCAAAAAGTTAATTTATTTCAGTAATTCAATTCAAACAGTGAAACACATATATTATATAGATTCATTACACACAGAGTGATATATTTCAGGCATTTCTTTCTTTTAATTTTGATGATACTCGATTACAGCTAGTGAAAAACCCCAAATTCAGTATCTCAAAAAATTTGAATATTACATAAGACCAAAAAGGATTTTTAATACAGAAATGTTGGCTTACTGAAAATTGTCTTTGTACAGTATAGCGTGTAATACTTTAATACCTGGTCGGGGCTCCTTTTGCATGAATTACTGCATCAATGCAGTGTGGCATGGAGGTGATCAGCCTGTGGCACCTCTGAGGTGTTATAGAAGCCCTGGTTGCTTTGATAGCAGCCTTCAGCTTGTCTGCATTGTTGGGTCTGGTGTCTCTCATCTTCCTCTTGACAATACTACACAGATTCTCTATGGGGTTTAGGTCAGGCGAGTTTGTTAGCCAATCAAGCACAGTGATACCCTGATCATTAACCTCACTAGCAGTATTCCCGAGTGTGGCTTGGGTTGAATTTTTACTAACAAAAGCGGTAACCTCTGAGAACTTCCTGTAGAGGGCTGCGCTGACTTTGGACTTGATTAAACACAGTGAACCAAAACCAGATGACAAATTCCCAATTCATACCAGACTGTGGAAAATTTTGCAATTCATTTGGAAATCAAGGTGCCAGAGTCTGGAGGAAGACTGGAGAGGCACAGAATCCAAGTTGCATGAGGTCCAGTGTGAAGTTTCCACAGTCAGTGATGATTTGGGGATCCATGTCATCTGCTGATGTTGGTCTGTGTTTTATCAAGTCCTAAGTCAGCGCAGCCCTCTACCAGGAAATTCTAGAGCACTTTGTGCTTCCGTCTGCTGACCAGCTTTATGTAGATGCTGATTTAATTTTCCAGCAGGACTTGGCACCTGCCCTTACTGTCAAAAGTACCAATACTGTGATCTTTGACTTCCCCCATGTTGTTCAGGTAGATCTCCACGTCTTTTTTTTCTGGTACAATGTTTTTTATTGATATATAAAAAGGGCGAACCAGATAACAAATTCCCATGCAGGAGATATGGATATGAAGCATAAGATAAAAGTTCACGTGAAAATACGTCATAAAACATCGTCAATGTAGTCTTTACCCCTGGAAATGAAATAGCCAGCTTTTTCCATGCTCTTGCTATGGTTCGTTTAGCTGCGATAAATAGGTATGTGGCCAGTTTCTGCTGGTAAGAGAAGAGGCCCGGGTTCGGGCAATGGAGTAATGCAAATTTTAATTTATAGCAATCTCCCGCATAGGGGATGCCATTCATGTTTGGGTTTGCCCTAAGGACAATAGCCAACGGTTCGAGGGCAAGATTAAAAAAACTGGGGACAGGGGGCATCCTTGCCTTGTTTCCCTGGAGATGGGAAAGGAGGACGAAAGGCAACCAGCATAGCGGACTGAGGCAGAGGGGGGTTGAATAGAGGGGCGTCAACCACGATAGGATCGAGTCTCCAAAACCCCAATGCTGTAGCACATATCGCAAATAGTCCCACGAGAGGGTACCAAAGGCTTTTTATATATGTCATGCAAAAGGAGAAAACCAGGGATTTTGCGCTGTTGCAGTAAGGTGATCAAGTGGACAACTTTCCGGACACTGTCCCCCGCCTGACGGCCAGGTACGAAACCAACCTGGTTTCTATGAACCAAGGAGTGCAAGTACTTGTTAATGCAGTAGCACAAGATTTTCCCTAAAAGTTTCCCGTCTTCATTTAACAGGAAAAATTGGCCGAAATTTGGCGAAACGCCTGGAGTTTATAGGCCTCCTCAGTAGTCTGATCACCACCTCTTTAAGGTTGCCTACCCCTGCCAAAGAACGTACATTTAAAGTCCCATAAACTTACTGTTTGCTGATAAAAAAATCATAAAAGACTTCATGAACGTAATATGTTAAGCAATGGCGACCTGATGGCAGCTCACCTCTGTCATGGTTATACAGTAATGTTTGTCTCTCAGCTTTCCACTCCATTAAGAGGCCAGCCACGCTCACCTGGCTGCTTAAGTAATCTCTCCTCAAAGCATGGCTCAACCCCACCCCTATCAGGGAACTCTATATTAACCTGTGCACTGCAAGCCAGCTCTGCTGATCAATATTGTGTGTTTTGGCTTCCGTGTGCTCATTGCTCTGTGTCCTATGTCTGATCCTGTTTACCGACCTTGGCTTGTTCTTGACTGTCCTCGTCTGCTTCATATCCCGACCTTTGGCGTGTTCCTTGACTATCCCTATCTGCTCGTTGCCCTGACCTTTTGGCTTATCTCCTGACTATCCTTTGTTGTCGGAGTCTGCTGCTTCCTCTCTACCTTCCTATACTCTACTGTGAGCGTGAGCTGGGAGACCCTGGGGGCCGCAACCTGGAGCCAGACTGCAGCGAAGTCCATCCCCACCATCAGGGGCCTTGGTGAACACCCACTGGCTCTTAGATTCCGCGCCCTGGGAAATCTCATGCTCTAGCTCCCAGTGTGATCCATGTTGGTTCACCATAGTACCTGCTTTCCTGAACAACCCAGGGCCCCATCCACAGCAGTCAGCCATAGGGTCCACTACTTTGCGGTGCACTCCAGACCCCCACAGGGTGCATCTGTCACCTGGACTTAGGTGACCTGATATCACGTACCTGGTAGTAGAGCCTGATTGGATGAAGAAGGCCTCTCTTACACCTCTGACTGAGGGCCTCTGATAGTGTGGACAGAAGCGCAGGAGTGCAGAGTCGCACGAGTGCCAAGAAGTCTTGCAGGCAGCAGGGCGGATGTCCTTGCTGGGCTGGAGAAGTCGTCAGAAGGCTTCAGCAGGAAGACCGGCAGGTAGGCAGCTGGTACAGGTGACATCAACAGAATAGCAGGGTCAGGCAGTCTGGGTCATACACGGGCTTGGAGAATCGGATACAGGGCACAGGCAGGAACCTAGTCAGGAGGCAAGCCAGGTCTGGAACTGGATCAGTGGAACAGGAGCCAGAGGAGAAGACAGAAGATTGGTCACAGGATAAGCTGAGGTTGGTGCAGGTGGAGTTCAAGGGATGGTCAAGACAAGCCGGGTAGATAACAGGAATCAGGATACAAGTTCACAGGTAACAGGATGCACAGAAGCTGAAGACAAAGCAGCACTGGAGCTAGGCACTGGCTGAGTTTAAATAGTCTTATTTGGCGCCAGCGTCAATCATGGTTGCGCGCAAACATCGACGCACACGGGGATGCGCGACAGCTTGTGTTTGCGTGCCAGTTAGCGCATGCGCACTTCTATTCTCCAATGCCCGATTCCTACGAGCAAAGGGAACTAGTGTTAGTTTGCGCCTGAGAGTTCTTCTAGAGGGACAAACTTGTCTGCTGGCATGTGTATCCTGACATTGCCCCCCTCTAACGGGCAGCCTCCGGATGCCCAACTGGGCTAGTTTCTCTGGGTGACTTTGACAGAAAGCTTGGATAAGTCTCTCGGCATGAATATTGCCCTCAGGTTCCCAAGAGTTCTCCTCAGGTCCGTACACCTTCCATTTGACCAAGTACTGGACCTGATTCCGTTTTATTCTACAGTCCGTGATCGCCCCTACTTCATACTCCTCATCACCATTTACCATTACTGGCTTAGGGGGACCACTATTCTATTCAGGGAATGGGTTCGGACACGCAGGCTACAGAAGAGCTTAATGGAAAACTGGGTGAATTTTAAAAGAGTCTGGTAGTGCCAACTCATAGGCCACATCATTGATCCTCTTCTTCACCGCGAATGGTCACACATATTTAGGACCCAATTTCTTAGATGGACAAGCTAGCTTCAGATTAGTTGAAGCTAACCATACCCGATCACCAGGTTCCAGGATCAGATCTCCCCGTTTCCTTTTGTCAAAAGACTTCTTATAGTCTTCCTGGGCTTTAGCCATGGTCTTTTGCAACAGCTGATTGTTAGAGCTGAAGAAGTTCACTGTGTCTTGGACTGCTGGGATTGGACATTCAGGGGCTGTGGTAGTCAGGAATGAAGGGTGAAACCCGTAGTTGGCAAAAAACAGAGATTGCTTAATGGCAGAATGTTCTGAACTATCGTATGCAAACTCCGCTAATGGTGATAGTGCCACACAATGATCCTGCGAAAAGGAAGAAAAACAGGGTAAATATTGTTCCAGCGTCTTGTTGGTGTTTCCAGTTTTACCATTGATCTGTGGGTGGTACGCTGAGGAAAAAGACAACTCAATCTTCAGGGTCTCACACAAGGCTCTCCAAAATCTAGACGTGAACTGAACCCCGCGATCAGACACATTATTAACAGGAAGTCCATGCAATCTCACAATTTCTTTAATAAAGATTTGTGCTGTCTCCAAAGCTGGTTTTGTACCCCTTATGGGTAAGAAGTGTGCTATCTTTGACAAACGGTCCACGACCACAAAGATGGTAGTGTGACCTTCGGAAGGAGGGAGTTGAACAATAAAGTCCATCAAAATCAATTTCCAAGGTCTATCCGGGATTGGCAAGGGTTTCAGCAGACCCCAGGACTTAGTTCTGCTAGTCTTATTTCTAACACACGTAGGGCAGGTTTCTATGTACTTCTTACAATCTTCTTTTAAGCTGGGCCACCAAAAGGTACATTGTAGAGGTTCAGATGTCTTTTGGGTTGCAAAATGTCCTGCAAGGGCATGATCGTGGCAGAGACCAAAGGCGGCAACTCGTAAGTTTTCAGGTACAAATATTTTGTCACCATGCCATAACAGGCCATCCCTTGCTTGTAACATCATCCCAGAAGAAGATGAGATACCAATAGAGGCTTGTTTTTTTTTTTTAAGAACACGATTAGAGCCTGAGGCTCTAATTGGCTTAAAAAAAGGGTGGGCTTGGGGCGCAGAGCACTGAGCCCTGAGCCCATCCAATTGTGTGACAATAGCGTATTTATATTCGCTATTGTCTTCCTGCTTCTCCTCCCGGCCAATCAGGAAGCGGGTCCTCATTACATAGTTACATAGTTGGTGAGGTTGACAAAAGGCACAAATCCAAGCTGGACAAGTCAAGTCCAACCTGTGTGTGTTTGCTTTTATGTTAATATTACATTGTATATCACTGTATGTTGTGGTCATTTAGGTACCTATCTAATAGTTTTTTGAAATTATCAATGCTCCCCACTGAAACCACTGCTTGTGGAAGAGAATTCCACATCCTTACCACTCTTACAGTAAAGAACCCTCTACACAGTTTAAGGTTAAACCGCTTCCCTCCTAAGGACTGGTGCCCAGAACTGGACGGCATACTACAGGTGCGGCTAGACCAGAGTCTTGTAGAGGGGGAGAATTATCATTTTATCTCTGAAGTTAATCCTCTTTTTAATGCATGCCAATATTCTGTTGGCTTTGCTTGCAGTAGCTTGGCATTGCATGCCATCGCCGAGCCTGTCATCTACTAAGACCCCCAGGTCCCTTTCCATCCTAGATTCCCCCAGAGGTTTCTTCCGTATTTACTGAGATTGAGCTGTTTATCCCATCCTCCAGATCGTTTATGAATAAACTAAATAGGATTGAACCCTGGGGGACCCCGCTTTTCACATCACACCATCCCGAGTACTCCCGATTTATCACCACCCTCTGGTCTCGCCCCCCCGTAGCCAGTTTTCAAACCATGTACTCACACTTTGGTCCATGCTGACAGACCTTAGTTTGTACAATAAATGTTTATGTGGAACTGTATCGAATGCCTTTGCAAAATCCAGATACACCACATCTACAGGCCTTCCTTTATTTAGAATGCAGCTCACCTCTGTCATGGTTATACAGTAATGTTTGTCTGTCAGCTTACCTCTCCATTAAGAGGCCAGCCACGCTCACCCGGCTGCTTAAGTAATCTCTCCTCAAAGCATGGCTCCACCCCAGCCCCTAGCGGGGAACTCTATATTAACCTGTGCACTGCAAACCAGCTCTGCTAATCAATATTGTGTGTTTTGGCTTTCGTGTGCTCATTGCTCTGTGTCCTATGTCTGATCCTGTTTACCGACCTTGGCTTGTTCTTGACTGTCTTCGTCTGCTTCATATCCCGACCTTTGGCGTGTTCCTTGACTATCCCTACCTGCTTGTTGCCCGGACCTTTTGACTTATCTCCTGACCATCCTTTGTTGTCGCAGTCTGCTGCTTCTTCTCTATCTTCCTGTACTCTACTGTGAGCGTGAGCTGGGAGACCCTGGGGGCCGCAACCTGGAGCCAGACTGCAGCGAAGTCCATCCTCACCATCAGGGGCCCTGGTGAACACCCGCTGGCTCTTAGATTCCGCGCCCTGGGAAATCTCATGCTCTAGCTCCCAGTGTGATCCATGTTGGTGCTCCATAGTACCTGCTTTCCTGAACCACCCAGGGCCCCATCCGCAGCAGTCAGCCATAGGGTCCACTACTTTGCGGTGCACTCCAGACACCCACGGGGTGCATCTGTCACCTGGACTTAGGTGACCTGACATCACGTACCTGGTAGTAGAGCCTGTCTGAGGAGGTGTACCTCTGACTGAGGGCCTCTGATAGTGTGGACAGAAGCGCAGGAGTGCAGAGTCGCACGAGTGCCAAGAAGTCTTGCAGGCAGCAGGGCGGATGTCCTTGCTGGGCTGGAAAAGTCGTCAGAAGGCTTCAGCAGGAAGACCGGCAGGTAGGCAGCTGGTGCAGGTGACATCAACAGAATAGCAGGGTCAGGCAGTCTGGGTCATACACGGGCTTGGAGAATCGGATACAGGACACAGGCAGGAACCTAGTCAGGAGGCAAGCCAGGTCTGGAACCGGATCAGTGGAACAGGAGCCAGAGGAGAAGACAGAAGATTGGTCACAGGATAAGCTGAGGTTGGTGCAGGTGGAGTTCAAGGGATGGTCAAAACAAGCCGGGTAGATAACAGGAATCAGGATACAAGTTCACAGGTAACAGGATGCACAGAAGCTGAAGACAAAGCAGCACTGGAGCTAGGCACTGGCTGAGTTTAAATAGTCTTATTTGGCGCCAGCGTCAATCATGGTTGCGCGCAAGCATCGACACACACGGGGATGCGCGACAGCTTGTGTTTGCACGCCAGTTCGCGCATGCACACTTCTATTCTACAATGCCCGATTCCTACGTGCAAAGGGAACTAGTGTTAGTTTGCGCCTGAGAGTTCTTCTAGAGGGACAAACTTGTCTGCTGGCATGTTTATCCTGACAATACCCCCCTCCAACGGGCAGCCTCCGGATGCCCAACTGGGCTAGTTTCTCTGGGTGACTTTGACAGAAAGCTTGGACAAGTCTCTCGGCATGAATATTGCCCTCAGGTTCCCAAGAGTTCTCCTCAGGTCCGTACACCTTCCATTTGACCAAGTACTGGACCTGATTCCATTTCTTTCTACAGTCCGTGATCGCCCCTACTTCATACTCCTCTTCAACATTTACCATTACTGGCTTAGGGGGACCACTATTCCATTCAGGGAATGGGTTCGGACACGCAGGCTACAGAAGAGCTTAATGGAAAACTGGGTGAATTTTAAAAGAGTCTGGTAGTGCCAACTCATAGGCCACATCATTGATCCTCTTCTTCACCGCGAATGGTCACACATATTTAGGACCCAATTTCTTAGATGGGCAAGCTAGCTTCAGATTAGTTGAAGCTAACCATACCCGATCACCAGGTTCCAGGATCAGATCTCCCCGTTTCCTTTTGTCAAAAGACTTCTTATAGTCTTCAGGGGCTTTAACCATGGTCTTTTGCAACAGCTGATTGTTAGAGCTGAAGAAGTTCACTGTGTCTTGAACTGCTGGGATTGGACATTCAGGGGCTGTGGTAGTCAGGAATGAAGGGTGAAACCCGTAGTTGGCAAAAACGGAGATTGCTTTATGGCAGAATGTTCTGAATTATTGTATGCGAAGTCCACTAATGGTAATAGTGCCACCTAATCATCCTGCGAAAAGGAAGAAAAACAGCATAAATAGTGTTCCAGCGTCTGGAACAAGATGGTAGTGTGACCTTCGGAAGGAGGGAGTTCAACAATAAAGTCCATCAAAATCATTTTCCAAGGTCTATCCGGGTTTGGCAAGGGTTTCAGCAGACCCCAGGACTTAGTTCTGCTAGTCTTATTTCTAACACACATAGGGCAGGTTTCTATGTACTTCTTACAATCCTCTTTTAAGCTGGGCCACCAAAAGGTACTTTGTAGAGGTTTAGACGTCTTTTGGGTTCCAAAATGTCCTGCAAGGGCATGATCGTGGCAGAGACCAAAGGCGACAACTCGTAAGTTTTCAGGTACAAAGATGTAGGCCATCCCTTGCTTGTAACATCATCCCAGAAGAAGATGAGATACCAATAGAGGCTTGTTTCATTTGTGACAAGAAATCTTCCTGTAACAAGAGAAAATTCCCAGGGGATAGAATGGTGTCTGGAGGAGCAGGTTCTTCTGACACACCAAACATACGAGACAGAGCATCCGGCTTTGTGTTTTTTGACCCTAGCCTGTAGGTTATGTGGAAAACAAATCTTGTGAAAAATAGTGCCCACCTGGCCTGCCATGGTTTCAGATGTCTTGCGGCTCGCAAATACTCCAAGTTCCAGTGATCAGTATATATTAAGATTGGGTGAGCTGCCCCTTCCAGTAAATATCTCCACTCTTCAAGAGCAGCCTTAATCGCCAGCAGCTCATGGTCTCCCACATCATAATATTTTTCTGCCGGGGATAACTTGCGTAAAAAGAATACCACAGGGTGTAGTAAGGCCTTGGCCCTTTGACATTGAGACAGAACTGCCCCTACTGCCGTCTCTGAGGCATCTACCTCCAAGACAAATGGTAGAGCAGGGTCTGGATGCCGGAGTATAGGTGCAGATGTGAAAAGTCCTTTCAAATTCTCAAATGCAGACTGTGCTTCTGAAGACCACTGAATCGCTTGCATTGTCTTGTTAATTGAGTAATGGGGGAAATTATTGCAGAAAATCCCTTCATGAACTCCCTTTAGAAATTTGCGAATCCTATAAACCATTGTACCCCTTTCTTGTCTGTGGGAGCTGGCCAGTCCAGGATGGCAGAGACCTTCTGGGGCTCCATCTTGATGCCGTCTGTGGATAAGATAAGGCCCAGGAACTGGATACTTTGGCACTCGAACTCGCACTTTTCAGGTTTTGCGTATAGGCCGTGCTGTCTGAGTCGGGCCACAGCATTTCTAACATGTCCCCGATGAGCCTCCAAGGAAGTAGAGAATATTAAAATGTCATCTAGATATACGATGACAAATAAGTCTAAATAGTCCTGGAAAACATCATTAATAAAGTGTTTTAATGTTGCTGGGGCGTTGCAAAGTCTGAAAGGCATTACTAAGCACTCGAAATGTCCAAATCAGGTACGAAAAGCCATCTTCCACTCGTCACCTTTACGAATACGCACCAAGTTGTATGCCCCACGTAAGTCCAATTTCGTGAAGATGATGCCAGAACGGAGTCTCTGAAACAGTGCTGGCACCAAAGGCAGGGGGTAACGGTTCTTAATCGTTATTTTATTGAGGTCACAGTAGTCCACACACGGGCGAAGGGAATGATCCTTTTTCTCGACAAAGAAAATCCCAGCTCTGGCTGGGGATGTGGAGGGACGGATAAAACCCTTCCTCAGTCTATCATCAATGTACTCTTTCAAAGTGGCAAGTTCAGGTTCCGTCAAAGGGAAGATTCGCCTGAATGTTATTTCAGCCCCAGGGAGGAGCTTGATTGGGCAATCGCATGGCCTGTGAGGAGAAAGAGTCTCTGCTTCTTAAAAAACACGTCCAAAAAGTCACGGTAAGGTGCAGGAATAGAAGAACATGTTTCAGCATTAGAGTCCATGCATAGCAGAGGAGACAGGTAAGTAGATGGCTTGGGGAAGCATTGTTGCTGGCAGTAAGAAGAAAGGAACTCCATTCTTCCCAAATCCCAATGAATGCAGGCATTGTGCGCCTGGAGCTATGGCATACCCAAAATGATAGGGAACCAGGGTGAAGCTATGGCGTCCAGACGTAACAGTTCTTTGTGAGCACCGGATATGGTGTCAGGTAATGGAACAGTCTCTTGGGTGACAGGACCAGATTTGATGAGTGACCCGTCTGCCAGGTGAACCGAAAGTCAATGAGATCTTGGCTGCAGTAGAACCTTATATTGTAGAGCAAAAGTCAATAAAACAGCTGCAGGCCCCAGAATCAACAATAGCGGGCGCTTGGATAACCCCCTCCGGAAGTTGCAGTGAGATCGGAATGGCCAGGTGAGAAGCCTTGTGAGGCAGCAATGGAAGAGAAGGTCAGGCATCTGCGAATCTTGGCTGGACAGGACCTTACATAATGGACACCTTTCCCACAGTACAGACACAGGTGGCTCTGTTGGCGGTACTGGCATTCCTCTGGAGAGAGAGAGGGGCGAGGCGTTCCTAACTGTGTTGTTCTAGGAGTCGATGTGCTTCGGGATGAAGGTGGTGAACTTAGCGGACTGGGAACTTGTGGCAACATCCCTGAAGGCTGGAGCCGGCTGGCCGATCTTTCAGCGCTGCATTTTCTCAGACATCTGTCAATTTGGATTGCCAGGTTCATCAATGCTTCTAAGGAACCAGGTAGTCCCACAGGGGGTAACTCATCTTTTAGAGGTTCAGATAAGCCTAGCCGGAATTGGTAACAGAGGGCGGCATCATTCCACTTGATATCTGCGCTCCAGCATCTAAAGCCTGTCACATAGTCCTCAGCAGCTCTGCGGCCTTGCTGAAGCGCAGGGGATCCTCATAAAGTAGAGCCATGGTCTTAAAGAACAAAGTCAGACTTGACAGACATGGGTTTCTCTGTTCCAGTAAACGGTGGGCCCAAGACTGGGGTTCATCTTGCAAAAGGGAAATTACATACCACACCTTAGTAGCCTCAAGAGAAAAGGTCTGGGGCTATAATGAAAAGTATAGTTCACAAGCGTTATGAAAAGTTCTGAACTTGCTGCGATCGCCTGAGAACTTTTCTGGAGTCGGCACCCTGGGTTCAGATGGCAGCATTACTACAGTAAGTGCAGGAGAAGGTTCCACAGATGCAGATGAGGCGGAAGCTGATGTGGGAGAAGAGAGTCCATGGATTTGTTCCTCAACCCGACTGTAACTCTCCTGCAGACTCTTGACCGTTTGTGTGAGTGCTGTAAGGTGATGGCACAGCTGATCCACCGGAGAGGTTCCTCGTCCAGGCTCGGACATGGCTGCTTTGTACTATCGGGTACCTGGTAGTAGAGCCTGATTGGACGAGGAAGGCCTCTCTTACACCTTTGACTCGGGGCCTCTGATAGTGTGGACAGAAGGCACAGGAGTGCAGAGTCGCACGAGTGCCAAGAAGTCTTGCAGGCAGCGGGGCAGATGTCCTTGCTGGGCTGGAGAAGGCTTCAGCAGGAAGACTGGCAGGTAGGCAGCTGGTGCAGGTGACATCAACAGAATAGCAGGATCAGGCAGTCTGGGTCATACACGAGCTTGAAGAATCGGATACAGGACACAGGCAGGAACGTAGTCAGGAGGCAAGCCAGGTCTGGATCCGGATCAGTGGAACAGGAGCCAGAGGAGAAGACAGAAGATTGATCACAGGATAAGCCGAGGTTGGTGCAGGTGGAGTTCAAGGGATGGTCAAGACAAGCCGGGTAGATAACAGGAATCAGGATACAAGTTCACAGGTAATAGGATGCACAGAAGCTGAAGACAAGGCAGCACTGTAGCTAGGTAAATAGCTAGGTAAATAGTTTTAATTGGCGCCAGCGTCAATCATGGGTGCGCAAGCATCGGCACGCACAGGGACGCGCAACGGCTTGTGTTTGCGCACCAGTTCGTGCATGCGCACTTCTATTCGCCAATGCCCGATTCCTACGAGCAAAGGGAACTAGTGTTAGTTTGCGCCTGAGAGTTCTTCTAGAGGGATGAACTTGTCTTCTGGCATGTGTATCCTGACACCTGACAACCTCCGCATAGAAGGTTAACAGATTGGTTTAGCAAGAATGATTCTTCATGAATCCATGCTGATTACTGCTAATAATACAGTTTTTATTACAAAAATCTTGTATACAGTCCCTTATTATCCCCTCCAAGAGCTTGCAAACTATTGATGTTAGGCTAACTGGTCTGTAGCTCCCCGGGAAATATCTTTGCCCTTTTTTAAATATTGGTGCTAAATTGGCTTTTCTCCAGTCAGCTGGTACCATTCCAGTGAGTAGACTGTTCGTAAAAATTAGGAACAAAGGTCTGGCAATCACTTGACTGAATAAGGACCCTCAGGTGTAAGCCATCTGGTCTCGGTGACATATTAATGTTAAGTTTTTCAAGTCTATTTCTAATTCTATCCTCTGTTAGCCATGAGAGTGCTTCCTGTGTTGTGTCATGACGATAAACATTGCAGTCTTTGTCTCAATCCCCCCATTTCCCTCGTGAAGATTGAGGAGAAGAAAAAATTCAAAAACCTTCGCCATCTCTGCATCTTTTGTAACCAGATTCCCTTCATAATTCCTTATGGGGTCAATATGTTCTGACCTTACTTTCTTACTATTTATATACTTAAAGAATTCATTGGGGTATTTTTTACTCTCCTCCGCTATGTGCCTTTTGTGTTCTATCTTAGCCGCCCTGATTGCACCCTTACATTTCTTTTTGTGTTCTTTGTAAAGTTGGAATGCTGATGATGAATGATGACCCCCTCAGCCTTGTATTGATTGGAGGCCTTCTCATTTGCTTTTATATGCATTTTTACATTGGAGTTAAGCCACCCAGGACTTTTGTTAGCTCTTTTAAATGTATTTCCCATTGGGATGTATTGGCCAATACCTTTTCTTTAATATGCTCTTAAAGAACACCCATTTTTCCTCCGTGTTCTTTGTTCCTAGGATTTTATCCCATTTAATATCTTCAAGCAAGGAGCGTAGTTTAGGGAAGTTGGCTCTTTTAAAATTCAGTGTCTTTGTATTACCCTTGTGTTTCCTATTTGTGTGATTCATGCTGAAACAAATTGACCTATGATTGCTGTTTGCCCCATATTTCCACATCCAACCTGAGACCCGATTGGCCAGGAGTCTTAGGACTCCCGGCCAATCGGGTCTTATGACCCATTTCCCGTTCAGCCGGGAGGAGAAACAATAACCCCAGAGTGAGGAGTAGCAGAAGTGAGGAGCAGCAGCAGCCCTACCCCAGATCCTTGTGGTCTGCATCCTAAGGTATGAAGGCCTCTAATCGCCGCAAGGGGGGGCTTGCTGTCTTCCTGTCTGTCTCCCGCGGGGGAAAGGGGTGGCGTTGGTTTGCCGCACCCCCCCCCCCCTCCAATATTGTCCACCAGCTACCACTGATGTTAAGTCTGGAGGAAAGAAGGGAAAGGGGAGACATGTTTGAATGAGGTTGAGGAGGGCAGAATTTTCAATATGAATACGGGGCATGACCTCAAACTAGCAGGAGGAAAGTTCAAAACTAATTTTATATTGTACTATTTTACTGAGGAGTTGATGCTTGAAATAGACTTCCAGTAGAGGTAGTAAATCAGTCAACAGAAAGTAGATTCAAACATGCTTGGGACAAACAAAAAAACCTATACTCAGACAAAATAGTAAAAAAAAATCTAAATAAATAGAAATGTAAAATATAAGACAGAGACGATAAAAAATTCTTCTGCTCCTAACAAAAAAATTAAAAATGTAAAAATTAGGGCAGACTAGATAAACCACTCCCCTGCTATTTTTTTCTGATAGGTTTGTATGTTTTTCTGTTTTCTTGCCTTTAGTACATTAGCCTCGTAGACTTCAGAGCAAACATGAGTGTAAAGGACTGAGAGAACACACATCACCTGACCAGCAGACCAATATCATCACAGAGCAACATGCTTGAATTGGGGCCATTACTCTAGGACACATATTAAAAGCTAAATGAAGCAATATAGATGATACTGTCTGGTATACTTTTGTCCTGTTATGTCCTTTTAATAGGAAAAATAAAGAAAAATAGGCGCCTCTTAGAGTATTGCTCAGCAAGTTGGTGGTAATTAAGGTACAGATGAAATTTGCTCACATTCAAGACCAGCTGGATAACACTATATGATGTATAAGGACATATGTGCTTTTGTTGAATAACTACAGCAGTTGTTCCAGGTGGTTTCTAAGGTAGTAGGCTTTACAAGGATGCTGCCATAAATCTCCTGTAATCCTAGCAGGTATCCGCAGTAATGCAAATCATATAGAATCTAGGAGATAATAGACATGGCTCTCTAAACCTGGCAATACACTAGTAGAATTTAGTTCTAAATTTTTCATTTTAAGAACGTTTTCTGAAATTCTGAAGGGCTTGGAAAAGACAGTCCTCAACTCATTGAATTTGCTAAGAATATTCATACACAATCACCAGTGTATGGCCATCATAAAGCAAGTAAACTCTCTTAATTAACATTAACAATTTTTAATCCTTATACTGCTAGCATTAGTAAATAGATAGGTAGGTGTATTACTTGCGTTAAAAATGTTTTTATATTTATTCAGTTGCTTACTGGTTTCTGGACAAAATTATGTCATACATCCCATAGGCATTTTTTTTTAATCTGGAGGAGAGGAGGAGGGGCTTTCTCAGCTAAGTACGCATCCTGTCTTCGTGCCTGAACTAAGGACAGATGGATTCCAGGAAGTAAATTCTACATGAATCATTTTCCCTTACCCAATATGGCCACAGCTAGAAATGCAGAGGGGGAGGGTCATTCAAACTGATTTCTCAATAAAATAAAGCATGGAGACATAAATGGATGGGTAATTTTGCCTTGAATATTAAAAATGAATGAAATACCACTGTCAGTTTGTGTTGCTCAGAAGTTCCACTTTAAGACTGGCTGGGTGGTAGGCAACAGGTGGTCCATTAACAATGGAAGTAAGTTGCACTTTTGTACACCACAGCAACACAAACTCAATGTTAGATCCTACGTGGCTATTAGGAAGTCCTCTATAGCTGGATTTCATGCTGATGCAGAACCTTTAGGATCAATACCCCATGTACTGTAGATATAGCATGTACCAGTAAAATTGAAAAATCTATTAAAAAAATAAAAAAGACTTGACACATTTCCTTTCTCAGGAATACAACAACCCTTTAATAGGAAGAGGTTAACACTTCCCTGTCAAATTACATCCAAATACAGTAATACCTTGCATTACAAGCATAATTCGTTCCAGAAGCATGCTTGTAATCCAAAGGACTCGTATATCAAAGCGAGATTCCCCGTAAGAAATAATGGAAACTCAGATTATTCCTTCCACAACCACTGCTGGTGTATTCAGTACTTATGTGGCCAAAGGTGCGGGGGCGCTGGTGTATGCAGTACTGTATGTGTATATATTACCATATGTGGCCAGAGGTCTGGGGGTGCTGGTGGCTCCCAGTGCTTCCTGGAGAACTCTGAGATGCTCGGAGACACTCTGGAACTGTTGACACTTTCGGGTGCTCCGACGCACGTTACGCCGGCCTGCCCCACCCAGCTG
Source organism: Lithobates septentrionalis (assembly GCA_037952835.1). NCBI lineage: Eukaryota > Metazoa > Chordata > Amphibia > Anura > Ranidae > Lithobates > Lithobates septentrionalis. Next base: position 1,562,066 of record JBBDGP010000203.1, on the reverse strand, counting down.
GGAGTGTCTGAGTGTGTCCGAGCGTCTTCGAGTTCTCCAGGAAGCGATAGGAGCCACCAGCACCCCGAGACCTCTGGCCACATATGATAATAAATACAGCAGCGGCTTGAGTCCTGCTCGTCTTGCAAGACAGCGCTCGCAAATCAAGTCAGGATTTTTTTTTTTTAATATAACTCATCTTGCAAAATGCTCTTATACTGCGTTACTCGCAAACCGAGGTATCACTGTACTTAGAATTAAAAGCAAAAGAAGACATTTTACATTCTATATTCTCAATGCAGAGAAGCAACTGATGAAGTTTGGGGTTATTCAAACTACTCCAAATTTTCTAAACTATTTCTAGGGCAGTGGTTCTCAACTCCAGTCCTCGAGACCCACCAACAGGCCAGATTTTAAGTATTACCTTGGGGAGTTGCAGACTAGAATACTGCAATCACTGAGCAGCAAGTGATATCACCTGTGATGTGTTTCAGCTATCTTGCAAACCTGGCCTGTTGGTGGGTCCTGAGTAGGGATGAGCCGAACACCCCCCTGTTCGGTTCGCACCAGAACATGCGAACAGGAAAAAAATTCGTTCGAACACGCGAACACCGTTAAAGTCTATGGGACACGAACATGAATAATCAAAAGTGCTAATTTTAAAGGCTAATATGCAAGTTATTGTCAATAAAAGTGTTTGGGGACCTGGGTCCTGCCCCAGGGGACATGGATCAATGCAAAAAAAAGTTTTAAAAACGGCCGTTTTTTCAGGAGCAGTGATTTTAATAATGCTTAAAGTCAAACAATAAAAGTGTAATATCCCTTTAAATTTCGTACCTGGGGGGTGTCTATAGTATGCCTGTAAAGGGGCGCATGTTTCCCGTGTTTAGAACAGTCTGACAGCAAAATGACATTTTGAAGGAAAAAACTCATTTAAAACTACCGCGGCTATTGCATTGCCGACAATACACATAGAAGTTCATTGATAAAAACGGCATGGGAATTCCCCACAGGGCAACCCCGAACCAAAATTAAAAAAAAAAAATGATGTGGGAGTCCCCCTAAATTCCATACAAGGCCCTTCAGGTCTGGTATGGATATTAAGGGGAACCCCAGCCAAAATTTTAAAAAAAAATTGACGTGGGGTTCCCCCTAAATTCCATACCAGACCCTTCAGGTCTGGTATGGATTTTAAGGGGAACCCCGCGCCCAAAAAAAAAAAAAAAACGGCGTGGGGTCCCCCTAAAAATCCATACCAGACCCTTATCCGAGCACGCAACCTGGCAGGCCGCAGGAAAAGAGGGGGGGACGAGAGTGCGGCCCCCCCCCCTCCTGAACCATACCAGGCCACATGCCCTCAACATTGGGAGGGTGCTTTGGGGTAGCCCCCCAAAGCACCTTGTCCCCATGTTGATGAAGACAAGGGCCTCATCCCCACAACCGTGGCCGGTGGTTGTGGGGGTCTGCGGGCGGGGGGCTTATCGGAATCTGGAAGCCCCCTTTAACAAGGGGACCCCCAGATCCCGGCCCCCCCCCCCCTGTGTGAAATGGTAAGGGGGTACTTACCCCTACCATTTCACTAAAAAACTGTCAAAAATGTTAAAAATGACAAGAGACAGTTTTTGACAATTCCTTTATTTAAATGCTTCTTCTTTCTTCCTTCATCTTCTTCTTCTTCTGGTTCTTCTGGCTCTTCTGGTTCTTCCTCCGGCGTTCTCGTCCAGCATCTCCTCCGCGGCGTCTTCTATCTTCTTCTCCTCGGGCCGCTCCGCACCCATGGCATGAGGGGGGAGGCTCCCGCTCTTCTCTTCATCTTCTTCTTCATCTTCATCTTCTTCTTCATCTTCTTCTTCTTCTTCTTCTTCTTCTCTTCTTCATCTCTTCTTCCTTCTTCATTTCTTCTGCGGCCGCTCCGCATCCATGCATGCATGGAGGGAGGCTCCCGCTGTGTGACGGCGTCTCTTCGTCTGACGGTTCTTAAATAACGGGGGGCGGGGCCACCCGGTGACCCCGCCCCCCTCTGACGCACGGGACATGACGGGACTTCCCTGTGGCATTCCCCGTGACGTCACAGGGAAGTCCCGTCAATTCACCGTGCGTCAGAGGGGGGCGGGGTCACCGGATGGCCCCGCCCCCCGTTATTTAAGAACCGTCAGACGAAGAGACGCCGTCACACAGCGGGAGCCTCCCTCCATGCATGCATGGATGCGGAGCGGCCCGCAGAAGAAATGAAGAAGGAAGAAGAGATGAAGAAGAGAAGAAGAAGAAGAAGAAGATGGAGAAGAAGATGAAGAAGAAGATGAAGAGAAGAGCAGGAGCCTCCCCCCTCATGCCATGGGTGCGGAGCGGCCCGAGGAGAAGAAGATAGAAGACGCCGCGGAGGAGATGCTGGACGAGAACGCCGGAGGAAGAACCAGAAGAGCCAGAAGAACCAGAAGAAGATGAAGGAAGAAAGAAGAAGCATTTAAATAAAGGAATTGTCAAAAACTGTCTCTTGTCATTTTTAACATTTTTGACAGTTTTTTAGTGAAATGGTAGGGGTAAGTACCCCCTTACCATTTCACACAGGGGGGGGGGCCGGGATCTGGGGGTCCCCTTGTTAAAGGGGGCTTCCAGATTCCGATAAGCCCCCCGCCCGCAGACCCCCACAACCACCGGCCACGGTTGTGGGGATGAGGCCCTTGTCTTCATCAACATGGGGACAAGGTGTTTTGGGGGGCTACCCCAAAGCACCCTCCCAATGTTGAGGGCATGTGGCCTGGTACGGTTCAGGAGGGGGGGGGGGCGCACTCTCGTCCCCCCCTCTTTTCCTGCGGCCTGCCAGGTTGCGTGCTCGGATAAGGGTCTGGTATGGATTTTTAGGGGGACCCCACGCCGTTTTTTTTTTTTTTTTTTGGCGCGGGGTTCCCCTTAAAATCCATACCAGACCTGAAGGGTCTGGTATGGAATTTAGGGGGAACCCCACGTCAATTTTTTTTTAAAATTTTGGCTGGGGTTCCCCTTAATATCCATACCAGACCTGAAGGGCCTTGTATGGAATTTAGGGGGACCCCCACATCATTTTTTTTTTATTATTTTGGTTCGGGGTTCCCCTGTGGGGAATTCCCATGCCGTTTTTATCAATGAACTTCTATGTGTATTGTCGGCAATGCAATAGCCGCGGGTAGTTTTAAATGAGTTTTTTCCTTCCAAATGTCATTTTGCTGTCAGACTGTTCTAAACACAGGAAACATGCGCCCCTTTACAGGCATACTATAGACACCCCCCAGGTACGAAATTTAAAGGGATATTACACTTTTATTGTTTGACTTTAAGCATTAATAAAATCACTGCTCCTGAAAAAACGTCCGTTTTTAAAACTTTTTTTTGCATTGATCCATGTCCCCTGAGGCAGGACCCGGGTCCCCAAACACTTTTTATGACAATAACTTGCATATAAGCCTTTAAAATTAGCACTTTTGATTTCTCCCATAGACTTTTAAAGGGTGTTCCGCGGCATTCGAATTTGCTGCGAACACCCCAAATTGTTCGCTGTTTGGCGAACTTGCGAACAGCCAATGTTCGAGTAGAACATGAGTTCGACTCGAACTCGAAGCTCATCCCTAGTCCTGAGGACTGGAGTTGAGAACCACTGTTCTAGGGTAATTTAAGCTGGAGATGAGGAGGCACTGAGGGAAGACTGAGGACAGCAGCAAAAGGTAAGAGTGTCACCTTGTCTTACTAATATACATGTAAACATATATTGCAATTATACAATTTACTTAACTCTGCTTTTACTGATGGCCACAGGTAGTCATCGCTGACATACATATTAGAAATACACTAGTGAATGAATGAATGTAGCAATACACTCTGACACATATATCAGCCAGCATATTGTGCTTTGAGTTGACATTCTATCTATATTACACTGTTTGATGTATTGTTATCCTTAAAAATACCTCTATCTTACAATTCAATCATTTCAAATGGCCTTGTGTTATTATATCTAACTAAAATGTCACTGGAATTAGCCTTAAATTTAATTGGTGTCTACTGTGTTTGCAGAAAGGGCAAAGGCTGAATTCATATATTGTCTAGTAATATGTCACATCCTCCACAGACATGGAAGTAGTGTCAAAAAGCAATAAATCTATAAAATATAGAGCTTACTTAGATCTGTTTTCCTTTATGTTAGCTTCTGAAATTCTTGTCTGTATTCAGAGCATCTTTTGCTATATATACAGTTGTAAAACATATCAAAGGCGATTTCTGACTTGCAAAGTAAATCAGTAAAAATCAGTAAAAGTATGTTTCTACCCTGCTCCTTTGCTATGGGCGTATTTGATTCTCTAATAGCCACCTGTGACACTCTTCTCTTCCTATATCGTGATGCCACTAGTGATTAAGTTTGAGTTTGCCACTACCATGGGTTTGAAACAAATCCTGCAGGTTCGAGATTCACAGTTCCAGCTAATTTATGTGCAGATGTAGCACAGGGCAGCCATAGTGTCAGTGTATAGAAGCTACAAGGAAAAGGAAAGGGAAAGTTTGCAAATTTAATAGGTAGAGATAAGGATCTAATAAGAAACTGTACTTTGATTCTGATTGCTAGTTCTTTGGGCAATCAACATCTTTGCTGCCTTTTTCTTTTTTGTTCTTATTATGTTTTTTTGGGCTTTAATTTTATTTTAATTGGAGGTCAGCGGTCACTTTTAGTTTTGGGGCTGTCATTTATTTTGATGCTATATTGGTTTTTTGGTTATATGGCATTTCTATTGCAAGGCTTCCCTGATATTTAGGCAGGGTTGCTATTAAATTTATTTGCCAAGTGATAGTTGCCTTGGCCAATTGTTAGGAGGTCAATTGATTTCACCTTAATTCTGGAATTGCTGCTTCTGTCGCTAGATGGCCGGGTATCTGGTGACATTAGATATAACAAGGGCATTGCAAGAACAGATTAGGAATGAATGGGGTGTCACAGCCAATGGGCAGGGATTTTCTTGGGTTCCTTGGCCTGCTGGGAGAACCTATTTATTTGGGTGGAGTCAGGTGATCAGGGTTCTGTGCCAACTGGACGGCTGTCTGGGTGGAGGTGTGTTGTATTGCCCTGCGCTGCTAGGCCAGAAACCTAAGGCCTATCCTGGGGACATCTGGCTGCTAGGCTATCTGAGAGCCTATCCAAAAGCAGGAAAGCAGCGTAGGGTTGAGACTGAGGGTTTGTAGTCCAACCAGAGGTAAAGGTAAAACCCCAGCCTGTGCTCTTTGTGCGCAGCAAATTTGGGCTTAACCATTGCTTATTACAATGCTACTGACAAACTTTACACTTCTATGTCACCTGTGGTCTCTACTCTTCTGTACTCTTTGTCTCTACCCCATTTAAACCAATTCTCCCTCATTAGAAATGTTCTATTGCTGGCCATTTTTACACTGCTTTTGCATTTGCAGTCTCTTAATTCTCAAGGAGAGTTTAAAAGAAATTGGCCAGTGGCAGACCGCAGGACAGTTTTGCACCAACGAGAGAACAGGGTCAGCCTCAGCGAACTACTAGGCAATTTCTTTTTCCTATATGGCACTACAAAAACTACCTGAAAAAATACCTTTTTTTCAAACTTTAATGGATCAGACTTAAAGAGGAGGTCCGCCTAGCCCTGCAAAAATGAAAAGCCAGCAGCTACACATACTGCAGCTGCTGACTTTTAATAATAGGACACTTACCTGTCCTGGAGTCCAGCGATATCGGCACCGCAGCTGATGTTTCCATCAGCTGTCGGGTGCTGTCGCCCCTATTGCGGTTAAGGGAACCCGGCAGTGTAGCATTACTGCTTCAGGCTGGGTCCCTACTGCACATTGCACAAGGCACCTCTGCGCTCTCCTACTGGCCCAGCAGCAAGGAAAGGAGGAGGGAGCCGAGCTGTGACGTAATGCGCCCGCGGCCCAGACTCCCCGAAGTGGGGATATGATACCTGTTAAAGACAGATATCCGCTCCCCCATAGGTATCTGGTTCTTACACACAGAAGGCACGCCATACACCTGACCCGGATACCTACAGGACATGTCCATCCAGGGGCGCCCGGATATTGTTCCGCCCGTTATCTAGCCCTTACTTTAGGCTCTAACGACAGTCCGTCCCATGTATCCCGGATGCATATTTACTAATGCTGGAATTGCTGTGCACTCAAAATTCTTCCACCATCATGGTCTGGCACCTAGTGAATACTTTGTTTGATTGAATCACCGTCGGCACTCTTTACACATAGAATCATTCCATTTGAATTAAAAAGCATATGTAAATATACCCAACTCTTAACCCCTGATGTAGGTATCAGAATACTGGAAACGCGTGGGGTATCAGGGTACACCACCCCTTGGAGAGTACATATGATGATCTGTTATTGTGTATTTTTTGTGCTGTTTTTTGTTTGATGCATTTATGCAATGTGTGGATGGTACACGTCTTTTTACTCTATATCATTAAAAGATACTTTTTATCATTGAGTTGGAGGTCTGTTAAAATCCCATTCAGGGGGTATTTTTTCTTGTTCTCAATGTTGGAGGGCCTTGGTCAGGATCTTTTGGTTTTGCCCAATAGCCCAATATTATTGAAATATGGTGCTGCTTTTAGTGAAGGAGTTGTCAGACCTTCAGATTTCTCTTGATCTGTCTATTTGTATTCCGTGGTTCTATGTCACCCATCCAAAGGCTAATAAATCATATTCTTACTGCAACTAGATGTGAAATCTCACATTTTTTAAAAAGACTTCACCTTCCTGAATATCAGGTTGTCTTTTATAGAGTGAAATTTGTTTATAAAATGGATAGCCTTACGGCTCAATTGCGAATTACCACTCCAAATTGTATTAAGGTTTGGGCACCTTCCTTTTCTCCTCCATAAAGTGACCTAACCAATTGGGAGACATTTGATGTTTGCTCTTGAGGTCTGTTCCAATGATAGATTCAAGCACTTTTGTGGACAATTTATTAAGCTCTGCTGGGGCACCCCCTTGCCCCTGTCCGCCCCACTTTTTTCTCTTTCTTTTTCATCTTTCTCCATTTTTTCGCCTTCAATTGAAATTCTGTCTCAGCATATAGTTTGAGGGTAAGGATGCCACCATGGATATATTGAGGTGCTACCCACCTCTGTTGATCCCTTCAGTCCTACAAATGGACTATCTGGGTACGTTCCAGCTCAGGCTTGGTTTTTGACTTACTGCTCGGTTAATTGCCAGCTCTAATTTTTCCACAGTGACTCACCTGGTGATGATATCCTGCTCGTCAGTCCTGCTGGCTACTTAGGCTGTTCAGTCAAGATACTCTCTGCCTTCGCCTGGTCGCCATATCAGAGACTCTCTCCTGTGTACCTGTGAATGACTTGCCTGGCTGATGTCCCTTCTGGTTCCTGATCTTGCTTGCTGTTCCACCACTGTGATTCTCCAGATTTCCTGGCTTGTCCTGAAGTACACTGATCCCTGGCTCCCTGACATCCTGGCTTGTCTGACTATCCATTCCGGTTACCGAACTCTGGCTATGTTTTGACTACGCTTGCTCTATTTACCTTTTACTATTATTATTAAACTAGTGTGATTTTTACTGCACTTCTGTCTCGGTCTGATTGATGGTTTCTGACAGTAGGTGAAGGCCATGAATTTGAGAGTCTCAAGGCTGCCTTTGTTTCTGCTCCTGTGTTGGCACATCCTGATCCTATGTTACCCTTTATCCTTGAGGTTGATGCTTCTGAGACTGGAGTTGGCACCCTTCTGTCTCAACGTCCTACCTCTGAGAGTGCTATGCATCTCACAACCTCTGACTCGTTGTTTTTTTACTGAAGTTGGCACCTCGGTTTATTGGGCCTTTCCGTATTCTCGGCAGGAATAACCAAGTGGCTTACGCTTTAGACTTTCCTTTGAATATGCATATCTCACATGTATTTACTACATCCTTATTAAAACCTTTGGTCTGCAACCACTTCACCACCTCTGTGCCAAATCCTCACCCAGTGCAGGTTGAGAACCATGAGGAGCATGAAGTACAGTCCATTGTTGACTCCTGTAGATTTTGTGGCGCATACTGTACCTGGTTAATTGGAAAGGGTATGGTCCGGAGGAACGCTCTTGGGTCTCTTCCTCGGACGTACATGCCCCTGTCCTCCTCTGTGCTTTCCATAGACGTTTTCCCCTGGTGGTCCTCCGAGGGGGAGGGGTCGTTGAGGAGGGGGTACTGTCAGGGTTGGGCTCAGCCCTTCCTTCTCAGAGCAGACTGCTCAGCTGTCGGTTAATTGCTAGCTCTAATCTTTCCACAGTGACTCACCGGTGATGATATCCTGCTTGTCAGTCGTGCTGGCTACTTAAGCTGTTCAGTCCAGATACTCTCTGCCTTCGCCTGGTCAACATATCAGGGACACTCTCCTGTGTACCTGTGAAAGACTTGCTTGGCTGACGTCCTTTCTGGTTCCTGATCCTGCTTGCTGTTCCACTACGTCGATTCTCCGGTTTCTGGTTTTCTTGTCCTGAAGTATACTGATCCCTGGCTCCCTGACATCCTGGCTTGTCTGACTATCCGTTCTGGTTACCAAACTCTGGCTATGTTTTGACTATGTTTGCTCTGTTTACCTTTTTACTATTATTATTAAAGTAGTGTGATTTTTACTGTACTTCTGTCTCGGTCTGATTCATGGTTTCTGACAGGTTCCTAGGACTAAACGTTGTTTGCACTTACCTTTTGGCAATGGACAAGTCATTCTCCCTATGCCTAGGTACTCTGGGGCTGCCCTTTTGTTTCAGTTTTGTAGTTTACCTATTGAATTTGACTGTGGAGGGCCATTCACTGTTGTTTTTCTTTGGCCTGCACCCCAGTGATTATTTTTGCTGGATCCAGATTTACAGTTATGCAACCTTTTTAACTTAAAACTGAGTGTACCTAAACACAGGTAAATGCTGAGTTTGAATGACCCAATTGAAAAATAATTTCCTGAATTTATATGCATTAAGAAATGCATACACACACTCAGGTTTGACATTGTCATTGTGAATGAGGCCTAACTATAAAGATGTGTCTACACAGGAAAAGGTTGAGGTAGCCGAGATGCACAGCAAACAAGAGTTAAATGTGTCGCAGCTGCATTCCAGGCCCCTTTAATCCTTGTGATGTGTTGAGGACATAAGAAGCATGTCTGCTTCACATTCCAAGAGCTCATCCAGTCTCAGTTTTGGCCTCTAAGGGGGTTTGAATGAGTTGGTTGAAGAGTATTCACCCTCCTGGCCTGGCATTCAAAATGCCTTACGCGTCAGCATGAAGATGTGAGAGAACACTGCATGATTGGAGGGCACGGAGGCTCTTGAGCTCAGGAGGGGGGACAGCACAAATGGTTTTGCCACTTAAGAAGCAGTTCAATTTTATGCTACTTTCACTGACTCTGATCACTTATGAAACACTTTTTCACAGAAATCAAGTAAGCATGAGGGATGCTCTTGAGTCCTCAATCACTGTGAGCACTCAGGCGTCACAGCGCATTACAAAACAAACAAATATAAAATGACAGAACGTCCCTAGAGAGCCTATTTGGGGAGTGTGGGTAATATAAAGAAAAAAAGTTTGCTTTTTCTCAAAGGGTTTTCAATCAATAAAATATATTAACTGCAGAAATGACTCCTAAACAATCCTGTTTTTTTGTTTTTTTTTACATCAGTGTGTTTTGTTTGGAAAAACAGAAAAACACAGTGGTGCTATCATACTGTAAATTGTGAAGGTTGTCAGCAACATGCAGTATGTGTTGTACCATAGGATTTACTACTATGTTAGAGAAAGAAATAAGCATATTGGTTTGGGTGAGTTAGGCCAACCATACATGGTTCAAATCTTGGCCGGTTCCTGCTGATTCGAACTGTTAATGGGCAGGCTAAATGTACCTAGTTGATCATCAACTCGGGTACAACCAGCCTGCCCGATTCTCTTGCGATTATCGCTAGCGGCTTGGCATGAAGTACTTAAAACTGAGAAATAATGTTTCTAGTACAAATTTATAATGATACCTGTAACGAGCCCCTTGCTCGCTCGGTTCCACTCTCCCGACACTCCTCTGCAGCTATTGAATCAGATTGCAACGTCTGATAGTTCGGTCATCCAATGCTCCGGGATTAGAACTTCAGCTATGTGCCGTTCTAACCCAGTTGTGTACCTCAGAACAAACACCAGGCAGGCTGTATGTAAGTTCAACCAGGAATCTCCTTTACTGAAAAATACAGGCTTTTATACACTCAAAGTGGAGGTGCAGACCTCCGGCTCATATTACTCTAACAATACACCTGTAACCTAATTAACCTAATTAACATGAGCTAATTGACTAATCCCTTTAGACAGCCTAGACATGACCGTTAGGCCAGACTGGCCATCTTGTAGTTCAGAAAATCCAATCAACATTAGCACAATCAACATAGACTCTTCTTCACACAATAGCAGAGTTAATTAACACAAATAACAATGGGGATCTAATGACTCTTAGATCCCATAGTAGACTTATTTACAATACACATTTTCAGCAGACAATAGACAGACAGGTGTTGGAATTTACATCAGCATCTCCTAACAGTATCTGTCCCAGCATTATGAATCAGCCACTATTCCACTATGGCAAATCCAGGGTCCCCAGGCATACAGCTCACAAAGAGCACCGTTACCCAAATGCAAGGGCCCCCGATCGATCGGCAAGAGGCTTGCATACAGTCCCCTCCAAAAGTCTCTTTCCCGGCTAGATCTGTCACATTTCTCCCCTTTCGGCAGGAGACTAACACAGGAGGAAACACCAGACGGGTTGACTCCGAAGTTAGTCAGTAGTTCCAGTCCTCTAATGCCTCTACCCACACAGTACCCCAAACAAATTGTTCCAAACAAAGCATTACTCACCCAGCCAAACTCTGCCTCTCTCAGAGAACATATCTGCCGCTGGGGAGAGGCCTGGACTGGCCCTTCTCCCTGGAGTCCTTTCTGCCGCTGGAGAGAAGACAGGGTGTCTGGGCTCTATCCGTCATGCTGTTGGGGATCTGGGCCGACTGCCCAGCATCCCTGGGGTATACAGGTGGAGACTGAAGTCCCATCCACCTTCATGGGAAATCCATCCTCTGTTAGTTGAGGGCAGAGTCCAGCAGTACTCGGCCCTGTTGCCAGCCCTTCTGCTGGAAACCCCACACCATCTGCTCCGGCTAACTGTTGGGGAGGGACAACACACACCTCCTCTACCTTCTCCCCCTGTATCTGCTGCTGGGAAGTGATTGCCACCTTCTCACCCTAAGCCTCCGAAACTGCCACAGGTGTAGGGCAGAGATCTTGGACCCTCTGTCCAGGTGCCAGCGCTTCAGCTGGGAAGTTCCTTGTAACTTCACAGATACTTCTGTTGGTGCTGGGCAGAGCACAGTGAAGTTTGGCCCTAATAACAGCTCCTCTTCTGCTGGAGGCTCACCAGGTTGTTCTTCCTCAGCAGAAAAGTCTATCAAATCCCCTGTCTCTGCAACTGGTGTCTGGGGATAAAGGTTCACCATCTCCTCTCCGTGGAACCCAGAAGATGCTATCAGTGCTGGGCAGAGGTTAGCAGAGCTCTGCCCTGTTGTCAGCACTTCAGCTTTGGGGACGGCAATCTTCAGATTTTCCACTGCCGATTCTCTTGCATTCTGCTGGACAGGCACATTCCTCCATCCAAGATCATCCAATGCAGAAACAGGTTCATCAAGGTCAGTCAGCACTTGCTGCATCCGCCATAAGACCTCCCCCTCCATAGCTGCGGGTGCAGGTTGGCAAAGCACACCGTTACTCTGCCACATTGTCAACTCTTCAGCCAGGATTTCAGAGTTGTCAACTGGTATTTCCTGATAGTCCCAGGCAAAGGGAGCACCACCCTGCTGCTGAGCAGAGTCTAACAGCTGTTTGTAGGCGATCTCCAACTCCCATTCCTGAACGGCCAGAAACTCCAAATCTTCCAGTGCCCAGTGCACTTCTGAGACATTCAGTCTCCGCTTTCTGTGCTCCATTATTTCCTCCAAACGCCACTCCCGATCACTTCCAAAGTTAGGGTCCCTGGACAGCCTCCAGTATAACAATCCCAGGCCATCGTAGTCAAAGCCTTCCGTGGGGCTGTCATCCGCTGTCCATGGGCACACTTGGGCTACATACCACTGGAGGGCTCTGTAGCTCTCGTCCAACCGCATTTCTGCCCGGATCAGCCTGCTTAACTCGGCTGTCCACTCCTGGTTCGGCTGTTCCCCCAAAAACAGCATTCGCACTTCATACTGCGACCAGTACCTCACATGGACGGAGGGGAGAACTTTTCCCTGGTGTCGCTGCTCACGGGCTAGCGCTTCCTTCCAGAGCTCACAGCGGACAGAATCAAACCATCCTAGCAGGACCTGCTCTGATACTGGTCCTCTGTGCTGTATCTCCTCTCGCAACCTCCTTCTGAATTCCTCATCCATGGTGGCTGGTATTTCTCCTCTCCTGCTATCCTGCTACCTTGGATCCAGGTGATGGTTTGGATGTGTTCACGGCAAGGATGCACGATCCCACCATTCCCTCCACGGCTCTCAAGTAAGTCTTTCAGCGTGGCTCTCCTGCAGGCTGGTTTGGAGTGTCCCAGTAACTGGAGAGCAAATCCCACTGCTGCCACCAATGTAACGAGCCCCTTGCTCGCTCGGTTCCACTCTCCCGACACTCCTCTGCAGCTATTGAATCAGATTGCAACGTCTGATGGTTCGGTCATCCAATGCTCCGGGATTAGAATTTCAGCTATGTGCCGTTCTAACCCAGTTGTGTACCTCAGAACAAACACCAGGCAGGCTGTATATAAGTTCAACCAGGAATCTCCTTTATTGAAAAATACAGGCTTTTATACACTCAAAGTGGAGGTGCAGACCTCCGGCTCATATTACTCTAACAATACACCTGTAACCTAATTAACCTAATTAACCTAATTAACATGAGCTAATTGACTAATCCCTTTAGACAGCCTAGATGACTCAGACATGACCGTTAGGCCAGACTGGCCGTCTTGTAGTTCAGAAAATCCAATTAACATTAGCACAATCAACATAGACTCTTCTTCACACAATAGCAGAGTTAATTAACACAAATAACAATGGGGATCTAATGACTCTTAGATCCCATAGTAGACTTATTTACAATACACATTTTCAGCAGACAATAGACAGACAGGTGTTGGAATTTACATCAGCATCTCCTAACAGTATCTGTCCCAGCATTATGAATCAGCCACTATTCCACTATGGCAAATCCAGGGTCCCCAGGCATACAGCTCACAAAGAGCACCGTTACCCAAATGCAAGGGCCCCCGATCGATCGGCAAGAGGCTTGCATACAGTCCCCTCCAAAAGTCTCTTTCCCGGCTAGATCTGTCACAATACCCATCTGTAACTGAACATCACCCATCCCCTATAACAAGCTCTTAACACATAACTAATCTCATCAGCAGTATATAGCAGTCTTGTGACTTCTATCAATGACTGGTTAAAGTTTGTAGGAGGATGAGTTTTTATTCTACTCTGACTGTCCTATGAGGCTGCAGGATCCATGACCCTCTGTCTGGACAGTGCTGATTGGCCCTGTGCTGATCACATGCAATCTCTCAAGAAAGAAAAAAACTCTAGTAATACACCACACAGTTTACTCTGCTCAGTTATCACAAGACACAGGAGCGATCTCGCTCACTGTGCCCAATTGAGACAAGGAAGGGGTCGATAAATGACATATTTACCCAGCTCCTTCCTCTGCTCTCCATCATGACAGATCACCCTCAGCCGGCAGGAGAGGAGAGAAGCCGGCTGCGGGTGAGGGGGGCAGAGGAGCAGGACAGCGAAGGGGGAGGGAAGAGGACACGGAGGGGGCAGAGGAGAACAGGGGGGCAGAGAAGGACAGGGGATCAGAGAAGCAGGGGACCAGCACACAGAGAACAGCTGTTCCCCGCCGCACCAATCATTCCCGGGATATTGGGAGGCGCTTGCGGGTGTGCGGGGGCTGCCACAGATATGCAGGAGACGCCCGCACCTGGAGGGAAACTTGGGATGTCTGAATACACACCAAACTGAGCATTTGCAGAGTGACTCCACAGGCTCTGTCTTATCAAGAGATGCATTGGGGACAGTGAAAAGGCGGAGGATCAGAGAAGACAGGATCAAACAGCTTTTTTACACAATGCGCATGAATAACCCCTTAGGTTCCACAGTGAGTTTAACAAGCATGCTTTACTGAGTATACAGACTCATTTTACTGTTGTGGGTTTAGTAACACTTTAACCCAACAACCCAAAAATGAGACCTCTGTATTTAAAGTCAAATAAAACCAAAACAGAAGAATCTCATATAAGCTTTAAAGCTCAGCTCCAGCTGCTGTTTTTGGCTTCAGATGTTTTCTCTGCAGCCAATAAACTCCCCAGCATGTATGTATCCACACATGGGCTGTTATCAGCAGTTTTTGGCAGGGGTGTTTTCTGACTGGAAAAAAAACCCCAAAACTAGTGGGTTTTAAGAGGAGTTTTTCAGCTGTAAATCAGCTCTAACTCTGAAAAAATTTGAAAACAGCTTAAAAACGCCAAAAAACGCTGAATACGCTGAAAAACTCAGCTACTCGGCTTTTATCTGCGTTTTTGAGCCATAAGCTTTTATGGATGAGTAGTTGTGCAATAAAAAGCTAAAAACGCTACAGCTTAACCACTTAAGGACCAGGCCTATTTTTCAGACTTGGTGTTTACAAGTTTAAATCAGTTCTTTTTGCTAAAAAAAATACTTAGAGCCCCCAAACATTATATATATGTGTATGTGTGTATGTATATATATATATATATATATATATATATATATATATATATATATATATATATATATATATATATATTTCTTTTTCTTTTTTTTTTTACTAACACCCTAGAGAATAAAATGGCGGTTGTTGCAATACTTCCTGTCACATTGTGTGCAGCTGACTTACAAGCGCACTTTTTTTGGAAAAAATACACTTTTTGAATTAAAAAATAAGAGAGCAGTAAAGTTAGCTCAATTTTTTTTTATATTGTGAAAGATAATGTTATGCAGAGTAAATTGATACCCAACATGTCACTCTTCAAAATTGCCCCCGCTCGTGGAATGGCGACAAACTTTTACTCTTAAAAATCTCCATAGGCGGCGTTTAAAAATCTCTACAGGTTACCAGTTTTGAGTTTCAGAGGGGGTCCAGGGCTAGAATTATTGCTCTTGCTCTAAGGATCGCAACAATACCTCACATTTGTGGTTTAAACACAGTTTTCATATGCGGGCGAGCTCGACGGGGCAATTTCATTTTTTTTTCTCTTCTTATTTTTACTTTTTATTTTTTATTTTGACACTGTCCTTTTAAAAAAAAAAAGGTCACTTTTATTCCTATTACAAGGAATGTACACATCCCTTGTAATAGAAAAAAAAGCATGACAGGACCTCTTAAATATGAGATGTGGGGTCAAAAAGACCTCAGATCTCATATTTACACTTAAAATGCAATAAAAAAAACATCATTTGAAAAAAATTAAAATTCTCCTTTAAGAGAATTGGGTGGAAGTGACACTTGACGTCGCTTCCCCCAGTCAATGCTACGGAGCCGAGTTGGGGCCATCTTCCCCTCACTCCAGCCAAACATGGGAGAGGATGCCATTGTCTCTGCCGCTACCGGCAGCTCCGGTAAGCATCGGAGACCACCGGAGCATGGCGGGAGGGGGGGGGGTCCCGATAAAAGTTATCTCACTGTGAATCCGCTGCAGAGACCACTTTTATCTGAAATAGGACTGCCTGCTGAAGAAGAGGATACTGGGGTTATGGTAGCTATCTGCTGCCATAACGATATTCCTCTTCAAAGTGCTGACGTATAACGACGACGGGCGGTCCATGAGTGGTTCAAAATGCCAAAAAACTCTGAAAAACGCTAGTGCAAAAACCAGTGGCGGCTGGTGGGCCTTTCTTTTAGGGGGATGGCAAACAACTATAACCCCCCCCCCCCCCGGGTGGCTGGCGGCGCAGAGTGGCACTACCACCCAACCCCCCAGGCAGGGCAGTACTAAAACCCTCTCAGACCGGGCAGCCGGCAGACCGGCACTTACCCGATGTAGGTGATGGGCTGTGTTGTCCTCCAGCAGCTCTACCAGCTCCGGTGTCTGCTGCTCTAGCAGCTTCCTCCGCCATGTATCTCCTCTCTCTTCAGCCAGTGTGAATGGAGCCATAGGATAGCATTGTCTGAGATAACTTAATCTACCCGCAGCTAAAAGCTGAATTCTATCCGCTTTCACACGATCGGACCGTTCAGGTCCGCCTGTCAGTTTTGACGGCGGACCTGAACGGGTGCTCCATGTTAGTCTATGGAGCGTTGGATGTCAGCGGAGACATGTCCGCTGACATCCGACCCGGTCCGATCCACTGAAAAGCAGACGGATGGCCCTACGTCCAGGTCCGTCGCTGGCGGATCGGGGGAGATCTGACGAAAACAGACACGCTGTCCGTTTTTGTCCGATCCCTCCATAGGCGGCAGCGGCGCCTGACAAGCCCCTCCCCGCTCAGTGAGCAGAGAGGGACCTGTCATCCGCCGGCTCAGCAGAGATCAACGGACTGATCTCCCGCTGAGCCGGCAGACCGAGGCGGGCTCCGTAGAAACGGAGCCTGCCTCATGTGAAAGGGGCCCAAAGCTCTCTGGCCATAGTCGCAGAATGACATCATCAAGTACAATTGTCTTGCAGTGTATGTGAGGACAACAAGGGATCGGCCACAAGCTGGAGCAGAGAGGAGGACATGAGCAAAGAGTAAGATAAATACTACACGGTGGTGGAGATTTACTAAAACTGGAGCACTTGGACTATGGTGCAGCTGTGCAATGGTTGCCAATCAGCTCCTAACTTCAGCTTGTTCAATTAAGCTTTGACAATAAAACCTGAAAGCTGATTGGTTTCTATGCAGAGCTGCACCATATTTTGCATGCTTCAGTTTAAGTAAATCTCCCCCCTTATCCCTAATATCCTGGAGATAACAAACATTTAACCTTTGCTGTACAGGAGGGGGAAAGGGGAATTACTGCAAAGGTAGTCTTTTTCGTAATTCTTGAAGTTGGGCTTTGACATGGTAATACCATTTTAAACGATATTATGGGATTATACTTATATAATAATAGTATATACTAATCAATAAAAAAGAATAACCCATGCTAAGGAAGAGAGTAAGGTGCAAATGGGTAAAGCTGACAACATCTAAATTTGTGATACTAAATTGTAAAGTATAATAGTAAAACCAGTGTAGTGCTATACCACTATAGTACTGTACAGCGTGAATACATAATGTATGGATGGAAGTTGATAAAACACATGAAAACGTTTTTAAAGCAGAAACATAAAATTGTCTATATATAGGTCGATCTGCAATAAACGATCAATGCCAAATGTATTAAAGTGATTGTGAATTGCCAATTAAAAGTGCAAACCACAACTTGAGTTGTGAGCGAATTGACAGTAATTCCAAAAGTAATAACTTGGTGCAATCTCCACTCCAAGGTGTACTTCCAATCTCCACCTTCATGTGTGTTCTCAACACAATTCCCAAAAAGTGCTCTCCAACACTTCTACTCACATGCAATATAACCTCAAAGCCTCTTACCAAATAATTTGGACCATTAAGTAGAAAATGGTCACGAGCACTTTAAATGAACCGTGCCTCCAATGGTATCCAAATTGCGACTCCATTCGCCATTAATAAATATTCGATAGACCAAAAAGAAACATAGAAAGTACAACTCATAGCATAATATGTAAAACCAAATTTTTTATTGAAATATAGTATGCTCTCACTTTATTGTTTAAGATAATCGCTTTACTAGAAGTCTGGCAAACCATCAAAACAGAGAGATACCCCGAAACGAATTTTAGTCGTCTAAAATCGAATGGGTGTAGTTAAATTGTAATGCATTATTTAAGCATTTCTCTACAATTTCCAAACTCATTATAAACTGCTGGAGTGAAAAATCGAATATGTTATTATTTATGTATTTAGGTTTGAACATGCACTACAGAACGGTGTTAATTTTGACGTCAAATTTCAATTTAGTTTTAGTTATACTCTTTTGACTAAAATGCCATGTTACTTTCAGTCATATTTTAGTCTTTTGACTAAAATGCCATTTTAGTTTTAGTTGTATTTTAGTCATCTCAATTGTTTTAGCTTTAGTCTTATTTTAGGCAACTAAAATAGTATTAATTTAGTAGATGGAAATGTTTTAGTCAACGAAATTAAGACTGGTGATGACGTCACGTTGTTGCCCCGCCCAACGTGTTTTGTCAGGAAATTATGCCATTGGGGGACTGGCTAGACTATTATAATTAATAACATTTTTAAATCTTCCTCAGTTATTAACATAATCCCTGGTCATCCTGCCATGAAGGTCTTTGTTCAGGCACTTCCTGTTATAGGGCGACAACATGTGCTCCTGCGTTGATACCCTTTTACTTTCTTTCTTAATGAAGCCTACAGTAGACTGTTTAGACACTCACTTCAAGGCAAGTTCTATTCTTGTGACCATCAGGCTAGCAAGCCTGAGTAATGCAGATGCAAAGAAGTGGCAGGTCATCAGCAGTACTAATACACAACAAATACCGTATATACTCGTGTATAAGTCTAATTTTTCAGCCCCTTTTTTGGGACTGAAAGTGCCCCCTTCGACTTATACACGAGTCACCCCTGTCTGCCTACATGATCAGCGTGTCATGCAGGCAGACGGCGGCCAGCGTGTGCTGCAGAGACTCGGCAGCGGCTTTCACTGTTCAAAAGCCGCGCCTCCTCGTCTGTAATAGGCAGTCAGTGTAAAGACTATCACGGACATTCTCTCATCCTCGTCTGTGGTATGAGGATGAGAGAATGTCTGTGATAGGCTGACCGATGACTGCTGGGAAATTGAGTCTTTTGGACGAGGAGGAGGCGCGGCTTTTGAACAGTGAATGGCCGCCGAATACTACACGTGATCGGTGCAGAGCGGCGCACGGAGGATGCACAGGGCACAGGTAGGATTCACACACATGCACACAGGTACATATACACATGACACATACACAGGACACAGGTACATATACACATGCACATATACACATGACACAGGTACATATACACATGACACAGGTACATATACATATACACATGACACAGGTACATATACACATGCACATATATACACAGGACACATGACACACATGCACATGACACATATGCACACATGCACAGGACACAGGGAGGTATACAGCTGCAGATGGGCATTGTCGACCATCTTTTTCCACTTACAGTAGCTGTGCATTTCTCACCCTCGTCTTATACTCGGGTCAATGCGTTTTCCCATTTTTTTTGTGGTAAATTAGGGCCTCGACTTATACTCGGAACGACTTATACTCGAGTATATACGGTAATGAGAACATGTGAATCTAATGTGAAGAAAACTTATTTTATTTTTAATAAATTACAATTGGGTATGATCCACAGTGCTGAGCAGCAGGGGGTGGTAAAAACAGGGGACTGGCTTGTGGTGTTACCATCCCCCGACTGCCCACAAGTCTAAGGCCCTGTTCACACTGGTGCACTTTCGCCACGCTAAAACACACCTTTTCAGCGAAAGTACCCTTTAAATTCTATCTGTTCAAATCTCTAATCTTAAAAAGTTCTGCTCTCTGCTTCTTTGGTGCCCTGTATGAAAAATGAACTAAAAACGTATTTTCCATTACAGTCAATGTTAATACCCAAAAATGCACTAAAAGCACGTCACATGTTTTTTTGACTGTGTTTTTTGAACCCCATGTCAATGTTTTCCTAGATGACCAGGGATGAAGACACATGCAAAAAACATATGCATGCATTGCATTACAGTTTAATGCCAGGCATTAAAAATGCACCAGTGTGAACGAGCACAGCCAGAGGAGGCTGTAGACATGTTGCAGCTGCAATGCTATGTGTCACAGACAAAAAAATTTTAAAGTGGAGTTCCACCCACTTTTACAACTCTTCAGCATCCGTCACTAAACTGTACACTGTAAACGAATTGGATATTTTTAATTTTCTTTTCTCAGCACCTACTGTATATCTGCTGTATTCATTTTTCATTTCCTCCTCCCTGGCCGTGGCCCATCGCATCATTTCCTGTTTGCAATGCCTTCTGGGAAGGGGCGGCAACTCCCTCTGACACTGCCGTTGCTATGGAAACCTGACCTGAAACCTATTACACTGCTTGTGCTGCACTGAGCATGTGCGAGATCTGCAAGGATGAGATCCAGGAAGAAATACAGTCTGGCTTCAGATGCCCACACTTTAGATGGCCACGGCCTGCTGTAAGTTTATAAAATAACAAACTACTGCTATAAACTAACAAAACAGACCTTGGTTTACAGACTAAATTTACTAGAATACATTAAGCTTGTGTATTATAGGGGTAATTTTATTTAAAAAGCATAATTTTAGCTGGAACACCACTTTAACAAAGCATTTCAAGATGGCAACTCCTGTCAAACTCAGATATTCAAATCAATGGGGCCGCTTGCAACCTCAGTCTGAAAAGTAATCCACTATTTTTGGATGCAAAAAATGCACTTTTTGGTTAAGTTCTATTGGCAGATAGCATGTCTAATTTTATTTGTTTTCTTTTTTTAATGCACAATAAAAAAAATTGTGTAGAATAATACTTGGCTATGTGTTTTACTTCAAGTGACAGTTTGGGAGTAGGCAGTTACATTTAAAAAAATACAATGTAAAATAAACAAGGGACACCAACATAGTTGTATCTTTGATCTTAAAAACTACAGGATAATGGTGTTGTGGTAACTTGCACCAAAAAAATAAATAAATAACAAGCATAGTAATATTATTCTTGATATCACTAGAAAAAAAGTCTTTGAAAATGTGTTTGCCATAACTCCATTAGTATCACCAGCAAAGCAGCTTCATTGTTATCCCAATAAATAAAGAAGAAGAGAATTTGCGCTGCATTTCGAGATTTCATAATTTGCCACGTCACGAATGTTAATTCTCCATTATGAACGCTAGTTTACAAGACCGACCGCTTCTGGCTCGTCCTTGCTTCCGAGCATGCGTGTTTGTCCGACGGACTTGTGTACACTTGCTTGGAAAATCCGACAACAGACATTTGTCCGTGGAAAATTTTAAAGCCTGCCATCCAACATTTGTCCACGGAAAATCAGACAATTGTCCGATGGAGCGTACAAACTGTCGGATTGTCCGGCAACAGCCTGTCATACCCCAATTCTCGTCAGAAAATCCGAGCGTGTGTATGAGGCTTTAGAGTACACTTTGTACTTTAACCTTTAGCCCTAACATTTAACGACTAGAGTTGACCAAAAACACCCCCACAAAAAGATAACCCCTATGCCGCGTACACACGAGCGGACTTTACGGCGGACTTTGCCCGGCGGACTTTTCGACGTACTTTCCGACGGACTTTCTGAATGAACGGACTTGCCTACACACAATCCACCAAAGTCCGTCGAATTCGTACGTGATGACGTACGACCGGACTAAAACAAGGAAGTTCATAGCCAGTAGCCAATAGCTGCCCTAGCGTGGCTTTTTGTCCGTCGAACTAGCATACAGACGGCGGACTTTTCGACCGGACTCGATTTCAACGGATAAATTTTAAACAAGTTTCAAATCTAAGTCCGTCCAACTTTTGAGCAAACAAAGTCCGCTGGAGCCCACACACATCAAATTGTCCGACGAAATCCAGTCCGCCGGGCAAAGTCCGCCGTAAAGTCCGCTCGTGTGTACGCGGCATAACACTTAACCTAACCCCCAAATGAGCCCCTAACAACCACAAAAAACAGCCCATGAAAATGAACCCCTTGTATCTATAACCTTAAGGCTGCATTCATACCTAGGCGTTTTGAATCACGGGCAGAATTGTTGCGATTCTGCCTGTAATTTCAAAACGCTTTGCTAAAATGAGAAATTGCACAGCGCAAATTTCAGATGCCATTCATTTTAACGACACCTAAAAAGTAGCACGGTTCTGCCACGATTGTTGTGCAATAAATTATAATGCAATTACAACAAACCACATCGCCTGAAGCTTGCCACCCAAAAAAAGGTCTGCCTTTGTTTCAAAATGCCCAGGTGTGAATGCATACCTAACACCTACCTGAGGGAAAGCAAGGTGTGCCAAAAACTACCTATATACTCGAGTATAAGTCGATCCGAGTATAAGTCGAGGCCCTAATTTACCACAAAAAAATGGGAAAAACTTAGTGACCCGAGTATAAGACGGGGGTGAGAAATGCACAGCTACTGTAAGTGGAAAAGAGGGTCAACAATGCCCATTTGCAGCCTCACTGTGCCCATTTGCAGCCATAGGTCCCCCGAACTTCAAACTCGGTAGTTAAGGGTTCCTAGATGCCCCCTAGCAGCAGCCAAAATTTGGGTTCTCTGAACCCAAAGGGTCCCGAAATGACATTGCTGAAGATGGACACAGTTGACCGAATTTGGGGCCCCATATCTTGGGGCCACTTAGTGTTAGGAACCCCAAATTTGGTGTGCAGTCCAGTGGAACTAGCACCATAAAATATTCAAAGCTGGGGTCTCTAGCACCAAGTGTCCCCGATATACAGGGCCCCAAAAATCGGTTCAGAAAATGTCAAGCACTTTTCTGCAGCAGAGAATGACATTTTCCAAACCGGGTTTGGGGCCCTGTATCTCGGAGCCACTTAGTGCTAGGAACCCCAGATACGGGGCCCCAAAGTCGGTTTGGAAAATGATTTTTTTTGCTGCAGAAAAGTGCTTGACTCAAGTATAAGTCGAGGGGGGCACTTTCAGCACAAAGAAATGTGCTAAAAAAACTCGACTTATACTCGAGTATATACGGTAAGTGCAGCAGAAGATGCAACGAATAGTATATTTAATTAAAATCGCCAGATGGCTACTCAAATATAAAGCTCAATAGGTATATAGCAGTATAATACTGTGGTCACTCAGTGGGTCCCCGGTGGAAGGTGGTGTGTAGATGTTAACAACCAGCTGGACATCCATCTTGTCGTCTCGGAACCAGTTGGGAACACACTCAGAGTTGCATCGGAAGTGACGTAAGAACATGGAGATAACGTTTCAAAGCATCCGCTTCTTCATCAAATCTAAATGGCTATTGATCAATAGCCATTTAGATCTGACAAAGAAGTGGATGCTTTGCAACGTTATCTCCATGTTCTTACGTCACTTCCGATGCAACTCCGAATGTGTTCCATGCTGGTCCTGAGACGACAGGAAAGATGTCTGGCAGGTTGTTCCTCTCCTCTTGTGTTGACATCTACACACCAACATCCACCGGGGACCAGCTGAGTGACCACAGTATTATACTGTTATAAGCCTACTGATCTTTATATTCGTGTGAGTGGCCATTTGGCTGATTTTAATTAAATATACCGTTCATTGCATCTTCTGCTGCACTTCGTTTTTGGTGCACCTTGTTTTTCTCCCATTGTTCTTCCAGGGACTGCTTCGCTCTCAAGGGAGCTGCCACTAATGCTGCATACGTATACTTCCTGGACTTTATAGACTTTTAGTTGTGTTATCAATGTGTTTGGGTACCCTCTCGTGTGCCATTGGGCCCTAAACCAATCGCTAACACTTGCTACCCTTACGTCCTTTTCCCCTTTTTTTTAAAACAGAATGCAGATTTCCTATACAAACATTTACTTTTGCATTTTAATTTGAAATCCCATTTTCTTTCTTGAACCCGGCCCGGCTTGCTTTCAGAGATCTTGAATGAGCTGACCTTCTATGATTGCTTCCAAAAGTTTGTAGATATTTTTAAATCAAGCCTTTTCATTTTTTCCTATCTCATCTGTACTCTAATGTAACAGCCTACAGGGAATGCTTCTCTAAGTTTTAAATCATACTGAGCCTCTTGAAAGGTTATACACAATCTTTCATCCATAGGAAAAGGTCAGAAAAGCTGTAAATGTTTATTTCATTTAGGTCTGGCCAGATGTTTGGGATGTTGGCTGCCTGGTTCTCTCCGAACACTCTCCAACTAAATGTTACAGGAATAAAATGCATCAAGAAAACTTCCCGTCTGGTGAAAATCAATAATATGCATTTATTGAAAGGTAATGGACATAGCACCTTAGAGTGAGAAGTGCTTTGTGTCTGATTTAATTTGTTCACATTTTCTTCTAAACAAGTTAATAGGAAAAATAATATATTTTATAAAGATCGCTGCACCTTGGGTGAATGTTAATCAACCACACATTCCTTCACATACACTGAGTATTATATTTCTTTCATTGGGTTTGCATATGTTTTTTGGATTTACACCTGAAATGTTTGCATTGAATCTAAGTTGAAGTGGCCATACACAATCTGGTTGTACAATTTCTGTACAATCTATTTTAGAGTTTTAAAAACTTTGTAATAATAGGCCCTACCTAAATCCTCCATTATTTGATTTCTATCCCATTACTCAGGTTCTTGTACAATATACTTATTGGTAGATATAAAGGGGATTGTACAATTAGAATGTAACATGTATGAGTATATTTAGGGATGAAGCGGAGTGTCTCTAAACTAATCATGTGGTTTTCCAGTGTAATTGGCTTTCTTGCTAGCTAAAGTATCCTTAAGCCTCATACACAAGATCAGATTTTTGGACGAACGTTCATCCGTTTTTCTTGCATGCTAGTCTCATATCGAAAGTGAAGAGGTTACTCAACTTACGAAAATTCTCGTACGACAGAATATAACTTCAGAAGTGATGTAATGCGTTGAATTGTTTTGTATGTATTCTTTTTTGTTTCCGAGCAGGCGTAGTCTTGCTCTTATGATTTGCTTCGGACGAAAACTGTACTGATTAAACGAAAATCGGACATTGTGTTCACGTGCAATTAAAATTTTATAGCATACACATTTCGTTTTTGGCGTATGAAAATTCGGAATCGGCTGTCGAAAAGCACTATACTAAAAATCCCAAAATCAGCAGATCGTTCGTCGGACGAAATTTAACTTCCGTTTTTCTTATCATGTGTATGGGCCTTTATCTTCTTTCAACACCCCAATTCCTTTCCATTCAAGTTTAAAGGGGGGGTCGTTGAAAAGGCACTAAAAACGTGGTTCAACTGCACTAGTCTAAACATGAAAAATAGATTACAGGGCCATTAAGTAGTGGATGTTTATGGCTTATTTTTAGAGAATAAGGATATTGACTAGCGTCACTTTTTTAGAAATCCTTTTTTTTTATGCAAACTTTAAAAAAAATACAAGACATGTCACAAAATAACAATACCACCCCCTAACGTCTAAGTGCCGGCCCCTAATCTCCATGCGGGGCGCCGGACGCATAGAGTTCTACGAGTTTTTTTTGTGAAGCAAGTGATTAGAGCCGGAAGTCTAATTGGCTTCAAAAAGGGTGGGCTCACCCACTGAGCCCACCCACTTGTGTGACATTGGCCAATAAATATACGTTAATGCCTTCCTGCTTCTGGTCCCAGCCAATCAGGAAGCGTGTCCTGAGACCCGATTGGCCGGGAGGAAAAGCCACCTGCGACCTGGATGGGGTAAGTGTGGGGCTGGCAGGCTTGCAAGTGGGCAAGCGGGGCTGGCAAGCTGACAGGTGGGCGGTTTGTTTGCCGCCCCCCCCCCAAATGGAGCACCGGCTGCCACTGTTTACAACACCAATAAGGTACACCAAACAACATATTATCCACAATAACTCAAATGTACAATTACTAAGAAAGAAAAAGAGGAAAAAAAAATAAGAAAAGAAAAATTCCATAGTCACACATAATAAAACACATATATCCAATAAATGACATAAAAAACAGTCCTTTTGACCCATATATTTTCAGCAAATTGCTAAATGGTCTCCTTTTTATCTTCTCAAAAAAAAAAAAATACAAACATCAGTAATATTCATCATCTCATAACCAACAACACAAAAAATATCTTAGTTTTCTGCCATATCAGATATTTCTGGGTGAAACATTTAGCATCACTTGAGCCTGTAAAAATCCAGGCTTGTGTGTTCACTGATTCCAGCATCAGGCACTCTATGGCTTTGCTTATTAACATTGGCACATGAACATCACACACTTAACCAGTAGCTAAACCACATTGGCCCGGAAGCAATGTAAAAAACCTGCTGAATCTTGCTACAATTATTATTTACAGGATATTTGTACTTTCAAATTAATTATATTTTAACTGAACCCCCACCCTCTTCCCAGCATCCCAAAAAGTCTTATATTCAACTATCCCTACCCTTGCCTGATCTTTACCATGGGAGCTAGACTAGCATCCTCTTCTTCTGTGCATTTGAAAAATGTGCATTTATTTCTATTGAGGGGCCTTTCAACATCAGGGTACATGACAGGAGTTTTCTCCAGAAGAAGTTCTGTAGTTTACCGTATTTTGTGCATGACCAGAAAAGGCAGATACCTGGCTGGGAGACTTTGCAGTGATGATTAAGCCATACTTACCAACTGCCCTGAATTTCCTGGGACATTCCCGGGATTTAGACTCTTTACCCGATTTTATTGTTTCCCGGGAAATGTCCAGAGAAATCCGTTTTTTTCCTGATTTTTCACCGCCATTAGAAGTCCGCGGCCGGCGGAGACAATCTCTCCGCCGGCCGCCATTTTTAAGAAGACCAGAAGAAGTAGAACATGGCTGGATGGCTACAATAGAAATTAAGCTGCTGCGGCGCTGCCCCCCGCCCCACTCTGCCCCGCCCCACTCCCAGTCAGTTATGGAAAGGGGCGGTGGTTCTGTTGTAACCACGCAGCCGGCTCTGCCTCTATTTTGTTCCCCCTTGGCCTCTGTTCTGTAATGGCGGCGGAGACACCGCTACTAGGACATCTGATGTAAGAGGGGCACTGCTGGGGACATCTGATGTAAGGAGGGGCACAGCTACTAGGACATCTGATGTAAGAGGGGCACCGCTGGGGACACCTAAAGTAAGGAGGGGCACCGCTGGGGACATCTGATGTAAGGGGGGGCACCGCTACTAAGACATCTGATGTAAGAGGGGCAACGATGGGGACATCTGACATAAGGAGGGGCACCGCTGGGGACATACATCTGATGTAAGAGGGCACTGCTGGGGACATCTGATGTAAGGGGGGCTCCGCTGGGGACATCTGATGTAAGGAGGGGCACCTCTGGGGACATCTGATGTAAGGGGGGCTCCGCTGGGGACATCTGATGTAAGGAGGGGCACCTCTGGGGACAGCTGATGTAAGGGGGGCTCCGCTGGGGACACCTGATGTAAGGAGGGGCACCGCTGGGGACATCTGATGAAAGGGGGGCTCCGCTGGGGACATCTGATGTAAGGAGGGGCACCGATGGGGACATCTGATGTAAGGAGGGGCACCGCTGGGGACACCTGATGTAGGGGGGGGGGGCACCGCTGGGGACAACTGATGTAGGGGGGGCACCCCTGGGGACACCTGATGTAAGGGGGCACAGCTGGGGACACCTGATGTAAGGAGGGGCACCACTGGGGACATCTGATGTAAGGAGGGGCACCGCTGGGGACATCTGATGTAAGGGGGCACCGCTGGGGACATCTGATGTAAGGGGGGCTCTGCTGGGGACATCTGATGTAAGGGGGGCTCCACCGGGTACATCTGATGTAAGGAGGGGCACCGCTGGGGACATCTGATGTAAAGGGGCTCTGCTGTGGACATCTGATGTAAGGGGGGCACCGCTGGGGACACCTGATGTAAGGAGGGGCACCTCTGGGGACATCTGATGTAAGGGGGCTCCGCTGGGGACATCTGATGTAAGGGGTGGCTCCGCTGAGGACAATAGATGTAAGGAGGGGCTCCGCTGGGGACATCTGATGTAAGGAGGGGCTCCGCTGAGGACACTAGATGTAAGGAGGGGCTCTGCTGGGGACATCTGATGTAAGGAGGGGCACCGCTGGGGACATCTGATGTAAGGAAGGCACCGCTGGGGGCACCTGATGTAAGGGGGGCACCGCTGGGGACACCTGATGTAAGGAGGGGCACCGCTGGGGACATCTGATGTAAAGGGGCTCTGCTGGGGACATCTGATGTAAGGAGGGGCTCCGCTGAGGACACTAGATGTAAGGAGGGGCTCTGCTGGGGACATCTGATGTAAGGAGGGGCTCCGCTGAGGACACTAGATGTAAGGAGGGGCTCTGCTGGGGACATCTGATGTAAGGAGGGGCACCGCTGGGGACATCTGATGTAAGGAGGGGCACCGCTGGGGGCACCTGATGTAAGGGGGGCACCGCTGGGGACACCTGATGTAAGGAGGGGCACCGCTGGGGACATCTGATGTAAAGGGGCTCTGCTGGGGACATCTGATGTAAGGGGGGGCACCACTGGGGACATCTGATGTAAGGGGGCTCCGCTGGGGACATCTGATGTAAGGAGGGGCACCTCTGGGGACATCTGATGTAAGGGGGCTCCGCTGGGGACACCTGATGTAAGGAGGGGCACCGCTGGGGACATCTGATGTAAGAGGGGCACTGCTGGGGACATCTGATGTAAGGAGGGGCACAGCTACTAGGACATCTGATGTAAGAGGGGCACCGCTGGGGACACCTAAAGTAAGGAGGGGCACCGCTGGGGACATCTGATGTAAGGGGGGGCACCGCTACTAGGACATCTGATGTAAGAGGGGCAACGATGGGGACATCTGACATAAGGAGGGGCACCGCTGGGGACATACATCTGATGTAAGAGGGCACCGCTGGGGACATCTGATGTAAGGGGGGCTCCGCTGGGGACATCTGATGTAAGGAGGGGCACCTCTGGGGACATCTGATGTAAGGGGGGCTCCGCTGGGGACATCTGATGTAAGGAGGGGCACCTCTGGGGACAGCTGATGTAAGGGGGGCTCCGCTGGGGACACCTGATGTAAGGAGGGGCACCGCTGGGGACATCTGATGAAAGGGGGGCTCCGCTGGGGACATCTGATGTAAGGAGGGGCACCGATGGGGACATCTGATGTAAGGAGGGGCACCGCTGGGGACACCTGATGTAGGGGGGGCACCGCTGGGGACAACTGATGTAGGGGGGGCACCCCTGGGGACACCTGATGTAAGGGGGCACAGCTGGGGACACCTGATGTAAGGAGGGGCACCGCTGGGGACATCTGATGTAAGGAGGGGCACCGCTGGGGACATCTGATGTAAGGGGGGCTCTGCTGGGGACATCTGATGTAAGGGGGGCTCCACCGGGTACATCTGATGTAAGGAGGGGCACCGCTGGGGACATCTGATGTAAAGGGGCTCTGCTGTGGACATCTGATGTAAGGGGGGCACCGCTGGGGACACCTGATGTAAGGAGGGGCACCTCTGGGGACATCTGATGTAAGGGGGCTCCGCTGGGGACATCTGATGTAAGGGGTGGCTCCGCTGAGGACACTAGATGTAAGGAGGGGCTCCACTGGGGACATCTGATGTAAGGAGGGGCTCCGCTGAGGACACTAGATGTAAGGAGGGGCTCTGCTGGGGACATCTGATGTAAGGAGGGGCACCGCTGGGGACATCTGATGTAAGGAGGGGCACCGCTGGGGGCACCTGATGTAAGGGGGGCACCGCTGGGGACATCTGATGTAAAGGGGCTCTGCTGGGGACATCTGATGTAAGGGGGGGCACCACTGGGGACATCTGATGTAAGGGGGGCTCCGCTGGGGACATCTGATGTAAGGAGGGGCACCACTGGGGACATCTGATGTAAGGGGGCTCCGCTGGGGACATCTGATGTAAGGAGGGGCACCTCTGGGGACATCTGATGTAAGGGGGCTCCGCTGGGGACACCTGATGTAAGGAGGGGCACCGCTGGGGATATCTGATGTAAGGGGGGCTCCGCTGGGGACATCTGATTTAAGGAGTGGCTCCGCTGAGGACACTAGATGTAAGGAGGGGCTCTGCTGGGGACATCTGATGTAAGGAGGGGCTCCGCTGGGGACATCTGATGTAAGGAGGGGCTCCGCTGGGGACATCTGATGTAAGGAGGGGCTCCGCTGGGGACACCTAATGTAAGGAGGGACTCTGCTGGGGGCACCTGATGTAAGGACGGACTCTGCTGGGGGCACCTGATGGCATCTGGTGGCAGGCGACGTGGCAGGTGACACGCTCAGGGGTCCCACTGATTCTGGATTATGGTGAGTTGAATGATTTCATTCTATATTGCAATGTAATAATAGTAATAATGCGCTTCAATCATCGTGACACCACAACAACCATGGTGCTTGGATGATTGAAGCGCTAACACCAGGTGTTTGGAGTATCTTTATCTGCTGATTTGTTAAACTCTGGAATACACATTTCTATTGTGGTGTAGGATCTGGGCCTGCTGTCCTTCCATCCCTCTTTCCTTCCTTCTCTCTCCTTCCCTCCTTCTTTCTCTCTCCCTCTCTCCCTCTTTTCCCCTTTCTTTCTCCATCTCTCATTCATCTCAGACTCTAACCACACCCCCATTTGAACCATGCCCATATAAGCCACACCCACTATTTCACATAAACCACGCCCATTTTTCTTTTTTGCTATGTCACGCCTACAAACTCATGCCCTGCCCTCTAATTATAATAAGACTCCGCCTACAGCCAAAAAAGTGTCCCTATAAATTTTTTTCCAATGTCAAATTTCCAATGTTGGAAACTGTTAAGCACTTTCCAGAGTAATAGACATCCTCATAGTGATTTGGCCTTTTGTGCACTCTTTGGTAAAGACCTCTAGTGGCAGAAAGTATATCCTTGCTTTGTTGCATTATCCAATCAGCATCCTCCATGATGGAATCAGACCTAGCCAAAATGCCCCCCCCCTGCACTGGAGGCACTTCATAGACAAGCATTGCCAAGTGGTCTACTTAAAAATACCTGCTGCACACCTGCATTAATGAATATTCAGATTAACCATGTCCACACTGCAGAAGGATAATACAGCAGCAACAATTTAAAGGAGAAGTACAACCAAAGCTCATTTGGCCGTACTTCTTTGTATCACAGGAGTACAGTTCATTCTGCACTCCTGTGACCTGTTTTTAGCAGACAGCGGCCTGAAGCCCACTGTCGGCTATTGTCACAGAGGAGGTCCAGGCTCGGGCAAGATTGCAACACTGGGGTCGGGATTCTCCCACATGCCTGGCTCGGCACCCACCTCAGCCTCTCGGCGAGCCGCTGAGAGCCTGAGACGGGAGCTCCCGCCCCCTCCACAGCCCAGTGCTTCAGTGAGCGAGGAGGGGGCAGAGCAGAGAGCAGTGACTGACAGTCTACAGCTCTCTGCTCGGGGAGCCCTGCGAACTGAGTAATCTGCGGTGTTAGATCGCTCGGTTCTCAGTGTTTGAGGCAGCGGGGGACAGATGCTGCATCCACCTAGGTAAGCATGATTTTGAAGGGGCGTGTCCAAGATGGCGAGGTGAGCAGTCGCCTGTTCTGGAGCTCCGCCGAGGCCTACTCTAAAATCCACAGCCATCGGCACAAATCGGCACATAAACTGGACCCTGAGGCCAGCCAAACGTTAGTGCACCAGACAAGCTGCTCCCTGGACCCTGAGGGGCTCGTACAGGGGCGAACAGCCGTCCGACTTATAGAGGCCCGGTCCTCGGGCTTGGCGGTCTCTCCGGGGCCTACTGCGGGACAGCACAGAGAACTTGGAGGTCGGTGGGGGCCCCCTGCTAGCGGACACTCTAATCCTACTCCCCTCCTACCTCGGCCGCCGCCGGTCTGTCATCCGTCGGACCGGTCATCCCCTTGCTGTGGACACGGGGCCTACGATTCCACTAGGCCCCGGGTGAAGCCGCGGTCTCGATTAGAGGAGCGGCCGGGACTATCGGCGGAGGAAACCGGCGCTGACGGACTCTCCTCTCCTTCCCGTCGCGGCCGCCGGCTGGCCGCCGTCCCCCAGACTTGGCCCTCCCTTGCTGTAGACGTGGAGGCCTACTTCCATTAGGCCCCAAGTGAAGCCGCGGTCTCGCCTAGAAGGGCGGCCGGAGCCGCCGGAGGAGGAGGCGGAGCTGATTGCAGGACCCAGGGAGCCCTCTCTCATCCTGCCCCAGCATCACCAGGGACACTCTGGACCTGATTGGACCTCCAGGCGCAGGGGACCCCAGCGGATCCTGAATCAGGCGACGCCAGTCGGGCGCAGCGGCCGGTAAGGGTAAAAAATATAAATTCCCTTCCTCCCCAGAGATACCTCCCCCGCAGCCAGCACCCTCACAAGTACCCAGACCCACACGCAGTGTACACAGGGCCTCGCAGACTGCACTAATGGAGGCTGCTGAAGCCAGACCCCCCTGGCTGGCAGAGGTCATGGCAGCTATAGCCACATGCCAATCCACGCTCACTGCAAAAATAGACACAGTACAAATGGATGTGGGCCTCTTACGACAGGATATGGACAGGCTCCGTTCCAGGGTGACAGAAACAGAACAGAGGGTCAGTGACACAGAGGACACAGTCGCTCAACACAGCGCAGCACTTCATACTCTCCAAACTAAGGTTAAGGCCCTGGAGTACAGGGCAGAGGACACGGAGAACAGGAACAGGCGCAACAACCTGCGCATTGTGGGATTGGCGGAGGGGGCTGAGGGCAACAACCCCACATGCTTTGTGGAGGACATGCTGCGCAACCTTCTACCGGAGGCTCGTTTATCCCCCCAATATGCAGTGGAAAGGGCGCATAGAATTCCACCAAAACCTGACCCTCCAGGGGCCCCTCCCCGTACTTTTATTCTTCGACTTCTCAACTTTCGAGATAGGGACGAGATCCTGCGAGCCTCTAGGAATGTGGGTGACCTACGGTTTCAAAACAACAAATTAATGATCTTTCCTGACTACTCGATAGAAGCACAGAAACTCAGGAAGTCATTTGACCATGTGAAAGCGGCATTGCGGGCGCGCAACATCCGCTACAGTGTCCTATTTCCAGCGCGTTTGAGGGTCCAGGATGGCGAATCAGAGGCATCCGCCTGGCTTGACACACTACCCCAGGACTGACAACCGAGAGCTTGATATGGAATCACTATCTGTTCATGTTTGAATACACTGGGCCCTGAGTATTAATATGAGGCAGTTCAGCTCCACCTGCTTACCTGATCTTAAATGTGACAGCCTCCATGAGGGACCCACAACTAATAAGCCAGTGCCCCTGGTGGCGTACACCAGGAGAACTTTTAAGTTGGAAGTAGTAATGTTCCTCTCCTACAGGGACTTCAGGGAACGGGTTCACCACACACATTCAGATGGCGGAATTACCCCTCTTTTTCTTCTTTTTTTCTAAAAAAATCTTTTTGTTTCACCATTTTTGCCTTTTCCCCTTTTTTTTCCTTTTATTTTTATTTTTTATTATATATATGCAGGGACGGGCCCAGCCCAATGTTTAATTGACTTGTTTCGGTTACCCTCCGTATTGCGGGTCCCCCCGAAAGATTTGGTGGTGCCCCGGTGGGGCCCCAAGTTAGGACTCTTGGGGGATCGAACCGCCTTTTGCACAGGACCCCCCTTTGCAGCCGGCGTGCTGATTTTTGTTGGAATGGAAGCCTGCCTCAGTTTCAAGGGGTTGGGTGGGGTGGGGGGAGGGGTTAGTGGCCCCATAAGGGCAGATTCATTGTTTTGGGTTAAACTTTTGTTTTTGAAAAGTTTGGTTTTGCAAAAATGGGTTATAAATGCATTGTATGGCTTTATGTGTTGTATTCTCCGGGTCGGGGTGGCAGCCTCGAGGGAAGAGTATCCTTGTAATTTGCGCATCCCCAATATATTGTACAATTATGGCACCCCTTAGTATTTTGTCCTGGAACACCAGGGGTCTGAACTCTAAGGTTAAGAGATCACTGGTGTTCCAATTCATCAAAGCTCACAGCCCACATGTCTGTATATTACAGGAAACCCACCTAGTGGGTAGGAAAACTATGGCCCTAAAGAAACCCTGGATTGGATATCATTATCACTCCACATACTCTAACTTTGCGAGGGGCGTAAGTGTCCTAGTCCATAAATCTCTCCCCTTTAGGCTGCTGAACCTGGTACTTGACCCGGAGGGTAGATATGTGGTGGTTCACGCTCAGATACATTCTATGAGATGGGTAATAGTGGGGGTGTACTTACCCCCCCCCCCCCCCCCCCCGGCATCGATACCTCTCCTGCACCAGGTAGCCGCTAAGATAGCGGACTTTCAAAGTGACAATATAGCTATTTTGGGTGATTTTAATATGGCCCCCGATCCGGAGGTGGACAGGATGTCTAGTACTGGGCACCCCCACCCCGGCTTAGCGGACTGGGCAGAGCTATACGGTCTGACGGATGTGTGGCGATGGAGGAATCCTCACCATAGGGCCTACACCTGCCACTCAGCCTCACATAGAACCTTTTCCAGGATCGACTTGGCCTATGTGGACCGTTCCGCCCTGTCTAGAGTTAGAGACATCATAATCCTTCCCAGGGGAGTGTCCGACCATGCACCACTCCTCCTGACACTGGAACTATCTCACACTCCAGGATTATCCCTGTGGAGACTGTCCAGATTCTGGGTGTCGGATGAGACGGTGGATGGACACTTCGGAGGGGCTATGAGGGAGTACTGGGATACCAACCCTGGCTCGGCCAGTGCATTGACGGTTTGGGATGCCTTCAAAGCATACACCAGAGGGAGATACCAGACTATTATAGCCAGGGTTCGTAGGGAGAGGCGTGCGGACTTATCTGAAGCAGAGAGGAAGGCAGACCTGCAAGAGGCACAGTTCCTTAGGACGAAGGACCCTGGTGACTATGACACGCTTCAACTTCTGACCGGGGAGGTTGTCCGGATTCGCACTTCCCTCACTCGAAAAAGCCTTCTCGCCCAGACACAACGTATATTCGAACAGGGGGAGAGGTCAGGGAAGTTATTAGCCTGGTTGTCTAGGGAACAACAGGGGGGATGTGCATACCACACATTCAAGGACCTGACGGACGTCTCACATACGACTCAGACGAGATAAGCGATAGCTTTGCCTCCTTTTATAGGAAGCTCTATGGCACTAGGGTCGCATACACTAGGGACGAACTGACCGATTTCTTGGAGCCCATTGATTTCCCGGTCCTGACGGTAAAATATCGTGACAACCTTGATGCCCCCATCACCACAGACGAATTACTTAAAGCTCTTAAGTCACTCCAGTCGGGCAAATCTCCGGGTCCGGACGGGATACCCGTCGAGTTCTATAAACAGTATGCTGAGGAGCTGACAGGGAAATTACAGGCTATGCTAAAGGAGGCGCAACGACTGGAGACACTACCAAACTCATTAAGTGAGGCGGTGATTGTTGTAATCCCCAAGCCAGGGAAAGATTTGTTTCTATGCTCATCTTATCGCCCCATCTCCCTAATAAACGTTGATGCTAAGCTCCTGGCCAAGGTATTGGCCATGAGACTTAACACAGTAATAACAGCCCTAATACATCCGGACCAAACGGGGTTCATGCCGGGGAGGGGAACGGACATCAACATCAGGAGGCTTTTTATCCATATGGATAGGGCGCAGGCAGAGTCAGCGGGAGTGGTGGTCTCCCTTGACGCCGAGAAGGCCTTTGACTCCGTAGAATGGGTCTTTTTATGGGAGGTCCTCTCGAGATTTGGATTTGGGACGAATTTCCTAAAATGGTTACGGATGCTCTACGCCAACCCCACAGCTAGGATTCGCACTAACGGAACCCTCTCTGATTCTTTCCCCCTGGGTAGGGGCACACGTCAGGGTTGCCCTTTGTCGCC
Organism: Lithobates septentrionalis; assembly: GCA_037952835.1. Lineage (NCBI taxonomy): Eukaryota > Metazoa > Chordata > Amphibia > Anura > Ranidae > Lithobates > Lithobates septentrionalis. Next base: position 1,526,363 of record JBBDGP010000203.1, on the reverse strand, counting down.
GGGGCTTTTCGCCTTGGCGATAGAACCTCTTGCCATAGCTTTGAGGGCGGAGGCGAGGGTGAAGGGAATAATGGTAGGCACAATTGAAGAAAAAGTGTCCCTGTACGCGGACGACACATTACTTTATCTTGCTGATCCCAATCAATCGTTACAGGAAGCTTTAAACCTATTTGAAAACTTCGCCCGATTTTCAGGTGTCCGCATAAGTTGGGATAAGTCTGTCTTGTTTCCACTTCATCCCATGCTTCCCAGGGTGGACACTGCCACCCCACTTCAGTGGGTGGACGAGTTCACGTATCTGGGTGTAAAAATCAGAAACACTACCCACGAGTTTTTGGAAAAAAATCTGCAGCCCCTTATCTCCCAACTCACAGTAAAATGCACGGCCTGGCGTTCCTTACCGCTCACCCCCGTAGGCAGAATTAATTTGCTTAAAATGATATTTCTCCCGAAATTTCTGTATTTTTTCCGTAACACACCATCCCACATACCCAAGTCCTTTTTTAGACGTCTAGAGGGGATTTTGACCGCTTTCATCTGGGCTGGGAGACCCCCCAGAGTGGCAAAGAGGGTGCTTTACCTTCCTCCATCAGGAGGGGGACTTGCCCTGCCAAATTTTTTGATATATTATTGGGCCGCTGTACTGGTTACGGTGTGCTGGTGGTTCTCTCAGCCCAGACAAAACCCTGCAGTTAGACTCGAGGCTGCCATCTTGGGCTCCTGTCAAACCTAGTGTACAGGGGTCCCAAGGCACCCTACCCTCTGACGACCCCAATGAAAACTACCATTAGAGTGTGGAGGGAGGCCAGGGCAATATATGCTGAGCCAAATCGCGTATCTCCTCACACTCCGCTTTGGGGTAATCCTACCCTATCCCATCTCTATGATATTCCAGATCCCTCCCAGTGGGCTACACGGGGAATAACCACTCTAAAACATGTTATAACCAATGGTAGGCTAACGTCCTTCAACGACCTTAAACGACAGTACTCTCTCCCACGAACTTTTGAGTTCAGATACTGGCAATTGAGACACGCGATAAGGGTGCAATTTCCGGATAAACTGACTCTGGAACCGGACTCAGTTGAGCGACTCTTGACCTCAAGTGCAATGGGGAAGCCCCTATCCACATTGTACATGTACCTGACGGTAGCATATGACATTAAGCCCACCCGTACGTTTGACAAATGGAAGGAGGATTTTCAAGCACTGGGGGAGGAGGAATGGGAGGATTGTGTCTCGACCTACATCCCAACTGTGATGGCAGCTAAGGACAGGTTCATGCAGTTGAAGTTTCTTCATAGGGCCTACTTCACTCCGCATAGGATGGCAAAAATTTACCCCCATGTCGATCCATCATGCCCTCGGTGCAGGAGCGGAGAGGGGACATTTTGGCACATGGTGTGGGCGTGCCCGAAGCTCGGACCATACTGGGAAGGGGTTACAGGGGAGTTAAATGACATATGTGGAACTGAGTTATCACCTGATCCCATGCTGCTTCTGCTGAGCTACTTGGGTGATGTTGAAGGGGACAGATACACTAAACTTTCTATAACACTTATGCTGTTCTATGCAAGGAGGGAGATAATGCTACATTGGAAGTCAGCTGAGCCCCCCACCCTCGGGTCCTGGAAGAAGGCAGTAGACTCAGTGCTGCCACTGTACAAACTTACATATGAAAGCAGACAGTGTACTGCTAAATTTAATAAGGTCTGGTCGGCCTGGATGGTTACGCGTGGTTGAGGGACCGGGAGCTGGGGACCGAGTGACGGATTCTCCGGTCTTGGCTTGGGGCTTGCCCCTCCCTCGGACACGGGGGGTCGTCGGGTCGTGCCAGATGACGATTATATTTAATCGGAGGAACTCTTCACACATGTACTGGATCCGGGGGGGTGGTGAACACGCTACCTGCTGATCCTCGGAGCTGGCTCCAAATAGGAATATCCTACGATCTCATTGGGGGAGGGAGATGGGGAATAAGCGGATGAAGACTAAAGGGGAATTACTAATAAGGCTGCCCAATACTTGGATGTAAGTTGGAAATAGGATAGAATGGGTTATATGTAAAATGCGCAATATTGTTGTTCCATTCTCTCTATATGTTACAAGATATACAGAAAGCTAGTAAATATGCATATGTGAGATCCTGCACTGTTTCCTTAAAGGGATGCTTTACCATAATGATGTAATGACTGAATACTAATTGTCGTACACTGATGATTTTGTAATGCTGATTTGTTAAATAAAAAACCTTTACTGTTAAAAAAAAAAGCATGATTTTGAAAAAAGCCGTACCCCATACTTCTCTTTTAAGAAGTTCTGCAGCAGTTATAAGCTACAGTCCAGGTTATATAAATATCACAGGAGGCTGCAAGAATTTTTTTTTTAAATAATTATACACAAGAAAAAAAACACAATTCTGTATAGGGGGTGGGGGGTGTTAAGTTCCACTTAACCCTGGGTTCACACTAGTGAAATGCAGGAACCAGCGCGATTCCAGCGCCGGTTCCCGCATCACTCCTCTCCTTGTGCGAACCGTTGTGCGTGTCATTAACTTGTTGATGACACCACCAGTTTAGTTCACAGATTGCAGTGCGAACTGTGAACTCGCACAGGAATCAGGTCGTATAGGTGAGTACACCCATGCGATCCGATTCTAGTGTGGGGAAAAACAAGTCCCTGCACTATTTTCTGTGTGAATCCAATGCAGGTTCAGCCATACAACTGTATGGCTGAACTCGCATTGCTCAGAGATAGGGATGAGCTTCGAGTTCAAATCGAACTCATGTTCGACTCGAACATTGGCTGTTCGCAAGTTCGCCGAACAGCGAACAATTTGGGAGAAATCAAAAGTGCTAATTTTAAAGGCTTATATGCAAGTTATTGTCATAAAAAGTGTTTGGGGACCTGGGTCCTGCCCCAGGGGACATGGATCAATGCAAAAAAAAGTTTTAAAAAGGCCGCTTTTTCAGGAGCAGTGATTTTAATAATGCTTAAAGTCAAACAATAAAAGTGTAATATCCCTTTAAATTTCGTAGCTGGGGGGTGTCTATAGTATGCCTGTAAAGGGGCGCATGTTTCCCGTGTTTAGAACAGTCTGACAGCAAAATGACATTTCGAAGGAAAAAACCCATTTAAAACTACCCGCGGCTATTGCATTGCCGACAATACACATAGAAGTTCATTGATAAAAACGGCATGGGAATTCCCCACAGGGGAACCCCGAACCAAAATTTTTTAAAAAAATGACGTGGGGTTCCCCCTAAATTCCATACCAGGCCCTTTAGGTCTGGTATGGATATTAAGGGGAACCCCGGCCAAAATTTTTAAAACAAATGACGTGGGGTTCCCCCTAAATTCCATACCAGACCCTTCAGGTCTGGTATGGATTTTAAGGGGAACCCCGCACCAAAAAAAATAAAAAACGGCGTGGGGTCCCCCTAAAAAACCATACCAGACCCTTATCCGAGCACGCAACCTGGCAGGCCGCAGGAAAAGAGGGGAGACGAGAGTGCGCCCCCCCCTCCTCAACCGTACCAGGCCACATGCCCTCAACATTGGGAGGGTGCTTTGGGGTAGCCCCCCAAAACACCTTGTCCCCATGTTGATGAGGACAAGGGCCTCATCCCCACAACCCTGGCCGGTGGTTGCGGGGCCGGCCAGGGTAAGCGGGGGGCTTATCGGAATCTGGAAGCCCCCTTTAACAAGGGGACCCCCAGATCCCGCCCCCCCCCGTGTGAAATGGTAAGGGGGTACTTACCCCTACAATTTCACTAAAAAACTGTCAAAAATGTTAAAAATGACAAGAGACAGTTTTTGACAATTCCTTTATTTAAATGCTTCTTCTTTCTTCTATCTTCCTTCATCTTCTAGTTCTTCTGGTTCTTCCTCCGGCGTTCTCGTCCAGCATCTCCTCCGCGGCGTCTTCTATCTTCTTCTACTCGGGCCGCTCCGCACCCATGGCATGGGGGGAAGCTCCCGCTCTTCTCTTCATCTTCTTCTTCATCTTCTTCTCTTCTTCCTTCTTCTCTTCTTCATTTTCTTCTCCGGGCCGCTCCGCACCCATGCTGGCATGGAGGGAGGCTCCCGCTGTGTGACGGCGTCTCCTCATCTGACGGTTCTTAAATAACGGGGGGCGGGGCCACCCGGTGACCCCGCCCCCCTCTGACGCACGGGACATGACGGGACTTCCCTGTGGCATTCCCCGTGACGTCACAGGGAAGTCCCGTCAAGTCACCGTGCGTCAGAGGGGGGCGGGGTCACCGGGTGGCCCCACCCCCCGTTATTTAAAGTGGGGTTCCACCCAAAAAACAAAAATACCTGGAAAAATTCTAAAAAAAAACCAAAAAAAATTTGGATATTTTTTTTTTCACTTACCTCTAAATGCCTGTTGCTAGGTGGTCCCTCGTAGTCTGCCTGTTCCTTAGCCTGGGCTGGTGACATCACTTCCCCCTCGGCACAGGAAGGGCTCCGCTCTGCTCCCTCCTGTCAATCATTTGGGACCCATTACAGGTCCCAGGTGATTGAGTGGCCAATCACGGCGCGCGGCGCCGCTCGCGCATGCGCAGTGGGTGCCAGGCTGTGAAGCCACAGCCCGGCGTCCACAGTTGAAATGCCGGCGCCGACGAGCGGAGGGGGGGGACGAGCGGGGCTTCGATCCCCCGCATCGATGGACCCAGGGACAGGTAAGTGTCCAATTAAAAGTCAGCAGCTGCAGTATTTGTAGCTGCTGACTTTTAATTTTTTTTTTTTTTTGACGGCCCCCCTGGGTGGAACTCCTCTTTAAGAACTGTCAGACAAAGAGGCGCCGTCACACAGCGGGAGCCTCCCTCCATGCTAGCATGGGTGCGGAGCGGCCCGGAGAAGAAAATGAAGACGAGAAGAAGGAAGAAGAGAAGAAGATGAAGAAGAAGATGAAGAGAAGAGCGGGAGCCTCCCCCCATGCCATGGGTGCGGAGCGGCCCGAGGAGAAGAAGATAGAAGATGCCGTGGAGGAGATGCTGGATGAGAACGCCGGAGGAAGAACCAGAAGAGCAAGAAGAACCAGAAGAAGAAGATGAAGGAAGATAGAAGAAAGAAGAAGCATTTAAATAAAGGAATTGTCAAAAACTGTCTCTTGTCATTTTTAACATTTTTGACAGTTTTTTAGTGAAATGGTAGGGGTAAGTACCCCCTTACCATTTCACACACACCGGAATCTGGGGGTCCCCTTGTTAAAGGGGGCTTCCAGATTCCGATAAGCCCCCCGCCCGCAGACCCCCACAACCACCGGCCAGTGTTGTGGGGGATGAGGCCCTTGTCCTCATCAACATGGGGACAAGGTGTTTTGGGGGGCTACCCCAAAGCACCCTCCCAATGTTGAGGGCATGTGGCCTGGTACGGTTCAGGAGGGGGGCCGCACTCTCGTCCCCCCCTCTTTTCCTGCGGCCTGCCAGGTTGCGTGCTCGGATAAGGGTCTGGTATGGATCTTTGGGGGGACCCCACGCCGTTTTTTTTTCTTTTTTGGCGCGGGGTTCCCCTTAAAATCCATACCAGACCTGAAGGGTCTGGTATGGAATTTAGGGGGAACCCCACGTCATTTTTTTTTAAATTTTGGCCGGGGTTCCCCTTAATATCCATTATTTCAATTTTGGTGTGGGGAATTCCCATGCCGTTTTTATCAATGAACTTCTATGTGTATTGTCGGCAATGCAATAGCCGCAAGTAGTTTTAAATGGGTTTTTTCCTTCGAAATGTCATTTTGCTATCAGACTGTTCTAAACACGGGAAACATGCGTCCCTTTACAGGCATACTATAGACACCCCCCAGCTACGAAATTTAAAGGGATATTACACTTTTATTGTTTGACTTTAAGCATTATTAAAATCACTGCTCCTGAAAAAACGGCCGTTTTTAAAACTTTTTTTTGCATTGATCCATGTCCCCTGGGGCAGGACCCAGGTCCCCAAACACTTTTTATGACAATAACTTGCATATAAGCCTTTAAAATTAGCACTTTTGATTATTCATGTTCGTGTCCCATAGACTTTAACGGTGTTCGCGTGTTTGAACAAACTTTTTTCCTGTTCGCATGTTCTGGTGCGAACCGAACAGGGGGGTGTTCGGCTCATCCCTACTCAGAGATCGCATGTGATCGGCACCTGCAGTGCGGGTGCAAATCACGTGCGATCTCTGAGATTGCGCTAGTGTGAACCCAGGCTTCCAGGCTTAAACACATCTTTAAAATCCTCCACTATGGTCTGCACAGCTCAGGAAGGTGCAGTGCATGGAAATTTCCAAATGCATCATGGGAGCTGTTTTGTTCTGGTTCAAATCAACTTTTTTATGACTATCTAAGAAGCATGAGGCCTGGTCATGCACACATGAAAAAATATTCAAATTTCTGCACATTTATCAGACAGTTGGAATCAGAAAAATAAATTACCATTTTTGCAGAAAAGATAGATTTTAAAAACAGACAACAGTCTTATTAAGGGGCCATTTGTCAAGAAATAAGCATTGATTTGTGTGTGTGTGTGTTTTTTGTTTTTTTATTCAAAATCATTTATTACTAATGGAAGCGTTTTCAAATCTTGATTAAAGAACAGCATGCCGGGGACGTGAAATATAATATGACATAAGTTCCACAACACATGGAAGAATAATCCAGCTTCTTCAAGGTTCTCTCGGCAAAGAGGGATAGATTTAATCCATTGAGAAATAGAGGATAAACTTGTGAGACTGGACAAGACCAAAATAGATGCCAGAAAGGTTTAAGAAAATAGTCCTGGAAAGAAAGATTACACTTCAAACATGTATAAATACAGTGTAAGACTTGGGAGAGCCAGAGGTGACGTGGGCTCTGAGAGATCAACATATGACATCACTTTGATATGTGATTGAACAGGTCTGCATGTAGAAATTCCTTATATGTCAAAATGTACCACATCAGTATTGTTAATAAAAAATACTATTACAGTATCATTTTTCGGTTTCAAGATATTTATCAGGGTCCTTTCATATCATACTGGACATAAAAATGCAATGAAAATGCATGTGGATTAACATACAGTGAATCCGGAAAGTTTTCACAGCACTTCACTTTTTCCACATTTTGTTATGTTACAGCCTTATTCCAAAATGGATTAAATTCATTATTTTCCACAAAATTACAAACAATGCCCCATAATGACAACGTGGAAAATGTTTGTTTTGCTAATTTATTAAAAATAAAAATAAAAAAAATCCCATGCACATAAGTATTCACAGCCTTTGCCATGACACTCAAAATTGAGCTCAGGTGTATCCCGTTTCCACTGATCATCCTTGAGCTGTTTCTACAAATTGATTGGAGTCCACCTGTGGTAAATTCAGTTGATTGGACACGATTTGTAAAGGCACACACCTGTCTATATAAAGTCCCCACAGTTAACAGTGCATGTCAGAGCAAAAAACCAAGCCAGGAAGTCCAAAGAATTGTCCGTAGACCTCCAAGACAGGATTGTATTGAAGCACAAATCTGGGGAAGGTTATTTCTGCAGCATTGAAGGTCCCAATGAGCACAGTGGCCTCCATCATCCGTAAATGGAAGAAGTTTGGAACCACCAGGACTCTTCCTAGAGTAGACAGTTGAGGACAGATGTGACCTGGTACAACCAGCAATGGCATGCCTCCATCACTATTAGACAGTGGTGTAGTGGGTAGCACTTTCACCTGGCAGTAAGAAGGGTCACTGGTTCGAATCCCAACCACGACACTACCTGCCTTGAGTTTGCATGTTCTCCCTGTGCCTGCGTGGGTTTCCTCGGGGTACTCCGGTTTCCTCCCACACTCCAAAGACATGCTGGTAGGTTAATTGGATCCTGTCTAAATTGTCCCTAGTATGTATGAATGTGAGTTAGGGAGCTTAGATTGTAAGCTCCTTGAGGGTAGGGACTGATGTGAATGTACAATGTATATGTAAAGCGCTGCGTAAATTGACGGCACTATATAAGTAACTGAAATAAAATAATAAAATAAAAAGTGTTTGGACTTTACATGAGGCATGTCTATGCTAAAAATGATGTATACAGTTATGATATTCATGTGATATAATCTAATTCAATCCAATGTCGCAGTCACGTGAGAAATTCATGATTGCTAGACACATAACAAATCAATTCATAATACTGATAACGATAATAATAATAATAATAATAATAATAAAAGTGAGATGTTCTATCCAGGCCCACTGTATCCCCATTCAGAAGCTGGGCACAGCCTATGAGCTGATATGTAAGTAACTGGCCAGTTATTGGTTGTTTGTATGTTCCTCTTTCTCAGAGGGGATTATACATTAATAGTCATTTATTTATTAATTTTTCAGTATAGTCTTGCATTTTTCACTCCTGATGATTGGCTACAGGCCATGAAACGCGTAGAGTCTCCAATAAAGGGTGTCAAGACAAGCTGGTTCTTATTATGAATTTTAAACATTTCCATTACTATGTATTGACTTGTATATTGGATATATGTTGTCCTTCTACATTTAATGCGTTAATCATGATTATTATGATTTATATTCTTATCAATTTTGCTTACTGATTACCCGTATGAAATATTTTATGATTATTGATTGATATGTTAATTATTTATTAAATTAAAATAAAAAGATATGATTATTATATCATTATTCTCAATTACCAGTATTAAATATTTTATAATTATTGATTGATATGGTAATTATTTATTACATTAAAATAAAAAGATATGATTATTATTATATCATTTTTCTCAATACTACTTTTGTTATTATTATTATTATGATTATCATTATTATCAGTATTATGAATTGATTTATTATGTGTCTAGCAATCATGAATTTCTCACGTGATTGCGACATTGAATTGAATTAGATTATATCACATGAATATCATAACTGTATACATAATTTTTCGCATAGACATGCCTCATGTAAAGTCCCAACACTTTCCTTTTTTTATCCATACCTTCCTAGAGTGGGTCGCCCGGCCAAAATGAGTGATCGGGGGAGAAGGGCCTTAGTCAGGTGATCAAGAACCCGATGGACAATCTGACAGAGCTCCAGTGTTTCTCTGTGAACAGAGGAGAACCTTCAAGAAGAACATCTCTGCAGCACTCCACCAATCAGGCCTGTATGGTAAAGTGGCTAGATGGAAGCCAGGCCTCAGTAAAAGGCACATGACTGCCCACCTGGAATTTGCCAAAAGGCACCTGAAGGACTCTCAGACCATGAGAAACAAAATTCTCTGGTCTGAGGAAACAAAGATTGAACTCTTTGGCCTGAATGGCAAGCATCATGTCTGGAGGAAACCAGGCACCGCTCATCACCTGGCCAATATCTACAGCGAAACATGGTGGTGGCAGCATCATGCTGTGGGGATGTTTTCAGCGTCAGGAACTGGGAGACTAGTCAGGATCGAGGGAAAGATGAATGCAGTAATGTACAAAGACATTCTTAATGAAAACCTGCTCCAGAGCGCTCTGGACCTCAAACTGGGGTGAAGCTCCATTTGCAAACAGGACAACGACCCTAAGCACACATCCAATATAACAAAGGAGTGGCTATGGGACAACTCTGTCAATGTCCTTGAGTGGCCCAACCAGAGCCCAGACTTGAACCCGATTGAACATCTCTTGAGAGATCTGAAAATGATTGTGCACCGACACTCCACATCCAACTACATTACTATTATGTACATGGGAGATTTCAAACAAAGACTCTCCCCGACTATCGGTCCCAAGGCTCCACAGACACTATAAAGTCAAAATGGATGTCACCCCGAACAGCTCCTCATAGACCCCAAAAAACATGTGGGAAAAAGAAGGAGGGCTCCAGATAGTGCAGGTCAAACCAGAAGGTTTATTGGGATATGTCATATATCAACAATGACACAATAAAAGTGATCACAAAAATATAAAAAGAAGCATAAAAAGCAATGTGGGGTACAGTAAATGCTAGACCGACGCGCTTCGACACTAGATGGTCTTCAACTGGGGCGTTGACCGAGAGTCGGGGACCCTGCGTCGGATCTGCTTGACCACCTCCCGTGTACAGCGCCTGATCCAGACCTTATAGGATCTTGAGCCTTTTTGACCCACTGTCGTACGACATGTGTGTCCATCCCAGTTGGTAAGAGTATTTATTTACTTACCTTCGAAGTGTGGCTTAGAGTGATCAAGCACATTTATTATTGTTTTTCACACATAATTTGTTTTCTTTATATACACATACTGCATTCAGGCACATGTATTGTTTTACTTTATTGCGTACATTAGCGCTACACTGTTGTTTCACTATTCACGTTAGACTTTGTTTGAGTGTTAGCCGCTTTCCCCTTTTTTTTTCTTGATTGATTTATGTTTTATCGCAGTCTTTTCCCCACATTCTTTATGCACCTGTCAAACAGGTGCTGAAAAATTGGTCTTTGGGTGTCGGTGGTGCCTTGCCACTGTAACCCTATAGAGGTACTCTTGATAAAAGCAAGAATGTGCCTTGCTGTAAAAAATTGCAATGATATGCACCTGTCAAACAGGTGCAGAAAAATTGGTCTTTGGGTGTTGGGGGTGCCTTCCCATGGTAACCCTATAGAGGTACTCTTGATGAAAGCAAGAATTGACCTTACTGTAAAAAATTGCAATGATATGCACCTGTCAAATAGGTGCAGAAAATTACTCTTTGGTTGTGGGGGTGTCTTCCCACCGCAATCCTATAGAGGCACTCTTGATGAAAGCAAGAATTGGCCTTGCTGTAAAAAATTGCAATGATATGCACATGTCAAACAGATGCAGAAAATGTACTCTTTGGGTGTCGGAGGGGCCTTCCCACTGTAACCCTATAGAGGTACTCTTGATGAAAGCAAGAATTGGCCTTGCTGTAAAAAACTGCAATAATATGCACCTGTCAAACAGGTGCAGAAAATTTACTCTTTGGGTGTCGGGGGTGCCTTCCCACTGTAACCCTATAGAGGTACTCTTGATGAAAGCAAGAATTGGCCTTGCTGTAAAAAATTGCAATGATATGCACCTGTCAAACAGGTGCTGAAAATTTGGTCTTTGGGTGTTAATTGTGCCCATGAAACCTATACCAAAAACATTCTTCCAGATGAAATGATTGAACACCCTCAAAGCTAGGCAGCCTCGAAGTCCTGCAGAGATTCCACATCCCAAAAAAACTTAATCAGTGATATAGGCATCAGGGGCTTCATAGCTGGTAATCCAGGACTGATTCATTTTTATAAAAGTCAAACGGTCCACAGAGTCTGTGGACAGACGTGTTCTATGATCAGTAACAAAACCTCCTGCAGCACTGAAAGCACGCTGGATACAGGGCAGCCCAACAACTCAATAGCATACTGGGCAAGTTCTGGCTAGTGGTCTATTCTCATGACCCAGTATGTCAGTGGATCGTCAGCTGGAAAGCTTTCCATCTCTGTTTTGGTCCCGAGGTAATCGTCCACCATGTGATGCAGACGCTGCCGATGGGATGTGGAAGCTGACAGCCCTGGGCGGCAAGGACTAAAAAAATTCCCGAAATGCCTCACTTAGGCAGACGCCTTCTCCAACGCTCCTCTCTTGACCAACAGAAGACTCAAAATGACGTTTTCCAACACACTGTAACCTACTGGAGTCAGGAAAAACGTTCAATAAAATCCTCTTTAATGTGTCCTCAAGAGATTTTATCTTCTGCACTCTCTGTGGGGATGGGATGAGTTCTCAGACCTTCCCCTTATAACGGTGGTCAAGGAGGGTTGCCAACCAGTAATCATCCTTCTCCTTTATGCCACGTATTCTTGGGTCCTTTCGCAGGCTTTGAAGCATGAGGTTGCCCATGCTCCTCCAATTTGCAGAGGCTTGAGATGCAGACTCCTTGGGGTCACTCAGGATGACAGGATCTGGAACTTCCTCCTCCCAGCCACGTAATACTCCCAAGGGTTATGGGGTTGGAAAGACATCACCTTACAGATTGACGCATGTCTTCCTCTTCGTCGAAGCCTATGAAAGTGCCAGACTCGGCCTCCTCATCCTCCACCCCTCTCTCCTCCTGTGTGTTCTGTGACATAGGAATGATGGTGTCTGGATAAAGTGGGCCTTGAGAGGAAAGGAAGTCCTCCTCTTCCTCCTGCTGCTCTGCCTCCAGTGCCCTGTCCATAATGCCACGCAGAGTCTGCTCCAGCAGGAACTCAACAGGGATTGTGTCACTGATGCATGCACTGTCACGGTTCACCATCCTTGTGGCCTCCTCAAATGGTGACAGTACAGTGCATGCATCCTTAATGATCAGCCATTGGCATGGGGAAAAAAAGCTAAGGTGGCCTGAGCCTGTCATCGGGCCGTACTTGCACAGGTACTCGTTGACGGCCCTCTGCTGCATGTATAGCAGCTGCAGCATTCCCAAAGTTGAGTTCCACCTGGTGGGCATGTCAAAAATCAGGCGGTTTACGGGCAGGTGGAATTCCCGCTGAATTTCAGCCAACCGAGCACTGGCTGTGTATGACCGCCTGAAATGGCTACAGACTCTTCTGGCCTGTTTTAGTACATCTTGCAACCCTGGGTACGTACTTAGGAAACTGCACCATCAAATTGAAGACATGTGCCAGGCATGGCACATGTGTCAACTTTCCCTGTCTAAGGGCGTAACGGAGGTTTAAGCCATTATAGGACAACACCATTCCTGACTCCAGCTGGCATGGTGTGAACCACCTCTGGGCCTGTCCCTGCAGAGCTGCAAGAATCTCTGCTTCGGTGTTGTTCCTGTCCCCTAAACACACCAGCTGAAGCACTGCATGGCACCTTTGAGCCTGACTCATGGAATAGCCCTTTGAACGCTTAGGGGGTACCTGATGTTCATAGGACAATTTTGCAGAGGAGGGCATGGAGGTGGCGGAGGAGGAGGAGGAGGTAGAGCTCACAGGTCTGGCATTATCATCACCAGCTGTATGGAGACGTGGGGGGAGAACAAGCTGCAGAACTGAGCCCTGTCCTGCATCCTTTCGAGTTGCAAGCAGCGTTACCCAGTGTGTTGTGAACAAAATATATCGTCCCTGCCCATGCTTGCTGGACTACGTGTCAGCAGTAAGGTGAATTTTACGGCTGACTGCCTTGCCCAAGGATGCCAGAACATTCCCTTCCACGTGATGGTAGAGAGATGGAATGGCCATACATGAAAAGTAGTAGCGACTGGAAACCTGCCGTTGAGGTACAGCACATTGTGCGAATTCACGGAAGGGGGCAGAATCCACCAGGTTGAAAGGCAGAAGTTGGAGAGCCAACTGCTTTGACAAGCTCACATTCAGACCCTGGGCATGTGGGTGGCAGGGACTGTATTTTTTTTTTCCACTGCAGCAGATGGGGCAGAGAAATTTGCCGGCTACAGTCTACAGCTGGTGGTGTGCTGCTGGCAGATGTTCTGCTAGGACCTGGGACACCCTGTGCTATACCATCATCTCTGTCAGTGGAGGCTGCTGAAAGGTAATGACTCAGTATCGCAGGGGCAGACTGAAGTGGATAAGGATGAGGAGGAAGAGAAGGGACTTTTGTGTGGCCATTAGGTGTTCTTGCCAAGGGGCTGACTGGTTGGACGTTAAATGCCTTGTTAGGCATGTGGTACCCAAATGGTTGGTGTTTTTGCACCGTTTGATGTGCACTCGTTTGATGTGCTTGGGACACAGGTTGCAGATAGCAACAGTGTGATCTGCTGCAGATGTGCTGAAAAAGGCCCAGACAGCTGAGCTTTGGGGAGTGGGCCAGGAGATAACAGCTGCAGAATGTGATGGAATAGGGTGGCTGCTCTCTACTCTTTCTTGATGTCGGCCTTCTTGGGGTTGTGCTGCCTCACCTTTAGTTTCCTCCTCTGCTCTATCTGACACCCAAGTCGCATCAGTGACCTCATCATCATCATCATCATCATCTCCATCTTCATCATTACATCATCCCTGTTCTTTGTGCCTTGCACTGGCTGCCGGTTTACCAATGTACTCTGTTTAAGGTACACTGTTTAAAGCAGGTTGTATCATGTCTAAAATCATGAGAAGCCTTACTCCGAGTTACCTCTGTTCATGTTTCCATGTTTCATGTTTCCATGTTTTCTGGGCAGATCACTTAGATTGAGCAGAAGAGACCTCCTCCACATCTCTGTGCCTAGAAAGACCCGGCGTGGTGGTCGAGCTTTCTCCCACCAGGATGCCGTGCTCTGGAATAGCCTCCCTGCCAAGCTCCAGAAGGTCCCTACCATCCTGGTCTTTCGCAGGAAATTGAAGACTTGGCTCTTCACACAAGTTTTTCCTGCGTAGCCTTTTTGGTTCCATTTTTCATGCTGCTTTCTTGTTGCTGTCTCCTCCTAGTCCCTGGGTTTCTCCAGGGACTCCGCCAAGCACGTTGGGACCCTTCGGGGTAAAACCACGCTATATCAAGATACCTCTCAACTCAACTCTCAACTCATTACCACTGGAGACAACTTGGCAATATGTTGCGGCTTGGGGAACATGAATGTCAATTTGTCTATCAGTGTTCCTCCTTCTCTCTAGGCTCATGTTCCTGTCATCCTCAACCTCAGAACCAACATCTGAATCCAGCAATGGCTAGGTATTATCAAGGAGCAAGTAGCTGACGCTGTGGTCAAATAACTCAGCTGACTCCTCAATGGCTGATGTTGGGGCTATGGCAGGAATAGATGTGAACAAGGAGGCAGGTTTGTCCACTCTGGCACCCGCAGGGGACTGCACACTTGTCTCTACTTGCATGACAGAGGATGAGGAGGATGAGGATGGTTTAGTAAGCCAGTCCACCACCTGCTCTGCATGCTGTGGCTGGATAGCACTGGAAAACTTACTAAACTTACAGAGGAAATGATGCCCTGCCTGAGGACTGATCAGCGCGTCCACCTTTGCCTGTGGACACATTTGTTGCTGGCCCCCTTACAGTGCCAAAGGGAACGTCTGCCTCTCCTTGTTGTCCTCTAAGACATTATTGGGAGGGAGGGGGCGGTGCCTATAAGTAAATGTAAAGAAGAAGTTGAAATCTGTACGTAGATGCACTTTAATCAATGTAAAGAGGTGTTTGGTGCACTTTAAATTGAGTGCTCACACTACACAGACACACTCCACGGATACCCTATAATCGACTGCAATATAATGCGCCAAACTTACAGTGACGCACAGAACTATAAGGCGTTAAACTGTCAGTAATGCCCACAAAACTATATGGCGTTAAACTGACAGTAACGCACACAGAACTATATGGCGTTAAACTGGCAGTAACGCACACAGAACTATATGGCGCTAAACTGGCAGTAATGCAACCAAAACTATATGGCGTTAAACTGCAGTAGCGCACACAGAACTATATGTCATTGAACTGGCAGTAATGCACACAAAACTATATGGCATTAAACTGGCAGTAACACACGCAAAACTATATGGCGTTAAACTGGTAGTAACGCACGCAAAACGATATGGCGTTAAACTGGCAGTAACGCACACAAAACGATATGGCGTTAAACTGGCAGTAACGTACACAGAACTATATGGCGTTAAACTGGCAATAACGCACGCAAAACTATATGGCGTTAATTTGGCAGTAATGCACACAGAACTATATGGCGTTAAACTGGCAGTAATGCACACTAAGCTATATGGCGTTAAACTGGCAGTAACGCACACAGAACTATATGGCGCTAAACTGGCAGTAATGCAACCAAAACTATATGGCGTTAAACTGCAGTAGCGCACACAGAACTATATGTCATTGAACTGGCAGTAATGCACACAAAACTATATGGCATTAAACTGGCAGTAACACACGCAAAACTATATGGCGTTAAACTGGTAGTAACGCACGCAAAACGATATGGCGTTAAACTGGCAGTAACGCACACAAAACGATATGGCGTTAAACTGGCAGTAACGTACACAGAACTATATGGCGTTAAACTGGCAATAACGCACGCAAAACTATATGGCGTTAATTTGGCAGTAATGCACACAGAACTATATGGCGTTAAACTGGCAGTAATGCACACTAAGCTATATGGCGGTAAACTGGCAGTAACGCACACAGAACTATATGGTGTTAAAGTGGCAGTAACGCACACAAAACAATATAGCGTTAAACTGGCAGTAACGCACACAGAACTATATGGCATTAAACTGGCAGTAACGCACGCAAAACTATATGGCTTTAAACTGGCAGTAATGTGCACAGAACTATATAACGTTAAACTGGCAGTAATGCACACAAAATGATATGGCGTTAAACTGGCAGTAACGCACGCAAAACTATTTGGCGTTAAACTGGCAGTAATGCACACAGAACTATATGGCGTTAAACTGGCAGTAACGCACAAAACTATATGGCGTTAAACTGGCAGTAACGCACAGAAGTAAATGGCGTTAAACTGGCAGTAATGCACACAGAACTATATGGCGTTAAACTGGCAGTAACACACAAAACTATATGGCGTTAAAATGTCAGTAACACACCAGAACTATATGGCGTTAAACTGGCAGTAACGCACAAAACTATATGGCGTTAAACTGACAGTAACGCACAAAACTATATGGCGTTAAACTGGTAGTAACGCACGCAAAACGATATGGCGTTAAACTGGCAGTAACGCACACAAAACTATATGGCGTTAAACTGGCAGTAACGTACACAGAACTATATGGCGTTAAACTGGCAATAACGCACGCAAAACTATATGGCGTTAATTTGGCAGTAATGCACACAGAACTATATGGCGTTAAACTGGCAGTAATGCACACTAAGCTATATGGCGTTAAACTGGCAGTAACGCACACAGAACTATATGGCGCTAAACTGGCAGTAATGCAACCAAAACTATATGGCGTTAAACTGCAGTAGCGCACACAGAACTATATGTCATTGAACTGGCAGTAATGCACACAAAACTATATGGCATTAAACTGGCAGTAACACACGCAAAACTATATGGCGTTAAACTGGTAGTAACGCACGCAAAACGATATGGCGTTAAACTGGCAGTAACGCACACAAAACGATATGGCGTTAAACTGGCAGTAACGTACACAGAACTATATGGCGTTAAACTGGCAATAACGCACGCAAAACTATATGGCGTTAATTTGGCAGTAACGTACACAGAACTATATGGCGTTGAACTGGCAGTAATGCACACAAAACTATATGGCATTAAACTGGCAGTAACACACGCAAAACTATATGGCGTTAAACTGGTAGTAACGCACGCAAAACGATATGGCGTTAAACTGGCAGTAACGCACACAAAACGATATGGCGTTAAACTGGCAGTAACGTACACAGAACTATATGGCGTTAAACTGGCAATAACGCACGCAAAACTATATGGCGTTAATTTGGCAGTAATGCACACAGAACTATATGGCGTTAAACTGGCAGTAATGCACACTAAGCTATATGGCGTTAAACTGGCAGTAACGCACACAGAACTATATGGCGCTAAACTGGCAGTAACGCACGCAAAACGATATGGCGTTAAACTGGCAGTAACGCACACAAAACGATATGGCGTTAAACTGGCAGTAACGTACACAGAACTATATGGCGTTAAACTGGCAATAACGCACGCAAAACTATATGGCGTTAATTTGGCAGTAATGCACACAGAACTATATGTCATTGAACTGGCAGTAATGCACACAAAACTATATGGCATTAAACTGGCAGTAACACACGCAAAACTATATGGCGTTAAACTGGTAGTAACGCACGCAAAACGATATGGCGTTAAACTGGCAGTAACGCACACAAAACGATATGGCGTTAAACTGGCAGTAACGTACACAGAACTATATGGCGTTAAACTGGCAATAACGCACGCAAAACTATATGGCGTTAATTTGGCAGTAATGCACACAGAACTATATGGCGTTAAACTGGCAGTAATGCACACTAAGCTATATGGCGTTAAACTGGCAGTAACGCACACAGAACTATATGGCGCTAAACTGGCAGTAATGCAACCAAAACTATATGGCGTTAAACTGCAGTAGCGCACACAGAACTATATGTCATTGAACTGGCAGTAATGCACACAAAACTATATGGCATTAAACTGGCAGTAACACACGCAAAACTATATGGCGTTAAACTGGTAGTAACGCACGCAAAACGATATGGCGTTAAACTGGCAGTAACGCACACAAAACGATATGGCGTTAAACTGGCAGTAACGTACACAGAACTATATGGCGTTAAACTGGCAATAACGCACGCAAAACTATATGGCGTTAATTTGGCAGTAATGCACACAGAACTATATGGCGTTAAACTGGCAGTAATGCACACTAAGCTATATGGCGGTAAACTGGCAGTAACGCACACAGAACTATATGGTGTTAAAGTGGCAGTAACGCACACAAAACAATATAGCGTTAAACTGGCAGTAACGCACACAGAACTATATGGCATTAAACTGGCAGTAACGCACGCAAAACTATATGGCTTTAAACTGGCAGTAATGTGCACAGAACTATATAACGTTAAACTGGCAGTAATGCACACAAAATGATATGGCGTTAAACTGGCAGTAACGCACGCAAAACTATTTGGCGTTAAACTGGCAGTAATGCACACAGAACTATATGGCGTTAAACTGGCAGTAACGCACAAAACTATATGGCGTTAAACTGGCAGTAACGCACAGAAGTAAATGGCGTTAAACTGGCAGTAATGCACACAGAACTATATGGCGTTAAACTGGCAGTAACACACAAAACTATATGGCGTTAAAATGTCAGTAACACACACAGAACTATATGGCGTTAAACTGGCAGTAACGCACAAAACTATATGGCGTTAAACTGACAGTAACGCACAAAACTATATGGCGTTAAACTGGCAGTAACGCACGCAAAACTATATGGCATTAAAATGGCAGTAATGCACGCAAAACGATATGGCGTTAAACTGGCAGTAACGCACACAGAACTATATGGCGTTAAACTGGCAGTAATGCACAAAACTATATGGCGTTAAACTGGCAGTAACGCACGCAAAACGATATGGCGTTAAACTGGCAGTAGCGCACACAGAAGTAAATGGCGTTAAACTGGTAGTAACGCAATCAAATAGACGGTGTTCAACCGTCACTACACTGACGCTATCTGAACTGTCCCTACTCTAGCTATACACTAATTTCAAGATTACTGGCACGGTCTCACTACACTACACTGAAACTATATGAGCTGTCCCTACTCCACACTAATGTATGTATGACTGACATGGTCTCACTACACTACAGTGAAAATATCTGAGCTGTCCCTACTCTAGCTGCACACTATGCAAAGCTGAATGATGGTCCTCCTCACTACACTCACACTATCACTAGACTAACACTAAACTAATATTTTACACTGACAATTGAAGCAAAATAGCACAGTATAGCACACTAACTAACTGATAGCACTAAACAGAGCCCTGTTCTATCTCTCTCCACTCTGAAATCACACTGAAAATGGCTGCCCTTGAAAGTATACTTTTATACTGTGAGGCAAGAATGAGCCATGATTGGATAAAGTCATGATGACTCTGACAGTGCTCTGTGCCCTGATTGGCTGAAGCTTTCACTGCTTCAGCCAATCGGGGCTTTCAATGCACTGTTCAGCGCCGCAATGCATTGTGGTCATTTCGGGGGGCCAAACAAACAGTCGAACGGCCCGTTTGTTCGGCTGTTTGCCGAACAACCGAGCAAAGAAAGTTCGGCCCGAACTTATGCTCGGGCCAAGCCGTTCGCCCATCCCTAGCCCAGCACTTACCGACACACCTTGAGGTATTTCAAAGAGTTTATTAGGCCAAACATTAACCTAAAAGAAGAGAGGATTAGCAAGTGTACTTATACAAACAATCAATAACATTATAATGGTATTCTGAGAGATATGGTTAGATACCTGCAGTATTCTGACTAACAGTAATTAACAGAACTGAATTGAATTTAACAAGCAAAAGTATATAACGGCAGTCCTAACTTATTATAGCGGTCCCAGTTTTATTCAACTGGCCAGTGATCAATGAAAAAAAAAGTTGGCCAGCAGAGTTGGGGCCCTTGAGGAAAGCACAACAGTTCCCAGCAGACAACAAATTCATGTGTGCAATGTAAGTCTCTTAGCAGACTCAGGGCACCCTGTTCTGGGTCTCCGGACACGTGTTCTGGTTCAGTTTAAGTCATCATACAAGGAAAGGAGTTGCTGTGATGTCTCTCTTTCATCCTACTAAGACAATCCTTCTTTTCCTTCCTTACAAGTGGTGGCAGTGTTCTCTAGCACAGTCTGATCTCATCAGGCATCCCTATGACACTTCACACCCAAACACAAATAGACTATTTGCATCTCCCAATTGTGGTCAGCTATGGCAGGATTCTGTTCAGCCAGCAGTCCAGGCTCCCTTTCTCTCGGTAGCCTCCAGACACCTCTCACCTTGCTTTGTTGCATCAGCCAGGATTGAATCAGACCCAGCCAAGATGGTTGCCCCTGCACTGGAGACACTCCATGGACGAGAAATGCCAAGTTTGGATATATTCAATAAACTGTTACCTGTCCCTTCCTTTACCATAGTGCTAACCTTATTGCATGTCACCCACATTTGTGGGTGAAGAGTGTATATAGTGGTACCCGATGGTCGGTACAGTTACTTGGTGTTCAAGTCCTGAATGACTGAGCAGTTGGTTTGGTTAAAGTCTTTAGTGGTGGTGTTGGTCTGTGTGTTTAAAGGCAAATATCTGCAAAAGAATTTGCCCTCTGATTTTAGATATTTTGTAATAACGTGGGAGATTTTTAGTAACATTTAATTTAAGATTATTTCATTAAATGTTTCAACCTTTCCTTTGTTTTCTGTATACAAAAACTATCAGCAGTCACCTTTGACATGTTTTCTACTGAGAAGCTCTTTGCAGCAGTCATCAGCTGTGACTCCTGCACTATTCAGTAAATAAGAAAATTTGCTGCAGCCTGGAGTACAGTGATTCATTTCCTTTCTGATTGATTTGCTGAGTGCAATAAGCCAGACCAGCACCCGGGGATTTCACAGCAGAGCCTATGATGAGCCACTCACCTTGAGCGATGTACATATCTTTTTGCAAACCTAATAAGTGATGTTAAATCTGCACATCCTTATTCATATTATCACATAGAGGTTGATTTACTAAAACTGGAGAGTGCAAAATCTGGTGTAACTGTGCATAGTAGCCAATCAGCTTCTAACTTCAGCTTGTTCAATTAAGCTTTGACAAAAAAAAAAACTGGAAGCTGATTGGTTTCTATGCAGAGCTGCACCAGACTTGGCACTTTCCAGTTTTAGTAATGCCGCGTACACACGGTCGGACTAAAGCCAAAAAAGAACATTTCTCAGACACCATCTCTTCCGCCTTAAACCGTCCGCGGGAACTGTTCAAAATAGTGGCTCAGTCTATGAACCCGACCTGCTTAGAGCCCCCAGGAAATGATACTCAAGAATTCTGCAATGAGTTATCAGATTTCTTCATCGACAAAATCGACAACATTCGGAAATCAATCCATCAGAAAACAACGATCACCCTCACTGAACCAAAGCAAAAAGAAGATATCGACACAAACATCACTCAACCACCGAATTTCATTTTGTCCCCAATCACCATAGATACAACCAAAAACATCATCAGAAGCCTTCGAGACAGCACATCACCGAACGACATCATCCCCACTAAACTGCTTAAAGAATGTTCCAACATCTTGGCTCCCATCCTAACACAGCTCATAAATCAATCATTTAAAGAAGGGACTGTGCCAACCTCCCTCAAGCAAGGCATCGTCAAACCTCTGCTAAAGAAAGCCAATCTCGACCCTAAGGACCCTAACTGCCGCAGACCAATAACTAGCCTCAACGCCATCTCCAAGATTATGGAGAAAGCGGTGGTACAACAGCTACAACGCCACCTGGACACACACCAACTCCTGGACCCTCTGCAATCAGGCTTCCGCCCAGGCCATGGCACAGAAACAGCACTTCTCAAAATATGGGATGATGCCCTTGAAGCAGCAGACGACGGAGAACAGAGTCTCCTGGTACTGTTAGACCTTAGCGCAGCATTCGACACAGTAAACCACAACACTTTACTCGTCCGCCTCGCTGAAGTAGCAGGAGCAACAGGTTCTGCTCAAAAATGGTTTACATCCTTCCTAGAGAATCGCTCCCAGACAGTGAAACTAGGTACATTCACCTCGGAAACCCGGGCAGTCTCCTGCGGAGTCCCTCAAGGATCACCCTTGTCACCAGTACTATTCAACATATACATCCGCCCACTTCTCAATATCATCAGGAAAACTGATCTTTGTTTCCACTCATACGCTGACGACACCCAACTCTACCTTCGTATCAACGGACAAAAAGATCATCATCAGCAATTACAGAAATGCCTCTCCTCAATAGACGACTGGATGACCACTAGCTCCCTCAAACTCAACGGATCAAAAACAGAACTTCTTCTCCTACAAGCTAACAAAAATTCCAAAATAAAGACTACATGGACACCTCCCACCATCCTTGGACAGACCATCTCCCCAAGCACCAAAGCCAGGAGTCTCGGAGTCATTTTTGACTCAGGAATGACAATGGATGCACAAATAGGATCAGTGGTGAGCGGATCCCACCATCTCCTCCGCCAACTACGTAGACTCATCCCCTTCATCCCAGAAGAGGACAAAGCGGCAGTTGTGGGAACAATCATCAATTCCCGACTCGACTACGCAAATTCGCTCTACGTAGGACTACCCCAATATCAGCTTGCGCGCTTACAACTCATCCAAAACACGGCGGCAAGACTGTTAACAGGAAAAAAACCCTGGGAATCCATCTCCCCCTCCCTAAAGAACCTACACTGGCTAACCGTGAAGAAACGGATCACATTCAAGACCCTCTGCCTCACCCACAAATGCGTACAAGGAAACG
The DNA here is from genome assembly GCA_037952835.1 of Lithobates septentrionalis. Taxonomy (NCBI): domain Eukaryota; kingdom Metazoa; phylum Chordata; class Amphibia; order Anura; family Ranidae; genus Lithobates; species Lithobates septentrionalis. Next base: position 1,503,424 of record JBBDGP010000203.1, on the reverse strand, counting down.
CCCCACCATATCTCCGCGAGAAAATAAAACACTATACACCGAATCGCAGTCTACGATCAGCTAACCAAAACCTCCTTACCATTCCCAAATACCGCTACAAAGCAAAGGGAGAACGAAGATTCGCAGTCCAAGGACCCCGACTATGGAACGCTCTTCCTACCAACATCCGCATGGAAGAAAACCACCAGGCCTTCAGAAAAAAACTAAAGACCTTCCTTTTCTGAGAAGCTAACATCAGAGAATGCATCCAGCGCCTTGAGGCGATTCAGTTCGCATTTGTAGCGCTTTATAAATCATTCATTCATTCATTCATTCATTCATTCATTCATTCATTCGGACTTTCCGGCATACTTGGTCCGGCGGACCAGAGTGTGCCGGACAATCCGCCCGTGTGTGGGCGCCGGCGGACTTTTCCGGCGGACTTTTTCCCAAAAGCCCGCCGGACCTAGATTTGAAAAAAGTTTTAAATCTTTCCGCCGGACTCAGTTTCGGGCGGAAAGTCCGCTCGTGTGTGTGCTGGTCCGACGGAAAGCCCGCTCGTGTGTATGCTGGTCCGACGGACCAGATACGACACGAGGGCAGGGTACTGCATCTCGCGCTCGCTGCAATAGGAAAAACAAATTTTCCTATTGCGGCGAGCGCGGGGCATACCAGGCCCTTAGGTCTGGTATGGATTATAAAGGGAACCCCCTACGCCGAAAAACCGGCGTGGGGTCCCCCCTAAAATCCATACCAGACCCCGATCCGAGCACGCAGCCTGGCCGGTCAGGAAAGGGGGTGGGGACGAGCAAGCGCCCCCCCCCTCTTGAACCGTACCAGGCCGCATGCCCTCAACATGGGGGGTGGGTGCTTTGGGGGAGGGGGGCGCCCTGCGGGGCCCCCCCACCCCAAAGCACCTTGTCCCCATGTTGATGAGGACAAGGGCCTCTTCCCGACAACCCTGGCCGTTGGTTGTCGGGGTCTGCGGGCGGGGGCTTATCGGAATCTGGAAGACAGCAGAGGAGCCGGCCGAAGAACTGGAGAGAAGAGAGCGGAGAAGAACCAACCGGACGCCGGGAGAAGATGAAGCGGAGGGACCCCCGAAGCCGGAAGAAGACCCCCGAAGCCGGAGGAAGATCCCCCCCCCGGAGCTGTTTAATAAAATATTTTAAAAACCTGTGTAGTGTGTTTTATTACTTACACTTTTTCCCTAGGTGAATGGGTAGGGGTACCATGTACCCCATACTCATTCACATAGGGTGGGGGGCCGGGATTCCGATAAGCCCCCGCCCGCAGACCCCGACAACCAACGGCCAGGGTTGTCGGGAAGAGGCCCTTGTCCTCATCAACATGGGGACAAGGTGCTTTGGGGTGGGGGGGCCCCGCAGGGCGCCCCCCTCCCCCAAAGCACCCACCCCCCATGTTGAGGGCATGCGGCCTGGTACGGTTCAGGAGGGGGGTGGCGCTCGCTCGTCCCCACCCCCTTTCCTGACCGGCCAGGCTGCGTGCTCGGATCGGGGTCTGGTATGGATTTTAGGGGGGACCCCACGCCGGTTTTTCGGCGTAGGGGGTTCCCTTTATAATCCATACCAGACCTAAGGGCCTGGTATGTGCCGCGACGGGGCTCGCAAGGTGTCAATCTTGCCGATAAAAGCGGCAAGATTAACATCCTTTTCTAGTCCCGTCGCACCTGAGTCACGTTCAAAATGAACGGACTTGTCCGTGTGTGGGCAAGTCCGTTCATTCTGAAAGTCCGTCGGAAAGACGGGCGGACTTAGCCCGCCGGAAAGTCCGGGCGTGTGTGGGCAAGTCCGTCCGTTTTAAAGTCCGGCGCACCTGGCGGACAAAGTCCGTCGGAAAGTGTGCCGGACCAAGTAGGATAGAAAGTCCGACCGTGTGTACGCGGCATAAGTCAACCCCATATTTTCAGAATCAGGTAATACCTGGGCATGGTAGCAGCACAATGCAAGCCAATTTTACAGGGCCCTATCAAACAGTCATCTTCTGATCTGCAAGGAATCCGTGAACAGATTCTCTGCTTGATTGGAGCTGAAGCATATGGATGTTGCTCTTGTGATATCCTTGTGTGCTGAGTTTTTTCCTGCAAGGGTCTAATTGACCTACATTAGGTCTATAGGAAGGCAAAAGTCAATTTACATCTACTTCTCTCCAATCCGAGACCTTTTCCTTCTTTTTGGGTTTGGACCGTTTCAGAGGTAATTGGATATAAATGGACGCATGGCCATTTGCATCTGCCTGCCGTGGACTAACGTGGAGATTCTGTTCTGATCGGAAAAAAAAATGACAGGTGGATCTAATTGCATTGGCCTGTGTGAAAGGGCTCTTAGTCAATTGTCCAGTCCTGGGTCCGTTGTCACAAAAGATGTTGGAATTTGTTGCAGTGCTTGAAGCTATCAGGCTGAATATGTTCACCTTAATATGCCTACTAGAAGCACAAGCAGCATTCTGGCTGTATTATTGTTAGCGGCATAGAAAATAGTACAGGTTTGACAGGACTTGGTGACATGCAGCTGGAGTATTTATGGCTGGAAAGGTAAATTTGTCTCTGCTCAGTCACCACATGACAGGTCCAATGAGCCATGACCTAACAGTTGAAGGTGACAAAGAAAGTGCAAGTCAAGATACAGCTTTAACTTTTTCCTTGCCATAGCCCAATATAAGTCTATCCATTGACCTCAAATTATTTATTTATTTATTTTTATATTCACGCTAAAAAACAATATTTTAGTTGACAGAAATCCTCCTTTTTCCCTTTATATTTAAATGCTTTTCTTGTATTGCAGCTTGAAAACAATCCTCTGTTTCTTGCTTTTCTTGTTATAACCTTACACAGCAGAAAGCACTGATCCATATCCCATGCTGATGAGCTCTAATAAGATTTAAACATGATGTCACCAAGTTGGATTTATGGTTCGCCATCTTAGGCTGTATACATGCTAAGGCACCAGCGATTCCAGCTAAAGAAGGGCACAATGCCAATAAGAAAGAAGTGACTTTCAAATCTCTGTTCAGTATTTCTATGGTTAAAGAGAATCCTCTATTAGCCTCTGACATGAATGAGCAACGTAAGTAAGCAAGTAAATGATTCTAGAAGGGAGTCCTGATTGCATTGTTGCTATGGAGGGCAGTTAGGTTCCTTTTAACCCAGCATACTATGGCCTAAAATAGATATACAACATTGCCTTTTTATAACAAGTATTTACATGTCAGCACATCAATCTTAAATCCAAGAAACAAAGTGTTTATTCTACATGGGTAAAGCTAAGCAAATGATTCCCTAAAGTGAAATTAAAGGCAATTTTTTAAAAATAACAAATTTGCACAGAGCAGCCACGATCCTCCTCTTCTCGGGTCCCCTGCCGGCGCCTCTGGCCCCTACTTCCTGCCGAGTGCCCCCAGAGCAAGCAGCGGGATTGGGATGAGGCTCAGGTAAGTATTAATGGGGCAATACCAACATATGTGTAAATCCGGCGCTGGGTCATAGATAACGAACAGATAAGCAACTTGTTAAAAACTGTGATATCAATTCTCAAAATAAATAAACAAAAAAAAGTGAATGAGTGAATTTTGGTTGTGTTTTAACTGCTGCATTGCAAAACAGTCATAGTACCACCCTGTTGTGACCAGATGAATGCCATGGATGTCTGACGTACAGCCTGTCACCTGAAGACGTCACTGCTGATAAAAACGCGTAGGGTGTGGCCTGTTACAGCATCATCATACATGGCCTGCTGATTGCTAACGGCGTTCCTTCCATGTGAACCATCATGCAAACCATCAGCCTGCTGCTTTATCCCTGCTGTATTGGATTGCTTGTCAATTGAAGCATTAAGAGTTTGAGAATAAAGGTGACAGTTTTTACTAACGGGCTTCACGATGGAAGTGTATTATTTTACCATTCAGTACAACACTACCATTTGCTGCTGAGTGGCGACTGTCTTCCTAGTGGAATCTAATCCTGGAGATTTACCATATGCGTGTCTGGCCATTATAATAGATAATCCAACTATTCTGGTAACTGTTGCTATCTGGTGGTGGATTCCACTTTTCCCTTTCTTGCATGTATGATATCCTTTGGAGGTTTATGTACTTCGGAAGTTCTGTGAAGGGACTTAATTGCTCATTAATGGACTACATATATATCTTTCAGCACTTGATTTGATTAACTTTTCTGCTATTTGGATTCATATATTCATTATCAGTTGTACCTTTGCACTTTATCTTTTATGATTTATTTTGGAACTGGTCTTTGTTTTACACACATTATTGAATACACTTTTGTACTTTAATAGTGAATGCTTGTTTGGATTATATGCATTCATATTATTAGCGCTGCTTTTTTGTTTATTTAAAGAGTAACTCCACTTTTGTGGGGAAAAAAGCAAATAAATAAAAAATAATATAACGTATACATTTGCAACACAAATCATATTGTAATTGAATGTTATTAAAAACTACCTTTCCTTTTTAATCTGTAGTGCTGTAATTTTCTGAAAATGCAGTGCAATATGGCTACCTGGAGGTGTTCTGTACACAGAATGTGTACTGACCACCCTCCGGAAACATAACTTCCTGCTTGTATGATTGGCTCACTGATTTTCCCAGAAGTCCACACTAAGATACAAGTCAGATTTCAGGCAACCGCTGCAATAAAAATGTCATTTTTGGTGAGATACTTCCAATGGGAAGACATTTTCTGGGGTCTCAAATTGGCGACCCTCCAGCAGTTTTCCTCAGTAGAGCCCCGCAGGTGCACAGCAGATTGATACATAAAAAACCACTGCAATTAGATTCATTTTCCCACATGGATACAGACAAACACACAGGGATTTCTTCAGAATAACAAAAGGTAGGAATCTGCAACAAAGTTTGTTAAAATTCCTGCAATGCACATAGATCACCGGGGGGGAATGTTTTTTTCTCAACAAAAGTGGAGTTACACTTTAAGTATTGGGGGGGGGGGGCGGCTCCACAGAGAAGGTTTTTACCTTCATGCATAGAATGCATGAAGGTAAAAAACCTTGAGCCTTTAGAACCACTTTAAAGCAGAATTAAACGCAAAAACAAAAAATGTAATACATTGCAGCTTACTGATCCTTAAATGTGGTGGTTGCATTCCTTTTGAGCTCTTTTTTCCTTTCATTTCCCCTTGGGATCTCTCTCCCTCCCTCTTCCCTCTCTCTCCCCTCCCTCACCCCCCCCCCTCTATGGTTACTTTTATATCCCGGCCATCTTACTTTATATCAGATGATTTAACACCTTTCTCTTCTGGGATATTGGTTGATTTGTATGTGTGATAATCCCCATTGTAATATAATTAATGCTGAATGTGCTTGTACGCTGCTTGTACTGTAAAGATTTTGAATAAACCTTTTCCATGTTAAAAAAAAAAGGGGGGCCACCAGTGCCACATGTCAGGGACCACTAGTGCAGATTATCAGTGCCCATCAGTGTGGTGTCGCCAGTGCAGATTATCAGTGCCCATCAGTGCAGTGTCACCAGTGCAGATTATCAGTGCCCATCAGTGCGGTGTCACCAGTGCAGATCATCAGTGCCCATCAGTGCGGTGACATCAGTGCAGATTATCAGTGCCCATCATTGCGGTGTCACCAGTGCCTTATCTATGCCCATCATTGCGGTGTCACCAGTGCCTTATCTGTGTGGTGTCACCAGTGCCTTATCTATGCCCATCATTGCGGTGTCACCAGTGCCTTATCTATGCCCAACATCGCGGTGTCACCAGTGCCTTATCTATGCCCATCATTGCGGTGTCACCAGTGCCTTATCTGTGCCCATCATTGTGGTGTCACCAGTGCCTTATCTATGCCCATCATTGCGGTGTCACCAGTGCCTTATCTGTGCCCATCATTGCAGTGTCACCAGTGCCTTATCTGTGCCCATCCTTGCAATGTCACCAGTGCCTTATCTATGCCCATCATTGCAGTGTCACCAGTGCCCATCATTGCAGTGTCACCAGTGCCTTATCTGTGCCCATCATTGCAGTGTCACCAGTGCCTTATCTATTCCCATCATTGCGGTGTCACCAGTGCCTCATCAGTGCAGAGCGGGGATAGTTACAGATCCTCCAGAGACAGAGCGCATCTCGGACTGACAGGTCTGTATGTGAGAACACATACGCAGAGCGCACTGTTCTAATGTGCAGGGAGGCGGGGTTGTACGATGAGCAGTGTTTGCACATATAGAACTATCAGCCCGAGATCCGCTCTGTCCTGATTATCTGTAACTCTCCCTGCACTGGAGAGAGGGATAGCGGGGAAAGGCCGGGGGGGGGGGGGAGGTGGCAGAGTGCTAGCAGGGAGGAGGAGGAGGAAGGAGCAGAAGGAGGAGGACACCACCTCTATGGGTGGCACAGACCGGGAGCTGTGAGACCCCCTCCGCCCACTACAGCCAGCCAAGCGGAAATACAAGTCCCCACTCACTTTCAGAGGACTACAAGGGGGCGTGTTAGACCACTGGCTGAGGTTACTGGAGGGATAGCAGCCAGCGGTCTTGCAAACAGGAAATCACCAGGCAATAATGTTTTTTCAGCAAGTTCAGCAGGTTATTGCAGAGGAACTACAGAGCTCAGAAGGACATGGCTGACATTGTTGGTGAAGGTAGGAGATCAGCAACGAGAACATGGAAAAAAGTTTTTGCCCGGAGTTCTGCTTTAAAAACAACGACTTTTTTTTTTAGTTTATTATAACATACAGTAACATTATTTTCATTTGCAAGCACCACTTCCCTCCTTTCAACAAATTTTTATTGAGGAGTTTATAGGATTAGGAATAAACAAATATGACTCTGGTTGAGCAAGATATTGATTAACATTAGACCACAGGATAACAGTTACAAATAGGTCATTATGTGTCTGTACAGTATATTTGAAGTATAGACTGCAACTGCGCTGAAGAAGAAAATATTTGATATGTTAAAGCAGTGGTCATCAACCCTGTCCTCAGGGCCCACTAACAGGCCAGGTTTGCAAGATAACTGAAATACATCACAGGTGATATCATTTGCTGCTCAGTGATTGCAGGATTCTAGTCTGCATCTCCCCAAGGTAATACATAAAACCTGGCCTGTTAGTGGGCCCTGAGGACAGGGTTGATGACCACTGTGTTAAAGGAAACATCTAGAAGCACTAATTGGGCCTAAGCACTACCCTGAAAGATTTAACTTTTGTCCTGAATTCTTTCTGATGAATAGTCAAGCACTTCCTGGAATGTGAGTGTGCCTAGGCACTCCTGTGTCTACAGCAGTGTTAATTTCGTCGACTAAATTAACACTATTTTAGTAGACTAAAATACGACTAAAACGGAAACAATTCAGATGACTAAAATACGACTAAAACTAAAATGCCATTTTAGTCAAAAGACTATGACTAAAACTAAATCAAACATAAAAATGAACACTACTCTGTTGGCCATTTCTAAATCGGCAACACAATTCCATCCAGAGACTATAATAAAAGCACATTAAAGTTTAAACATGTATTCCCTACTGCATAAGTATAAGTAAGGGGCAAAAAGCTGCTGAAAGAGAAAAAAAACTAAGAAAAAGGCTTTTCTTATATTTAATGTTGGTAATATATTCAGGTAATATGTGCAATGGCATTACAGCCAATAAAGTTTACAGTTTTTTAGATTTTTTTGTATTATAAAGTTGCACTTCTATTTGTCAAAAGCAATATTTTTATTTATAGTTTATGAAATGTGGATTTATTTATAAAGACGTTATATATCACATTTGTGTCTGTAGCGCATGTTCAAACCTTAATACCAAAAATATTAACATGTTGTTAGATTTTTACTCCAGGGGTATAAATGAGCTTGGAAATTCTAGAAAAAATGTTTAAATAATGCATTACAATTTAACTAAACTTATTAGATTTTAGTCGACTAAAGTGTACTGGAGATTTTAGTCGACTAAAATATGACTAAAACTAAAACAATTCAGATGACTAAAATACGATTAAAACTAACATGGCATTTTAGTCAAAAGACTATGACTAAAACTTAATCGAAATTTGAAGTCAAAATTAACACTGGTCTACAGTATATCTGCAGTGTAAAATCTAAGGCACGGTTGCTCCCAATTGCTTGCCTCAGGAGATTTGAAGTGAGATTTGGTAAATAAAATAAAAGTTTGCTATGTAATGTTATGTTATGTAGGGGGTTACTAGTGTCTACACCTTTTTAGTATCTCATGTGTTGTATATATGGAAGCTGTTTAGGATCTAAACAAATATATCTCAATTTCACCACATAATGGAGGTTAGTAATCAGAAAATGTAGGGATGCCTGAAGTTGCTGTAGTCTCTGATGGAACAATAACTTATGCTCACTGTATGTAAACCCCCCTCCATAATATATATATATATATATATATATATATATATATATATATATATATATATATATATGTTCTATTCATGGGGGAGTTCTGTATACAAACAGAATGGCGCTGCCATAGTTTCCATGGTTACGAAGAAGCTGTATTTACATTTTTGCCAGTTTAAGCAAATGATAGCTGGCTGCAGAAGCAAATAGGTCATTTTTATTGACAAGAAAATTACATATTCAGATGAATACCCATCATATGTGTTATATAATAAAAAAGTGGAATATGGAGGCTGCCTTTGCTGACTTACTCCTGAAAATACCAGTACCTGGCTGGCACTGGCTTCAGTATTTTATTTGCTGACTCAGAACAGCCATACAAATCACAAAACTCAGTGTGAAGTCGGAGCTCCTAATTTGCCTACTTGTCCCAGGTCAGTGACTCAAAAATCTGCATAGCAGCAAGGCAAGTATTTGCATGTTGTTTCTGGAATACAGGACACTCTCCCAAAAAGACATGGTTGTTATAGGAAAACTCTATCAAACCACCAAATACTTTGTTAATATACATACCACATATACCTGTATATATACTGCATATACAGTAAGGCGAAAAGTATTTGATCCCCTGCTGGTTTTGTACGTTTGCCCACTGACAAAGAAATGATCAGTCTATAATTTTAATGGTAGTTTTTTTTTTAATAGTGAGAGATAGAATAACAACAAAACAATCTCCAGAAAAACGCATTTCAAAAAAGTTATAAATTGATTTGCATTTTAATGAGTGAATCAAGTATTTGACCCCTTCACAAAATATGACTTAGTACTTGGTGGCAAAACCCTTGTTCACATTCACAGAGGTCAGACGTTTTTTGTAGTTGGCCACCAGGTTTGCATACATCTCATAGGGGATTTTGTCCCACTCCTCTTTGCAGATCCTCTTCAAGTCATTAAGGTTTCCAGGCTGACATTTGGCAACTCGAACCTTCAGCTCCCTCCACATATATTCTATAGGATGGCTGGGCCACTCCAGGACCTTAAAGTGCTTCTTCTTGTGTCACTCCTTTTTTGCCTCGACTGTGTATTTTGGGTCATTGTCATGCTGGAATACCCATCCACGACCCATTTTCAATGCCCTGGCTGAGGGAAGGAGGTTCTCACCCATGATTTGACGGTTCATGGCCTGTCCATTGTCCCTTTGATGTGGAGAAGTTGTCCTGTCCCCTTAGCAGAAAAACACCCCCAAAGCATAATGTTTCCACTTACATGTGGGGATGGTGTTCTTGGGGTCCTAGGCAGCATTCCTCCTTCTCCAAACACAGTGAGTTGAGTTAATGCCAAAGAGATTGATTTTGGTCTCATTTGACCACAACACTTTCACCCAGTTCTCCTCTGAATCATTAAGATGTTCATTAGCAAACAACAGACGGGCCTGTACATGTGCTTTTTTGAGCAGGGGGACCTTGAGGGCGCTGCAGGATTTCAGTCCTTCACGGCGTAGTGTGCTACCAATTGTTTTCTTGGTGACTATGGTCCCAGCTGCCTTGAGATCATTGACAAGATTCTCCCGTGTAGTTCTGGGCTGATCCTCACCGTTCTCATGATCATTGAAACGAGGTGAGATCCTGCATGGAGCCCCAGACCGAGGGAGATTGACAGTTATTTTGTGTTTCTTCCATTTGCGAATAATAGCAACAGTTATTACAATCACCCTCTCACCAAGCTGCTTGGCGATGATCTTGTAGCCCATTCCAGCCTTGTGCAAGTCTACAATCTTGTCCCTGGCATCCTTGGACAGATCTTTGGTCTTGGCCATGGTGGAGAGATTGGAATCTGATTGATTGCTTCTGTGGACAGATCTCTTTTATACAGGTAACAAGCTGAGATTGGGAGCACGCCCTTTAAGAGAGTACTCCTAATCTCAGCTCGTTACCTGTACAGAAGACACCTGGGAGCCACAAATCTTGCTGATTGATAGGGGATCAAATACTTATTTCACTCATTAAAATGCAAATCAATTTATAACTTTTTTGAAATGCGTTTTTTTTCTGGATATTTTTGTTATTCTGTCTGTCACTGTTAAAAATAAACCTACCATTAAAATTATAGACTGATCATTTCTTTGTCAGTGGGCAAACTTACAAAATCAGGAGGGGATCAAATACTTTTTTCCCTCACTGTACTATATATCAACATCATAGCATTACCAGTGAGATAACCACTTTCCTTAACTTTTAGAGCCACAGAGACCCATAAATAATTTTGTTGCTTGTAAAATTGTACTGAGGCTTTATTATACAGTCAGTTTAGATGCAATTCTTAACTGGGTTCTCTGAGCTTTTGCTTTAAGCAGCTGCCTATAAATAAGAAGTAAGATATAAATTAAGGTAATGCAGTCACCTACATTTGGTGCAGAATAGTTAGCGAACCGCTATAAGTGTTGCCTTAGGCACAGTCAGTTATTTTTAATCCAAATCATAATTCAACCTGGGCAACACACATCCCCCCTCCACTTTCTAATCTATATTCCACCACACAGCTTAATTACCACGACTGCGTAGCTCACAATGTGATACTCTCATTGCTTGATTTCACCCTTCACTGAGAAATAGCCACCATTTTGCTGACTCACAGTAATGAGGACAGTAAAGCAGTCAAATGCATAAGTGAAATAAATACAGCATTTGGCTGGAGAGTGTCTATTGTTCCAGCCATGTAGTGTGCGGATGCAAGCGACAGAGATTTATTACTTGGAATACATTACGCCATGTGGTTCTCAGCTTTCAAATTACATTGGAGATGATAGTAAAGGGAATGAGGTGTGGTGGGCCGGAAACGGCTTGCGAGCGATGGTGACAGTGTCGTTGTGCAGCTAGCAGGCATCTTGCATTGGAAGGTGATGAATACAGCTTTTCAGCAAGAGCCTGTGTACTACTCATCACATATATTAGCATATTTCTCACATTCTGTAAACTGCAACTCTGAAATTGGATGGAAATTTGGCAATTTATCATAGCAAGTGTTTACTGCTGTTGCAGGTGTCACAGTATATTGTATTAAAAAAAAAAAAAGTCAAATTTCATGGAGCAAAAATTGGAATTACTGTTAAAATATTCTGCAAGAAAAAGCCAGTTTACTAAATATTAGTCCTCATATACAGTAGCTGTATGGTGTGGAAATGTTCTGAGCCCAATTGATAGCAAAAAAAAAATACAGCCACTCCTGCTTAGTCAGTAATAGTATGTGCACGCTTTTGAATCCTTTTGTGTTGGCTCTGCAGGGTAAGGGGACAGGCTTCCTTGTTAGAAGAAATCCTTTAACCCATTAATACCCACCTTCTCCACACTGTCCTGCTGTTCCATTCCTCCTTCAGAATCTGAAGTCCAAGCCCTGTTTAAACTATGTGTTGGATGGTGTCAAAGCTTGCACAAGGTTGACTTATTCCTCCTCCTGTACAAAAAAATGGCAATCACCCCAATCTATAGCTGGCCTTTGCAGCAAGGGGTACATGGAAGGGCGACACATGGTAAAAAATAACAATCAAAAATTCCCAGCTCACTTACCAGCCAGTCTGCACCAAACCAAATTACCCTGTTTAACAGTTTACGTTAAAAACAAGGAGTTTCTTTGCACACATCTGCAAATACATGCGTAAGCTGTAGAGGCCACGTAACGGCACCCCAGTGCACTGCAGTCCTAACTCTTTAGATTTTGAGAGTCTCCTGACCTGTGCTCCAACGAGCACATATAGTGGATATAAAAAGTCTACATACCCCTGTTAAAATGTCAGGTTTCTGTGATGTAAAAAAAATTAGAATTAGATAAATCATCTTAATAAACATAATCATTTTCCTCCATGTGACCTATAAACTGTACAACTCAATTGAAAAACAAATTGAAATCTTTTAGGGGGGGGGGGGTAAAAATGAAAAACTAAAATAATGTGGTTGCATAAGTGTACACACCCTCTTATAACTGGGGATGTAGCTGTGTTCAGAATGAAGCAATAACTTTCAAACTCATATTAAATAGGAATCAGTACACACCTGCCATCATTTAAAGTGCTGCTTATTAACCCCAAATAAAGTTCAGCTGTTCTAATAGGTCTTTCCTGACATTTTCTTAGTCTCCTCCTAGAGGAAAAGCCAAAGTCCGCAGAGAGCTTCTAAAGCATCAGAGGGACGCTAAAAAGAGAAACTTCTGGGTTCGGTCGTAACCAGAAGTGACTCCACTTGGCTCCTCCCAATGCATTGAATTACTATCACGTGAGTTTATCACGTGATAGTGACGCAACACATCAGGAGGAGCCGGGTGATGTCACTTCCGGTTATGGCTGAAACCGTAAGTTTCTCTTTTCAGCGTTCTTGTCAGTAACCGGTGCGACCAGAAATGTGTGGACTGCGATAGAGAAAAACAACGCATATAAAGTAATAATATGATTTATTAAAAGGATAAGTAATAAGCAAAAGTAAACACACCTCTAATATAGCAAACAATACATTAAACCGGCAACCAACCACAGTGACACACAACAAATAACTACCCAAACCAAACTTATATACAGGTGTAAGATACAATCATAATCATAAACAAGCAAGGGTAATACACGGGAGATCAAGCAGATGGGACTGGGAGCAAGACAGGACAGGGAGAGGGTAACAGGAGACAGGGAGAGAAGGCGGAAGTGATCAGGCTGCAGGGCAGGGGTCCAGGAACGCATACAGGGTTCAGGATCACAGGAAACAGGATTCCGGATACAAGGTAGCAAACACAGGTCAGGGCACAAAGAAATCGGATCTTAAAAATAAATTCTGGCAGTTCTCAAGGCTATTCAGCAGGCGATTGGCAAGCAAAGGGCACAGGGACCTGGGCACTGCCATAGGGAATCCACTGCTTGACAGCAAAAGAAGGAAGCTGTCATATAAAGTAGTGGGAGAAAATGGATGTTTGGCTGCTGCCAAATGGGCTGCAAGTCCAGCATTTAGATAAGTGCCCAAATAGTTCAGTAAGAACTGGGAGGCCATCCCTAGCCTGAATTGACCAGTGTAAGTAGCAGCCACAACAGATCCAAAAATAAAGCTTTAGGAAAGTATACTCTTAGAAAAATAAAGCTAAAGCCCTCATCCTCATACCAATTGGCCAGTGGCAAAACCATTTCATAGTATAGTTTGTGAGCTTTTTTTTGTAATTCCACACTGCATTGCCCTAAAGGTTTAATAAAATGCACAAAATAACACAACCTTACTTTCCTAAAACCCCCTCACATCACTGTATCACCAGTATTTCCCCAAATTTTCTTAATATAGATCTCAGTTATGTTCTTGGCAGAAACTGGCCAGCGTCAGGACACAAGCACTTGAATAGTCAGTGAATAGAAACAGCTCTGCATTGTGGGCATATTTTAACAGATCTGTTGGCAAGTGCACCGTTGTGGTCTGCAGCTTTTGTCTGCAGCTTATCAGCCATGGTAAAAGTAACAGCTATTTGGGTGAAAGAAAACAAATAATTCTGCACTACAGAACTTGGTGAGAGCAGCAGCTCAATGAGAAAAGTTGGCTGCAAAAGGCAATAAAAAATATGGTTTGCTAAAGGATGCTAAAATGTGTACATCAGCTAGTTACTGGCATACTTGAATGAAAAATGTAATTTTTCTTTTAATTGCTTTTGACAATTAAACATCTGCCAGCTAAGACTGCATAACATCACTAAATATACTGTAAACACAGTGGTGCAGTGGTTAGCACTTTCACCTAGCAGCAAAGAGGGCCGCTGGTTTGAGTCCCGACCATGACACCATCTGCCTAGAGTTTGCATGTTCTCCCTGTGCCTGCGTGGGTTTCCTCCGGGTACTCCGGTTTCCTCCCACACTCTAAAGACCTGCTGGTAGGTTAATCGGATCCTGTCTAAACTGGGACTAGTATGTATGAATATGTGTTAGGGACCTTAGCTTGTAAGCTCCTTGAGGGCAGGGACTGATGTGAATGGATAATGTATATGTAAAGCGCTGTGTACATTGTCGGTGCTATAAGTACCTGAAATAAATAAATAAATAAATGTGCTCAATGTAAAAAACTGGCAAAACAAATAATGGCATAGTCCAGGGATATGCAATTAGAAGACCTCCAGCTGTTGCAAAACTACAAGTCCCATCATGCCTCTGCCTCTGGGTGTCATGCTTGTGGCTGTCAGAGTCTTGCTATGCCTCATGGGACTTGTAGTTCTGCAACAGCTGGAGGTCCACTAACTGCATATTCCTGCCATAGTCCATGCTGCATAGAGGGTATGACAGGGTGCATGCTTGTAACTTAATGCAGAAGTGTAGGATTTGGCCATGGCAAGAGTGCATACACAATTTCACATGCTGCACCTTGTGACTGGAGGATACAATCATAAATGTCCATATGTACATTGCCTTATTTTCTTCAGCAGAGAACGCTTTTTCTTTGTTTGGAGCATGTGCATATCATGAATTAGTGAGCAATTGTGGTGCTTATAACACTGTACCTCTTTTGTGTGTATTTATTTTGGAGGTAGAATCCTAACTAGCACAATAGTGCATTTTATTGGAATATTTGTTCTATGCATACTGCAAATTAGGATTGCAACACCTGTATGGAACTTGAGGGTAGTCTTTGGCAGATAGGTAAGAGGATGGCAATGGCTACATCCACACATCCATGCAAACCTGTATTAAATGAGTAATAGGGCCAAAGCTCTTTTGGCCCTACTTCTCCTACAGATCACAGGGGTGCACTTCGTTCTGCACTGCTAAAGCCTGCTGTTGGCTGACATCAATCAGCCAGACCATACTCTGGAGAGATCCTGCCTTAAATCTCAGGATCCATTCAGATGCTTGACCGTCAGCTGGCTCAGCCTCTTAACAAATCGTTAAAAGCCCGAGCCAGCCACTCCCGCCCCCTCCACAGCCTGGTGTTCCACTGAGCACTGGAGGGGCAAAGCAGACTGACAGTTACCAAGTCTCTTCTCACTAAAGACCAAAAACTGAGCAATCAGTGGTCTCTAAATGCTCAGTTTGCGGTGTAGAGGCGACAGGGGACAGATGCAGCATTCACCTAAGTGAGTATAATGTTTGTTTTTTTATTCCGCACTTCATTTTTAAGATCCCCATACATGTTACAATCTCAATGTACAAAATTTTGAAATGTGACGCCAATTTAGACTAGTCATTCAATGTGTATTCATGAGTCTCTAATGAGCTTTACAAGCATACTAACTTTCTTCATACCGATTTCTCCCTTCTCTTTTACTAAATAAAACTAGAGTTCCCCTT
This sequence comes from Lithobates septentrionalis, assembly GCA_037952835.1. Taxonomy (NCBI): domain Eukaryota; kingdom Metazoa; phylum Chordata; class Amphibia; order Anura; family Ranidae; genus Lithobates; species Lithobates septentrionalis. The sequence goes on along the minus strand of JBBDGP010000203.1, from coordinate 1,487,791 downwards.
CCTGCCAAGCATAAAAATGTATGCAGCCTCACATATGTGGGTATTTATCTGTGGGGCCACATATATGCACTACTTTGTTTGAGCTGCATTTATGCTGTACATCTCCAGGTCTTGTACTAATGTTTGGGATTTGGGAGGACTGGTTCCAGATCACCTGCTCACTGTGATAGCCTGTGACTGATTATCACAGTGACCAGTCACTGTACAGTTTGCCCTTTGTGTTTTGTTTCTTTAACCCAAAGCTTGCGCAGATCTTTACAGATAAAAATCAGGTAAAAAAAAATCAAAAAAAAAAAATCATAGAATGTCTAGCTCCAGCAATTACATGTGCTCAGATCAGAAATTAAAGTTTCAGTGTGTCTTCAGTTTCTTTTCTGAGCCTCATGACTAAAGCTATCCAATAATCTTCTTTCTGTATAATATTGAAGATATCGCAGTCAGTTTAAAAATTTAAGCTGCAGTTTTGCAAACCACTGTAAATTAGTGGTCATTACTGGGTTGTTTTCTACCCTTTCTGTTATGATTATCATGGTCAATGCTGCCAAATCTGCTAGACAAGGGGTGAGCCTAATCCCATAAATGGAAGTATAAGCAACACTGCTGTTTCCTCTTCCATTGCAGCATCCATGAACTAACCCTCTGTGTCCTCCTTAGGACCCCAACAGCCAAAGGAAATTTCTACAAGCCACTTGATATTCTTCTTTACCTAATCCCAAACAAATGTAATGAACCTTTCAAACTGTGTTAGAAACACACAGCCCTCTTCAGCAATCACTAGCTGGAGGCCGGAGCTGACCAATTTTCACAACTGCTAGTGATGCATGATGACCACTGTTTATCCATGGCCTGGTGACCCATTGGACCTACCCATAGTTTCAGCACCATGTTAGAAGTGAAGTAAACCTGGACAATCACCTTTCTGAAAATGTAAATATATTTTCAGCCATTTGTCCAGAGTAAACTGAGCATCTACCCAGGACCCTAGCCATCTGGAGCTCCTGGAACCCCCTCCAAGGGAAAAAAAGTTGTTGGATAATACCCATAATTACATGAGGTCTCCACTGGGGTATATGCACATTCGCATTTGTCAAATTTATATGAAACGGTATCAAAAACACAGCCATGGTTTATTACGATCTTGATTTATATTGTCTCTCGTGCATTTACTTTACATTTAATTTCTGTGCTTTTGTTACGTATTTGATACTTTCCCCTAAGGTCACAGCAAAAGAAAAATGCATATATAACATTAAAATGTACTTCAATTATATCTTCATTGATATTCATTGTTTACATCTCCTGTGCTGATACAGTATATGGTGCACACAAAAAAAGCAAGTGTTCAAAAAGTTTTGGTTTAAATTTTGTATATTAAAATGCGAGTGTGATGAGTAATGGTGTAGAAAATGATATAGAAAATAAAAAAAGACATGTTGATGAGTTTTAAATAGCTATTTAAATGCAGTCAAAAAGCAGAGCAAAAGTGAAATCAGATGTTATTTATGTCCTCTTATAGAGGTAGCATACCTCCCAACATCATGTAAGAAACCATAAACCAGATGGAGACAGAAAGTGCAGTTAAAATCACACCTTTAATGAAATGTCAAAAATAACACAGTTCAGGAACGTAGTCAAAAACAGAAAACAAAGTTTGGATGCCAGAGCGGGTAATAAGACAAGCCAGGTCAGGAAATCAGAAATCAGCATAGTCAGGACTCAGGAGCAAAAATTAGGAACAGGAATCGAAGGGAAGTCAGCTAGGCCAAGTCATACACAGGAGCACAGGAAGGAATGCACTTAGAGATTATAGACCACTCAAGGGCAAGGAGGAAATGAGCTAAGCTGTTTAAATAGCAAAAAGGGGCTGGCTGTAGGTTGGACTAATGAGGCAGATTAAAGGTAACCAGGTGAGTCACTGTGTTAACAATGAGTGGCTGGTAATTAACCAACAGCTGAGCAGCCTCTGTACACTGAAAGAAAAGAGCTGACTGTTAAGTAGCAGAACCCCAGCCCTGACACATCAGAACTTAAAAAAGATATGGAAAAGAAAAAACATGATGTGTACAACACTACACCAGCTCGGACAAAATGAGGGTTGCTACATTGTGCTGAATGATAGAAGTGACTTAAAGGGCCATTGTTACAGTCTTAACCTATTTACAGAATATACTTATGCCTCAGTCCTTGTTTCCACAAAACACTCTATGACTATTGTTTTAACAAACTCACACATACAAGTAAACCAAAATGATAATTTATATAAAGCAGAAAAGAATATAGAAAGTGAGCTAACACTACCCTAAAGAAGTACTACTTAAAGCGGGGTTCCACTCAAATTTTTAACTTAATCTTACCCCCTTTAGTTAATTGCATAGATGTTCAAATGCCGCACGAAAAATTTTTTTAACGCTGTAATTACCTTTATATTGTACTTTATTGTGGCACTTCCTGTCTCTCCTCCCATGGGAGTAGGCGTGTTTATTGCCTTTCCCCGACGCCGCACTGTCTCCTGGGAGCTTAGTGTCAGGCTTCCCAAGATTCAGTGTGGAAACAATGATCATGCACGTGAACAAGCTGTGAATGAACAGCATTCACCGCATCCAGGAAATCAATGCTTGTGGGCTTCACATGCCCACAAGCAAGATGGAAACAGCCAGCATCACATTTTTTAAGTTATTCTTCAGTACAAAAACAGACAGAGGCAGAAATATTACACCCAAACTGTGAGTATTATTTTGGGATTAGCAAAGTGTCTCAATGACCTAAAAAAAAAAAAAAAAAGATTGGTCGCTGGACTCCCGCTTTAAAAATAAATCCAAACTGGATAAAAAAACAAGCATCTGTGTTGAGATAACAAAACCTGTGGTCAGGACAAAACGTAGTGTAAAGAGTGCAGTGGTAAGCCCGCTTATATTATTAGTCAGAGGGAGGAAAAAACCCTTAGTATCAGTGGAAGGAAGAACACCGGTGGTGGTTAGGGGGAGGACAAAATACACCAGCCTTGGTGGGAGGAAAAAAAATTACCTGACATCAGAGGGAGGAAAAAATTTTGCTGCATCAGTAGGAAAATAAAATAACACTCAATCAATCAGCGGGAGTAATAAATGATCCAGCGTCAGAGGGAAGAAAATTTGATGCAGCACCAGTGGGAGGAAGTGGCAATGGGACGAAAAAAATGGTCAGATGGCAGTGGGAGGAAAAATGCCTGGCATCAGTGGTAGGAAAAAAATGCCTAGTGTTGTTGGTCAGGACAAGAAAGAATGTCCTAGCCTTAGTGTCAGAAAAAGATGTTGTCAGTGAGTAAAAAAAAGCAAAAAAACACATTGGAGTCACTGCAAAAAAATACTTTGATGCCAGTGGGAGAATAAAATACAACATGCTCAGTGGATACTTAGCTGAGCTGATGATTGGTCCATTTTGCTTGACCACCCTGCCTTTCTTTACTGTGCTAAAACTGTAGGCACTGTTGAGCAGGTGGCACGCTTTCTGCCCGAAATTGCCAGCATAGATTTGGTCCTGGGTGCTGTAAAGCATGACTCTGCTTGGGTTTGCAAGACCCTAGGATTTAATTGTAATCCTAGGACAGTCATGTGTAGGAGAAAACAAACACTTCTGCGCACAAGTGAGTTACCAGGTGGACTAAATTTCGTAGTGGATAATGCCTCAGGCCTTGCTGCCCTCAGGTATAGGCGTATCCTAGCAATCAAAAAGGAAAGAAAAAAAGTGTGCACCAACCTTGTGCATTATCCTCAGATATATTTTATTAAAAGTTAAGTAAAAAAACTACTCACAAACGTATGGAAGGAAACTCGCAATACAAATAATCTCCGGATGACAGCAATTGGTCAGTGACAACAGACTCCAGATGGTAACAGAGGAGACTTCAGGGGCCACTGCCGGCTGACATGTTTCAAAGGATTACCTTCTTCCTCAGAGCCCAGCGGTGTTGCATCCTTCAGCTTCCCATATACATACACATATGCACCAATATGCATATTGGTGGATTATTTGTATTGCAAGTTTTCCTCCATACGTTTGTGAGTAGTTTTTTTTTACTTAAAGTGACACTAAAGGTAAAAATGTTTTTTTTTCAAAATAACAAACATGTCATACTTACTTCCACTGTGCAGCTCGTTTTACACAGAGTGGCCCCGATCCTGGTCTTCTGGGGTCCCTCGACGGCTCTCTCGGCTCCTCCCCGCATCAGATAACCCCCTGGGAGAAGCGCTCTCCCAGGGGGTTACCTTGCGGGCGTGCTCCTGAGTCCAGCATTCGACATCCATAGACGCCGAATGCAGGACTCGGCCCGCCCCCCGGCGGCAGCATCATTGGATTTGATTGACAGCAGCTGGAGCCAATGGCTGCGCTGCTATCAATCTATTCAATCAACAGCCGAGAACCCCCTAGCAGCGAAAAGGCATGTCCCCGTGGGATAAGTTCGAGGGTTCATGTAAGTAAAACGGGGAGGCTGGGGGCTGGTCACTGACAGGTGTTTTTTCACCTTAATGCATAGGATGCATTAAGGTGAAGAAACACGAAGCTTTACAACCCCTTTAACTTTTAATAAAATATATCTGAAGATAATGCACAAGGTTGGTGTGCCCTTTTTTTCTTTCTTTCCTTTTTGACAGTCATGTAGGACCTGGGACCAGGGGCAGATTAATGCACAGGCTGGTCTAGGCTGCAGCCTAGGGCCCCACGTGTGCAAGGGCCCCCGATTGGCCATGATATTTTTATTAATTTATATATATTTATGTATGTGTAGAATAAAAACCATGCCTGCATGTTATACGAATACGCCTATAAATGTTTTTTTACCAACAGGGGGCGGGGCGGTTCGCCCTGGGTGCCACCTATTGGCGGGGGGGTGTCAGACCAGCTGTACCGCCTCTCCTGGCCCTGGGACAGCGCTGTCAGCATACTTTAAAGTTGAGAAAACATTACTGCCAGCCCTTTCTCATTCACAGCTCCTCGTGTGTCACTCTCAATGTACATGGAAGTCTCTTAATACCTCAATTAAAGCCGCTCTGTCTGGCCGCTCTCCTCCTCCTGCTCCACCTCCTTCCTGAGTGTAGCCTTTGATTGCAGGAGGAGAGCGGTCATGTGACCGTCAATGAAACAGCAGAGGAGAGCAGTCACATGACCGGGTCACGAAGAACTGCGTTAATTGAGGTATTTAGAAGCTTTGATTTACAATGAGTGACACAGGAGGAGCGGTGTATGAGAAAGGACTGGCAGTGATGTTTTCTCAACTTTAGAGTATTCTTTCCCAGGAGACTGGGGGTCTCCTGTGAGTGCAGGGGGGCTTTATAATGAAAGGGCCTATGTGATATGCAGGCAAAGGGGTCTGTGTACTATGCAGATGTCTGTGTACTGTGCAGGGAAAGGGGTCTGTGTACTGTGCAAGAAAAGGAGGCTGTGTTATGTGCAAGGGGTCTGTGTACTGTGCAGGAAAAGGGGGCTGTGTTATGTGCAGGGGGTCTGTGTACTGTGCAGAGGGTTGTGTACTGTGCAGGGAAAGGGGTCTGTGTACTGTGCAGGGGGGCTGTGTACTGTGCAGGGGGTCTGTGTACTGTGCAGAGGGTTGTGTACTGTGCAGGGAAAGGGGTCTGTGTACTGTGCAGGGGGGCTGTGTACTGTGCAGAGGGTTGTGTACTGTGCAGGGAAAGGGGTCTGTGTACTGTGCAGGGGGGCTGTGTACTGTGCAGGGGGCTGTGGGAAGTTTTTTTTCCTGAATCTTCCCTCTTAATGTTAGGGTGCGTGTTATATGCACTCTGAAAATGAAACAAAGGCGCCACTCTAAGTGCAGTAAAAAAACATGGAGTTTAATAAAACTGTAAAAAGGTACTCACAAAGGTACATAGTGAACAAGCATGTTGGCAAAAGCTGCCGGATATCCTGGGAGTGAGTCTGGTCTGTTTCTTGGATTGCAGTGGTGTCCGATGGACAGGCTGCGCCTGCGCCGATGGATGCTGGCACTTCCTGCCGTTGGAACGTATGATTGTTCTGCTGTTGATTATTGCTTGCTTTTATTTGCTGCTGCTGCTGTTTATGGTATTTGTATGGCTTTTACTCTATTGGAATATTACACAACATTTCGATTGGTCTCTGTCAGGATGTTGTGATTTTGCCTCAGTTAAACAGGAGCTGCTGCAGACGTTTTTGGCCTAACTGTTGGTTTAGAAAGGTAAAATCTATTACCAGCTTGCAGGTGTATTTTGAATGCTTTTTTTCTGTGGCATTGCTGTTTATTGTAGGCTCGTGTCTGAATGTGTTTGGGCTGTAGACCTGAGAGTTGCACTTGAGGCGTATAATATAGGTCTACCCTTTTACACATGGCACTAAATAATTTTTATTTCTGGTAAAGCATGCTTAGGAGGGGGCCACACAAAAAGTAGCCTAGGGGCCCATGACCACCTTAATCCTCCACTGCCTGGGACAGTTGGTGGGGTGCACAGAATTTGAATCACTAAGATTCACTCAAGTCAGAATAGTGATCTGCAGATATCCAACAGAGCTCCTCAAATTTTCTTCTCTGAATTTAAAACCAATACCAAATTTAGTGAAACTAAGCTTATTGCCACTCCAAGGCCTTTTTGAATTTCAGCCTGATATTCAGTAAAAAGAAGCATTATATTATTTCATTTCTCTTCTAAATAATGATATTGTAAATGTAAAATATTTGATTTGAGATTTCCAAAATTGAGGTAACAATTTTTTTTCTCATCCAGTATGTCATTGCTATATACTGTATTCTCTTTACATACAGACTAAGGACTTACTTAAAGGATATTCAGTGTTCCATGAAAGCATATGTGGGGAATCTTATAGAGAAAGAGGTGAATGCCTCACAAGATCTACCTCTATGTCCATGATGTGTCATGTTATAGTTTTTTAACTGGCCTTTTTGGCACTTCATTTTTTGAAAAATAACAAAGCAGTTGTGTTATATACAAGCTTAATAAAGATTTGTTACAAACCTATCATTACCCATTGTTTTCTTGTGGTTCGTTACTTGTAATTTCCATTAGTGTATATTTTGTTATTAACTTTATTTTAAAATAACATGTCTTCATAAAAAAAGATATGTTATCAATCTAAGATATACAGATTTAACAAGTTTAGAGTAAATAGAAATAAAAGGAATCACCGGTAATATACATACTCGATTATCCGAATAATAAAATTATGCCACGTCCCAAAAATTGTCCTACAGTGCCTTGAAAAAGTATTCACACCCCTTGACATTTTCCACATTGTGTCATGTTAAAGGAAAATGATAAATGGTTTTCAAAATGAAATGTATTACAAATAAATATTGTGAAAATTGTGGCGTGCATTTGTATTCAGCCCCCCGGAGTCAATACTTTGTAGAACCACCGTTTGCTGCAATTACAGCTGCAATTCTTTTTGGGTATGTCTCTATTATTATTTATTATTATTATACAGGATTTATGTAGCGCCAACAGTTTACGCAGTGCTTTACAACATTAGGGAGGACAGTACAAGTACAATACAATTCAATACAGGAGGAATCAGAGGGCCCTGCTCGTTAGAGCTTACAATCTAGGAGGGAGGGTCAAGTTATACAAAAGGGTAATAGCTGTGGGGGATGAGCTAATGGAGAAAATAGTGCAGTTGTTAGATGGAGGCAGGATAGCCTTCTCTGAAGAGGAAAGTTTTCAGGGATTGCCTAAATGTGGATAAATTTGGAGACAGTCTGACAGATTGGGGTAGGGAATTCCAGAGGATGGGCGAGGCTCGGGAGAAGTCGTGGAGGCGGATATGGGAGGAGGTGATGAGGGAGCTAGAGGGAGCAGGAGGTCCTGGGAGGAACGGAGAGGGCGATTAGGTTGGTATTTTGAGACTAGGCTAGTGATGTAGCTGGGGGCAGAGTTTTGGATGGCTTTGTAACTTATTGTTAGTATTTTGAATTTAATTCGTTGGGCGAGTGGCAGCCAATGGAGGGATTGGCAGAGGGGGGTAGCAGACACTGAGCGGTTTGTAAGGTGGATGAGTCTGGCAGCAGCATTCATGATGGACTGAAGGGGGGATAGTCTATTTAAAGGTAAGCCAATGAGGAGGGAGTTGCAGTAGTCGAGGCGGGAGATAACCAGGGAGTGAATCAGGAGCTTTGTGGTTTCGTTGGTTAGAAAGGGATGTAGTTTAGAGATGTTGCGGAGGTTGAGGCGACAAGCTTTGGAAAGTGATTGGATGTGGGGCCGAAAGGAGAGTTCAGAATCCAGGATAACACCTAGCACCCTGACATGTGGGGATGGGTGGATGGTTGTGCCATTGCTCTTGACAGACAAGTCAGGGGAAGAGGCACGTGAGGGAGGAAATATTATAATATTATTATTATAATATTATAATACTTTTCAAGGTACTATATATAAGTAACTGGAGGTAAAATTTGAACCGCAGTTCATGGACTTTATAGGCACAACCAAGCAAGGTACAGTTAAAATACAAAACTTTATTGGAAACATTTAAAAAACATTTAAAACAAAGAAGCATTCTGCACCCTTAGAATATAGGGGGTGGTGGCCCGATTCTACTCAACCAACATATACATTTACAGAGTCAAAATCCAGATAGTATAAATGATAGAGGGTTCCACCACTCCTTAACACGAGGCTGATGTTTTGCGTATTTCGCTTCCTCAGGAGCAGAAGATGCTAATATATAAATACCACCTAAAAGAGAATAACTAACAGATAATAGTGCATAGTACAAACAATGAATATCGCCACTGAAAAAATTAAAGAAATGAAGAATGAAGAAAATGAAGAAAGTAAAAATGCATTTATGTAATGTAATATATGAGATTGTTCATTGCACCCACAAATGACATCGGCCTGGGGTATTATGCCAGGTAAGATACACCACACAGAATGTTATAAACACAAAGCCAGAATGCCGAGATTAATTAACATCAGCTGGGTGTATCATTAGATCTAAAAAAGAGAGCATACCTTCATTGCTCAACACAACCATCCTATAGTATTGTGCTCTTTTTAAAAGTTTTAAAATGTTTCCTTAAAACATGAATAAAGTTTTGTATTCTAACTGTACCTTGCTTGGTTGTGCCTATAAAGTCCATGAACTGTGGTTCAACTATTCCGTCCAGTTACTTATATAGAAGATATATGTTAATTTATTTGTGTAGACCAGTGGGTATTCATTTTTTAACAAAATAGGGGTATCTTGCCAAATGGTAAAGTAGCACTGACCTTTATTTGTTTGCTTTTATTTTTTCAACAGGCACTGGAAAGGGCCAAGATGGGGAGGAACACCCCAAACTCCCATGTGGACAGGAGCAGATTTGCAAGTAATGGCAAGGAGATCACACTGTAGGAGTACAAAGATCATTTACTTTAGAAAAATAAATGTTTGTTAAAATATATTTTTGGGTTAAAACCAACTAGTGATATTAAATTAGAAGTTACTATACATAACTTTACAAAAAAATCTGATATGTCATAATGTACAGGAAGAGTTTCTCTAAAAGGAAAAAAAAAGTAACTTTGTAGTCATTAAAATGACAATGTCAATGATCGCTTGACGAATGATAGAGAGCATTCCTGGGCTCAGGTAGAGCATATCTGTGTATTGCAACAAGAAATCTTCTTCAGTCGTGGTTTTTTTTTTTTTTTTTCATTGCTATTCAGTTGTCTGGGAACACAATCTGAACATTTTAGTATACTTGGGAGTCCATTTAAAAATGGAGAGCAGATACCATTCTCTGTACACCACAGGACACCACAGTAATTGCTCCACGCTGGGTCTGCATTTTATGTATAAAATGCAGAGCTTGATGTGGAGGAGCATGCTGCATCCTTTTAGATTGTTCTTTATATAACATTGCAGAGAACATTCCAGAATAGGAAAGTCCTGTCACATAATCATGTAACAGGTTTTCTCCTTTTTTCTCTTCCCAGTATTTCTTCCCCTCCCATGAATGGGACTTCGTCTGCTTTAAAGTTCCAAGTCCCTAAGCAAGCAAAGTGGAAAGCTTATTTATAAAGCACAACTCTGCACTTTATAAAATTGCTGGAAGCTTTTTTTTTTAAAAAATCATCAGTATGGTGATGGTTAGATTATAACTCTGCTTTATAAATAGGCCCCTTGGTGTGCAAGGGTTTGCAGTTGAAAAAGCAAGAGGTAACTGAGTTGAAGGATGAGGCTATTGTGTTGTTATTAATGTGTGTGTATCTCAGGATATTCCCGAGAAGATGGTGTATAGTCAGAAGGAAAATGCAGCTCTAAAGCTGACCACACATGTTCAAATTGATAGTGCTTCTTTAGATCTACCAAAATCTATGTTGGGTGAGGGTCTAAAAAAATCTGATATTATGCTGAGTTTGGACAATCATACTATAACATATGTGGCTAGTTTTTGTGAACTTCTTTATAGCAACATTATGAAGAAAGAGAAGAAAGGAAGGTCAAAGTTATTCATTAAAATTAAGTGTGAAACTTAGTTTGAAAACATACAGAACAAAAGCTACTGGCCTCGGTTGTATCTTATCAATCCATTACAAGAAACAGGGCTAGTGATGTCTGCAGGCCAGAAAGATAAGCATAGGGTTGGTTGCTGATGTCAGTTTGACACTATATAAAATCCATAGCTGGCATCTAGTAGAACCATTAGATTAGAAGCTTTAGTGGGGCGGAGGCTGATAAAATGGTCAGCTGTTTTCTTTAATGCACTGCAGAATAAAATGAATAATGCTAATCACTCTATTAAATGCAGCCAGGATTATATCTTAGATGCTGGTTAAAATGGTCTCTTGCAGAGGGGATAACCACAGTAAAGGTATTCCCCCTGGATGTCAGCAGAACATGAAAAAAATGGCAAGATCAATTAAAACATAACCCTGCATTGTTAATCAAATCTTAAGCTTTGCACTTTCCTGGTAAATACAGGAAACACACCGTAACCTATGACTCTCCTTCCAGCACAGCCAAAGGATGAAAAACACAACAATGCATGCAGCTCTCTGTATTGCCGAGGGGAGCGTTTAGAATTCTTTGATAACAAAATAAAAGTCAATTAGAATGATGGATCACCCTCCAGTATTCTAGATTTTCCCCTGCACTGCTTTCTCTCCACGTAGCACATGTATGTGTATGATAGCAGATTTGTAATCTAAATACCGGTGTAAAAAAAAAAAAAAATGATACAATATTTGATCTGATGTCTTAATATTGTTACAGTTTTAATCCTCTGAGGCTCTACAAGCTAAATTGTTTTATATTTTATATATTTTTTTAATATTAAGTCACTGTTGGGATGAAAATAAGATTTAGGGAGCAATTTATAAGAAAACAATTGTACATGGATTATTGTTTTCTGTTTTTTTTTCTTAATTAGTTTTCTGGTCATTTCCTCACATTTTCAACAAACTGGGAAACTAGAATGTAATTTTTTTTACTGTAAAACAAAATATGAGAATTTTTGCATTTGAACATAAATGGCAAAATTTTCTAAACTGCTGTTATTTGTAAATATCCAATGTAATAGCAAAGAAAATTAAATGGCATGTATTACAAGTACCATAGTGACAACCTGTCCTTCATTTTGAGGGATTGTCACTCATTGGAAATAAATCCTTCTGTCCCTCTTTTCTAATTTGTTACCTTGTTTTGGTCTGATGTATAGATCTCTATAAAATATGTTGTGCACTACCAAAAGTGTTATACTATACTAAACCTTTCATCCGAACTCTAAATGATAGCATTTGTTATTTAGAAAAACCAGTATAATAAAAAAAATAGTTGTGAAAAAATTTGGATTAATCCAGTCATTATTTTCTGTACTATTTCTCCATGGTCCACATACTGGGGAAGCATGAGGGGTGCGTTCTTTGCATACATATTTTGTGCTAAAATGAGTTTCTACTTCACATCCCAGAAAGAGGTATGCAAGCATTAATGCAAGCCCTTTTAAAGCTGAACTCCAGGCAGATATAAAAGAAACAATCTAATCATTAAGATATCAATAACATAGGATTTTGTACTTATTCAGAAGGAATTCAGAAAAGGTGGGATTATAGTGCCACCTCAGGAGGTTGGGACACTGGCAAACAGAAAAGTTGTAAGCCAGCCCCATAAAACTTCTCCTCTGCACTATTTGAGTAATTTTTTAAAGAAAGAAATAAACAGAACATGGTTTTAGGAATCATCTCACCCACTCCGTTCCTGTGAAGCATACACAACCATGGAGCAAGGGGCAGGAACCCTAGTCAAACAGCTAAGAACATTTACCATTTAGTAGGTAGTGACAGAACCGAAGAAATGATCTGAAGGAATCTCCTCAGGAGGCTACAAATCAACTACAGAAAGATGACCTATCTCTAGGTGATCAGGATCCACAAAGTATAACTCTCTGCATTACCAGGTATGTGGGAGAAAAGACCACCTTATTCACCCTAAGAGGTTGATTGGTCACGTCAAGGACCACCTGTATCTTTAGGCTTCAAGAGAGAGAGGGGGAGACTGAAAAAGACAGAAAGTCAACAAGAGAAGGTAAAGACTGTGATAGGAGGGTATTCCGTCAACATTTTACAAGCCCCTAGAGGGGAATTTTTCTGGCGGCCTAGAAAAGGTCCAATGACCCACAGGGTGTGGGCTTCTTTAGCGGGTGTTTGAGTTGAACAGCTTTTCCAATTAGTGACCAAGAGATCAACATTAAACACCTCTCAGGCTTCATTTGGTTGAAGCTTGCAGTATTAGGTCCTTCAGAAGAGTTCTGACTGCAAAGGTCCAGAAAGCCTACACTCTGCAAGGAAGGTCACCTCAGCGTTCCACAATAATGATGCCAGGAAAAAGCACTAGGTTAGCCAATAGGTCCAGTGCTTTGAAAAATAGCCATTGCCTCTGAAGGACACTGAAGGGTCATTGTTAGGGAAGGGAGCAGCAGGAACTGTAAGTCAAGGTCCCTTTGGAGAAGGGGAATACTGGGGGGTACCAAGTACCACGAGAGGTTCAACATTATCCTGCATCAACATCCCAACTATGTAGCCAAAGTACTTTGCAAATCTGTATGGACATCAGTCCCATGTGAGACACAAGCTTACATGCTTATAGCAAGCCATCACCACTAAAGTACAGAGCTCCAGACTTGATAGATCTCTGTACAGAGATCGCTTCAGTACAACCACCCTGCCCATAGTGAGGAATCTGGATTAAAGCTACGGAGGAAAAAATTCCACAAGGCAAGTAAGGCTAGCAAAAAAATAGACTTTTTTTTTGCCGAGCTGAAGAAAAGGTGTCCAACTTACTGGGACACTAGAAGGATAGACACCTTACAGAGTAGTTTTTGATGAAGTCAAAAACCCAAAAAGGATAAATATTGAAAAATGAAAGCTGGGCTTAAGTTATGATCTTATTTCGATACATACATGGTCCAGCTTGGATCAATTTAAGTATGCATCTGTCAGGGTCTAGATCTGAAACTGCCACCTCTGTGGTGTCTGGCTGTAGCGCTTCACGCTGTGCTACCTGAGGTACTGGACAGCGCCCTGTCTGAACTCTTAGGACAATCTTGCCTTGTCTCTTGTTTCTAGTGAACCTTTAACTCTTTGCTCTTCCCTTAAACTTCCTGATTTAAGCTTTGTCTTTGCACGTTCTATTTGCCGGATTATTGTGCTCTCTCCCGCCAATATCTTGCTCCTTTGAAGCTGTTCTTACCTCCACTAACATTCATTATCAACCTTTGGCTTGTTCCTCGACTTCGCTTCTGCTTGATCCTAACCTGCAACCATTTGTTACCGAGCTTTGGCTTGTTAACTGACTACACTTCTGCTTGATCCCTACCTGCTACAGTATATCTGCTACTGCACCCTGGCTTTCTCACCTCCTGGTGGGGAGATCCTGAGGACCACGACCTAATACTAACACGCAGCAAAACCCATATTATTTGTGTTTTTCATATTGGCCCAGAGTTCAGCCATATGTTATTTAAGATGCAAGCGTTCAGATTCTCTGTCCAGCATTATACTACTGTATGATGCCTCAAATGTAAAAACCTTGGTTTTAAAAGCTTGCTTTGGTAATAACGTAAAGTGATTCTAAAGTCTAAAAGTGGTTGAGTCAACTTTTCACTTTAATGCATTTTCTGCCTTAAGGTAAAAAAGAAAACACCCTATTATTTTTTCTAGCCTCTCTATATCTAAGCACTTACCTGCTCCTGTCATTGCTGTCTCTGGATCCAGTACCGCTTCTCTCACTTCCTGATCTGAATGAATGAATGAGTGACTTGTATAGCGCTACCTATGTGAACTGAATCGCCTCAGGGAGCTTTTTGCTGCCGGTGTCAATCTGCAGTATAGCGCGGTCCTTGCCCCATGGGGTCCTGAACGCTTACAAACACATACACATACAACATACACATATTTGGCCAATTTTTCGACAGGATCTAACTAACCTACCAGCATGTCTTTGGAGTGTATCTCACAGGAGACATTAAGGACAGAGGAGCCATTGGCTCCTGCTGCTGTCAATCAGACTCCTGTGAGGAGGGAGCGGGGGAGGGGCTTACAGTGCTATGGGTTTCTATGAAAGCACACAGCCAGACTTGAGAGTGCACATGCATGTGTGAGTTCTTAGCACCTAGTTTGCTAAGGAGGCATCCAGAGCAGGGAGAAGGTAACATCGCCAGAGAGTGATTGTCAAAAGAGCAGAAGCCAGTGCTTTCTTGTATTTAATAAAAAAGAAAAGCTTTAGAATCACTTTAAAGCTGAACTGTAGGCAGGTTTAAGAGTCCCAACATAATGAAGCTCTGTAATCATCAATATATTAACCCCATTTTTTTTTATTTAAGTAGTGAATTACCTGAATTTGACATTTTAACCTCTTGAAGACTACTATACAGTCTGTACAGTCATGACCAGAGATATTGGCACGCCTGAATTTCTGTCAAATAATGCACCACTGTTGCAATTACAAATGTTTAGGCCTTCTCATGTTTATTTATTTTGTTTGTATTGGTTTTACACAAAAAAGTAGAGAAACAAGGAGCTAAACTGACGCATTCCACGCAAAACTCCTGGACTAGATACAATTATTACCACTCTTAATTTAATATTTGGTAGCACACTCCTTGAAAAAACTTAACTATAATCAATTGCATCCTGTAACCATCAATGAGTTTCTTATACCTCTCTACTGGAATTTTGGACCACTCTTCTTTCGCCAACTGCTCCAGGTCTATCAGATTGGAAGAGTTCCTTTTCCCAACTGCTGTTCTGAGAACTTTCCTCAGGTGCTCTATGGGATTTAGATCTGGCTGGCTAGTTCAGTACTCTCTGAGGCTTTGTCTTAAACCATTTCTGGGTGCTTTTTGACATGTGCTTTGGGTCATTGACCTGCTGTAAGACCCATGACCTCTGACGGAGACCCAACTTTCTGACACTGCGCCCTACATTGTACCCCAAAATTGCATCCTGTAACCATCAATGAGTTTCTTACACTTCTCTACTGGAATTTTGGACCACTCTTCTTTCGCCAACTGCTCCAGGTCTATCAGATTGGAAGAGTTCCTTTTCCCAGCTGCTGTTCTGAGATCTCTCCTCAGGTGCTCTATGGGATTTAGATCTGGCTGGCCAGTTCAGTACTCTCCGAGGCTTTGTCTTAAACCATTTCTGGGTGCTTTTTGACATGTGCTTTGGGTCATTGACCTGCTGTAAGACCCATGACCTCAGACGGAGACCCAACTTTCTGACACTGGGCCCTACATTGTACCCCAAAATTCTTTGGTAGTTTTCAGATTTCATAATGCCATGCACATGGTCAAGACATCCACTGCCGGGACTGTATTCTTTTCTTTAGCCCGGGTTCACACATGTGCGGTGCGAATTGAAGCTCAGATTCCACTGCGAAGATAAAAATCAGTTGTTCAGAGGTTCCCCTGCATTTTAGCTGCGGATCAGTGAGCAGGAAGAGGGGGGGAGGTGTAGTGAGGAGAAGGAGAGAATTCATGTTCAGAACGGAATGCATCTGCGAATCAGATGCGTTCCCATAGAAGATAATGGGTTGCAATTCACACCGCAATGCCCAGAAAACGCACACGTTTTTTGTGCAATGCGCAGTGCGAATGCAACGCACATATGTGAACCAGATACATTCAAATTAATGTATTTTAAAATGCCCTGCGAATTGGATGCGGTGTAAGCCGCATCTAATTCGCATAGGTGTGAACGAGGGCTTAAAGGCCTTGTTTCTTTTTCTGAAAACAGTAGAATGATGGGCTTTACCAAAAAGCTGTAATTTTGTTTTGTCTGTCCACAGCACATTCTCCCAAAAGGATTTTGGTTTCCTCAGGTAGGTTTTGGCAAACTCCAATCTGGCTTTTTTTGTTTCTGTGTTAGCAGTGGGGTCATCCTGGGTCTCTTACCATAGCGTCACTTTTCATTCAGATGGTAAAGTATAGTGCAAGCTGACACAGTTGTACCCCGTGACTGAAGGTCAGCTTGAATGTGTGAAGTTGATCGAGGTTCTTTATCTACCTTTCAAACAATCCTTTGTTGCCTTTGATCAATTCTTCCCTTTTGTCCATGTCCAGGGAGATTAACTACAGTGCCATGGACTGTAAACTTCTTGGATCTCTGGAGATGGACTTGTAACCTTGAGATTGTCCATTCTTTTCCACAATTTTTGTTCTCAAATCCTCAGACAATTCTTTGCTGCTCTTTCTCTTCTCCATGCTGTGTGTGGCACACAGAGACATACAGCACACAGAGACACACAACAGAAAGGTTGAGTCAACTTTTCAGCATTTTAAGTGGTTGCCGGTGTGATATTTATATATATATATATATATATATATATATATATATATATATATATATATATATTGTCAGCACCTATTAATTACAGGTGAGTTTAATTACAAATTACTAGGGATGAGCCCGACGTTCGAGTCAGGTGTTTACCTGTTCGCCAACTACCGAACATTTTGGGACATTCCTGGGAAATTCGAGCACCCTTGGAACACGCCATAATGAACGGCAAGACAGTCAATGCACTGCGAGACCGCAGTGCATTGACGGCTGCTGATTGGCCAAAGCATGCACCTGACCTGCATACTTTGGCCAATCACAGTGTGCTCTGCTGTGAGAGCCATGATTGGCCAAAGGCAGGGTGCCTTTGGCCAATCATTGCTCAGGGGGCTGAGTCCACGCCCCACACTATGCAAGGCTGCTTACACAGCAGCCGTACATAGTTTTATGAATGAGAGCAGCAAAATGACATTTGTAAAGGAAAAAATGTAATTTAAAACTGCTCGCGGCTGTAATGTATTGCCAGATCCCGGCAATATAGATAAAAATCATTGAAAAAAAACGGCATGGGTCCCCCCCAGTCCATTACCAGGCCCTTTGGGTCTGGTATGGATATTAAGAGGAACTCTGTGCCAAAATGTTTTTAAAAATGGCGTAGGGTTCTCCCCAAAATCCAAACCAGGCCCTTCAGGTCTGGTATGGATTTTAAGGGGAACCTCGAGTCAAAATAAAAATCCATACCAGACCCTTATCCGAGCATGCAACCTGGTAGGCCACAGGAAAAGGGGGAGGACAAGAGAGCGCCCCCTCCTCCTGAACTGTACCAGGCCACATGCCCTCAACATGGGGAGGGTGCTTTGGGGTCCCCCCAAAGCACCTTGTCCCCATGTTGATGGGGACAAGGGCCTCATCCCCACAAACCCTTGCCCGGTGGTTGTGGGTGTCTGCGGGCGGGGGGCTTATCAGAATCTGGAAGCCCCCTTTAACAAGGGGAATCCCAGATCCCGCCCCCCTATGTGAATGGGTATCGGGTACATCGTAAGTGTCAAAAAAAGTGTCAAAATTAGGCTCCTACTGACTGCAGGCTTTTTGCAATGACAGCTGTTATATAGCTGAGGGCAGGCCACCCGGTGACGTGACCCCGGCCCCATCTGACGTTATGTGATGTCACATGACATCAGAAGGGGTGGGGTCACCCATTTACATCACTGTGTGGCCCCGCCCTCAGCTATATAACAGCTGTCAATGCAGAAAGCCTACAGTCAGCGGGAGCCATGGAGGCGGAGTTTTTTCCGTTTTTGTTCCCTTGGGTCGTCGGATGCTCTGATCGAAGATGAATGGACATCGTAGGACACTTTTTTTTAAAATAAAGGACTTGTCCCAAATTGTCTACTCTCCATGGTAAAGGCATGTGGTCTGGTCCGGTTCGGGAGGGGTGGGCGCTCTCTTTTCTTGCAGCCTGCTAGGTTGCATGCTCAGATAAGGGTCTGGTATGGATTTTTGGGGGGACCCCTACGCCTTTTTTTATTTTTATTGTGTCGCGGGGTTCCCCTTAATATCCATACCACATCTCAAGGGCCTGGTATGAATTTTGTAGGGACTCCCATGCAATTTTTTTTTATTTTGGTGTGAGGTTCCCCTTAATATCCATACCAGACCCAAAGGGCCTGGTAATGGACTGGGGGAACCCATTCTGTTTTTTTCAATGATTTTTATCTATATTGCCGGAATCCGACAATTCATTATAGCCGTGAGCAGTTTTAAATGACATTTTTTCCTTTAGAAATGTAATTTTGCTGTGGTACTATTCTAAACATGGAAAGATGCGCTACTTTACAGACATACTAAGGACACTCCCCAGGCACAATATTTAAAGGAATATTTCATTTTTATTGTTTCACTTTAAGCATTATTAAAATCACTGCTCCTGAAAAAACTGCTGTTTTTAAAACTTTGATAAAACATTGATACTTGTCCCCTGGGGCAGGACCCAGGTCCCCAAACACTTTTTATGGCAATAACTTGCATAAAGGCCTTTAAAATTAGCACTTTTGATTTTTCATGTTCGTGTCCCATAGACTTTAATGGTGTTCGCACAAATTTGTTGCCTGTTCGCAAGTTCAGGTGTGAACCGAACCGGGGGGTGTTCAGCTCATCCATACAAATTACAGGAGCATCACAAACTTGGAATGCAATTATTTTTTACAATTTTGAGAAGGTGCCAATCATTTGTCCAGTCCAGTTTTGTGTGGAATGTGTCAGATTTGGCTTTTGTTTCTCCACTTTTTTGTGTCATATCAATACAAACAAAAGAAATAAATGAGAAAAATGCCTAAACATTTTTAAGTGCAAAAATTGTCTGATAGAAATGCAGGGGAAATGCGGGGGGGGGGGGGGGGGGGGGGCAATATTTATGGCCATAACTGTTCAATAAAGAGGGGGAGAGTGAAGCTGCACAAGAAGCCAATAAGGTGTGCTGCTGTGTAAAGGGCATGCTGAGGAGAGAGCAGAGTTAAAAGAGAAGCATGGCCAAAACTTTTTTGGTCATAATTCTCTTGTGGGTCACAAGAGTGCACTTATTTGTGTAGGTGAGTATGTTTTTTTTTCTATAATCCTAAACTTCTCTTTTTAAAATGGCTCCATTATATGTATTTTATCTTTGTGTTTAATTGTTTGCCTGGAATTCAGGTTTAGGTCAGCCAATAAAAGGCGTTAATCAAACTCTAAATTTTCCATGCTGATCAATGGCTAACAGGGTACAACACTCTACTGATTAATCTTATGTCTAAACACTTTGGACTATTTATAGTATAATGTAAATCTTTAACAATGATAATTATAATAATAATCTGTCTGTAATTTTCCCAGGACAGGCACAGCCGTGTTCCTATATTTCCTTTACTCTGCCTAACACCCGAACTGGCCACAAGAACACATATAGGACTTTGTAACCGGATACTAAAGGTCATCCATTTCACAGGGGAAAGCACAAGCTTCAAAGCACTAATGACCAGAAAAATCTTTGATGTAAAAAATATCGGTCATAGAAAAGCTCATGTATTATGGCAGATTCTTAGCCTAGATGGTTGTAGCGAGACAGCAGAAACTAAAATCTGACCTTTTGCATATTTCCAAAAATATTTCTAATTTTTAAATTTGTTTCACTCAAGAAACGAAAGACAGTGACATTTTAAAAAGTATATGTGCATTGGAAAAAAAAAAAAGCACTGTATTGTAATTCTTAATACTGTTTTTTTTTTTAGGAACACACTAAAGTATTATATTAGGCTCAGAGAGGTTACAGTTTCTACTAAAACATTATTATAACATTTTGTATACCAACAACATCTCCCACAGTACTCTGCAATCTGAAGAGAATGCAAAAAAAGACACACAGAATATAGCAACAAAATGGAACAAATCCCAGCAAGTGTCTAGAATGTGTACAGAAACTAAGATGATAATGCCAGGAATTCTGTACATTTTTTTTTTTGCAATTCTTATTTGGAATTTCCTTTTTTTAATGAAATATTTCCTTTAAAAACTTCCACCAACATTGCAACATCATTATGCAATCTCTCCTAAGGCGTATTTCCACTTTTGCAGCCGCATTAGGGTAAAACCCACTTTGTTACGTGTTCTTATTCATATAGCATAACCTAAAAAAATGCTGCTTTCCATTTTAAATCTTCTTTTCTGAAAACTTCAACATTGAAAAATTCAACTAATGCCGCGTACACACGGTCGGACTTTCCAGCATACTTGGTCCGGCGGACCAGAGTGTACCGGACAATCCGCCCGTGTGTGGGCGGCGGCGGACTTTTCCGGCGGACTTCTTCCCAAAAGCCCGCCGGACCTAGATTTGAAAAAAGTTTTAAATCTTTCCGTCGGACTCAGTTTCGGGCGGAAAGTCCGCTCGTGTGTGTGCTGGTCCGACGGAAAGGCCGCTCGTGTGTAGGCTGGTCCGACGGACCAGATACGACACGAGGGCAGGGTATTGCATCTCGCGCTCGCTGCAATAGGAAAAACAAATCTTCCTATTGCGGCGAGCGCGGTGCATACCAGGCCCTTAGGTCTGGTATGGATTATAAAGGGAACCCCGCTACGCCGAAAAAACGGCGTGGGGTCCCCCCTAAAATCCATACCAGACCCCGATCCGAGCACGCAGCCTGGCCGGTCAGGAAAGGGGGTGGGGACGAGCGAGCGCCCCCCCCTCCTGAACCGTACCAGACCGCATGCCCTCAACATGGGGGGTGGGTGCTTTGGGGGAGGGGGGCGCCCTGCGGGGCCCCCCCCACCCCAAAGCACCTTGTCCCCATGTTGATGAGGACAAGGGCCTCTTCCCGACAACCCTGGCCGTTGGTTGTTGGGGTCTGCGGGCGGGGGGCTTATCGGAATCTGGGAGCCCCTTTTAATAAGGGGGCCCCCAGATCCCGGCCCCCCACCCTATGTGAATGAGTATGGGGTACATGGTACCCCTACCCATTCACCTAGGGAAAAAGTGTAAGTAATAAAACACACTACACAGGTTTTTAAAATATTTTATTAAACAGCTCCGGGGGGATCTTCCTCCGGCTTCGGGGGTCTTCTTCCGGCTTCGGGGGTCCCTCCGCTTCATCTTCTCCCGGCGTCCGGTTTGTTCTTCTCCGCTCTCTTCTCCCGGTGTTCTAGTTCTTCGGCCGGCTCCTCTGCTGTCTTCAGGTAGCTCTCTTGCCAGCAGAGGTCCGGACTTCTGGGCTTCTTGTCTTCTTGTCTTCTCTTCCCCAGATGTTGACACGACGCTCTCTCCTGCTGGACTGCTCTCCGAGGCCTGCGTTGTGACTTATATAGGCGAAGACCCCGCCCCCTTTCCTGACCGGCCAGGCTGCGTGCTCGGATCGGGGTCTGGTATGGATTTTAGGGGGGACCCCACGCCGTTTTTTCGGCGTAGCGGGGTTCCCTTTATAATCCATACCAGACCTAAGGGCCTGGTATGACCCGCGACGGGGCTCGCAAGGTGTCAATCTCGCCGATAAAAGCGGCAAGATTGACATCCTTTGCTAGTCCCGTCGCACCTGAGTCACGTTCAAAATGAACGGACTTGTCCGTGTGTGGGCAAGTCCGTTCATTCTGAAAGTCCGCCGGAACTCCGGCGAAAGTCCGTCGGAAAGACGGGCGGACTTAGCCCGCCGGAAAGTCCGGTCGTGTGTGGGCAAGTCCGTCCGTTTTAAAGTCCGGCGCACCTGGCGGACAAAGTCCGTCGGAAAGTGTGCCGGACCAAGTAGGATAGAAAGTCCGACCGTGTGTACGCGGCATTAGTTCTCTTTGTGCAAGGGGAGCTTGGGAGCTGTGTTTGCCATAATTAAGCCCATCAACAAAGGCCCTAAGGCCCTTAAAATTACCAGCAGCTTGCCCAAATGTCTCTTGGATGTTTTTTGTATATTGTTATTTTGGCTATGTCTTTGAATTATGTCAGGACTGTGTTACCATGGTCTGTTTGGCTTTGAACCTTGTAATTGAAAAAAATCTGTTATAACCCGTCAGATTTTTTTTCACCATCTGTGTCCCATTGTGGAGATTTCCCTATTAAAGCAGTAGTAAACCGCACCACTTTTTTAAAAAAAAACCTGCAAGGTAAAGGCATAATGTGCTAGTATGCATCTCATACCAGCACATTATGAAATAATTACCTTAGAACTGAGCCCTCCAGCACTGCGCTGTCACCGCTGACAGGCGTTTTCATCTTCACCCGGTCTTCCTTACGGGTTTTCGACCTCTGGCCGTCTGATTGGCCGCGCCATGATGATATCACAGACATGCGTGCGGTAGTCACGGACCATGGCACGGAGCTCTGAAGGGACGGCAGGGGTATTAAAAAAAATATAGAGCTGCCCGCTATATATTAACACATCATTACATTTTTTTTTTTAAATGCAAGCAGTGCATAGCTTGAATTTATCCTAGTATTAGTGTCTTGCAGTCTTTGTACAGCAGGGTTCAGACTGGTAGAGAGAGGGGAAGGAATGGTAGCCTATCAGTTTCTCATGTGCCTAGAAACTTCAAAACACCTTTCTCATAGGGTGGTTTAACCACTTCAGCCCCGGAAGGATTTACCCCCTTCCTGACCAGAGCACTTTTTACAATTCGGCACTGCGTCGCTTTAACTGCTAATTGCGCGGTCATGCAATGGTGTACCCAAACGGAATTTGCGTCCTTTTCTTCCCACAAATAGAGCTTTCTTTTGATGGTATTTGATCACCTCTGCCGTTTTTATTTTTTGCGCTATACACGGAAAAAGACCGAAAATTTTGAAAAAAAATGATATTTTCTACTTTTTGTTCTAAAAAAAATCCAATAAACTCAATTTTAGTCATACATTTAGGCCAAAATGTATTCGGCCACATGTCTTTGGTAAAAAAAATGTCAATAAGCGTATATTTATTGGTTTGCGCAAAAGTTATAGCGTCTACAAACTAGGGTACATTTTCTGGAATTTACACAGCCTTTAATTTATGACTGCCTATGTCGTTTCTTGAGGTGCTAAAATGGCAGGGCAGTACAAAACCCCCACAAATGACCCCATTTTGGAAAGTAGACACCCCAAGGAATTTGCTGAGAGGCATGTTGAGCCCATTGAATATTCATTTTTTTTGTCCCAAGTGATTGAATAATGACAAAAAAAAAAAAAAAAAAAAAAATTACAAAAAGTTGTCACTAAATGATATATTGCTCACACAGGCCATGGGCATATGTGGAATTGCACCCCAAAATACATTTAGCTGCTTCTCCTGAGTACGGGGATACCACATGTGTGGGACTTTTTGGGAGCCTAGCCGCGTACGGGGCCCCGAAAACCAATCACTGCCTTCAGGATTTCTAAGGGCGTACATTTTTGATTTTACTCCTCACTACCTATCACAGTTTTGAAGGCCATAAAATGCCCAGATGACATAAAACCCCCCCAAATTACCCCATTTTGGAAAGTAGACACCCCAAGCTATTTGCTTTGAGGCATGTTGAGTCCATGGAATGTTTTATATTTTGACACAAGTTGCGGGAAAGTGACAAATTTTTTTTTTTTTTTTTTTTTTTTTGCACAAAGTTGTCACTAAATGATATATTGCTCACACAGGCCATGGGCATATGTGGAATTGCACCCCAAAATACATTTAGCTGCTTCTCCTGAGTATGGGGATACCACATGTGTGGGACTTTTTGGGAGCCTAGCCGCGTACGGGACCCCGAAAACCAATCACTGCCTTCAGGAATTCTAAGGGCGTACATTTTTGATTTTACTCCTCACTGCCTATCACAGTTTCGGAGGCCATGGAATGCCCAGGTGGCACAAACCCCCCCCCCCAAATGACCCCATTTTGGAAAGTAGACACCCCAAGCTATTTGCTGAGAGGCATGGTGAGTATTTTGCAGCTCTCATTTGTTTTTGAAAATAAAGAAAGACGAGAAAAAAAAATTTTTTTTTTCTTTTTTCAATTTTCAAAACTTTGTGACAAAAAGTGAGGTCTGCAAAATACTCACTATACCTCTCATCAAATAGCTTGGGGTGTCTACTTTCCAAAATGGGGTCATTTGGGGGTTTTTTTTGCCACCTGGGCATTCCATGGCCTCCGAAACTGTGATAGGCAGTGAAGAGTGAAATCAAAAATTTACGGCCTTAGAAAGCCTGAAGGCGGTGCTTGGTTTTCGGGGTCCCGTACGCGGCTAGGCTCCCAAAAAGTCTCACACATGTGGTATCCCCGTACTCAGGAGAAGCAACAGAATGTATTTTGGGGTGTAATTTCACATATTCCTATGGCATGTTTGAGCAATATATCATTTAGTGACAACTTTGCGCAAAAAAAAATAAAAAAAATAAAAAATTGTCTCTTTCCCGCAACTTGTGTCACAATATAAATTATTCCATGGACTCAACATGACTCTCAGCAAATAGCTTGGGGTGTCTACTTTCCAAAATGGGGTCATTTGGGGGGGTTTTGAACTGTCCTGGCATTTTATGCACAACATCTAGAAGCTTATGTCACACATCACCCACTCTTCTAACCACTTGAAGACAAAGCCCTTTCTGACACTTATTGTTTACATAAAAAAATAATTTTTTTTTGCAAGAAAATTACTTTGAACCCCCAAACATTATATATTTTTTTTAAAGCAAATGCCCTACAGATTAAAATGGTGGGTGTTTCATTTTTTTTTTTCACACAGTATTTGCGCCGCAATTTTTCAAACGCATTTTTTGGGGAAAAAACACACTTTTTTACATTTTAATGCACTAAAACACACTATATTGCCCAAATGTTTGATGAAATAAAAAAGATGATCTTAGGCCGAGTACATGGATACCAAACATGACATGACCTGACCTGTTGAGACAGGAGAGCCAGAGAAAAACACGGAAGACGGTGGGGGGGGGGGCATTCCCTCCCACTGCTTGTAAAAGCAGTCTAGAGGCTAATTAGCCGCTAGGATTGCTTTTACATGAAAGCCGACCGCTGGCTGAAAAGAATGATACCAAGATGATACCTAAACCTGCAGGCATCATTCTGGTATAACCATTCAAAGTCGTGAATGGCGTACCTGAAGACAAAAAAATGGTTAACAATAAAGCACAGTAAACGGTAAAGTATAAAAAATTGCATACCTGAAAAACAAACATGATAAAACATAATAACAATAAAACATTGCAGAATAGAATACAGTAAAAAAGAGCAGAACAATAGAGAGAGAGAATAGAGAGAGAAAGAACAATAAAACGACAACTATTTTTTTTTTATTTTATATTTTTGTATGTGTTTTTTTTTTTTTTTTTTTTTGTAACTAACTTTTATAACTGTACCCGGTTCCAGGTTCGGGTCTCTCAAAATGCGATGGCATCTTGGGAGACCCTGTGAAAGTGTGCCTAGTCTGTGGAATGCTGTACCCTACGCTAATAGTCAACTAGTGAATGGTAGCGTTCAAAACATTCACCAATGCAAAGACCAGGATTGTCAGGACAGGAGGGACAATAATAGCGGGTGTCACGCCTATATCCGCGCTTGCTGCAGACACAACATCTTTTTTGGGGGGGTTCGTTGGGTAGGGGTACTCGGGAGGACATAAAGAAAATGCCTCTCATGCAGCCGACTGCATTTGGTTGGGGATGTGAATGGGGGAAGTACGGGCGCTGCAGAAGCGGTGGGTTCCCAATTAGGATTGGCGAATGCAGCAGGAAGGGCACTATGGGCACGACGGGCCTGTGTTTGTCTTTTTGGTGGCAGCGGGACACTACTTGTGCTTGCCACCTCACCAGCTTGAACTGCACTTATGGGACTCGCCACGTCACCAAGTGTTACTGCAGTGCTGGTTTGACTACGACCGGGGTGTACTAGGCCGCTGGCGCTTGCCAGTTCACCAAAACACTACCAAAAAATCTGTTAGCGATCGCAGGGATCAGGCCTGACTCTGCGAACGCTGCAGTTATGCGTTTAGTGTTCTGTAAGTGACAGTGATCGATCGATACTGCACTTGGGTGGGCTGGGCTGGGCCGGGCGGAGGGGCAAAACGCAGGTGCTAGCAGGTATCTGGGCTGATCCCGCTAACACTGCGTTTGTGGGAACCCTAAACTGCTGGGGACGCTAGTATAGATCTGATCGGATCAGATATTGATCCGTTCAGATACTATACCACTAAGGGAGGCGTATGCTGCGTGCGTGGGTGTTAGCGGTACTGGCGCTAATCTGACGCTGCCTGGGGCTGGTGCTTGCCAGTTCACCAAAACGCTACCAAAAAAACTGTTAGCGATCGCAGGGATCAGGCGTGACTCTGCGAACGCTGCAGTTATGCGTTTAGTGTTTTGTAAGTGACAGTGATCGATTGATACTGCACTTGGGTGGGCTGGGCCGGGCGGACGGGAAAAACGCAGGTGCTAGCAGGTATCTGGGCTGATCCCGCTAACACTGCGTGTTTGGGAACCCTAAACTGCTGGGGACACTAGTATAGATCTGATCGGATCAGATATTGATCCGTTCAGATACTATACCACTAAGGGAGGTGTACGGTGCGTGCGTAGGTGTTAGCGCTACTGGCGCTAACCTGACGCTGCCTGGGGCTGGTGCTTGCCAGTTCACCAAAACGCTACCAAAAAAACTGTTAGCGATCGCAGGGATCAGGCCTGACTCTGCGTACGCTGCAGTTATGCGCTTAGTGTTTTGTAAGTGACAGTGATCGATCGATACTGCACTTGGGTGGGCTGGGCTGGGCTGGGCCGGGCGGAGGGGCAAAACGCAGGTGCTAGCAGGTATCTGGGCTGATCCCGCTAACACTGCGTTTTCGGGAACCCTAAACTGCTGGGGACGCTAGTATAGATCTGATTGGATCAGATATTGATGCGTTCAGATACTATACCACTAAGGGAGGTGTATGCTGCGTGCGTGGGTGTTAGCGGTACTGGCGCTAATCTGACGCTGCCTGGGGCGACGCATATCACCGCCGGGCGATCAGGGGGCTAAACCTTTATTCGGTAATAAACGGCGGGTGCCCTGACACTATAAAAAATAAACGAACTAACCAGCGTCACCCGTAACAGTTATACGGTGATCAGTGGTGAAAGGGTTAACTAGGGGGCAATCAAGGGGTTAAAACATTTATTAGGTAGTATATGGGGGTCCCTGTCGCTATAAAACGCTGACGGCGAACCTAAATATTTATGTCCCTAACTAGCGTCACCAGCGACACTAATACAGCGATCAGAAAAATGATCGCTTAGTGACACTGGTGACGGAGGGTGATCAAGGGGTTAAAACTTTATTAGGGGGGGTTAGGAGGGTACCCTAGACCTAAAGGGGGCCTAACATTCACTGCCCTAACACACTAACTGTCACAAACTGACACCAATACAGTAATCAGAAAAAAAAAAAAAAAAAAAAAAAAAACCTGCTTTGTGTCAGTTTGTGACAGGGGGGGGGGGTGATTGGGGGGGGATCGGGGGGCGATCGGGGGGGGGATCGGGGTGTAATGTGTGCCTGGCATGTTCTACTGTGTGTGTGTGTGTTGTGCACTCACATTCCAGTCTTCTCTCCTCGGCCCGGAACGGAAAATACCGAGCCGAGGAGAGATGACATCATTTCCTCTGCCTCTGTGTACAATACAGAGGCAGGGAAATGATCCCATTGGCTGGGAGCGATCGCGAGGGGGGGGCCACGAATGGATGGCCTCCCCCTCACCACCGATCGCCGGGGGACATTTGCCGACCGTCGCAGGCACCGGGGGGGGGTCCGATCGGACCCCCCACCCGCGGGCAGGCAGGGACGTACAGGTAAGCCCTTTTGCCTGCCCGTGCCGCTTTGTCGACGTACATCTGTGTGCGGCGGTCGGCAAGTGGTTAATAAGAAAGCTGGGTAGGCTGAAAATATTATTTGAGACTTCAGTTCTGTGCATGTGAATTAAAGAAGTGTGATATGTTTTCCCTGTCAGGGCCACCTTGTCATATATGTACCTGTACCCCTCTGGTGATGGGTCCTTTACATCTAAGTTGCAAGTTTACCAACCACCACAGTAGTGGTAAGGAGGCCAAATAGTCCAATGGTCCTTATAAGAATGGCACAGTAAGAATGCTAAGAGTCCACATAGTGCAGATGGAGAATAAAGACCTAGACCTGGGGTTCCCCAGGGTTCTGTGCTGGGACCAATCCTGTTTAATTTGTTCATAAACGACCTGGAGGATGGGGTAAACAGTTCAATCTCTGTATTTGCGGACGATACTATGCTAAACAGGGCAATAACTTCTCCGCAGGATGTGGAAACCTTGCAAAAAGATCTGAACAAGTTAATGGGGTGGGCAACTACATGGCAAATGGGGTTCAATATAGAAAAATGTAAAATAATGCATTTGTGTGTCAAAAATATGAATGCAATCTATACACTGGGGGGAGAACCTCTGGGGGAATCTAGGATGGAAAAGGACCTGGGGGTCCTAATAGATGATAGGCTCAGCAATGGCATGCAATGCCAAGCTGCTGCTAACAAAGCAAACAGAATATTGGCATGCATTAAAAAGGGGATTAATTGCAGAGATAAAACGATAACTCTCCAGCTCTACAAGACTCTGGTCCGGCCACACCTAGAGTATGCTGTCCAGTTCTGGGCACCAGTCCTCAGGAAGGATGTACTGGAAATGGAGCGAGTACAAAGAAGGGCAACAAAGCTAATAAAGGGTCTGAAGGATATTAGTTATGAGGAAAGGTTGTGAGCACTGAACTTATTTTCTCTGGAGAAGAGACACTTGAGAGGGGATATGATTTCAATGTACAAATTCCATACTGGTGACCCCACAACAGGGATAAAACTTTTTCGCAGAGGGGGTTATAACTGCCCTGCTAGCGGCCAAATAGTGCCGCTAAAACTACGGTAAAGCGGTGCTAAATAGTGCCGCTTTACCGCCGACGCCTACAACGCCTTAACCTTAAACTACGTAGAGGGTTCTTTACTGTAAGAGCAGCAAGGATGTGGAATTCCCTTCCACAGGCGGTGGTTTCAGTGGGGGGCATTGATAGTTTCAAGAAACTATTAGATAAGTACCTGAACAACCGCAACATACAGGGATATACAATGTAATACTGACATATAATCACACATAGGTTGGACTTGATGAACTTGTGTCTTTTTTTCAACCTCACCTACTATGTAACTATGTAACTATGACCTAGGTCATGAAGCAAGCAGAGTTAGGAATGTCCTAGAAATGTATAAGAAACCAGTGTCTGATTCACTACTCACACAATAACTGAAATATTGTCTGTTCATGTAGATATTAGGAATAAAATACGTTTCTGGCTTGCATACAGTAGTAGTTTCCTAAAACTGTGTTAAGCAACACATAGCAAAAGACCAAAAAGTCCACTCAGTTTAGATTTAAAGCAGGTAGGTTGTTTTGTATATGCATTTTAAGGCTTTAAACTGCTGACTAAAGAACAAATTTAAGCCCTGTTTCCAGTTCAATTATTGTTTTCCATTTTACCTATCAAATTTCTAACCAGCAATCTTTTATATTTAACATTTACTGACTATGAGGAGCTGTTAGTGAAGCACAATAAATGACCGGGAGCTTGAAATAATGTCCTGTCCCCATCACAGAAGCCACAATCATTCTTTCAGGAACAATGCTTGTAAAACAAAATTGTCTGAATCCAGGAGCTCGTCCAGTAACCCGGCAGAGATTGTCCTTGGGAAAAAACAGGACACCATTAAATACATGCGGATTTGAAAGGACAAGATTTCACACAAATGACAAGGTTACGAGTGACCTTTGGGCAGCACACTTTCTTGTATCAATGACATAAAATGCTTAGCAAAGCAAAGAGAGATGAATGCATATTGGATCAGGCTGCCGCTGTATGAGAGGTGAGAGGTTTAATCTGATTGCATAGAAAATTTGGCAGGGGAATGAGATTTTGAAGGAATAAAATTTAAATGAAAACACCTATATACTTCAAATGTTCAAACGGCACTATTTGTACTATAAGTGCAATGTAGAAGAGAAACAGGTTGACAAGGGTTGAAGTAGACACCCAGCATAACTGGAAAGGATCATACAATGTCTTGTCATGTAATGTAATAAATAATGTAATATATCATGCCATTTACTATATAATTCCCTTACAAGGATAAAATAGACAAAAATGTATTTCAAGGTTGAATTAAAGGACCACTCTAAAACAAAAAAGTTACCTTCTATGAAAAAGCGAATAATCACAAATAGGTGTGTCTCCTTATTTACCAACATGTTAACGGCTAACGACTTTGCTGACCTGCCAGCTTTATTGCATAGTTGTCCATTTTAGACAGAAGAAGTCAAGAACGTCAGAGTTGGTGTTATCTTCTATAAGTATAGTAAGCAGGAAGTGTTGGGAAAAAAATCTGTCTTAGTAGCACCTTTATATATTAAGTTTAGAATGTTTCTGAAGATTTCACATAACTGACCAAGCATGTTATTAAAGCCCAATTAAAGTTTTGTTTTTTGATCACTGGCAGGCTGTATAAACAACAATAAATTTGGCAGTCGAATAATGAGAGAACACCGCTCAAGGTGTAGGTGCTGTATGCCTTGTAGGGCATCCAAGACAGAGGTGCATGCCCGGCTTGCCTCCGAGATCAGCAGGAAAAAATAGGTGAAGGGCCGCACACTCCGGATGGATGTCAAACTTTATTGCAGTATGTCAAAAAATAAAGTCATAACAGCACAGCTAACACCAGGAGATAAAAATGTTAATGCATTTCACGCAGGTAACTGCTAAATCATAACCGGTGTTATGTTTAAGCGCGTTAACGATTTTATTTCCTGGTGCTCGCTGTGTACTACAATAAAGTTTGACATCCATTCAGAGTGTGCGGTCATTCATCCATTTTTTCCAACAATAAATGTGGGCATCTTTTCATTTTTTCTTGTACTACCATGCTGTTGCGACAACAACATTCCGACAACAAAATCCTTGTTTTTTTTCCGACGGATGTTGGCTCAAACTTGTCTTGCATACACACGGTCACACAAAGTTGGTCGGAAATTGCGAACGTCAAGAACGTACAACACGTACGACGGCACTATAAAAGGGAATTTTCAAATCAAGTGCACCACCCTTTGGGCTCCTTCTGCTAATCTCGTGTTTATCCCGTGTTAGTAGAAGTTTGGTGAGAGACGATTCGTGCTTTTCAGCCTTGTGCTTTTCAGATCGTTATTGTTCTTCGGTTTCTGCTTGTGGGTTCATATCTGTTCTTCAGTGCATGTAGTCAGTTCGCATTTGTTTGTCAGTGCGTATCATTATTATTATAGTACGTATTTGATTTGCAGTGAGATCTTGTCTGCTCATTTCTGATTTTCAGCTTGCTCTTCTCAGGCCTTTCTGTTTTTCAGTGCTTTGTTTTTCGTTCTGACCAGCCGACCGTTTTGAAGCCATGTTGTGGTTACTTACTCGTCGTAGAGTTCGTGCTGTGCAGGGGCTTGGTGTTGGCGTTCTTGCTTTGACCCAAGCCCAGTCCATGAACAGAGTGGGGAGGAGTTCATGGACGAAGAATTGGTTGCTCCAGCGTGACCAATTCTCTCATATGCCTGTGTTGCGGGAGATCCGTGAGAATAATCCTGATGATTTCAGGAAATATCTCCGGGTGACGGACCCCACGGTGACACACGGTTGGCACACGGTTGGAATTTTCGACAACAAGCTCCGATCGCACATTTGCCATTGGAAAGTCCAACTGTGTGTACGGGGCATTAAGAGGGAGCGGCAATGATTTTGATGTAGTTTTATTTTACAAGTTTATAAGATTTTAAACTGATAGATTACATGTGTTTTTGCTATTTATCCAAAATCTTATATTTATAAATAATACATTTCACACATGGCACACCTATAACAAATGATTCACAAAGCATTATTTGTTTCTTAAAAGCAAGAACACAGCAGAAGCTGGTTTCTTTCATACTGTCTGTTTGTATTTGATTGAAACCTTGTGGAAAACTGTCTTAACAGGCAAACTGTGAGGAAGAGAAGAAGTCTTTGATCTTTCTCTAATGAGTGCACAGAAAATTGAAACAAGCTATTGAGCTCATTTAGCTAAGCAGATAAGAATAGCCTAAAACATGTTTGATGGTAACCAGATCTCCAAAGACTGGCTGAAGATTATAAAACAATATATGCATATGGAATATGAATATTTACATGGCTAAGAAAGTAAAGAAAATAAAAATAATATATAAAACCAATTTATATTGACCTTAAAGTGAGAAAGCAAGAGTCAAAAAGAAGATAGCGGTAAAAGCATCAACAGAGCATCCTCAGTGGTGGCAACAGCATTGCTATTCTTGTCTTTAAAATATGCAGTGATAAGCCCAGCACTGCAATCCATGTGTGAATATAACAGCAAATAATTATAACATTATTCCTATTAGGTACTGAACCAAATATGGTTTTGGAGCCACAGGAGTCAGAGAAAACCCTAGGAAGACTCCTCCTCATAGATCCCATAAAGCTTATCTCTGGGCAATTTCATAAAAATGGATTTTCAATTCCTACTCCATTACCCTTTAATTACACACTAATAAACTAAATAAACTAAACTAAACTAATAGTTCTAATTACTTACCATAATGTGCAATCAGATGACTGGCTGAGTTCAGTTCTTCCTTCTTCTGGTCCCTCATGCAGTATTCACATCACATTATAGCTAATGAGAGGATCCATAAAAGAAGTCCTCTCAAGGTCCAAAAGTCTTATGCCCCGTACACACGGTCGGATTTTCCAATGGAAAATGTCCGATCGGAGTGTGTTGTCGGAAATTCTGACCGTGTGTGGGCTCCATCGGACATTTTCCATCGGATTTTCCGACACACAAAGTTTGAGAGCAGAATATAAAATTTGTCGGAAATTCTGATCGTGTGTACACAAATCCGACGGACAAAGTGCCACACATGCTCAGAATAAATAAAGAGATAAAAGTTATTGGCCACTGCCCCGTTTATAGTCCCGACGTACGTGTTTTACGTCACCTCGTTCAGAATGATCGAATTTTCCGACAACTTTGTGTGACCGTGTGTATGCAAGACAAGTTTGAGCCAACATCCGTTGGAAAAAATACTAGGATTTTGTTGTCGGAATATCCGAACAAAGTCCGACCGTGTGTACGGGGCATTAGACCTCATGTACACTGCTGCTGGTAAACGGACGTTCAGAGGCAGTTGGCTGCTTTTTTCAGCTACCCCTGAACTCATCCAATGTTATTTTATGTGTACATGTACACAGGTTCATTTAGGCAGTTGCCTTTAGAGGCTTTTCTTTGAAGGCAAAAAAAATGAGTTCAGACGCCGAAGTTTCCGATGTTTCAGATGCCAAATGCCACTAAACGCAGCTAAACACGGCTAAACGCGTTTAGCCGCGTTTCATTTACAGGCGCTTTTCATTTTTGGCTATTTCGAAAAAATAAATCAGCAATTTTGGGCAGTAGTGTTTTTGAGCAGTAAAAAAACCCCAAAACTAGTGGGTTCTAAGAGACTTTTTCAGCTGTAAAAATGCTCTAATGCTGATAAACGCTCAAAAATGTCACTCACCAGCTTTTTTCAACGTTTTTGATCCATTGGGAAAAAAAAAAAAATTTCCTTCAAAAAAAAAAAAAAACTCTAAAATTCTAACGCGGAAAACCGATAAAAACCGCTAATGAACGCTAAAAACCGCTATTGCAAAAACATTGAAAAAAGTTGAAAAACCCACTGCAAAGCTACTGACCTTTTTATAACATTATTTTAACGTCCAGTGTGCATGAGGCCTAAGCCTTAAAGAGGCTGCAGCATGACTTCTGGATGTGAGGGGCAAAAAAAATACTTGTTGGCTGAGCAGCAAATCACAACTAGCAATCCCTGCTATGCACTCTCTACCACTAGAAGAGGCACCAAGGAAGTAAAAAAAACAAAAACAAACAATTTGATATACAGTATGTGATGTTTATTTCAGACCTTTTTATACCAGCATGTGCTGGTTTTAAGGTAGGGAGACCTCATGTACCAATTTAATTACACACTATACACAAAACAAAGACTTTAATATTTGATAAGGTTATTTACTGTAGTGTATCTTTTACACATGTACAATATATCGAAAAAAGCAATTAAAAAAAGACCATAAATCTTCTTCAAAGAGAAATTCCTGGCAATGGGTGAAACAAATATTTTTCAAACACTTTAAAATCAACAATTTTTCTCAGTTTACCTCAGTTTTAGTGCTCTGAAACCCACTGCAGCAAGGATTCAGGGAGCACCCTACCTGGTCACTGGGAGTGTACTTCCTGAAGCCTACAGTCATTTTTCCTCTTTCTCTGTACCGGTGTCACCAATTATATTCAAACTTCCTGCCAAATCTATACAAAAGGGTAAAAATAAAAAAAAGTATTGTCCAGTATTGATTTATTTGTCAGCAAACTCAGTAGAAATATCCAACATGGTTAAGGGGTTCAAGGGCTCTTCGCCAAGGCTTGTGAATGTAGAGAACTCAGCATAGTCTGAAAGACAATTAATAAAATTCACAAGAGGAAAATTATTACTATTTTCCAAGTTGGCTTTCCATCCTCGTTATGACAGCTACATTCACAACCCCGGTTGAACGGGAGCCCTTTAGCCCTCTGAAACACATTGGGGTTGATTTACTAAAGTCAATTTTACTGTGCACTTTTGAAAGTGCAATTGCACTCTGAAAGTGCAGTTGCTCCAGAGCTTAGTAAATGAGGGAGAGCTCTGCTGGCTTCCATCATCCAATCATGCACAAGCAAAAAATGCTGTTTTTTTATTTTCCTTGCATGTGATTGGTTGTTCTTTGTAAAGTGAACCCTTACCTCATTTACTAAGCTCTGGAGCAACTGCACTTGCAGAGTGCAACTGCACTTTCAACAGTGCACAGTCTTTTTGCCTTTAGTAAATCAACCCCATTGGCTGGCTTTTACTGAAAGCGTTGACAGATAAAATAGATAAAATAGATTTGGACAAAACATGTATCTGGTGCTCTCTTTTCTTATACCTCCGATCAGTGGCGTAGCGTGGGTTGTCAGCACCCGGGGCAAGGCAAGTAATTTGCGCCCCCCCCCCCAACCTGCGGACTTTTATCACTCCCCGAGTCCTTTCAAATACAATAGTACTGACCTACCTGATTCCTATACTGACCACTACACTAACCTACTTGATTTCAACACTGACCAACCTGATTCCTTTACTGACCATTACACACTACACTGACCACTATACTATACTGTCCACTACACTA
Organism: Lithobates septentrionalis; assembly: GCA_037952835.1. NCBI lineage: Eukaryota > Metazoa > Chordata > Amphibia > Anura > Ranidae > Lithobates > Lithobates septentrionalis. The sequence goes on along the minus strand of JBBDGP010000203.1, from coordinate 1,452,240 downwards.
AGAACTACACTGACCACTATACTGTCCACTACACTACACTGACCACTATACTGTCCACTACACTGACCACTATACTATACTGTCCACTACACTAAGAACTACACTGACCACTATACTGTCCACTAGACTACACTGACCACTATACTGTCCACTACACTGACCACTATACTATACTGTCCACTACACTAAGAAGTACACTGACCACTATACTGTCCACTACACTACACTGACCACTATACTGTCCACTACGCTGACCACTATACTACACTGACCACTATACTGTCCACTACACTACACTGACCACTATACTGTCCACTACACTGACCACTATACTGAGAACTACACTGTCCACTACACTATACTATACTGACCACTATACTACACTGAGAACTACACTACAGTGACCATTACACTGTCCACTACACTACACTGACCACTATACTACACTGACCACTATACTATACACTCCACTACACTGTCCACTACACTATACTGACCACTACACTAACCACTATACTGTCCACTATACTGACCACTACACTATACTGTCCATTATACTGACCACTACACCGAGAACTACACTACACTGATCACTATACTGTCCACTACACTACACTGACCACTATACTACACTGTCCACTACACTACACTGACCACTACACTACACTGATCACTATACTGACCACTAAACTATACAGACCACAATACTACACTGTCCACTACACTACACTGACCACTACACTACACTGTCCACTATACTACACTGACCACTACACTATACTGACCACTACACTATACTGACCACAATACTACACTGTTCACTACACTACACTGACCACTACACTGTCCACTACACTGACCACTACACTATACTGACCACAATACTACACTGACCACTACACTACACTGACCTCTACACTATACTGACCACAATACTACACTGTCCACTACACTACACTGTCCACTACACTATACTGACCACAATACTACACTGACCACTACACTACACTGTCCACTACACTATACTGACCACTACACTGTCCACTATACTACACTGACCATTACACTACACTGACCACTACACTATACAGACCACAATACTACACTGACCACTACACTACACTATACTGACCACTACACTATACAGACTACAATACTACACTGTCCACTATACTACACTGTCCACTACACTACACTGTCCACTACACTACACTGTCCACTACACTATACAGACTACAATACTACACTGTCCACTATACTACACTGACCACTACACTGACCACTACACTACACTGACCACTACACTACACTGTCCACTACACTACACTGTCCACTACACTACACTGACCACTACACTACACTGTACTGACCACTATACTACACTGTCCACTACACTACACTGACCACTACACTACACTGACCACTACACTACACTGTCCACTACACTATACAGACTACAATACTACACTGTCCACTATACTGCACTGTCCACTACACTACACTGTCCACTACACTATACTGACCACTATACTACACTGTCCACTACACTACACTGACCACTACACTACACTGACCACTACACTACACTGTCCACTACACTATACTGACCACTATACTACACTGTCCACTACACTACACTGTCCACTACACTATACTGACCACTATACTACACTGTCGACTACACTACACTGACGACTACACTACATTGACCACTACACTACACTGACCACTACACTACACTGTCCACTACACTATACAGACTACAATACTACACTGTCCACTATACTACACTGACCACTATACTACACTGTTCACTACACTACACTACACTACACTGTCCACTACACTATACTGACCACAATACTACACTGTCCACTACACTATACAGACTACATTACTACACTGTCCACTATACTACACTGACCACTATACTACACTGTCCACTACACTACACTGTCCACTACACTACACTGACCACTACACTACACTGACCACAATACTACACTGACCACTACACTACACTGTCCACTACACTATACAGACTACAATACTACACTGTCCACTATACTACACTGACCACTATACTACACTGTCCACTACACTACACTGTTGGCTACACTACACTGACCACTACACTACACTGACCACTACACTACACTGACCACTACACTACACTGTCTACTACACTATACAAACTACAATACTACACTGTCCACTATACTTCACTGACCACTATACTACACTGTCCACTACACTACACTACACTGTCCACTACACTATACTGACCACAATACTACACTGTCCACTACACTATACAGAATACAATACTACACTGTCCACTATACTACACTGACCACTATACTACACTGTTCACTACACTATACTGACCACAATACTACACTGTCCACTACACTATACTGAGCACTATACTACACTGTACACTATATTGTCCTGCCTAGTCTTCCTATACTGACACTACATATACGGCGCCTGTCTCTTCTCTCCCCCCCCGTGTTTATCCATTCCTCACCTTCTTGTCTTGCATCGGTCTGGAGGATAGGAGGAGGAGGAGGAGAAGACAGCTTCCCCGGCGGCTCACACTCTCCAGTGCTTGTCTCCCCCGCGCTCCGGCCAGCATGTTCATTGTTTCCTGGCGCACTGTGATTGGGCGCATGGGGGTCATGTGCGGAGGCGGGACTTTAGGAGCAACCGTGATCGCGGATAGGCCAGCCCCACGCCGCACATGACCCCCATACGCCCAATCACAGGGCGCCAAACACTGGACATGGCGGCGGAGCGTGGGGGACACAGGAAATTAAATTAGGAGGAGGCAGCCAGTAGTGACACTACTGGCACGAAATTGCGCCCCCCTAAATGTCACGCCCGGGGCCACGGCACCCCTCGCACCCCCCACGCTACGCCACTGCCTCCAATTACATTTGTACTAAGATACGGATAAGGTTCCTGTATATTAGAGAGCAGCCAGGAAAACAGTTTCACAAAATAGTTTATCCAACCAGGACTGCATTTATACGGAAAAAAAAAATCCAGCGCTTCTCACCCCTACTACTGTTTCAAACTTCCAAGTCTCTGATTGGCAACTTTAAGAAATCTCTTAGTACTGACATCAGGTGGGATTCACTCTACAGCCTACATCCATTACATTTAGCTTGTGTTGAAGCTCGTTAGGCCCCTTTCAGACCTGCGGATCTGTATTTAGCCATCCGATTGCTCAGCAGGGGATCGCTCCGTTGATCCCCGCTGAGCCGGCGGATGACAAGTCCATCTCTTGCACACTGTGCAGGGACGGACCTGTCAGAGAGACCGCTCTCCTGTATGGGGGATCGGATGATTACGGACCACCTGTCCGTTTTCATCTGATCCGCCAGACGGATGGAAAATAGGACATCCATCCGTCTGGATTTTGAGGCGCGGATCAGATCGGGCTGGATCGGATGTCAGCGGACATGTCACCGCTGACATCCGTCGCTCCATAGAGATGTATGGAGCGAGTGTTCAGATCAGCCTGAAATAACTGGCAGGCAGATCCCAACGGTCCGCACATGTGAAAGGGGTCTTACATGCACTTGAGTTCACATGCGTTGACATTCCTTTTATTAATGCATTGTTCATAGAAGGAGTCAAAATATATATTGTTTTCCTAATTTGCATTTCAGCGTGCTTTTCTGTGTTGTAATGCATTGCAACAAGTAGCAATGCATGTTCCATTTTTACAAAGCACATATCCACACAATGCAGCAGACATGGTGGTAATGTGCCCTGGTACTTTTTTTATATGTGCTCTCGACAGCAGGACCACTGTAAAATTCTCGACCTCTGGATTGACTGTATGTACCCAACCATTGTATTTTTCTTCTTTTTGGTTACTGTAATGCACTTCATGCCTTAGAAATTGTAGTGTACTTTATACTGTACTTGTTGAAGATCTCTGTGTATGTTTTGAGCTGTGCTTGTTCTTTCTGGCAAAGTGTTTATGTGTAACCAACATAAAAAAACACTTAACAACTCTTAAAATAAAATCTGATTTAAAAAAAAAGAAGAAGAAAAAAGCATGAACACCAGATTACCTGGTGCAGTCCAGAAATATCTGAGTGGAAAACCCAAAAACATCAACCGGTGCTCTGTGCCCTCTGTGCACAACCTAATGCGGCATTAAACCCAAAACCCAAAACAAAACAAAATTAATATAGTGCAGCTTATGAATCCCTAGATGTGGTGGCTGCACTCGTTTTCTTTTATTTGTTAGCCTTTTCCCTCTGTTTTCACCTGATGATCTGGCCAGTAACACACCTTCTGATTTAGAATGCTTCCAGTCTGGATGAAGGGACATAAGAAACACCTTTGAACAGCATTGTCAGTCTTTGGGGAGGGGAGTGTTACGTGCACTAGTAAATTTGGATGCACTAACAAATTGAAGCTGAACTCCAACTACCACTACTTACCTTTTTAGGCTACCCGCTTGGATGGTTTATGCCTATGTAGTAGGATTCTACCACTTCTGTCTACCATTGTGTAATATTTTCTATGCATATACATTTGTTTTTCTTGTGGTTTGTTTCCATAAGAATTCTGTTTTTATGATTCATGTTTGTATTAATAAATTCATATATTATATATATATATAATTTTCTTTATTATATTTTTTCTTTTTTTCTAAATTGCCTTTAAAATCCCATCTTTGAGGTTTTCTATTTTCTAAGTACCGTATATACTCGAGTATAAGTCGTTCCGAGTATAAGTCGAGGCCCTAATTTACCACCAAAAAATGGGAAAAACTTATTGACCCGAGTATAAGACGAGGGTGAGAAATGCACAGCTACTGTAAGTGGAAAAGAGGGTCAACAATGCCCATTTGCAGCCTCACTGTGCCCATTTGCAGCCATAGGTCCCCCGAACTTCAAACTCGGTAGTTAAGGGTTCCTAGATGCCCCCTAGCTGCAGCCAAAATTTGGGGTCACTAAACCCAAAGTTTCCCAAAATGACATTGCTGCAGATGGACACAGTTGACCAAATTTGGGGCCCCGTATCTTGGGGCCACTTAGTGCTAAGAACCCCAAATTTGGTGTGCAAACCCAGTGGAACTAGCAACATAAAATGTCCAAAGATGGGGTTTCTAGCAGCAAGTGGCCCCGAGATACAGGGCCCCAAAAATCGGTTCAGAAAATGTCAAGCACTTTTCTGTAGCAGAGAATGACATTTTCCGAACTGGATTTGGGGCCCCGTATCTCGGGGCCACTTAGTGCTAGGAACTCAATTTTTGGCTATGTTATGGTACCAGGTACACTGGGTTTGTGTACTAAATTCGGAGTTCCTAGCACTAAGTGGCCCTGAGATACGGGGCCCCAAAGTCGGTTCAGAAAATGTCAAGCACTTTTCTGCAGCAGAGAATGACATTTTCTGAACCGATTTTGGGGCCCCGTATCTCGGGGTCACTTAGTGCTAGGAACTCCATCTTTGGATATGTTGTGGTACCAGTTCCACTGGGTTTGCACACCAAATTTGGGATTCCTAGCACCAAGTGGCCCTGAGATACAGGGCCCCAAATTCGGTTCGGAAATTGAAATTTTTTGCTGCAGAAAAGTGCTTGACTCGAGTATAAGTCGAGGGGGGCACTTTCAGCACAAAGAAATGTGCTGAAAAATTCGACTTATACTCGAGTATATACGGTACTTTATAAGCAGTTACAGCAAACAGTTTTGTTTTTGGGATGAAAGTTTTACAGAAGTAAATAAAAACTAACCATTGTAAGCACCCCGGCCAGTGTTAAATGGTTTGTCTCATGCCTCTAACAGCTATATCTGCAGGACAGTTTGATCTGTTGAGAAACAACAGGCTTAATGGCCAGTTCACTAGGTGGAAATTAAGGAAAGAAAGCCTTCAAAAAAAAAAAACGAATTCCAGAATCTGTTTCAAAGGGGATTTTTCGTTTCTTTTTAGTGGTTGCCAGGGCGATAATTCAGAGATATTGGAAATCAAATGTCAGCATATGGATAACCAAATTAAATAAATTTATGAGAATGGAAGAACTAGCGCCACAGCTGCGAGACCGATATTCCTTTTTCCAGGACATATGGCTCCCCTGGATATCGTTTATGAAAAACCCTGATTTTGGAACCTTAATAACATAGAACCCCTCCACCTGACCTTAAAACCCATACTTTTTTATATAGTATTGGACATCTTGTTGGATGGCCCATGTTGTCATTTTTTTTCTCCTTTCTTCTTTTTCCTTTCCTTCTTACTTTTTTTTTTCCTTTGTCTTTCCTTGTATTAGCTATGGTTTTTAACATTGAATTTCTTAACATGTATTTGTAATGCAGTTTTAACATTTCTTATGGCAATTTATGTTAAAATCCATAGGTGTATCATTAAAAATACTTAAGCCCCCCATGAGCTTTACTGTATATCTCCATGTTGTGAATTGTTTTGTTTACTTTTTTTTCTGTAATTTTTTATGAATTTTTATGATGAAAATTTCAATAAAGATATATTATATAAAAAAAAAAAAACCTAATGAAGCCACCACAAATACCAAATACCACCAAAAGAAAGCTCTATTAGTGGGAAAAAAATTATAAACATTTTGTTTGGGTACAGTGTTTCATGACCGCACAATTTTCATTCAAAATGCAACAGCGCTGAAAGCTGAAAATTGGTCTGGGCAGGAAGTGGTTAAACAAGTCTGATTATATCCTAATAACATATTTTATATACTCAATTTGAAACTAGTGAGACTTTGGACTGCCATATAGCAGAGTGACAAAGAATAAAGTATGAGAAAGTTTTTTAAAGACAGCAGTTAGGCCATGATGAATGTGCTCACACTGGTAGAAGTAATGGTGTTGGTCTTACTGTCTAGTGATTGATTCCTTCGCTCCAAGGTGCTCTTCAATGCAATATAACACATTCCTTGAGTTTACTCAAATACTTTATGCCTGGAAGTGAGATTCAGAAAGAATTAATCGTAGAATGTGATCTGTGACTGCAGCTCCTTGTCATTATGAACAATGGTAGCCACTGCTATCTGTCACTCATCCTCAGTCAGGATATTCACATCCGCCAGACAACGCTCCGAGTTCTGAAGTATCTGTGTGTTCCTAGATATCAGTCACGCACATGCTGCTCTGTAATATCAATGCCTGATAACAAAAAAATCATATCACATTTGGTCTAATGCAGAAATGTATTTATAAGCTTCAGGTTCTTAATGCACAATCTAGACTTCATATCATACACATACTGTATGTATTTGACAGCTCTGCTTTGGCCGTGGGCTACTAATTAGAAAAAGAAGAGTTTTTTTGTTATTTATTATTTTTTATAAAGCTTGGAAAGCCTTCTGCTGGCGTAAACACCATTTGAAGCTAAACTCCTGCCCAGTATAAAAACACCAATTAATACATTGAATTAATTGTAGCACCCTCTAGTGTGTGTTAGAAGTGAGTGTAGGAAAACCATACTCTGACTCACATTTAAGCTGGTGAGTCTTGAATGGGTCAGGGTTTATTAGAGGTTAGGGCTGGGTGATTCACCCTGGCAGCTCTCTGGTGCCTCCTCCTGGCCTAGAAGGTTGGAGAATCTTCTAGAACTAGAGGGTGGAGGTTAGAAGGAGCTGCCTTAAATATTTATGGAGCCTTGGTCAATCCTCAGCAGTTGGCTGGCAGGGGGCTAAGATCACTCCATAAATAGACATGGGCCATGCCAGTAGTCAGGTGGAAGATGGATATACAGTGTTTGAGGAGGCTGTCAGTGGCCCTCAGGGGTACTCCCAAGTCTGGAGGGGGCTGTCCTGCCTTGGGCCAGGTCTCGGGTGCTGGAAGGATCCTACCAAAACACACAGGAGGAAGTCTTTCCTGGAGGCACGGGAGCAAGAGGGGAGTGAGTAGTGCAACACTGTGGGAACAAAGAGGGGAGACTGCCACATATAGCCAGTCTCCCATGAAGATAGCGGTGTGCTTAACTTTTCAGGTCTTTCCCCTGAGAGATCTCCTGAGAGTCAGCTGGGTGGGCTGATGAAGAGTCAGCCAGGTGGGCTGGTGAAGAGTCAGTCTGGTGGACTGGTGTGGATAGTTAGCCTGGAGGGCTAGTGAGAGGCTAAGAGTAAGGCATGATCCTAAAAGAATTGAGCTCTGACATTTCAAGGCCATTGTTTCTAATATTTAGGGACTCATTAATGACTAGAATGGTACCACTGAATTGGCGCAGGGCCAATGTGGTGCCCATATTTAAAAAGGGATCAAAGTCTTTGCCAAGTAACTATAGACCTGTCAGTTTAACTTCTATATTCGGGATAGGAGGGTTGGCAGTGGCTGAAGAGGTGGTGCTGGGATCATTGGCCACAGAGGAGAAGTTACATGCGGGGTTCACTATCTGAACTGCACTTAAAGTGATTGTAAAATCTCGTTTTTTTTATATATATAAAAATAACAAACATGTCATACTTACCTGCTCTGTTGCAGTGGATTTGCACAGAGCAGCCCGGATCCACCTCTTCTTTGGTCCCTCTTCGCTGTTCCTGGCCCCTCCCTCCTGTCGAGTGCCCCCACAGCAAGCAGCTTGCTATTTGGGCATTAAATGAGCTGCAGCTGCTGATCAGTGTATTCTGACAGCAGAGAGTCCCGCTATCAGAATAGAATGCCCCAGCTGGGAGGATTTCTCCATCCACCTTGCTTGCTTTAGTAAGTCAGATAGTTTTAGGAGGCCAGTATCTGTGGAGTGTTACAGACAAAAGCTGGATTGAAAGGGACGGAAAAGGTTACTAACATTGAGGTGGTAGCTCAGACAGTTGCAGGCATTCTAGAAGTTTGGAGGTAAACATGAGTAAGGAGATGGGTGGAGCGCTGTGTCCTAGACAGGGGGGAGGGGTCTGTACTGGGAAAGGAGGAGAGAGGCACTCTGCACTGGGCAGGGAGGAGAGAATAGATCTGTACTGCGGGGGGAGGGGGCAAAAATTTTGGGGGAGAGCTCTCTACTGGGGGGGGGGGGTGTTCTGTGAGATATGCGCACCTGCACTCTGTACATAGTTCAATCATCAACCCTGCACTCTGAATGTAATGCACTCCTAAACCCTGTCCTCTGTACATAGCGCAATCCTGAATGCTGTCCTCTGTAGCGCAATCCTTAATGCTGTCCTCTGTACGTAGTACAATCCTGAACCCTGTCCTCTGTACATAGCGCAATCCTGAACCCTGTGCTCTGTACATGGCACAATCCTGAACCCCATCCTCTGTACGTGGCGCAATCCTGAACCCTATCCTCTGTACGTAGCGCAGTCCTGAATCCTGTCCTCTGTGTGTAGCACAATCCTGAACCCTGTCCTCTTTATGTAGGGCAATCCTGAACCCTGTCTCAACTGTATGTAGCGCAATCCTGAATCCTGTCCTCTGTTCGTAGAATAATCCTGAACCCTGTCCTCTGTACGTAGAATAATCCTGAACCCTGTCCTCTGTACGTAGCACAATCCTGAACCCTGTCCTCTGTACATAGTGCAATCCTGAACCCTGTCCTCTGTACGTAGTGCAATTCTGAAACCTGTCCTCTGTACGTAGCACAATCCTGAACCCTGTCCTCTGTACGTAGCGCAATCCTGAACCCTGTTGTCTGTACGTAGCGCAATCCTGAACTCTGTCCTCTGCACATAGTGCAATCCTGAACCCTGTCCTTTATGTGTAGCGCAATCCTGAACCCTGTCATCTGTGTGTAGTGCAATCCTGAACCCTTTCCTCTGTGTGTAGCGCAATCCTGAACCCTGTCCTAAGTACGTAGCACAATCCTGAACCCTGTCCTCTGTATGTAGCGCAATCCTGAACCCTGTCCTCTGTACGTCCTCTGACCCCCCTCCAGGTCCCATTAGACTCCTTTGTAGTCTCTAATGGACACTGCTAGAGAGAGACCCCCCTCCAGGTCCAATTAGACTCTGTTGTAGACTCTAATGGGGCCTGGAGGGGACGCTGGCTGTCTAACAGACTGTCTAATGGTTACTGTCAGAGAGAGACCCCCCTCCAGGTCCCATTAAAAAAAGGCAGAGGCTGTACTTTGTGCAAAATGTAGGGGTGGGGTCAGGGCCGGGTTATGGGCGGGGTCAGGGTGGGTTATGGTTGGGGCCTGACAGGGGGCCCTTGCTTTATTTGGTCCGGGGGCCCTGAGTGTTGTCAGTCTGTCCCGCACAGAAGTATAGCAACTTACTCTGTTGTAACAGGGACAGAAGATGAAAGTGATAAATGTATTGGTAGAAATGGTATGTTAGGTGGGGGTGATATTTGGATAGCTGGGAAAGGGACTGCAGAAAAGTGCTACATCTCCTCATTTCTTATCCTGCTGACAATGTTTTGCTAGACGAGAAGATAGAGAACTCTAAAACAGCAACATGGACTAAAATCTACTAAAATTTCTTATGTAAAGTAGGGGAGGGCTAGAACCTCAGTCAGATTTTTTATTTCTGTGTTCCTGTTGTCAATTTTCCCTCACTGCCTATATGGTGAAGCCCCTGGACTTCATATTACACACCTACAGTATATATCAACACTCTGCTAATGTGCCTATGCTGGAGTTATGTCATCCTGGCCAGATAATTGAGATGACCAAAGATCCCAAACCCAGAAGAAGACCGCAAGGCATAGATGTCAGCGCTGGCGAGGAGGCTTGGGAACTTCGTATCCTTAGTTCCGCTATAATTGGAGATTTTCCTTTAGTTTCTCTCCTGGTGACAATGTTGTCACTAGGACAGGAAATATCAACAAGATTCTCACCTGAGCAAAAGGTTTATTAGGTACTAAGGGGTTCCCCTCTTTGCATTAACAGAATGAGCCTAATGCTGGTGGCTGACTAGAATTAGAAAACATAAAGGAAATGTGTTGCTGAATCACTCTGCAGAGTAAGTGGCACGCGTTGGTGACCTGCCAGCTCCTGCTGGGACAGCAGACTTTCTTTCCCGCGGCTCTGTGCAAACACTGGCTGGACTGCAGGCAGCAATTAATGTCAAAGCTTTCACTTGACCCCAGGGCCACCTAGCATTATGCTATATTGTTATTGCAATTAAATGCAAAAAACACGTAGAGCCAGAGCTGGAGAGCTGCAGGCATATGTTAAATGTAGCCCCTCTATTTAATTGTATATACTCAATCACTAAAAATGTTCATCTTATATTTAAACGTTACTTAGTGTAGTGACCTGTAATCTTCCCCAATGTCATATTTTTATTGTCATTTGTACAGAATGAATTGCTAAGTGGAAGTCCCTACATTATTGGTTAAAGTTACAGAATCTACTGTCAATTGGTCTCCAAAGTACAAAAGCCCACCTATACCTTGTTACCCACCACTGCGCCTCGGAGTGAATACCAACTAAATTAAATGACAAATGTTAGTATAAATATCTAGCTACAGCTGCCACATTGTAATAATCTGTTAAACCATATAATTTTTATCTATAATGTGTCTATACGTGAATCACACGTGACAATAAAAATAGTGGCTCTCCCTCAATACAATATTAAATATATAAAGTGACAGAATCACTGAGATGCTGAATACTCAACGATACACCAAAGGGAGTGGAGATGCTGAATAGTCTCCGTCTATCACCGACTAATGCTACTGCATTTTATTCCTATTCTGTGTACTTTATGTGGAACTAAACCCTCCTATCCTTTACTGCCAAGGAAGCTGACATCTTAGCCTCTGTATGATCTTCAGTTGCCATGGTGCAGCACATGTGATCAGTTAGCACACCAGCCACTTGATGGCTTCACAGTTTGATTGAGAGCACAAGCAACTGTGACAGCTATCATTCACAGCATGACTTGAATGTACCTGCTTTGTTCGGATACACAGGATACATTTCCCAGGATCTGCCAGCCATGAATAACACATATCCAACCTTCCAGGTTCTATAATAAGCTTCTTTTAATTTGAGTGATCTCTCTCTGCACACCTCATTGGACTCCTCCCTTTCTTTCTCCTCTTCTTTAGGTTCCTTTCCTTTTCCCTTTCCTTTTCACCTTGTATTGTAGCTTTCCCTCTATCTCTTTTCTTTTTATGTATAAATGTCTTTATTACTCACCAGGCCGCCGGGCGTGGGATTGGTGAGGATGGTTACAGTGATTACATCTTAATATTTGCATATTGCATACTTATTTACATAGGAACCCACTCTCTACCAGTTGAACTGTCTTCGTATTTTTTATTCTCGAGTTTGGGTGTCTAGGTTTTAGCCCACCATGTACTACAGTTTGGAGTAACAAGCTCTCTTCATCGAGGATTTAAGGCATTTAGTCAATATCTTATACTGCATTTAAAGAGGAACTGCAGTCTGCTCACATAATTTGTAATAAAAACATCTTTGCCATTCTGAAGCTTCCTTCCAACCACTTTGCATATCATTTTATATATATACTGTGATTCTGTACTTGCCAAATATGCTGCAGAAATCTCCCTCCACTGAGTCTGGCTGCAATCATTTTGAAGCTGTTGCCTGTATTCTTCCTGGATTTACACAGACACACAGAGGTACACCTCCAGCTCTGCAGCTCTCGATGGCCCACTTATGACTCATCCCCCCTCCCTTTCTGGCAAACTCTCACAAGAGTGAGAGAGAGAGAGCTGAGCATGATGTCATAAGCCTAGGCTAATGACCAGACAAGAAACAAGAAGTGGGCTGTATAAGGTATTTACTGGCAGAAAAGAATATTTTACTATCCAAAGTTAAAGCAACAACAAGGGCAGAAGATTTACTAGATGGAAAGATGAAAAAATGACTGAAGGTTTGCTTTAAGAATTATGTAACATTGTTTTTGCGCGCCCTTGTCGGGACTTTATCTTTATGCTATGTTTGATGTAACCATCTCATTGTTTAACAAACTTGTTGACTTTTTCTCTGCAATAAAATCCTATTGTAAAAGAATGTACCTGCTTTAGGAAACAGGCAGATCAATCTCTTAGTCTTGCCTTAAAGGGGTTGTAAACCCTCATGGTTTTTCACCTTAATGCATTCTATGCATTAAGGTGAAAAACCTTCTTTAGTGCTGCAGCCCCCCAGCCCCCCTGTTTTACTTACCTGGACGCTGTCATCCTCCGTGGGAACGAGCACACCATCTATAGCTGGTGTCTTGTGTCCCGTCTGGATAGATTGATAGCAGTGCAGCCATTGGCTTCCGCTGCTATCAATCAAATCCAATGATGCGGGGCCAGGGGGGCGGGGCCGAGTCCTGCATTCTGTGTGAATGCACACAGATTCGGGACTCCGGAGCGCGCCCGCACGGGTGTCCACCAAGGAGAGCGATTCTCCAACGTGGATACTCGATGCGGGGAGGAGCCACCAGCGCCGCCGTGGGACCCCAAAACAGGAGGACCAGGGCCACTCTGTGCAAAACAAACTGCTCAGTGGAGGTAAGTATGACATGTTTGTTAATTAAAAAAAAAAATAGGGTTTACAACCCCTTTAAAGCAGAGTTTCACTCAAAAATGTGTCACATTTGGCACCTTTCAGGGGGGAGGGGGAGCAGATACCTGTCTAATACAGGTATTTGCTCCCACTTCCAGCAAAAGGTCACAGCAGAATCCGCAGCAATCTACGCCATGTCCGCCCCTCCTCCATCCCCGCCGCTGTCTTCTGGGAGACACACAGGTCCCAGAAGACAGCAGGGACCAGTTAGAACGCGCAGTGCGAGTCGTGCATGAGCAGTAGGGAAAAAGGCTGTGACTTCCTGACTCACTTACTTAAGATGCCGGTGCCTCCACCCAGAGCCGAGGGACGGGTCGGCTTCTGGTATAGACATCGCCGGCGCCCTGGACAGGTAAGTGTCATTATTTTAAAAGTCAACAGCTGCAGTATTTGTAGCTGCTGACTTTTAATTTTTTTTTTTGCAGGCGGAACTTTACTAAAGTAGAAAACCACTAAAATCTCATAGAAACTGTAACATGTTAATGTAATTTCAAAAGTAATTTTCAATATTTTCAGCTGACATTAAAATAACATCTGGTGAATTGCTATATAGGACCATGATAAGACACTTTCTGTTATTGGCTGACAATGCCTTGTTGCTTTTTCCCAATAGTTTTTTTCATGGTACATGTACCCCCCCAACGGAGACTTATGCCCAGTACACACGATCGGACTTTCTGCCAACAAAACCGTGGATTTTTGTTCGAAGGATGTTGGCTTAAACTTGTCTTGCATACACACGGTCACACAAATGTTGGCCAACAATTACGAACGTGGAAACGCAGTGAAGTACAAGACGTACGACAAGCCGAGAAAAAGGAAGTTCAATAGTCAGTGTGGCTCCTTCTGCTTGATTCAGAGCATGCGTGAAATTTTGTGCGACGGACTTATGTACACACGATCTGACTTTCTGGCAACAAAGTTTTGTTGGCGGAAACTTTGAGAATCTGCTATCAAACATTTGTTGGTGGAAAGTCCGACAGCAAATGTTCGATGGAGCATACACACGGTCGGACTTTCCATGGTCGGACAGCAAGCTCACATCCAACATTTCCCGTCGGAAAATCCGACCGTGTGTACACGGCATACAAGTGGCTATGCTGATGCACAATCCTGAGAAACACCATGCAAACTCTCTGTAATTGTCCTCATCACCAATGTCACCAGGAATAAAGGGAGGGCAAATCAGCAATCTGGTGTCGTCACTAGAATGGGAAGAGAAGGGAAATCTTCCAAAGGGGTGTATTGCTCTCATGACATCTGTCAAGAGGGGGATATTCCTCACATTAGAAAGATATCCTCTCACTTCCCGTTGAGTCTTCAGGACAGGAAGTGAAGAGAAATCTCCCTGATGAGACAAATATGACAAAAATACTGACATGGGTTTTAACTCTACCCCACTCTATTCAAAATAAGTTTGGCTTGAGGTACAGTGCCTTGAAAAAGTATTCATACCCCTTGAAATTTTTCACATTTTGTCATGTTACAACCAAAAATGTAAAATTTATTTTATTGGGATTTTATGTGATAGACCAACACAAAGTGGTACATAAGTGTGAAGTGGAAGCAAAATGATAAATGGTTTTCCAAATTTTTTTAAAATAAATATCTGAAAAGTGTGGTGTGCATTTGTATTCAGCCCCCTTTACTCTGATACCCCTAACTAAAATCTAGTGGAACCAATTGCCTTCAGAAGTCACCTAATTAGTAAATAGAGTCCACCTGTGTGTAATTTAATCTCAGTATAAATACAGCTGTTCTGTGAGGCCCTCAGAGGTTTGTTAGAGAACCTTAGTGAACAAACAGCATTATAAGGGCCAAGCAACACACCAGACAGGCCAGGGATAAAGTTGTGGAGAAGATTAAAGCAGGGTTAGGTTATAAAAAAATATCCCAAGCTTTGAACATCTCACAGGGCATTGTTCAACCCATCGTCCGAAAATGGAAAGAGTATGGCACAACTGAAAACCTACCAGGACATGACCGTCCACCTAAACTGACAGGCAGGGCAAGGAGAGCATTCATCAGAGAAGCATCTAAAGCTGGCCATACAACTATAGATTATCTGCAGTTTTTTATGGTTAGATGGAAAAAAATGCAACAGATTTCTCCATGTATGCTAAACTGTGTGGATGGAGGAATCTCCCACTGGGCCAAGCTTCAGTATCTTGCTAGTCGGGCCTGCTGGCTCTCAACCTAAACAATGCCTGCACCCAATCAGAATGTTCAGGTATTGTGAGAGCCAGCGGGGCCGACTAGCAAGATATGGAAGCTTGGGCATAGATGGAGGAATCTGTTCCACTTTTTCCATCTGACAACAGAAAATCTGCAGATAATCCATGTAGGTGTATGGCCAGTCTAAGAGGCCCATGGTAACTCTGGAGGAGCTGCAGAGGTCCACAGCTCAGGTGGGAGAATCTGTCCACAGGACAACTATTATGCCCTGTACACACAGTCGGATTTTCCGACGGAAAAAGTGCGATCGAATTGTGTTGTTGGAAATTCCGATCGTGTGTGTGTGCTCCATCTGACTTTTTCTGTTTTCTGACACACAAAGATTGAGAGCAGGATATAAAATTTTCCGTCAATAAAATCAGATCGTTTAAATTCCGATTGTGTGTATACAAATCCGACGCACAAAGTGCCACGCATGCTCAGAATAAATAAAGAGATGAAAGCTATTGGCCACTGCCCCATTTATAGTCCCGACGTACGTGTTTTACGTCACCGCGTTCAGAACGATCGGATTTTCCGACAACTTTGTGGACCGTGTGTATGCAAGACAAGTTTGGCCCAAAATCTGTCGGAAAAAATCAGACGGATTTTGTCGTCGGAATGTCCGATCAATGTTGTGCACTCCACAAATCTGGCCTTTATGGAAGAGTGGCAAGAAGAAAGCCATTGTTAAAAGAAAGCCATAAGAAGTCCCATTTGCATTTCATGAGAAGCCATGTGGAGGACACAGAAAACATGTGGAAGAAGGTGCTCTGGTCAGATGAGACCAAAATTGAACTTTTTGGCTTAAAAGCAAAATGCTATGTGTGGCGGAAGACTAACACTACACATCACCCTGAACACACCATCTCCACCATGACACATGGTGGTGGCAGCATCATGTTGTGAGGATGCTTTTCTTCAGCAGGGACAGGGAAGCTGGTGAGAGTTTATGGGAAGATGGATGAGCCAAATAGATGAGCCAAATACAGGGCAATCTTAGAAGAAAACCTGTTAGAGTCTGCAACGACCCTAAATATACAGCCGGAGCTACAATGGAATGGTTTAGATCAAAGCATATTCATGTGTTAGAATGGCCCAGTCAAAGTCCAGACCTAAATTCAATTGAGAATCTGTGGCAAGACCTGAAAATTGCTGTTCCATCCAATCTGACAAAGCTTGAGCTATTTTGCAAAGAAGAATGGGCAAAAAGTTCACTCTCTAGATGTGCAAAGCTGGTAGAGACATCCCCAAAAAGACTTGCAGCTGTAATTGCAGCGAAAGTTGGTTCTACAAAGTAGTGATTCAGAGGGGCTGAATACAAATGCACGCTACACTTTTCACATATTTATTTGTAAAAAATTTTGAAGACCATTTATAATTTTCCTTCCACTTCACAATTATGTGCCACTTTGTGTTGGTCTATCACATAAAATCCCAATAAAATGCATTTACGTTTTTGGTTGTAACATGACAAAATGTGGAAAATTTCAAGGGGTATGAATACTTTTTCAAGGCACTAAATACTTTAATGTCATTGAATTAAGGCTTCCTTGTACCTTAAAGTAGAATTCCCGCCTAGCACCTACTAGCCTTAAAGGATAAGTTCACTTTTTATAAAAAAACAAATAAATGCATATTTTTTGCAGGTAAACAATACAAGACAATCTGATGAGAAGAGAGAATGAACTACCAAACCGATTTATAGCCCCGTGGTAGTTCATTGAAAACGACAAGCCGACATTCGCAAAGGCTGCTGGACCTTGTAGTTTTCCATTCACAGGACACTGAATGAGTGACATGGCTGAAGCTCCACTCTGCCACGTTTTTTAAAAATTGTGACAGCTAGCGGGGTGGGGGGGAGAAGATCCCCGCTATCTGTCAGATTGGGGATCGGGGAGGTGTGGGGGCCAGTCCATTTGTAACATGTTACATGTTACACCCTGAATATGGGTGTAACATGTTATGAAAGGAGAACTTATCCTTTAATGCCCCCTCCTGTTACCTATGCTAACTAACCTGTGTAAACAAAAATGTGTGTATTTACCTATTTTCAGCCCACTCTGGTCCATTCACATGATCCCTTGTCTTACTGTCTCAGTCAGTGGTGGCTGCAGGAGAGAGGAGGGAGTGCTCGACATGGGCTGGGAAACACGGAAGCGGTGACATCACCCATAGGCTCCCATGGCCCCATTGACGGTGCTCCCTCCTCTCCCCTGCAGTTGCCACTGGCTGACACAGGGGAGTTGGGTTAGTTGGGAGAGGGGACATTGTTAAGGCTGAGTTCCCACATGTGCGACCGTGGGTTCGTGCCTGGGGTCCGGTGTGTGCCTGTTGCCTGAATTTTCACCTGAACCGGACCCAAACACGCACAGGACCCTTTTGCAATCTGCTCCGCGGCTGCCCCATGCCTGTGTGAACCAACTAATTTGAGAGCTGGTCACACTCACATGTCATGCAAATTCGGAGACGTTTAAAACTGTCAGCCTTATACTTCCTTGCAGTGTGCCACAAACATTGATACTATTTTACTACATGCCACAAACAAT
The DNA here is from genome assembly GCA_037952835.1 of Lithobates septentrionalis. Taxonomy (NCBI): domain Eukaryota; kingdom Metazoa; phylum Chordata; class Amphibia; order Anura; family Ranidae; genus Lithobates; species Lithobates septentrionalis. The sequence goes on along the minus strand of JBBDGP010000203.1, from coordinate 1,434,016 downwards.
GCAAACATTTTTATGTGCTTTGATATTGACACTGTCACCTTCCCCACCCACCTAGGGACAGGGGGGAGCGCAATTTTCTATCTTCACACTGGACATTGGGTGACCTTGTTTCAGCACTGCCAGACACCCCACAGATGTGCAAGCATCTAACCAAAGATTATACAGTCAGTGCATAAATCTAAGGACGCTGCAAGAGATGGACCCAATCAGACCTCAATCTCTGTGCACTTTGGAAAACACAGTGACCAACTTATAGGAGCTGCAGAATGAGGTTAATATTTAATTCTGCTTAAAAAGCAAAATACTGCTGTCATTCCTGCATAGAAGAAGAATTAGATTTTTTTTGGCATTTTGAAAATCACAGAATCACAAAATCTCATAAAGTCGATTTTAATTATATAAAATTGCAAATTGGCTTATAATTTGACAAGTACATAAATTAGATCAACTTTTCTGTTTTAATCTTTTTATTCAGTTTTTTAAATGACAATAAAAAAAATAAATAAAGCACGTTATAATGTAACAAAAGCAGGTGCATAATGACACTGTCATCAAAATCAGTGGACAAGAATATGGTGACAATAGCATTTTTAACTGGTTAGCGACCGCCCACCGTAGATATACTGCGGCAGGGTGGCTGCTCTGTGCCAGATCTTGTACCTAGTACGTGATCTGACACTTCCAGGTCTGGGGCGCATGCTGCCCGTGACCCGTTCCCACTGTGATTGGACACAGCGGGAGCCAATCAGTGGGTCTGGTCGAGAAAGGCAGAACAGCGGTCTGCCTATGTAAACAAGGCAGACTGCCGTTCTGTGCGAGGGGAATGTGCTGATCCACGGATCTTTACATTCCTCCAGTCAAAGCAACCCCCCCCCCCCCCACAGTTAGTAATCACTCCCAGGGAACAAATTTAACTCTTCAATCGCCGCCCCTGATGTTAGCCCCTTCCCTGCTAGTGTCATCAGTACAAAAACAGTGCATATTTTTTAGCACTGATTACTGTTATACAACCCCTGGCAAAAATTATGGAATCACCAGTCCCTGGGGATGTTCCTTCAGTTGTTTATTGTTGTAGAAAAAAAGCAGATCACAGACGTGGCCAAAAACTAAAGGCATTTCAAATGGCAACTTTCTGGCTTTAAGAAACTTAAAGAAATCAAGAAAAATAATTGTGGTGGCCAGTAACAGTTAGATTTATAGAACAAGCACAGGGAATACATTATGGAATCACTCAATTCTGAGGAAAAAATGATGGAATCACCCTGTAAATTTTCATTACAAACACTAACACCTGCATCAGATTAAATCTGCTTGTTAGTATGTAGGTAAAGAGGGTAAATCATCACGCAGTGTTGCACAAGATGTTGGTTGTTCACAGTCGGCTGTGTCTAAAACATGGACCAAATACAAACAACATGGGAAGGTGGTTAAAGGCAAGCATACTGGTAGACCAAGGAAGACATCAAAGCGTCAAGACAGAAAACTTAAAGCAATATGCCTTGAAAACAGAAATTGTACAACAAAACAAATGAGGAACAAATGGGAGGAAACTGGAGTCAACATCTGTGACCGAACTGTAAGAAAACGCCTAAAGGAAATGGGATTTACATACAGAAAAGCTAAAAGAAAGCCATCTCTAACACCTAAACACAAAAAAACAAGGTTACAGTGGGCTAAGGATAGGCAATCGTGGACTGTTGATGATAGTCATATTCAGTGATGAATCTCGAATCTGCATTGGGCAAGGTGATGATGCTGGAACTTTTGTGTGGAGCCGTTCCAATGAGATTTATGCAGACGACTGTCTGAAGAAAACATGCAAATTTCCACAGTCAAGTATGATATGGGGCTGCATGTCAGGTAAAGGCACTGGGGAGATGGCTGTCTTTAAATCTTCAATAAATGCACAGGTTTACATTGAAATTTTGGATACTTTCTTATCCCATCTATTGAAGGGATGTTTGGGGATGATGAAATCATTTATCAAGATGATAATGCATCTTGCCATAGAGCAAAAACTGTGAAAAAATTCCTTGAAGAAAGACACATAAGGTCAATGTCATGGCCTGCAAACAGTCCGGATCTCAATCCAATTGAAAATCTGTGGTGGAAGTTAAAGAAAATGGTCCATGACAAGGCTCCAACCTGCAAAGATGATTTGGCAACAGCAATCAGAGAAGGCTGGAGCCAGATTGATGAAGAGTACTGTTTATCACTCATTAAGTCAATGCCTCAGAGACTGCAAGCAGTTATAAAAGCCAGAGGTGGTGCAACAAAGTACTAGTGATGTGTTGGAGTGTTATTTTGTTTGTTTTGTTTTGTTTGTTTGTTTTTCATGATTCCATAATTTTTTCCTCAGAATTGAGTGATTCCATAATTTATTCCCTGTGTTTGTTCTATAAATCTAACTGTTACTGGCCACCACAATTATTTTTCTTGATTTCTTTTAGTGTTTCTTAAAGGCAGAAAGTTGCCATTTGAAATGCCTTTAGTTTTTGGCCATGTCTGTGATCTGCTTTTTTTCTACAACAATAAACAACTGAAGGAACATCCTCAGGGACTGGTGATTCCATCATTTTGCCAGGGGTTGTAGTGTCACTTGTGTCAAAAGTGTCAGTTAGGTGTCCGATTTGTCCGCCCCAATATCGCAGTCCTACTATAAGTCACTGATCACTGCCATTACTAGTAAAAAAATAAAACTAAAAAAAAACTAAAAATATACCATAGTTTGTAGACGCTATAACCGTTGCGCAAAACAATCAATATACATGTATTGGGGTTATTTTTACCAAAAATATGTAGCAGAATACATATTGGCCTAAACTGATGAAGAAATTTGTTCTTTTACACTTTTTTATTGGGAATGTTTTTTTAGCAAAAAGTCAAAAATATATATATTTTTTTTAATTGTAGGACTTTTTTTTAAATAGCACAAAAAATAAAAACCGCAGAGGTGATCAAATGCCACCAAAAGAAAGCTCTATTTGTGGGAAAAAAAGGACATAAATTTTATTTGGGTACAGCGTCGCACGCCCCCACAGTTGTCAGTTAAAGTAACACAGTGCCGTATCGCAAAAAATGGCCTGGTCATGAAGGGGGTTAAACCTTTCGGAGCTGAAGTGGTTAAAGAATAGGGAGTTTAGTCAGAAACCCATGGAAAATCCATTAGTAGGTACCAGGAACTTCACCAATGTGGTTATCTGTGAAGAGTCCCATAAAGTAATACATGTTTAGCTATATGCCCAGAAGAGACCAAATAATCAATGGGCCTTACTTCAGGCCAACATTGAAGGCTCGGAGGAGGGTTCAAGCTGAACTACACCCGACCCAACATACCACCAGAGTAGGCTATGAACATAACTATGGCTAACATTATGGCGCCTAACCCTAGACTTATTTATCTTACTCTGAGAACATCAAATAATTAGAAAAATCAAATATATCAATATAGTACCCTTTAAGATATCTTGCCACATATAAAACCCTGGACGAAAACCCTAAGTAGTAACAAAGGGGCAGAGGTTCCGACTAGAGGACCAATATTGCACCTGTGGAGGGAGATAGAAAAAGCAAGTAAGGAAAGGAAAAAGAAGAAAACCAGAGAAAACTGCAGAGAAGTGAGACCGTACCAATCCGGGAATCCACCCTACCACCGATCCAATGTCAACCCAGAGTGTCCGTTACCTGTAGGTAAGAAAGCCAAGGGGTCCATACCTTTTTAATCAGAGTTTGTTTGTCTCGTAGCATTAAAACAACTTTTAATAAAAAATAGGTTTTTCTACATTGTGACTCTGTACTGTTGCTTGTTACCATGACAATATTAGAAGATTAGGTTGAACATAAGGATAGGTTTGGTAGGTTCAGCTGTCATTCAGCACCTCATCACATCACTATCAAGAAGGAAACAGCAACATAGTGCTTGCTTGTAATTCTTTCCTGCTTACATAACACAACATGCTGCCGCTTTAATTCTGCTGGGTTTTATGTTTTTGCACTGTAGATGAAGAGCAGAAGATGAAATGCTCAGGGTCACTTTCATTAGCTTTTTAATCTATTTTCAATCCATCTTTCCTAGTTTTGTGCAATGACCATTCAAAAACAGTTGAAATAAGTCTAAATGTAGTGCCAAACATTGTTTAAAGAAGGATTAAACAGATAATTGATGGAGCACAGTAGGATTAAATTGTATAAAATGGCCTGCATTTCATTTCAGTCTTTTTCTGGTACAACAATAGAACATTAATGTGCACATTGATACCTGCATCTTCCATGGCAGGTGAATAGTTTTAAAGAGAATGTATAGTCTTTGTTTAAATATACAGTCATGAGAAAAAGTAAGGGAATTGGGAATTGTTGACTTTTTTCAACAAATTTGAACAGGCAACCATTAGATCTTGATTCAAATACAGCCTACAGATAAAGATGATATACTTGAACGAATGACACATACAATTGATATGATGTAATGGAATTAACAAAGAGTGGTGCAAGCACAATGTTTGCACCACAATTCTAAACAATGGAGCAGATGCTGCTCCTATATAGCAAAAGTGGCACAAACCCCTTTGTCAGTTCTCTGTCCCAGCTCCCCTGCTGAGCTCAGAATGACAGTGAAGAAGAGGATTCAGGATCTGCTCATGTAATGTAATCACTGTACAGGTAGACAGAGGGATGTGAGCTTTGAGTTGGAGAAGATCTACAGTAGTTTTCTATATGGAAAACTGCCACATTCCCTCTGGTAATTAGGTGCAGACCCTATGCCAGTGTCTATTTCACTTTGAAATAGAAACTGGTGCAGGTGGCACAGATTGACCTGAAAAAGGTCTATCTGCTTGGTTAACGTGGTGCAGGCCCCCCACTACCACCAAATTCCTGTGCCAATACAATGTAGGAAGGAATACAAGAAGCTTAGTTATTTTTCCAGGATGTACTCATTTTGATTATCTAAGTAAGCAAGAATGCAGATTTGTCATATGGGAAAAATTTGTATACCCCTACATTTACCACCACTTGAAATTAGAATCAGGTCTTTCAGATTCAGATTCACAGGAATCTCCCGTCCAACCTTGAAGCCCCTAAGGGCTGAAGCAAAAAAATAGCATAATCAGTTTCTAAAGCAAGTATATAGCAGCTGGATGGACCCTCAGGACAACTGGACCTGGAAGTACCATATGTAACGGATTCAATCACATATAATAAACTCAGAGACAAAGAAAGTAGAGGGCTCTAGCGGTGATTTTTAACAACTGGCCCAGAAGGAACCTGTCTTAATAGAAACCTCAGACATCTAAGGTATATCAAGCAATACTATAATTTAATTTTATTTGAAATTTTTTGTTTTTTTAATCGTTAGTGAGGTCAAGTCAGAATTCTTGATGAGAACATTTGAAGGAGCAGGATGGAAAGTTTTTCTCGAATGAATTAATTTCCAACAGTGTATTTGGTTTTTGTTTAAAGAATTACATTCATTTCAAAATTGAATGATAAAAGTAAACAAACTTTTGAAGAACATTCAAATCTTTGCATGCCTGAGAATTACAGTATGAATGTTCGTACCAATGTTCATTTTAAAATCTATTAGCATATGGCCAGTTTACGGTGTTCTCTTTTCTATTATGTGTCACGTCGTCATAGTAAGATCCATAGAGCTCTCTAATGCCCTATACACACGGTCGGACATTGATCGGACATTCCGACAACAAAATCCATGGATTTTTTCCGACGGATATTGGGCTCAAACTTGTCTTGCATACACACGGTCACACAAAGTTGTCGGAAAATCCGATCGTTCTGAACACGGTGACGTAAAACACGTACGTCGGGACTATAAACGGGACAGTAGCCAATAGCTTTCGTCTCTTAATTTATTCTGAGCATGCGTGGCACTTTGTGCGTCGGATTTGTGTACACACGATCGGAATTTCGGACAACGGATTTTGTTGTCGGAAAATTTTATAGCAAGCTCTCAAACTTTGTGTGTCGGAAATTCCTATGGAAAATGTGTGATGGAGCCTGTGATGGAATTTCGGACAACAAGGTCCTATCACACATTTTCCATCGGAAAATCCTATCATGTGTACGGGGCATTAGGCTCCCAAAATGTAGGTTGTGGATGCCTATGAGTCTGGCAAGACCAAATCGTTTTAAATCAATCATTGCACTGTAAAAAGAATACTGTACTAGTGGTGTAGATTTCAAACAAGCTAACATGCTAACATGTCCAGGACTAGCCCGCTTAGCAAATTCAACCCAGGAGCAGACTGCTGGTTGCTAAAAGAAGTCTCCAAAAAAAAACAAAATGTCATTGCTGATGTTTTAGTAATTCTTACAACAGTTGCTGTCAAAGTGCATGCCTCTACAATCAAAAAGAAATTGCACCAATTCAACCTGCATGAAAGGTGTGTGTAAAAAAAGCCGTTGCTGTCCAAAATAAAAAATTAAAATTTGAGCAAAACTACAGTTTTCCATTGAACATAGGAAAAGACCAGACTTTCTGAAAAAACTGGGATAATTTACTAATTGTAAATAGACTGCTCGCTTTGCAAGGGAATTTTCCCCAGAGCTTAGTGAATGTAGTGAAATTACACTTAGCAAAGATATTTGTTTTGAGGATGCAAAGTATTGAGCATGATAGGCAGGTAACTGGCATTCATGTTTCTTTCCGGTTCCTTTAAGCAGGGTGTTTGAAAAAGTCAATTTTAATAGAATACTGGGCTTTTTTTTAGCAAGCTAGTTCCTCACTGCATATCTGCTGGCAGGAAGCCTGTGCAAACTGACTAAAATAATCCAGTCTCTGATAGGAACAAGTAGGAAAGGGCGTTCCTTCTCTCAGCTTTGTTTGTGACAACAGATAAAGGCAGAGTCTAGAGTCTTCAAAGATTTCCAGCTCACCATCTGCTGGCTGCAAATGATAAATATGAATGTAAGAGATTCATTGACGTAGCTCTGTGCCCTATTAATTTGCAATTTTATATTTTATTACCGACCATAATATAGAGGCATCAAGGAGCAGATGGATTTGCTTGTGTCAATAGAAGCTGTGATTTAAACAATTCAATTAGTATTATTGGGAACCTCAGTCTCATCTTTATGCCCTCAAGTATGTCTCAACAAAATACTATATATTTCTTTCTGACGCTAGCTTTAGTGCATTTGTCCCAGAGACACTAAGGATCTTGTAGGCTTTGATGCAGTGTTTTTTATTGCATTAATTTATTTTGCAGTCCTGGATATATTTAGTGATTTCTGTGCCCAGAACACAAATGAGCCTCTTATAATTTGTGTGAAAAGTTAGATTTTTTAATTATACATGCTGCCCGTCATAATTGTGGGTGGTGAGCAGCACCGGTGTGGTCTCTGAACCCAAAATTGTGACATCATTGGCCACACTTGTAAAGTGTAGTTGTAAAACAGTCCACTTTTCTTTACAGAGATTCTCAAATCATTTAAAGGACAATTTCAGTCTAGCTAAAAAGCAAAATTGTGTTTTAAATCACAGAATACATGAAAAAATATATACTGCTCAGTTTAAGTATATTGATAAATTTGTCAGTTCCCACTCCTTCCACTACACCACATTGATTGATGTAATTGGTTAATTCAATCCCTGAGAGGGTACAACAAATGCAAATTCTGATGATAATCACCATTGCACAAAGAGTTAGAGGAATTTCCAGTATGTTTATTCGAAATTGTACAAGTTTCCTTTAAGAAATGTAAATGAAAGCCATGATATCGTTAAGGCTCTTTCACGCGGGCGGTCCACATGGTGGACTCCGCTTTGCTCAGCTGAGCAGGCGGATGACAGATCCGTGTCTGCTCACTGTGTAAAGACAGACCTGTCAGAGCCCTGCTCTCCTCTATAGGGAGATTGGATGAAAACAGAAGGCCTGTCCGTTTTTATCTGATCCCTTCCGATCCGATCCACCAGACAGATGGAAAATAGGGTCTATTCTACCCAAGGAAGATCTAAATATCCTTCACCTGCCCACATTTGCCATGTGGGATCAGGCCCTCAGGTGGGACAGTGGAACCCAGGAAGCATGGCAGGGGAGGTTGCGTCGGGGGGTCACAGAAAGCTGATAGTCGATTTCATGAAATGTACATGCATTTCTGGTGACTGCAGCCGCGGGGAGTGAATGTAAACACCCCCCCCCCGCTGCAAATGCCAAATAACATATGGTGATGGTCAGTAAAAGGGTTAAGAACATGACTAAATTTCACACAAAATATTTAATATTTACAAAACTATAATAACTTATACAAACAAAATAAAAATGTTAAAAACATATAAAGAGCTACGTTAATTGTGTAATCATTACATCTATTGTGATCATTTGTAGAACATTCTAAACTTGACTACCATGGGTTCACATTATTTCCTTATTAGTCCCGTGACATCACAGGAGTCATAAGGGATGACATCATGAGGATTTCCACCCCCTGTGTTGTCATTGCCTTAGACCCCATTCACACAGGGACGACTTGTCTGGCGACCTAGTCGCCTGACAAGTCGCCTCCCGTTCTGTACTATGGAGCCGTTCTAAGGGGAGCGACGCAAGTCGCTCCGACTTAGAAAAAGGTTCCTGTACGACTTCGGGGGCGACTTGGGGCGACTTGCATAGACTTCTATGCAGAAGTCGTTTTGCAAGTCGCCCGGGCAGTCGTTTGCAGGTCGCCTCACTGAGGCGACCTGCAAGTCGTGTTGCCCCTGTGTGAATGGGCTCTAAATAGTACTATGCCTATTTATTAGGATAGCACAGGGGTAGGCAACCTTTTGAGCAGAGTGTGCCGAAATTTTTTAAAATTTTTTTTTTAAAGTGCCAATTATATAAAACAAAATGTCAACTTCACACTCTCAATCACGAAAAAGATAATTTTATAAAGGGATTTCTGTAAACAACTTCAATAATAGTAATAAACAAACATTGAGCTTTAACCTAACTTTGTTTCAGAAGATGTGTGCTATGAGGTTGGGAAAAAAACGTGAGGTGATATTGGTCATCCTAATAATGTCCTTTCAGATCAGTCTAATTTTTTGCCCCTTCACACCTCAGATAAGCCCAATTCCTGCCCCTTCACACCTGAGATCAGTCCCAATTCCTGCCCCTTCACACCACAGATCAGCCTAATTCCTGCCCCTTCACACCTCAGATCAGTCCCAATTCCTGCCCCTTCACACCACAGATCAGCCTAATTCCTGCCCCTTCACACCTCAGATCAGTCCCAATTCCTGCCCCTTCACACCTCAGATCAGTCCCAATTCCTGCCCCTTCACACCTCAGATCAACCCAATTCCCGCCCCTTCACACCTCAGATCAGTCCCAATTCCTGCCCCTTCACAACTGAGATCAGTCCCAATTCCTGCCCCTTCACACCTCAGATCAGCCCAATTCCTGCCCCCTCACACCTCAGATCAGTCCCAATTCCTGCCCCTTCACACCTCAGATCAGCCCAATTCCCGCCCCTTCACACCTCAGATCAGTCCCAATTCCTGTCCATTCACACCTCAGATCAGTCCCAATTCCTATACCTTCACAGCTGAGATCAGTCCCAATTCCTGTACCTTCACACCTGAGATCAGTCCCAATTGCTGCCCCTTCACACCAGAGATCAGTCCCAATTCCTGCACCTTCACATCTGAGATCAGTCCCAATTCCTTCCCCTTCACACCTGAGATCAGTCCCAATTCCTGCCCCTTCACATCTAAGATCAGTCCCAATTCCTGTACCTTCACACCTCAGATCAGCCCAATTCCCGCCCCTTCACACCTCAGATCAGTCCCAATTCCTGCCCCTTCACACCTCAGATCAGCCCAATTCCCGCCCCTTCACACCTCAGATCAGTCCCAATTCCTGTCCATTCACACCTCAGATCAGTCCCAATTCCTATACCTTCACAGCTGAGATCAGTCCCAATTCCTGTACCTTCACACCTGAGATCACACCCAATTGCTGCCCCTTCACACCAGAGATCAGTCCCAATTCCTGCGCCTTCACATCTGAGATCAGTCCCAATTCCTTCCCCTTCACACCTGAGATCAGTCCCAATTCCTGCCCCTTCACATCTAAGATCAGTCCCAATTCCTGTACCTTCACACCTGAGATCAGTCCCAATTCCTGCCCCTTCACACCTCAGATCAGCCCAATTCCTGCTCCTTCACACCTAAGATCAGTCCCAATTCCTGTACCTTCACACCTGAGATCAGTCCCAATTCCTGTACCTTCAAACGTGAGATCAGTCCCAATTGCTGCCCCTTCACACCTGAGATCAGTCCCAATTGCTGCCCCTTCACACCTGAGATCAGTCCCAATTGCTGCCCCTTCACACCTGAGATCAGTCCCAATTGCTGCCCCTTCACACCTGAGATCAGTCCCAATTCCTGTACCTTCACACTTGAGATCAGTCCCAATTTCCGCACATTCACACCTGAGATCAGTCCCAATTCCTGCACATTCACACCTGAGATCAGTCCCAATTGCTGCCCCTTCACACCTGAGATCAGTCCCAATTCCTGCCCCTTCACACCTGAGATCAGTCCCAATTGCTGCCCCTTCACACTTGAGATCATTCCCAATTCCTGCACATTCACACCTGAGATCAGTCCCAATTCCTGCACATTCACACCTGAGATCAGTCCCAATTGCTGCCCCTTCACACCTGAGATCAGTCCCAATTCCTGCACATTCACACCTTAGATTAGTCCCAATTCCTGCACATTCACACCTGAGATCAGTCCCAATTCCTGCACATTCACACCTGAGATCAGTCCCAATTCCTGCACATTCACACCTGAGATCAGTCCCAATTCCTTCCTCTTCACACCTGAGATGAGTTCCAATTCCTTCCCCTTCACACCTGAGATCAGTCCCAATTCCTGTACCTTCACACCTGAGATCAGTCCCAATTGCTGCCCCTTCACACCAGAGATCAGTCCCAATTCCTGCGCCTTCACATCTGAGATCAGTCCCAATTCCTTCCCCTTCACACCTGAGATCAGTCCCAATTCCTGCCCCTTCACATCTAAGATCAGTCCCAATTCCTGTACCTTCACACCTCAGATCAGCCCAATTCCCGCCCCTTCACACCTCAGATCAGTCCCAATTCCTGCCCCTTCACACCTCAGATCAGCCCAATTCCCGCCCCTTCACACCTCAGATCAGTCCCAATTCCTGTCCATTCACACCTCAGATCAGTCCCAATTCCTATACCTTCACAGCTGAGATCAGTCCCAATTCCTGTACCTTCACACCTGAGATCAGTCCCAATTGCTGCCCCTTCACACCAGAGATCAGTCCCAATTCCTGCGCCTTCACATCTGAGATCAGTCCCAATTCCTTCCCCTTCACACCTGAGATCAGTCCCAATTCCTGCCCCTTCACATCTAAGATCAGTCCCAATTCCTGTACCTTCACACCTGAGATCAGTCCCAATTCCTGCCCCTTCACACCTCAGATCAGCCCAATTCCTGCTCCTTCACACCTAAGATCAGTCCCAATTCCTGTACCTTCACACCTGAGATCAGTCCCAATTCCTGTACCTTCAAACGTGAGATCAGTCCCAATTGCTGCCCCTTCACACCTGAGATCAGTCCCAATTGCTGCCCCTTCACACCTGAGATCAGTCCCAATTGCTGCCCCTTCACACCTGAGATCAGTCCCAATTCCTGTACCTTCACACTTGAGATCAGTCCCAATTTCCGCACATTCACACCTGAGATCAGTCCCAATTCCTGCACATTCACACCTGAGATCAGTCCCAATTGCTGCCCCTTCACACCTGAGATCAGTCCCAATTCCTGCCCCTTCACACCTGAGATCAGTCCCAATTGCTGCCCCTTCACACTTGAGATCATTCCCAATTCCTGCACATTCACACCTGAGATCAGTCCCAATTCCTGCACATTCACACCTGAGATCAGTCCCAATTGCTGCCCCTTCACACCTGAGATCAGTCCCAATTCCTGCACATTCACACCTTAGATTAGTCCCAATTCCTGCACATTCACACCTGAGATCAGTCCCAATTCCTGCACATTCACACCTGAGATCAGTTCCAATTCCTGCACATTCACACCTGAGATCAGTCCCAATTCCTTCCTCTTCACACCTGAGATGAGTTCCAATTCCTTCCCCTTCACACCTGAGATCAGTCCCAATTCCTGCCCCTTCACACCTGAGATCAGTCCCAATTCCTGTACCTTCACACCTGAGATCAGTCCCAATTGCTGCCCCTTCACACCTGAGATCAGTCCCAATTGCTGCCCCTTCACACCTGAGATCAGTCCCAATTGCTGCCCCTTCACACCTGAGATCAGTCCCAATTCCTGTACCTTCACACTTAAGATCAGTCCCAATTCCTGCACATTCACACCTGAGATCAGTCCCAATTCCTGCACATTCACACCTGAGATCAGTCCCAATTCCTGCACATTCACACCTGAGATCAGTCCCAATTCCTTCCTCTTCACACCTGAGATCAGTCCCAATTCCTTCCTCTTCACACCTGAGATGAGTTCCAATTCCTTCCCCTTCACACCTGAGATCAGTCCCAATTCCTGCCCCTTCACACCTGAGATCAGTCCCAATTCCTGTACCTTCACACCTGAGATCAGTCCCAATTGCTGCCCCTTCACACCTGAGATCAGTCCCAATTGCTGCCCCTTCACACCTGAGATCAGTCCCAATTGCTGCCCCTTCACACCTGAGATCAGTCCCAATTGCTGCCCCTTCACACCTGAGATCAGTCCCAATTCCATTACCTTCACACTTAAGATCAGTCCCAATTCCTGCACATTCACACCTGAGATCAGTCCCAATTCCTGCACATTCACACCTGAGATCAGTCCCAATTCCTGCACATTCACACCTGAGATCAGTCCCAATTCCTTCCTCTTCACACCTGAGATCAGTCCCAATTCCTTCCTCTTCACACCTGAGATCAGTTCCAATTCCTTCCCCTTCACACCTGAGATCAGTCCCAATTCCTTCCTCTTCACACCTGAGATCAGTCCCAATTGCTGCTCCTTCACACCTGAGATCAGTCCCAATTCCTGTACCTTCCCCTTCACACCTGAGATCAGTCCCAATTCGTTCCCCTTCACACCTGAGATCAGTCCCAATTCCTTCCCCTTCATGCCTGAGATCAGTCCCAATTCCTGTACCTTCCCCTTCACACCCGAGATCAGTCCCAATTCCTTCCCCTTTACACCTGAGATCAGTCCCAATTCCTTCCCCTTCACACCTGAGATCAGTCCCAATGCCTTCCTCTTCACACCTGATATCAGTCCCAATTCCTTCCCCTTCACACCTCAGATCTGTCCCAATTCCTTCCTCTTCACACCTGAGATCAGTCCCAATTCCTTCCTCTTCACACCTGAGATCAGTCCCAATTCCTGTACCTTCCCCTTCACACCTGAGATCAGTCCCAATTCCTGTACCTTCCCCTTCACATCTGAGATCAGTCCCAATTCCTTCCTCTTCACACCTGAGATCAGTCCCAAGTCCTTCCTCTTCACACCTGAGATCAGTCCCAATTCCTTCCTCTTCACACCTGAGATCAGTCCCAATTCCTTCCTCTTCACACCTGAGATCAGTCCCAATTCCTTCCTCTTCACACCTGAGATCAGTCCCAATTCCTGCCCCTTTACATCTAAGATCAGTCCCAATTCCTTCCCCTTCACACCTCAGATCTGTCCCAATTCCTTCCTCTTCACACCTGAGATCAGTCCCAATTCCTTCCTCTTCACACCTGAGATCAGTCCCAATTCCTGTACCTTCCCCTTCACACATGAGATCAGTCCCAATTCCTGTACCTTCCCCTTCACACCTGAGATCAGTCCCAATTCCTTCCTCTTCACACCTGAGATCAGTCCCAAGTCCTTCCTCTTCACACCTGAGATCAGTCCCAATTCCTTCCTCTTCACACCTGAGATCAGTCCCAATTCCTCCTCTTCACACCTGAGATCAGTCCCAATTCCTTCCTCTTCACACCTGAGATCAGTCCCAATTCCGGTACCTTCCCCTTCACACCTGAGATCAGTCCCAATTCCTTCCTCTTCACACCTGAGATCAGTGCCAAGTCCTTCCTCTTCACACCTGAGATCAGTCCCAATTCCTGTACCTTCACACCTGAGATAGGTCCCAATTCCTGCCCCTTCACACCTGAGATAAGTCCCAATTCCTGCACATTCACACCTGAGATCAGTTCCAATTCTTGCACATTCAAACCTGAGATCAGTCCTGATTCCTGCCCCTTCACACCTGAGATCAGTCCCAATTGCTGCCCCTTCACACCTGAGATCAGTCCCAATTCCTTCCTCTTCACACCTGAGATCAGTCCCAATTCCTGCCCCTTCACACCTGAAATCAGTCCCAATTGCTGTCCCTTCACACCTGAGATCAGTCCCAATTCCTGTATCTTCCCCTTCACACCTGAGATCAGTCCCAATTGGTTCCCCTTCACACCTGAGAGCAGTCCCAATTAGTTCCCCTTCATACCTTAGATCAGTCCCAATTGGTTCCCCTTCACACCTGAGATCAGTCCCAATTGGTTCCCCCTCACACCTGAGATCAGTCCCAATTCCTTCCCCTTCAATGCTGAGATCAGTCCCCATTCTACCTCTTCACACCTGAGATCAGTCCCAATTCCTGTACCTTCACATTTGAGATCAGTCCCAATTCCTGCCCCTTCATACCTGAGATCAGTCCCAATTCCTGCCCCTTCACATCTGAGACAAGTCCCAATTCCTGCCCCTTCACACCTGAGATAAGTCCAAATTCCTGCCCCTTCACACCTGGGATAAGTCCCAATTCCTGCCCCTTCACACCCGAGATAAGTCCCAACTCCTGCACATTCACACCTGAGATAAGTCCAAATTCCTTCCCCTTCACACCTGACATCAGTCCCAATTGCTGCCCCTTCATACCTGAAATCTGTCCCAATTCCTGCATATTCATAGCAGTAGTTACCAAACCCTGTAAAAAAGTTGTAGTTCCCTTACAAACGCCTAAATTAGTGGTTACAAAGACAGTTGTAAATCATTACTCACAAAGCCAGTCATTAATCGTTACTCACAGAGACAGATATAAAAGAGTATTGCTTTATAAATGGCTTTCTGAGCAATGCTTAATAACTGTCTTTTTAAGTACTGCAAAGCCAGGTATAAAGCATTGCTCACAAAGCCATTTATAAAGCAATACTCTTTTATAACTGACTTTGTGAAAAATGCATCATATCTGGTGTTGTAAGAAATGCATTATATCTGGCTTTGTGAGCAATACATTATAACTGGCTTTGTGAAAAATGCTTTATAACTGGCTTTGTGAAAAATGCTTTATAACTGGCTTTGTGAAAAATGCTTTATAACTGGCTTTGCAGTACTCACAAAGCCAATTATAAAGCATTGCTCACAAAGCCAGATATAATGCATTTCTTACAAAGCCAGTACAGAGTGGACAGGAGTGTATAGTACAGGGCGGGCAGGAGGGTACAGTATAGGGCGGGCAGGTGGAAACAATGCAGGGGAGGCAGGAGGGTACAGTGCAGGGCAGGCAGGAGTGCACAATACAGAGTGGGTACAGTGCAGGGCAGGCAGGTGGGTACAGTGCAGGGTGGGCAGGTTGGTGCAGTGCAGAGTGGGTAGGTGGGTGCAGTGCAGGACGGGCAGGTGGACGCAGTGCAGGGCAGGCAGGTGGGTGCAGGGCGGGCAGGTGGGCGCAGTGCAGTGCGGGCAGGTGGATGCAGTGCAGGATGGGTAGGAGGGAGCATTGCAGGGTGGGCAGGTGGACACAGTGCAGAGCGAGCAGGTGGGCGCAGTGCAGGGCAGGCAGGTGGGCGCAGTGCAGGGCTGGCAGGTGGACACAGGGCGGGCAGGTGGATGCGGTGCAGTTTGGGCAGTAGAGCACAGTGCAGGACGGACAGGTGCATGCAGTGCAGGGAGGAGGGCACAGTGCAGGGCGGGAGGGAGGGCACAGTGCAGGGCAGGCGGTAGGGCACAGTGCAGAGTGGGCAGTAATGTATAATACAGCACTGTTCTGACAAGAGGGAGGAGATGGAGTATACAGCAGATCCTGCACTTCCTCCAAGCTCTCTTCTGTTAGCTGCTGTCACTTCTGTCCCAACTTTACTGTTCACTGTAGGAGTTTATTGCCAGGCTGCCACCACGCCGATCCCCCCTCCCCTTGTCCTGGACCTGAGCATTGTTTTCTGGTCAGGCTCTGTCTGTGTCTCTCTGCTGACCTTATCTCAGGGGAGCATTCCATCAGGAAACTAGGGATGCAGAGCTTTGTGACCTGGAAGGTGCATAGTGTCTTTGAGTACAGTAACCATCTGAAGGAGGGCAAAGGCATCCAAAACTCCTGCGTGCACCCACTGATCTGTCACTTGTCCACGCAGCCTGGCCGTTATGTTCTCTGCAAGCAGTGGGGGAGTGGACCCCTCTCTGCGTGCACTTTGAGCTGCATTAGGCAGAGGCAGAGAAAGTAACAGGCTCCCGAGACTTTTAAGCACAGCCCCCCCTTGCCCCCTGTAGTGACGCCACTGCTTACACAACCTGTAAAAACCCCATCCACAGCCAGCATGGTCTCCCCTTCAGTTTGAGCAAACCCGTGGCTACTTAGGGAGAGGATTGCTCAGAGACAACACACTCAGAATACAGAAGCCTGGCCATCTGATAAAAGACTGCCACTGCCACTTACTACTGCGCTGTCTGACCCCAGGGCACCCGACTTCCTCACTGCACAGATGGATGAGAAATGTGAGAAGAGAGGTGGTCAGGAACCAGTCGCACTGCTTCTTTTATACAGCCACTGAATTAGACTGGCTTTTAGGTGAGGGAGGTGGTTTTCCAGGATCGCTCTGACGTGCCATCCAAAGGGTGGCCATGTGCCAAGTCTGGCACGCGTGCCGGGGGTTGCCGACACCTGGGATAGCATCTGTAGTACTTCCTTACTACTGTATAGCACTAAGGTCACAGGGAGGAAAAGTAGTTATGTGGAAAGAACCCCCACCCAAGTGATTCCACTGCGCTAATAGGGAAGTACTACATATCTTTATGAACATGGCACATAAAGGCAGTATGTCCGGGATGGAGGGAATTCACACCCTATAGCCCCCCTGCACTTAACTGGTTTTCAACAGTGATCAGACATCAAGTCAGCAGCAGGGCCGGTCCATGGATTTTTGTCTATTTAGGCAAAGGTGCATTTTGGTGACCAAGGAAAACAAGTGTATAGGTGCTGCAACCTTTCCAGATAAAAGCTCCACCCGGTGCTCAGACCTTGAGGCTGCTGACACCTCCAATGTACCAGAATAAGGAAAAGGATGGTCGGCACTCAGGATGACATCCAAAATAGTATTCCTTTATTAAATACATGTACAGAGCTGTAAAACAGCCTACGCAGTTCGGACATTAGTCCTTAGTCATGGCTGATAAAAACAAAACAACTAACACTTAAATAGTATATACAAAAGTCACATGTGCATTTTGGTGACCCCCAACCGTCCTTGGGCCACCCCCTTTCTACACAATGCAACCCCCGAACCCATATGGAATACACTTTATTTGCACTCCATTAAGCTATAGCGGCTCTGTGACTGCAATAACAACCCCCAGTACTGGTTTCCATGGCCAGATTAGTAACTCCCAGTAACAGTGTTAGTAGCTGCAATAGTAACCCCCAACTAAGGTGTCAGTGGCTGCAATAATAACCCTCAACATTGGTGTCAGTGGCTGTAATAAAAAAACCCTACTATACTGTCAGAGGCTGCAATAATAACCCTCAGCATTGGGGTGACTGGAAAAAATAACCCCCAACTATGGTGTTAGTGGCTGCAATAACAACCCTCAGCACTGGTTTCTGTGGCCGCAATAATAACCCTCAGCACTGGAGTAAGTGACAGCAATAATAACCCCCAACATTGGTGTCACTGGCCGCCACAATAACCCTCGACATTGGAGTGCGCAGCAGCAAAATGAACCCTCTACTATGGTGTCAGTGGCGGCAATAATAACCCCAAACAGTAGTTTCTGTGGCCGCAATAATAACCCCCAGCATTGGCATCTGTGGCTGGAATAATAACCCCCAGCACTGGTGTCAGTGGCGGAATAGTAAACCCCAGCATTGCTTCAGTGGCTGGAACAGTAACCCCCAGCATTGATGTCAATGTCCGTATAATAAACCCCAGCATTGGTGTCAGTAGCTGTCATAATAACCCTCAGCACTGGGGTCAGTTGCTGCAATAATAACCCCCAGCATTGGTGTCACTAGCCCTCACAATAACCCTCAGCATTGGGGTGAGCTGCATAAATAATTACCCCCTACTATGGTGTCATTGGCTGCAATAACAACTCTCAACTATGGTGTCAGTGGCTGCAAAACCGGTTTCTGTGGCCACAATATTAACCCACAGTATTGGTGTCAGTGGCCAAAATAATAAACCCCAGCATTGGTGTCAGTGGCTGGAATAATAAACCCCAGAATTAGTGTCAGTGGCTGGAATAATAAACCCCAGCATTTGTGTCAGTGGCTGGAATAATAAACCCCAGCATTGGTATCAATGGCTGGAATAATAGACCCCAGCATTGGTGTCAGTGGCTAGAACAATAACCCCCAGCATTGGTGTTAATGTCCGAATAATAAACCCCAGCATTGGTGTCAGTGGCTGGAATAATAACCCCAAGCACTGGTGTCAGTGGCGGAATAATAAACCCCAGGATTGATTCACTAGCGGCCACAATAACCCTCAGCATTGGGGCGAGCTGCATCAATAATAACCCCCTACTATGGTGTCAGTGTCTGCAATAATAATCCCCAGCACTGGTTTCTGTGGCCACAATATTAACCACCAGTATTGGTGTCAGTGGCCAAAAGAATAAACCCACGCATTGGTGTCAGTGGCTGGAACAATAAACCCCAGCATTGGCGCCAGTGGCTGGAATAATAAAACCTAGCATTGGTGTCAATAGCTGGAATAACAAACGCCAGCTTTGGTGTCAGTGGCTGGAACAATAACCCCCAGCATTGATGTCAATGTCCGAATAATAAACCCCAGCATTGGTGTCAGTGGCTGCCATAATAACTCTCAGCACTGGGGTGAGTAGCAGCAACAATAACCCCCAACTATGGTTTCAGTTGCTGCAATAATAACCCCCAACTATGGTGTCAACCCCCCTCTACATTGCTGATCAGTGGCAGTGCTATACTACCCCCACCCCCAAGGTGGCTGCGTAAGCTGCCTTATATGCTGGCTCAAGCCCTGGCTGGAAGACCCCATACACACTATATAACTTTTGTTGTCTGATTTCCTTTAGATTTACCAGAACCATGTAATGCAAGGGCCTGCCTGGTTGCATACAAATTGAAAGTGTTTAGGTTTGACCTCATATTATATGGTTTTGGTAAATCTAAAGGAAAAAATCTACAGGAAATTGTATTGTGTGCATACAGCTTTAGCCTATGAAAAAAATCCAATTTGTTCCAGCCTCTTCCTTTTCAATTCAATAAAAAAATAAAATAAATGAAAGATATAAAACTACCCACAAATATTAACTGAATTATCAGTTTAAAATGCAGACAATAAAACAGGACCTGAAGATCACGTGCAACAAGACGCTACACCTGGCTGCTAAGAATGTGAACTAATGCAGTCAATGTCATTTTACCCAGCAACCTTTCTTGCTACCAGCTCTTTATCCTGACTGCTGTTGCTCAGCCCTGTGCCACCCAGCAGTAGAAAATACACATCATATTCAACTACATTAGCTCATTATGACCTCCTTTCTCATATTCTTTTACCAAGAAGCTGTAAACCAGTGGTTATCATCAGTTGCCAATCACAGCATGCAGGAGAACCAATCGCACCATTTACCGTCTGGTAACTATGAACATCGGGCCGTCAAAGGCTGCAGCTCTTGTCACAGAAATGCCAGGGAAAATCTGTGATGTAATAAGCACTTTGCTGACTCCGGGCAGGAAAATCCTGACATCTCCATGATAGTCCTTTCGCTAAGTAGCCACAGCTAACCTGTTACTATTACTACAGAGAAGATGGGATGGTTGGGTCAGGTCCCTACCTACTTGATGTGCCGGTTGGGTTCTGTCATTAAATAAAAACAGTAAAAATGTGATTTAGAAAGTTTCCCATAAAGCTGACTATTCTGTTCCACTGACACTTGTTGAATGACTTTCACTTTTTTTTTTTTTTTGCAAGAAAAAAAAGGATAGTATGATAAGATGTTGCCGTCAAATTTGATATACACAAAGCTGCCTCTTAGCTATGCCGCTAAATTTTGGCACACGGATGGTTTGAGTGTGGGCACAGCTGGGATATATTTTTAAATAAATTAACTTAATCTAAAAAAAAAAAAGGGACCTTGGTTTTAGCCTTTAAAAAACACATGTAAAAATAAGTGCAGGTTTCTGGTATTCTTGTTTAGGAGACCTTAATCAAGAAGTTCTTATTCTTTTTTTTTTTTTTTAATCAAAAGGTTTTTATTGTTCATACAAAACAAACAGTATATGCCAAGAATGATACACAGTGCATTGTATTCAGACATATTAACATTGATATGGTCTATCCAGTAGTCTTAATTGCTCCAACAAATGTTTACAGTACACACTTTGCTCACTTTCCCTTCACTCAGAGTATCTTAAATGTATTCCAACACATGTACCAGACCCAACCCACTTTCCCCACTCTCCTCCCTCCATGCCCCTTAAATCATCCTGCAATCGATCAGTCTACCAACTGGATGGCTCCCTTTACATAGTCAAAATGTATATGTCTCTCAACAGTCTCATCTGAACCAATTCCATAGGGCTTATACCAGGAGTAGCAAGCATGCATCCCATAATCTCTCAAACTTCTCGGCCTTCCCCCTATGTTGATATACACTATGTATCTTTCCATTATGAGTGTTGTACCAATGTGTTTTATCCATGTTTTCACCTTGGGCGGTATAGCTGATTTCCAGCTCATAAGTATGGCTTTCCTTGCCTGGAACAGTGCTCTGGCAAACGCCACTCTTGTCCCCTCCTCTGCTATCACCCCCTCCAAAACTCCAAGCAGGCATCTTAATGGTTCCAAAGGGACGCTGGTCTGGAACACCCGGTTGAGCGTGTCCATAACCCCCGTCCAAAATCTGTGGAGGTTGGGGCAACGCCAGAGGAGGTGAATCAGATCTCCAGGCACCGTTTTACATCTATTACACATTGGGTCTGATGCCCTGCCCATTTTGTACAACTTCACATGAGTGTAATGCACTCTTAGCAATATATACAGTTGGGACACATTCTGTGACACATTTAGGGAATACATATTAACCGCCTGCAGTCCCTCCTCCCACAATTCCCCTGCAATAGGCCCCACGTCCACCTCCCATTGTGTCACTGCCTTCGTGGGATGCCCCTCTAAGAAGGATGAGAGCAGCATGTTGTAACATTGGTAAATTATGCCTTTCGTGTCTGATGCATCCTGCAGTATGTGAAACAGCGGAGTGGGAGACTGAACCCACTCCACTGCATCCCCTTGTGCTCTAACAGCATGTTGTAGTTGTAAGTAGTAAAATAGCATGTTGGACGGTATTGCGTATTTAGATTGCAGGTCACTAAAGGAAAGGAGGGCCCCATTGTGAAAGGCATGTCTTAAATGAGTTATACCCAGGAGGCACCACTTGGGCCCCTGCTGAATCTTGGCTATCTCAGTGTAGGTGTTGTTTCCCCATAGTGGACTTTATAGCATGTACCCCTTCACATTCTGAAGTTGTTTGGCTTTATTCTACACCTTCTGAAGGAGTGAAAATGTGGGCATTTTCTTGTTTTGTTTTTGAAACTGCTAAGCCTCTAGTCCTTCGGGGACTGAATCAGTCCCCGAGCCAAGTAACAGGAGTCTAGCCGATGACCGTGCCGGCAAGGGCGTCATGGCCCCTACCAGGTGTTGTAACTGTGCAGCTAGGTAGTATATCCAAGGGTTGGGCAAGGCAAGGCCCCCTCCCTCCCTCTAGTATTGCAGCTGTTCCAGTTTGATCCTTGGAGGTTTTGTGTGCCATAGTAATAATCTGAAAAGAGAGTTAACCACTCTGAAAATGTTTAGGGTAAGAACTACCGGCGTGTTGTGAAGTAAATATAACAGTTGTGGCATTAGAATCATCTTGATAAGGTTCATTTTACCTGCCAGGGACATTTTAAGTTTGTTCCACACAAGTATTTTATCTCTAAACCTGGTCAAAAGGGGATAGATGTTCAGCTTGCAGAAGTCAGTCACTATGGGGGAGATATTAATCCCTAGGTATTTAAAGGAAGACACCACAGGAACCTGACACGAGGGTCCCATATCTGGCCCAGGGATCTCATGTATAAACATTAATGCTGATTTGGACCAATTGAAAGTAAGGCCTGAAAAGTGTCAGAATTTCGTAATAATGGACATGACCTGAATAAAAGAGTCATCTACGTCAGCCAAAAAAAGGAGCATGTCATCAGCGTAAAACATGATTTTCTCATGCAATCCGGAAGGCCCTGATCTCCAGGCAGTTGTGCACCTGAGACGCACGGGGCTCAATGGCCATAGCAAAGAGTAGAGGGGACAGGGGGCATCCCTGCCTAGTCCCTTTACCCAGTGCGAAAGCGTGTGATATCCTATCTGACATGCGTATTGCTGCCTGCGGTGTATCGTATAACAATCTCACCCACTTAAGGAAATTGGGCCCGAATCCAAACCTGGATAACACAGCCAATAGATACTGCCAGCCAACACTGTCAAATGCTTTATTGGTGTCAAGAGACAGTAGTGCTCTATGTCCTGTCGAATCCGCTGGGGTCTGCATGTTCAAGTATAACCTTCTAAGGTTGGTTGCCGTAGAGCTCTTTGGCATAAAGCCCGCCTGGTCCGAGTGAATGATTGACAGAATTATTTTGTTAACTCTTATGGCCAGCACCTTAGCTAGTATTTTAACATCGCTTTGCAGCAATGAGATGAGGTCTATAAGAACTAGGATCTAAGGGGTCTTTACCTGCTTTGAGTAAAAGTATAATGTTGGCCCTTGTCATGGATGGGGATAGTCTTCCTGTCTTAAAAGATGAGTTAAATACTTCAAGTAGTTTAGGTAAAATCACTTCCCCATATTGGGTGTACACCTCTATAGGAATCCCATCCTCCCCAGGGACCTTGCATGTAGGGAAGGAGGTAGCCGCCTCCTTTAGTTCGTCAAGAGTAAGCGGGGCTTCCATCTCCATACACTCCTGGTGGGACAGAGATGGAAGAGTCACAGTGTCCATATATCGTTGTAATTCCTCATCAGTGTAATTGTCACAAATTTTATATAAGTCAGTGTAAAAGGCTGCTAGTTCTGCTATGATCTGTTCAGGGTCATTCACCAGCCGTCCCTGAGAGCCACGAATAGCTCCTATAACCGGGGACGACTGCTGAGATTTGGCAATTCTGGCCAACAGACGGCCGTTTTTCTCCCCTTCCTCATAGAAAGCTTGCTTAGTGAAAAACCTCTTTCGCTCCGCAGTGGAGGCCATCAAGCGGTCCAGGGAGTCCTGTCCCAAGATCCAAGCCTCCCTCGCGGAATCAGATGGGTCAGTCACAAATGCAAGCGCCAGTTTCCCCACCTGGTCTTCAACCCGCTCTAACAAAGCCGACGAGTTGCATTTCACAGCCGTAATTTCAGCTATAAAAGCGCTTCTCAGACAGGCCTTAAATGCATCCCATCTCAGAGTCAGATTAGTACACAACCTGTTAACATAAAAGTATTGTTCTATCTGTTGCACCACATGCTCATGTGAGGGTAAAAGTTTTAGCCAGAAGGCATTTAGCTTCCACGGTGCTCTGGGCAAGGTGGAAATTGGGCGGGTAATCAGGTGAGCAACCAACGGTGAGTGGTCGGATACCTCCCTAGGGAAGTACTCCACCTTTGGGACCATGTGTAATAATTGTGGGGATCCTATGCAAAGGTCAATGCGAGAAAGTGACCCATGCATTTAAGAAGTTCTTATTCTTAAAGACTAAGTTCAAGTTTGGAACATGTTACATGATCCATCAGTTTTTTGGGTAGAACATGTAACATGTTCCATCATCTGCAGCCTCTCCCCTCCCCCCCATCCCTCCACCCTGTGATATCGGGCGGGGGATCATCCCCCCGCACCCACTGTCACATTTTAAAAACAGCGAGGCCTGGCGGGGCTCCGCCCACACATTTATGTAATTCAGTTTCCTGTAAAATGAATTCCTTGCGGCTGATGGCTTGTAGTTCTCAATGAGCTATGAGGGCACTGGTGAGTACCCTCATAGTTCATTGATCTTCCTGATCTCAGGTAACTGCCTGCCTGTACGTGGTATGAATAGACAGCTATGCTGAAGGTCTGCAAAGCAGGGAGAAAGAACAAAGAGATATTTAGTAAAAAGCAGCACATACAGTGGGGAAAATAATTATACGGTCCCCTGCATATTTTGTAAGTTTGCCCACTTTTCATTTTTTTTATCATAGGTGTATTTTAAATAATAGAGACAGAATATCAACCAAAAATCCAGAAAAAAACGCATAAAACACATGCTATAAATGAAGTTGCAGTTCAGTGAGTAAAATAATTGATCCTCAAGCAAAACATGACTTAGTACTTGCTGGAAAAACCCTTGTTGGCAAGCACAAAGGTAAGACGTTTCTTGTAGTTGGTGACCAGGTTTGCACACATCTCAGGAGGGATTTTGGTTCACTCTTCTTTATAGATCTTCTCTAAATCCTTAAAGCAGAACTCCAACCAATTTTTTTTTCTCCATGACCTTGTTGCTGATCTCCTACCTTCACCAAGTTTGCCATCCATGTTCTTCTGAGCTCTGTAGTACCTCTGTAATAGGCTGCTGAACTGGCTGAAAAACCGTTATTGCCTGCTGACATCCTATTTGTAAGACCGCTGGCTGCTATCACTCTCCTAAGCTTAGCCAGTGGTCTGGCACGCCCCCTTGTAGTCCTCCGAAAGCCGAGCAGGGAGGAAGCAGACATGTTGTGGGTGGAAGGGGTCTCACAGCCCCTGGTCTGTGCCGCCCATGGAGGAAGTGTCCTCCTTCTCCTCTCTCCTCCCTCCCAGCAATCCGCCCCCCCCCCCGCCGCGCCGCACCGCCCATCCCCCGCCTGCTATATCTGTGCAGAGTGGGGATTATTATTAGCAATCAGTTGTATGCCACAGCGGGGATGTCTCGCTGTTTCAGGTATAGTATATCAGAACACCGAGCGCTGATAGCAAAAAATGGCCTAGTCATGAAGGGGGTAAAACCTCCCGGAGCTGTAGAGGTTAATCGTGCCCAAGCAGTACCTTTTGCATTGAATAATAGCAGTGCACTTCCTGGTATGTGAATGTGCCTTGACCCATATGGTTGTACATCTGCAGTGTGAAATCTATGGTACTGCTACTTCTTTCTAGTTGCAGGAAATTTGACATAAGATTTAGGGCTCATTTACATCATATCCATTGATCTGCATAGAGTGTGGTAGAGAGGGTAAGCATGTCTACAAGGAGTACACAATAATCCAAGTGTAGACACCCTGAGTAAGGATGTGGTGAAACGCCTGATTACATTATAAATGGCTCTAGGTGGCGCAATAAAGTGTGCAACCCAGTGGTGTGATGTAAAACCTTGTGATGCACATGAGACTAAGCTCTGAGAGGTTGAATTTTGGCACCAAGTTTGAAAAGTTTGTACTCTGAAATGAAAACATTCCAAACCTAGCCCCGTTTTACGCAATAATGGTTAGAAATACACAGTGTCCCTGTCGATGCTGGACTGTGCGTTTGTGTTGTCCAGGCTTCACTTGTCATGGTAGACATACCCTCAAAGCAGTCTTCAGGGACTGGGTTCCATCATGATGGGCCATGGCCCTCGACACAGAGGGGGACAATAGGAGGACACAGGGGACAGTCAGGGATGATCGGTGCGGCGGTGGGGGCCGTTACTCCTCTCCCTGTATAGAGTTCAATAAAGCAGCTGAAAGCTGTGGGAGGGAAAGGAAGAGAAGCGGCTGTCAGCTGCTTTATTGAAATCTATACAGGGAGATCGGTGCTTGTAAGGGCCCCCACCACTGCACCGATTATCCCCTGACTTCCCAGGTATCAGATTAGGCATCAGAGCATTTGCATGAGTATAAGAACTTGTGCAAATGCTCGGTATCGGCACCGATACTAGTATCAATATCGGTTCAACCCTACTGGTGACTAGTCCTATGCCTTCTGCTTTCAACCCTACTGGTGACTAGCCCTATGCCTTCTGCTTTCAACCCTACTGGTGACTAGCCCTATGCCTTCTGCTTTCAACCCTACCGGTGACTAGCCCTATGCCTTCTGCTTTCAACCCTACTGGTGACTAGTCCTGTGCCTTCTGCTTTCAACCCTACTGGTGACTAGTCCTGTGCCTTCTGCTTTCAACCCTACTGGTGACTAGTCCTATGCCTTCTGCTTTCAACCCTACTGGTGACTAGTTCTATGCCTTCTGCTTGAATTTTTAGGAACATCTTTCAGAATTCAGTCCTTCTTTAAACAGCTTTCAAAAAACAAACAAACAAAAAACCCTGCCCGCAAGCCTGCTCTCAGCTTTCAACTCATCTGTGGCAATATAAAGCTCTCAAACTCCCTTGTCACCTCATCCCATGCTCGCCTTCAGGACTTCTCTAGAGCCTCCCCCATCCTCTGGAATGCTCTACCCCAATTCTTTCGATTTTTTCTCCTACTTTATCCACTTTCAGACGATCCCTGAAAACTCATCTCTTCAGAGAAGCCTATCTGGCCCCCACCTAACAACTGTACATTTATCTTCTCAATCAGCACATCACCCACAGCTATTACCTCTTGACCTTCCCTCTTAGATTGTAAGCTCTAAGGAGCAGGGCCCTCTGATTCCTACTGTATTAAAGTGTATTGTATTTGTACTGTCTAACCTCAAGTTGTAAAGCGCTACATAAACTGTTGGCGCTATATAAATCCTGTATAATAATAATAATAACTTAAATTAAAAGTCTGGGATTTAGAAAAAAAAATATATATATATATACTCACCTAAGTGGATGCAGCATCCATCCTATGCTGCATCTGTCCCCTGCTGGCTCTGCACTGAGAACTGAGTGATCAAACACCACCAATCACTCATTTCTCAGAATTCTGTGAGAGCCGGGGACGGTCAGTTACCAGCTTGCTGCTCTTCCCCCCGCCCCCTCTGTGCTCACGGGAGCGCTGGCTATGGAGGGGATGGGAGTGACAGGCTCAGGCTCTCAGTGGCTCCTTGTGATGCTGAGCCAGCTGGCGGTCCGGACTTCTGGGCGGAACCCCACCATATGGTTAGGATCTTTTTGAGAGCCTGGACTGGCTCTGCAGACAGCAGTCTTCAGCCCCCTGTCTGCTGAAAACAGGTCCACAGTAAAAGTACACCCAAAATAGCTTTAGCTATATTTCTCCTTTAAACTAGCTGAATTAGGTTTAATAAACACAACTCAATGTTATTTTTTTTTTATACTGACACAAGTTGTTAAATTTGTATTTTCTTGATTTAAAAGGAAGCAGGGTGACTGAATTCCGTCGTAAGAAGGCTCTGGCTGTCACATTTTTTATCTTAAGGGCACATTTGTAAAAAGGGCAAATAAAGGGGAAGGAGAACTTATACATTATTCATGCTGGGCTTCATGTGGGCACTGTGTACACTACCAACCCCCTGTGTACAAAATTAAAAACTTTTCTTACAATGTCATTGTCATATGTTTATCCTTATGGCCTTCTCACAGCTGCTCTGTCCATCTCTGTTTGCAATGATCCTCACAATGACACTGCTTGACATGGTTGCCTAGCAACATCTTTGCAGAAGAACCGACATCGACCATAGGATACCAATACAATGCTGGGATTTTAATCAACGTGGGGATAAATATTGGGAGTACTATATAAATAACCGATGAATGGAGAGCTCTAAGATGAGCCTATACAGGCCAAAACACATTACTGACACCCCATACTGTATATATGATGTTTTAAAAAAGTATGGGTTTAAAAGGTGTTGTATACTTGTACTTGAGAAAAGCTCCCCATGGGTCCAAAATGGTTGTACAGATAAAAGCAGCCAACTAAACAAACGTACAAGATGCGGCAGATTGGATCGTCTTTTTCTGGTTATATATTGGAGATTTGGGATTCCCTTGTCTACTTTGCACCCTTTGGACTGTAGAATTCAAGATGGGTGCTGTTCCGAGTGTACACTATTTACACTGCATTTACAGTGCATCCGGAATGTATTTATGGCGCTTCACTTTTTCCACAGTTTGGAAAAGTTATGTTATAGCCTTATTCCAAAATGGATTCAATTCATTATTTTCCTCAAAATTCTACAAACAATACCCCATAATGACAACGGGAAAGAGGTTTGTTTACATCATTGCTGCATTCATCTTTCCCTCGATTCTGACTAGTCTTCCAGTTCCTGCCGCTGAAAAACATCCCCACAGCATGATGCTGCCACCACCATGCTTCACTGTAGGGATGGTATTGGCCAGGTGATGAGCGGTGCCTGGTTTCCTCCGGACATGAGGCTTGCCATTCAGGCCAAAGAGTTCAATCTTTGTTTCATCAGACCAAAGAATTTTGTTTCTCATGGTCTGAGAGTCCTTCAGGTGCCTTTTGGCAATCTCCAGGCGAGCTGTCATGTGCCTTTTACTGAGGAGTGACTTCCGTCTGGCCACTCTACCATACAGGCCTGATTGGTGGAGTGCTGCAAAGATGGTTGTTCATCTGGAAGGTTCTCCTCTCTCCACAGAGGAAAGCTGGAGTTCTGTCAGAGTGACCATTGGGTTCTTGGTCACCTCCCTAAGGCCCTTCTCCCATCAGTTGCTCAGTTTGGCCAGGCGACCCGCTCTAAGAAGAGTCCTGGTGGATCCAAACTTCTTCCATTTACAGATGATGAAGGCTACTGTGCTTCCCCAGATCTGTGCCTCGATACAATCCTGTCTTGGAGGTCTACAGACAATTCCTTGGACTTCGTGGCTTGGTTTGTGCTCTGACATGCACTAACTGTGGGACCTTTATATAGACAGGTGTGTGCCTTTTCAAATCATGTCCAATCAACTGAACTTACCACAGATGGACTCCAATCAAGTTGTAGAAACATCTCAAGGATGATCAGTGGAAACAGGTTGCACCTGAGCTCAATTTTGAATGTCACGGCAAAGGCTGTGAATACTTCTGTACATGTGATTTTTTTTATTTTTAATACGTTTGCAAAGATTTCAAACAAACTTCTTTCACGTTGTCATTATGGGGCAATGTTTGTAGAAATTTGAGGAAAATAATTAATTTAATCCATTTTGGAATAAGGCTGTAACATAACAAAATGTGGAAAAAGTGAAGCGCTGTGAATACTTTCCGGATGCACTGTATGAATACAGTTTTTTATGCAATATGAAGGGCGGGAGGGGGAATATGTACACATTACTGTTGCATGCAGGGCCACCTATAGAAAACACACTGTTATCAGAGCAAGGCTCCTTGAATCTCAATGTTGGATCTGGCATTAGTTTTAAGGGGAACTCCAGGCATTTTTTAGCCACTATGTTTTTTTTTGTTTTTTTTATAAATAATGACAACAGTGGACAAAAAAAATATAAAGGGGAGTACACCGACCTGAGTAGCATGTTTCCAACATGCCGATCTTGGCATCCCTGGATCACCAAACTGAAAGTTCCACAGCTGGCTGGTGAGAGGGCTCAACATATAGAAATTACTGCAGAGCCAGACATCTATTCACTTTTACAAGTATATCTTAGAAGCTATGCTGTAAATTAATTTGGATGTTTTTTGTTTTTTTTCACCAGGCCAGCAGGTTTTTTTTCTTCTATAGTTTAAAAAATGCCAACTCTTCGCTCTCTACTAAAAGGAGCTACACACTTGCTGTACTTCTTTCCCAGCATAGTCAGTTTTCTGGCTGTGCTGGGAGCACAGACAGCGGTTGATGTCATGATCTCCACCTCCAATCAGAGGAAGCCTTGTCTTTATTGATTAAATACAAGGCTTGCTGTAAATGGCTGAACAGTTCAGCCCAACTCTCTTTTGAGCTAGCAGCAGATGGGAAGTCTCTGTAACGCTGTCGGAACACAGCACTGTATATTGTATGCAGCCAGTGTTGCCAACCACCATTATTTTTACTGGTAGCCAGTAAAAAAACTGTCACTTTTCTCCTGCTAGTAAATGCCAGTGACAGGAAAAGGTTGCCAGTAAAAAATATGGCTGTGAGGTTCAGCTCGGAACTGGTCGAGACCATCTGAATGCCTGCTACAGTGTGTTCAGCAGTGGCGGCGGGTCTGGCGGAGGCGGTGCCTGGGCGTGATGCATGATGTCATGGTGCAAGGGAGCCGAGTGGAGTGGCTGGAGCCTCGTGTGCAGGTCTATGGGACGGGAGCAAGGCAAGCCAGGAGCAGGACTTCAGTACTGTTTGGACTGGAGTGGACTAAAGGGACCTCCTGGCATGGAGAGAAACTGTCACTGAGTCAGGAGGGGACGTGTCGTGTCAGTAAGGTGCCATTATCATCTGTGAGATGTCAGTGTCACTGTGAGAGTCAATTTCATGTTTGTGCCTGCCCATTCTAATTTCTTGCCCTCCTGAGTCCTGTCCCTGAGTTACAGTGCCTTGAAAAAGTATTCATACCCCTTGACATTTTCCACATTTGGTCAAGTTACAGCAAAAAACAAAAACATAAATGTATTTTATTGGGATTTTGTGTGATAGAACAACACAAAGTGACACATAGTTGTGAAGTAGAAGGAAAATCATCAAAGGTTTTCAAAATGTTTTATTATCTAATAATAAATATCTGAAAAGTGTGGTGTGCATTTGTATTCAGCCCCCTTTACTCTGATACCCCTAACTAAAATCTAGCGGAACCAATTGCCTTCAGAAGTCTCCTAATTAGTAAATAGAGTCCACCTGTGTGTAATTTAATCTCAGTATAAATACAGCTGTTCCGTGAAGCCCTCAGAGGTTTGTTAGAGAACCTTACTGAACAAACAGCATCATGAAGGCCAAGGAACACACCAGACAGGTCAGAGATAAAGTTGTGGAGAAGTTTAAATCAGGATTAGGTTATAAAAATATATCCCAAGCTTTGAACATCTTATGGAGCTCTGTTCAATCCATCATCTGAAAATGGCACAACTGCAAACCTACCAAGACATGGCCGTCCACCCAAACGGACAGGCCGGCAAGGAGAGCATTAATCAGAGAAGCAGCCAGGAGGCCCATGGTAACTCTGGTTTCAGTTTGCGAGAAGCCATGTGGGGGTCATAGCAAACATGTGGAAGAAGGTGTTCTGGTCAGATGAGACCAAAATTTAACTTTTTGGCCTAAAAGCAAAATGCTATGTGTGGTGGAAAACTAACATTGCACATCACCCTAAACACACCATCCCCACCGTGAAACATGGTGATGGCAGCATCATGTTGTTAAGATGCTCTTCTTCAGCAGGGACAGGGAAGCTGGTCAGAGTGTATAAGCAGAAGGATGGAGCCAAATACAGGGCAATCTTAGAAATATTAGAAGAAAAAAGACTTGACACTGGGGTGGAGGTTCATCTTCCAGCAGGACAACACTAAACATACAGCCAGAGCTACAATGGAATGGTTTAGAACAGGGGTCTTCTACAGCCCTCCAGTTGTTCAGGAACTACAATTCCCATCATGCCTAGTCATGTCTGTGAATGTCAGAGTTTTACAATGCCTCATGGGATGTGTAGTTCTGCAACAGCTGGAGGGCCGTAGTTTGAAGATCCCTGGTTTAGATCAACACATATTCATGTGTTAGAATGTGCCAGTTAAAGTCCAAACCTAAATCCAATTAAGAATCTGTGGCAAGACTTGAAAATTGCAGTTCACAGACGCTCTCCATCCAATCTGACAGAGCTTGAGCTATTTTGCAAAGAAGAATGGGCAAAAATGTCCCTCTCTAGATGTGCAAAGCTGGTAGAGACATCCCCAAAAAAACTTGCAGCTTTAATTGCAGCAAAAGGTGGTTCTATAAAGTATTGAGGGGGGCTGAATACAAATGCACGCCACACTTTTCACATATTTATATTAAATTTTGAAAACCATTTATTATTTTCCTTCCACTTCCCAATTATGTGCCACTTTGTGTTGGTCTAGAATATAAAATCCTAATAAAATACATTTACGTTTTTGGCTGTAAGATGACAAAATGTGGAAAATTTCACGGGGTATGATTACCTTTTCAAGGCACTGTACTTACTATATCGAAAATAAAGTAAGAAATATGTTTTTTGCCTTAATATCTAAAATCAATCACATTGCTAGCTGCATATTGTACGTGTTTGTAGCCTAGACACTGAAATTTGCACTCAAAACTGTAATTTTGTAACTTTTGGAAATGGCAGTAAATTTTGGGTGTCGTGTCAGTAAATTTCAATCTGGTAGGTTGGCAACACTGTATGTAGCTGATGTCTTTTAGGAGACTGATAGTGGGCGCATCTATTAAATCTATTAGCAAAGGAAGTAGTTAGGCAGTAGTAGGGCCCAAACTATTTAAAGTAATCAGGGAGGCTTTAGGCCGGGTTCACACTTGTGCGATGCGGGAATCAGCGAGATAAAGTGCGAGTTCCAACATCGCATGTCACTGGCAGGTAGTTCACACTGGCCTCTGCGACCTGCTGCAAATGTCAATGTAAAAGTAATGACACCGCCAGATCGGTTTGGAGATCGCAGTGCGAACTGTGAAATCCAACAGGAATTAGATCACATAGCTGTAAACGCCCATGCGATCTGATTCCAGTGCTGACCAAAAAAAAGAGTCCTGTACCATTTTGGGCCAAATGCGATGCAAATTCAGCCAGACTGTAAGGCTGAATTCACATCACACAGACATCACATGTGATATGCAAAGCAATGCGGTGCGAATCACATGCGATGTCTGTGTTCGCACCAGTGTGAACTCAGCCTTAAGCTACACTCTCTGAAGGGTTCACTACAGTTCTAGTTTCACTCGACCATTCTCTCACAATCAGATGGGAGTACCTGCTTTAGTCTGTATATCGTTTAGTATTTAGTTTATATGTATATAAAGCATTATAAAGAAAGTACAAACCATGCCAAAAATATTTCAGATAAAGGTTATATTGGCAACACATAAAAAGGAAGCACTACAGCATCCTATTAATATCAAATAGCCACAGGCTACCAAAAATGAAACAGAATCAGCTTTCAAAAAACTAATTTTAATCAAAACAAAAAAATTGTTGATCATTAACAAGTTTATAAAACAGTGATTTAGTTACATAAATAAATTGATATCAGTGTATCAAATCTTAATTACTTTCAACTTCATGAGCATGTTTACATGGGGTGATGAAGTACAACCGTTTTTACCTAGTGTAATAAATAAAATGAACATGAAAATGTTTCTTTCTTTTTTTTTTTTTTTTCCTAAATAAAAATACTTACAAACATACCTAAAGCATGTCCTCTAATGAAGGGAACAAGAGACACTAGACAACTTTTGCACCAAAACATAAAAAATAAAAACGGTTTTAGAAAGCACAAGGATACAGAACAATTCAGCGAAAAATTAAAAGACACAATATTGGAACCAAGAAGTTGGTATTTAATTATATAATGAACAAGTTTGGTAGTTAGATCTCCAGTTTGGTTATTTTAAAGCATTAAGACAAGGCAAGATAGAAGGCTGTTTTTCTCGAGTAAAACAATAACAAAAAAAAAAATGAAAATTAAACTAGAGACGAGTTTGA
Source organism: Lithobates septentrionalis (assembly GCA_037952835.1). NCBI lineage: Eukaryota > Metazoa > Chordata > Amphibia > Anura > Ranidae > Lithobates > Lithobates septentrionalis. The sequence goes on along the minus strand of JBBDGP010000203.1, from coordinate 1,400,238 downwards.
ACAGTCATACTACACAACTTTCTGCCCTGCACAAAGTCAAAATACCTACACAGAAATATATATATATTGTTATTTGTGCACAACAGGTTAGCTTATTGTTAGCTTGCTGACAAAAGGCGTCATGGATGAATCTCTATTTTTGGATGCTTTTTTGTGTTTGGAAAAAAAATGAAGCGTCTTGGAAGATCTCTCTGCAAGGGAGGCCCCAATCCCCTTTTTTGTGGCATATTATATTCTTAATGCTAAGGCTTTAGGCTCTGGCTGTATACAAAATGTCCTTTTAGAAGCAACTCACTGGCTGTGTGTATTTCTAAGAGAAAACTCCAGGCAACGGAAAATTCAGTAAGTAATTCTATATGGTTCCATTTATTTGGTGCCTCTGGATTGCAATGTTTGACAGAAGTCTTTTTTTGGCCCTGGATGCACTGTTTGGCAGTGCTGCCCATTTGCTTTTTGATTCAATGTTTGACAGAACTGCTCACAAAAGGTGCTGCACCGGTGGCAGGAAATCCATCCCGTCTGCAACATTTCCTTGTGTCACATATACAAATTGCTGTACACAACAGGCATTCAGCGTGCACAAGGTCAGCATGTACAACAAACCTTCACAATGCATCTACACAGCTTTCAGCAAGCTTTTGTTTTTTTTTTTGTTTTTTAGGTTTTAAGGACAAAATCACACCCGAGTGACTTAAAGCTTCACAAAAAGCGTCTCAATGTTTGACACTAGGACTTCCATTATATTCAATGGCGTACATTCACACCTGAGCGTAGTGTTGCTTAAAAATTGTCACTCCAAAAAGTACCACGAGATTCATTTGGGACAGTATTTTTGAGACTTTAGAGTTTGAGGATGTTAAACAGATCTGAATGAGAATGCGGACTAATCTGTGGGTCACAGAAGTGCACTAACGTTTGCTCTCCTGCAACCCAAAGTCAGCTGATAGCGGGTTCCAGGCTCTGAAAGGATCCTGAAAATATTGTTAGAATCCAGCCGGCTGCCCGATTGACAGCTGCCTTCACTGCTCAGCATGCAGCCCCCTCTCCTGCATGGTGCTCCAGTGAGCAGAGTGGAGAGCAGTGACTGACAGACTGCTCTGAGAACGGAGCGATCATGTAATCGCCCAGTTCTCAGACTAATGCCCTGTACACAGGATTGGATTTTCCAACAACAAAACCGTGGATTTTTGTTCGAAGGATGTTGGCTCAAACTTGTCTTGCATACACACAGTCACACAAATATTGGCCGAAAATTCCGAATGGGAGAACGCGATGACATACAACACGAACGACGAGCTGAGAAAAAGGAAGTTCAATAGCCAGTGCGGCTCCTTCTGCTTGATTCAGAGCATGTGTGAACTTTTATGCGACGGACTTGTGTACACACGATCTGACTTTCCGAAAACAAGCTTTGTTGGCAGAAAATTTGAGAACCTGCTCTCAAACATTTGTTGGTGGAAATTCCCACAGCAAATGTTCGATGAAGCATACACCCAGTCGGACATTCCAACAAGCTCACATCGAACATTTCCCATCGGAAAATCCGGCCGTGTGTACGCGGCATTAGAGTTGACGTTGGATAGCTGCAGCATTACACCAATGCTGCGGCATAGAGGTAAGTATGGACTTTTTTTTTTTTCTATACCCATACTTCTACTTAAAAGAGAAGCCAGCTAGACGCTTGCTTGAAAGGTGAATTCCAGCTTTCATTTGACTTTAATAGTTTGCTTAGGCCAAGCCATTTACATTTATCTATACAGCTGCTGTGTGTGTTGTATCAGAAAACTGGAGCATTAACTTCCCCATCCGCTGCCATAACAAAATCTGAGTCAGCCTAATCACATTTCTGTTATTTAGAAGATGCCTTTTATTTTTATCAATGAATGCAAGGCTTCCTCTGATTTGCCGAGATGGAAAGGCTGGTGGATGATGCAAGGATTTCCACCTCGGCCAATCAGCGCACAAATCGACAAAGTAACAAAGAAAATAGTCCACTTGGCTGTCTCGGCGATGGCTTTCTTTCATTCCTCATGGCATTAGGAGTCTACATTATGAAGCCGTTCATCAGATGTTTGATCTCCCTATTTGTATGGGACTATAAGGGACACTATGATCAGTTCATCCAATTTGCTGTGGCCCTTTTACGTCCCTCTCTTTAATTTTTGTTATGTATTTATGTTGTTGAATGTAAAGAGCTTGGCGAGGATTGTTCGTAGCTTTGCTATGTTCCTTCCTTATTTCCCCGAAAACATTCAATAAAAACAATTGAAACAGAAAATAGTCCATTTGGACCAGAACGATTTAAAGTCAAATGAAAGCTGGAATTCACTTTACGTTTCAAGTTGTGCTGAAATTTACTAAAAAAGGTGGCTAAAGCCTGCTTAAAGTATTCTTCAGCTCCAGTTTTGAGATGGTAAAATACATTTTGATGGGAAGACTGACTAGCACTTTAAAGTCTTCAATAAAGCCAGCGGAAAGCTTTGCAATTACTCACTGTACATGCTGCTCTTATAAAAGCTGAAGCCCATGTGCACAAAGGCCCCCCCCCCCCACCCACCCCTCATATCCACAACTGGAAATACAGTTACCTGTATTCTTCGGGAGGGCATGCCACAGCTCACAACTCAAAGAAAATCAAGTATGCATGAGCAATAAAAAAAAATAAAAGATCCAGTGCAAATTGCAAACCAAAAAAACAAATCTAAGACCAAAAGCCAAAAGTCCAAATCAAATCTTGATTCACCACCAATCTTGCTTTAACACCCCATCCACCACTAATGGAAAGGAGCTCACTGTTATATGGTCAGAATCCTATTGCTTGTAAGGTCAAACACTCATGATGGTCAGATGTAAAACTCAGAATTCCTGAATCTCCACATAGTATAGTAAAGCCTCCAAAACACCACTAGTTTATTGGTTAAACGAAAAAGACTGACTGCTCAGGTCAGAGCCACTGTACTAACATTCCGATGTTCGTAAAGCAATCTCCCCTGCTGTGCTATTGTGTTCTGACTCGGAGACAGCCATTGGCTGAGAGCAGCGATCGGCAGACCTTTTTCGGTCATGAGCTTTTGACAGAATCCGGCTGGATGGGCAGCTTCTGTTGGATTGGTTACCATACACGCAGGCCTAATGTCGGCTGGTTTCTATTGAATGGGTCGATGCCGGCCCGTTTGTACTAGGCTTAAGTCAAGATTAGCATGCTTCATCCAGGTCTTCATTGAAGCAATATACTCAAAGGTTAAAAAGACCACCAAGAAATATTTTGAGTAAAAAAAAAAAACAGCCTTTGTAAAAGCAAACGTCTCATAGTGAATATGCTTCATCTGGAGAAAAACTTTCACTTAACGTGGATGTAAATCCTCACATATACCCACAGCCTCAGATGATACACGGGGATGAAACAAATCTCCCTACATAAGTTTTACATGTATATCTGCTGTCTTCAGCTTTATATACTGTTTAGAATGTTCAGATCCTGTTAAGAGATTTTCTCTTCCTGTTCAACACTGTAGTGAAGTCCGGGCATACAGTCAAGACAGCCGATTGGAGGAAAGGCACACACCCCCTCTCCACATAAGCAAAGACTCTCAGAACTGTTCTGTGAATCGGGCAGCTCTGTGCTAATCTATTTATAGCAACCTCCCACAACACAAAATTCAGCCTGCTTTTATCTCAGTTAATGGAGAATGTGTCAGAAGTTATCAGGCGATAACAGAAGAACGGAGCAGGAGACGGTATGTGCCCAGCTCAAATTTAATGAATCGGGTTTGCAGCCGCTTTAAGTTTGATTTTCTTTCTTTTTTTTTTAAAGCTTTGAATATATTGCATTAATGGAGACTGAAATACGTGTACCCGTGTTAATCTTGATAGAGATTTTGGGATTCTGAGTTATACATCTGATCATCATAAGAGTGACCTTCCTAGCAATGGGGGTCTAAACAGAACGGTGAGCTGTATCCATAGGTGGTGGTTGGCTTATGTTCATATTCAATTTGTACCATTTGGACGATCATTATTTTGTCTAATGAGATTTGGATAACACTTTATATATTTATGCAATTGTGATACGTGGATCTTTTATTTTTGTTTCTTAGTGCTTCCTCTTTCTCACTTTTATCACATTAACTTACTACAGATTTGGGGCAGCTGCTTTATCACTTGTGCTTTCCCTCTAGGAGCAGTTTGTACAACCAAGTTTTTATGACCCAATTTCTACTTTTACTGAAAATATTGTCCCTTTGGAGTTCTCCTTTAAAGTAAAATATTCCTACAGACCTACTAAAGCTAAAAACAAAAACTATTTCAAAAAGTGTCTTTTCCCCAACCAGTATCAGCCAAGCCATGCAACAAATGGAGGTGGCTCTGCATAGATGCCCAGCATGTTATGATCACCACCTTCGCCAACACTAAAAAAAAAAAAAAAAAAAAAAAAAAAAAAAAAAAAAAGAACAAATAAAAAAAAAAAGGCGCATGTCTCGCTTTGATATGCTTGCTTCCTTTGTGTTTTAGTTTGTTTAAACCAAGCTACTGCAGCTTCAAGTATCTTGCATTACATAGAATATTTTTTTTATAAATTAGTTAATGTTATACTTTGTTTTCAATATTCAGACATATACTATAATATATATACAGTACAATAAATGCTCTCATTCTTTTTTTCTTGATAATCCCTGAGAATGTATGTTGACAGTCGCTAAGTTTCCACATGCACAGTTATTGTGGTGTCATGCTTATAGATGATCTGCATTGCAAAGCCACATTTGGTCAGCCTTAACTTTTGTTTTACTATTAGCATTGTTGTCTTATTGGGGTTCTGTGGTTGCCAAGGTTGAAATGTAAGTATGAAATAGAGAAGAGTAAAGCTGAATCCATTCGAGGTACTTGTCATAGGATGGAGGGAAGAAGGATTTTTTTTTTTTAGTTTGGTATTTTTTCAAGATTTTTTTTTTTTGTACATCTTTTAAAGCCATTCGTGTTTTCTTTTATCTTTGAGGCTGTGAACGAATACAGAAAATGAGAGCTATGTGGGCTTTTGCCACTAGACAACATATACTCAGTGTAAACCAAACCTTGAACCTCTCTCATACACACAGATAACTGAAAATAAAAGTAAAAAAAAAAAAAAAAAGAAAAAGAGAAAAAAAAAATACACAGACTTTCACAACATGACAATTTTTGTTTGCAAACTCAATTGAACTATACACATAATACCGGTGTGGCTCTTTTTTTTTTTTTGTATTGTTTTGTCTTTTTTTTCTTAAGTTAAAAAGGATATAAAGGCAGGCTCAAGTATAAACAAACTCCCCCCCCCCCCCCTCCCCATTCACACATTGTCAACCGAACCGCTCCCGGACCAACATCATCAGTTTCTTTTTCCCTTTGTAAATTTGTTTTAGGTTGTCGATGAATTGTGTAAACTGAATGTGTCCGTCGTGAGCCATTAAGAAGGTCTCTCGGGCCTTGCTAAGGAACTCTATAAACTCACTGTAGTGTCGAGGACTGATGTGCGTGAGCCGCGAATGTGTTGTGTTTATATAGGCCCCGATCGTGGCATCCAAGAGCTGTCGCAAAGGGGATTTGTCCAGTGACATAAGCTTGCCAGAGTTCCTCCGTCCATGAAGACCCACCATCCCAGGCGTGGTCAAAGTGCACCTGCGCAGAATGTCTGAAAGTACTGTTGCGCATTTGACACTTGTGACCACTAGAGGTATTATCGCTGCTAGCTCGTTTTTTCCAAGCGAATGGCTGAGCGCACATGCCCACAAAACGTCATTAATGGCAGGGTGTGTATCCTGGTTGTAACTCAGGTTCAGGTGTGTCATGGCCAACGTAGCCAGTTTGTACGCCCTCATGGGGTAACCACGGTGCTCCATGTACCGTGCTATCGTAAAAAGCTGTGTGTAGCTCATGCCAGTTGTAGCAGCATCCAGGACAATTTGGTAAGCAGTCTCAAAAGCTATGTGATCCTTTTCACATAAAGTAAGTGCTGAGAGGGCACAGTTTTGGGGGTCCTTCATGGCGCACTGGAGCGCAAGCGTCCTAGCACTGCTGGCCAGCTTTTCCTGCTGATGGCAGTCCAGATGCAGGCGAACAATGGTGCTGTTGGACATCACCGTCGTAGCAACAATGCTAGTGGCCTCTGTCGGAGTGAAGAGCGTGAACCAGCTCTGCATGATGCTGTCCAGTGCATAAACACCTGCGTATGAAAAGAAAAAATGTTACTGTCTTATCTCCCTCCATTAAGATTGCATTTATTTACACAACAGAAAACCCAAACAGCATGGGCAACCATCAAAAGTAGACTTTGAAATGAATAAACATAATTTATTTCCACACAACAAAATGTGCCACCTGCTAGTAATGAATACACACATTTAAAGTGATTGTAAAGTCTTGTTTTTTTTTTTCTCTAACAAATAACAAACATGTTATACTTACCTGCTCTGTGCAGTGGATTTGCACGGAGCAGCCAAGATCCTCCTCTTCGGTGCTCCTGGCCGCTTCCTCCTGTTGAGCTTGCTGTGGGGGCACCCAAGCCGAGCTGCAGCTCCGTGTGTCCATTCAGACACAGAGCTGTGGTTTAGCCACGCCCCCTCTCTCCTGATTGGCTAACTGACTTTGATTGACAGCAGTGGGAACCAATGGCGCCGCTGCGGTGTCTCAGCCAATCAGGAGGGAGAGTCCCAGATGGCTGAAACACTTGTGGACATCGCTGGACAGAGATGGGGCTCAGGTAAGTATTAGGGGGGCCTAGGGGGGTTGTTGCACACAGAAGGCTTTTTATCTTATGCATAGAATGACTTCTGACTTTACAACCCCTTTAAACAAATAGGAAAAGGAACCAACAGTACAACTCATTAGCATCTGGAAAAGCTCAGCTGAAGTCTGACATGTCCAAGTACGAACAGGACCCTAAGTCTAGATCATTAGCAATGAATGTGCACACACTAATTTTTAGTCAATGAAATGTGAGCATCCATGGTTTGCTACTGTTAAGCTTATAGTCTTTGCTGCATGCCTATTTTAAGAATTACATATCTTCTATTTTCTATTGAATTATTAAAGACTGTAACATTTTATAAAGCTTTATTTTCATAAACACATGTGGCACTTGCACATGGTCTCTGTCAAAGTAGTGTGGGGGAAACTGGCACCAGCCAGTCAGCAGCTGATGGTGGGAACCTTTATTATAAATACAGTTATCTTTTAAGGAGAATGTCATCATGCAGGCAGATCTGTTGCCAAATTTCTGAATGGCCCTCATGGCACTTTTCTTAAAGAAAGTGGAGAAAATAGACAAATTCGGTGTGTCTCAAATGAGGAGAGGGACAGTGAGGGAGGTGAGTGAAGAACATGAAAATTGCTTTCTGAGGATAGAAGGATTCCAATTCCACCTCCCTTCTGTCCGTTGGGTCAGGGAGAGTGAGTCCAGAGAAGACCATCATGGGAGAGGGAAGCAGGAAAAGCAGAGTCTGTTTCTTGAAGCCAGGTTTCAGTAATAGTAAGTAGATTAAACATGTTCGTGATAAAAAGGGTCATGGACAAGGGTGAGTTTGCTACAGAGAGCGCGCATTCCAAAGGGTGCATGAGAAGATAAGATCTGTGATATTCCAACAGCGGCACGGATAAGAGAAGCAGACTAGTCTTCATTTTACATACCTACTTCAGTTGCACATGTTACTAGCCATCGAACCATTTCCCGACGACGCCAGTTTAAAGTGGATAAGGTCATACGCATTACCTGCAAGGCAAGAGACTGGTGAAATTACAGCAGAGAAAGGTCTTTAACGTGACACACACACACGGTGATTGTACATCCTATACAGAGTTGTGTAAAATTGGTCTACCTAGACATAACGACTTTCAGCAGCCATTTGTATCTCTTCTTGTTCTAGGGTGACATTAACTGCACCTACAGAGAAGAAGCGTTGTCACCTTAGGATGCCTGCTCCTAATTTGAACTACAGAATAGCTTCCCCTCTTTATAACAGAGGGGGTGTGTTCTGCAGTTCATAGAGGTAAACGAAACAAGGCTGATAACATGAACTTTGGGGTTTCAGTGTATATACTGTATACAAATTTTGAACAAAAGAGCCAGCAGTGTTGCCTTGGTTCAGACCTGTTAAGGAGTTGACAGATTGCAGTTCCTACTCTTGAACTCTTCCCTGTGTGTCTGACAGTTTAGTTAGTCTTTGTGGCAATATGTCATGACCAGTTTAGTACTTCAAAAGGTTGTTTATAACAAGCTATAATTTGGTGGCTTGGTATTGGAAGGTATTGCAGGATGCTTGGTATTGGAAGGTATTGCGGGATGCTTGATATTAGAATTGGTACAGTTCAAACACTCCTGATGACACTACTAAAGAGCTGATAGACTGCTAACGGGTGCATACTGTAAGTCTCAAGGGAAACATGTCTTGATTTCGTTTATACAACCTGCCCATTTTTAATGTATGCTATTTACCACTCGGGAAAAGACAAAATTGATTTCACACACACTTTGACAAAGCTATTAAGGATCCCATAAATAACCATTATGAGGAATCAATATTAAACTAAGCCTAAGCATAAGCTTCCATTCTCTATACACAGGCACACTCACAAACATGACAATGCAGAAGAGAAATCTAAATTTGATCAAACAGGCTACTTTTTTTTTTAGTTTCTGATGTAAAAAAGGCACTGTTTAGTGTTCTGCAGGGTTTTTACTGCTGTCTATGGCTGTAACAGGAAGAACCCCCAAATCCTTGATTAAGCCAGGGCTCTGCTGTAACAATATCCAGCACCTTCCAAGCATGGAGGAGCATGTGACCTCCCCTGTAATGGCCCTTGGGTCTAGTAGCCAATGGCCAGGTCTGAGCACTGTAATATGTCCAAGAGAGTGATGTTACCACACCCTCAAGGTCTGATACAAGCCAACACTAAGGATTTTATTTCAGAAAGGGCATATAGCAAGTTCTTAGATGGTGCTTTAGGTAAGCAGAAGAGGACAGGTTCACTTTAAGCTTCAGGAAAATTGGTTCTAGGACCATATAATCTTCCATAAGAACATTGAGCTGCAAGTTGTTCTGGTCACCGTGTGAAGCCCTTTCAAGTGCAAATGCAATTAACAAGCACACTTGACCATCTTTATTACTTATGCAGAAGCAAAGCTGGTGAATTTGTGCAGTTTGTATTTTTACAATTTCAGAAGGTAAAAAAAAAAATATTTTAAGAGAAGAAGAAGTGGCCTGTTTTATGGTTGTACATTTTTACATTCCAATTTCTATGAAAATATAAAGCGGGAGTGCTGCACATGTTTTTAGAGATCAAAGTACACAGTTTGTCATCAATGTTTAACCACTTGCCTACCAGGCACTTACACCCCCTTCCTGTCCAAGCCATTTTTCAGCGCTGTCGCACTTTGAATGACAATTGCGCAGAGGTGCTACACTGTGCCTGTACATTATAATGACAAGGTAGTGTCATTATTATGGGGGATTTTGTAGACGCTATAACTTGCGCAAACCAATCAATATACGCTTATTGCGATTTTTTTTACCAAAAAAATGTAGAAGAATATATATTGGCCTAAACTGATGAAGAATTTTTTTTTTAATTTTGGGGATATTTATTATAGCAAAAAGTAAAAAAAAAAATAAAAATATATATATATATTTTTCAAAATTGTCGCTTTTTTTGTTTATTGCGCAAAAAATAAAAAAAATGCAGAGGTGATCAAATACTACCAAAAGAAAGCTCTATTTGTGGTAAAAAAAAGGATGCAAATTTCGTTTGGGTACAGCATTGCATGGCCGCGCAATTGTCAGTTAAAACGACGCAGTGCCAAATTGTAAAAAGTGCTCTGGTCAGGAAGGGGGTAAAATCTTCCAGGGCTGAAGTGGTTAAGAACACAAGCAAACGTGACAGTCCTCATTCATGGCATGCCTTGAACGTAACGGTTTTAGGAAGCATTTAAATTGATGGGTTGAGTTTGGCTTTAACTGCCTGAAATTACTGCTGCACAGCACATGTGAAATTTGGCATCCCTTAAGATTTTAGAGGCCATCCAGTTCCTTTAGTAGCGATGAGAGGCACTCATGATTTGAAAGATTTACAGCACTAAACCTTATAAAATATAAGAAGTGTCTGCTGAATACTGGGGGTGGATTTGCAGATGCAGAGCGGTATGATGAACAGCACTTTGCTTCCAGCCCCACTCACACCTCACAGGCCAATAAGGTATATATTTTTTTCCATTTTCTGAAGCACGGGTAAGACTTATAGAAGCTACCCCATAGACCTGAAGGCCTAGTTTATAAGTGTGGTCCTCAACCTCCATGCAATTTTTAGGTTACCATAGCAGTGCTGTGTATGTAAGGATAAGGGAGTACTGGGTACAGTGCCATAAGAAATAGACATACAGCAGAAATGGTCAAAGCAAGTATCAATTCTCCCATAAGTTTTCTTTCTGTAGCTGAAAATCATAAGGTGTAAAATTATGTAGGGGACTTTTCATTCCAAAATGCACTAAAACCTTCATAATCTGCAGTTTCCAGTGTCTGCACCCTTATTATTTGATGCTTGTTAACTTCAAAGTGACGTGCCCTTAAAGGGTAAGTTAACCTTTACAGAAAAATCTGTAAGGTGAACTTACCCAGGACCCCCTCCTCAACCCCCCCCCCCACCACCCAGATTTTTCTGTAAAGGTGAACTTACACTTTAAAATCTACGCATAACCAAAACTTGACCATACACACAAAGTAACGCCACCCTGATCAAATCTCAGTTAAAGCATTTACTAACCTGAAGGCCCAGCTCCAAAGATACTTTCAAAAGCGTTATATCTGGTAAACTGTCCATTAAAGTCGCTATTTTAAATGCATCCTGTGCAAGTTTAAATATGTGCGATGAGGAGTGGATGTTTTTCTGGATGGATTCTAACACTGTTTCCAGTCGCCTAACATCACCTGCAAGGGAACAGAAAATAATTACCTTTATTACTGTAATTTCTTTAAAAAATGAGAGACTGCTTATTTCTTCATTGAAAGCAGCAGACAAACACATGACTCTCCAGCACAGATGAAAAATATATACAGTATATTACTAGAAACTCATGGAGTCCTAAAAAATCCAAGAGAAGGAAACGGCATTATTGGAGCTTGCCCTTTCAAAAACCATGTCCGTTATGGCAGCTCCCCTTTAAACCCTTGTTTATATATCATGTCCCTTTTAAACATTCAGACTGTGTTTATGCCCCATCTGACTTTTTCTGTCGGCATTTCCGACGGACTCAGATATAGAACATGTTCTAAATCTTTCCGTCGGACATGCCGATGGAGTTTAGCCCGTTCGCAAGTCTGCTCGTGTGTACGCGGCATTAAACACAGTGGGACTCCGGCAGTGGATCCGCCTGCTCAGCGGGGAATCTGTCTGCTGATCCCCTAAGCAGACGGATGGCTCGTCTGTATCTGCTCATGCAGAGTGGACACAGATGCAGCCTGTTGTCTTCTATGGGTGGTCAGATGTAAACGGTCCGCCTGTCCATTTACACTCGACGACCATCCGGTCCGCCAGAGGTCTCCAAACTATGGCCCTCTAGTTGTTCAGGAACTACAATTCCCATCATGCCTAGTCATGTCTGTGAATGTCATAGTTTTACAATGCCTCATGGGACGTGTAGTTCCGCAACAGCTGGAGGGCCGTAGTTTAGAACAGATCCCCGGTCCATCTATTTTTGAGAAATAGGATTGGATCGGACATCGGCGGGTGTCAACGGACACATGTCCTTTGACACCCGCTGCTCCATAGAGGGCAATGGATGGCCTGATTGAGACCGCCTAAAAAACTGACAGGTTTGCCCATGTGAAAGGGGCCTAAGGCTAGATTTACACTACTGCAACTGTGATTTGATCCAATCTTCAGTGTAATTATATAGTGTGACTACTTTGTTCTTACTGCAGGACCAACTTCCTGAAGATAAGCTCAGATGTTGAAGAGGTATTCTCGTACTCTGTAGTGCAGGCACAGACCTCTTATGAATCTATTCACCAGTTAGGGATGATCACACTACAACACCACCATAGCAGCAATAAAACTGGTGAAAAATAAATGTTGCACTTCCGTTAGCCACATTAGTCTAGCCTTGTTCCAACTGGTCCTCTAGGTAAGAAAATCTGAGACAGAACAGAAAAGCAAATACCAAGTCTGTGCTAGTAGGCATTGCTTATTAAATTCTGACTGATTTCTGCCTGACTTGTTACAAGCAGCTTTAGCTAGATACACTACATTCAGTTTAAAAGAGGGAAAAAAAACAAAACAAACAAACAGTCTGGCTTAGAAATACTAGCAAATGGTCCATATCACTGTACCTTTGGCTGCGGTCAGCATTGTTGATGCCAGCTCACACTGCTGCGACTCAATATGACTCAGGGTGAACCAACGGGGATAACGGTTAGGAACAACTGAGGCGATGTGGTGCGGGCGGGACATGTCTCCAGTGGGAGCCGTGGATTCCAACACTAGCAACCTGCAGACACAGAGACTTCAATGTGAACAAAGTCTAAGCCAAGGGCTCCAATCAACTGAACAGAGGACAAGGCACAATCTGAGCATAGTGGGGGGAGGGAACTAGGATATTTTTTTACGGAATACAGAATCTACTTTTTATTTTCTTTTACTTGCTTGTTCCTTATTTTGATTTGGTATTCAAGTATTTGCTAGTATCCAGGACTTCTGCAGAGTCTCTCCCATCCTCTGGAACTCTCTACCCTAACTTGTCCGGCTATCTCCTACTCTGGCTGCCTTTAGGTGAAAACTCATCTCTTTAGGGAAGCCTATCATGCCTCCAACTAATGCTTTTTTTACTTCCATCAGCTTATCCCCCACATTTACAAGCTTTTAAACCACTTGCCCCACCCTATTAGATTGTAAGCTCCTTTGAGCATGGCCCTTTTAACCCTCTTGTATTTCATTGTATATTCTAACTGTACTGTCTCTCTTTTATATTGTAAAGAGCTGCGTAAACTGTTGAGGCTACAATCTGACAAATCCATATTGCAGCTTCATTACCAACAAGGAGATAGTATGCGACCAGACAAAACTACGAGGCTTGTACACTAATGCTAGAAGTCTGACTGACAAGATGGGAGAACTGGAGCTACTGATGTACAAGGAGGATTTAGATTTTGTGGGAATTTCAGAGACTTGGTTTAATAACTCATGATTGGTTGGCAAGCATCCAGGGGTATTCCCTATATCGCAGAGATAGGGAGGGTAAAAAAGGGGGAGGGGTATGCCTGTACATCAAGAACAATGTGCAAGTGATTGTGAGGGATGACATCACCAATGGAGCAAGGAAGGAGGTGAAGTCCTTATGGGTGGAGCTTCAAAGGGAGGAAACGAAGGGGAAGAAATACTGGGCGTATGCTATAGGCCCCCTAATCAGAGGGAGGAGGGGGAGGCGACCCTCCTATTACAGTTTGGAATGGGGGCAAGGATAGGTAGTGTCATGATAATGGGGGATTTTAACTATCCAGATATAGACTGGGCGGAAGGTACGTCTATGGCTCATCATTTCCTAAATGTCTTGCATGACAATTTCATGGGTCAGATGGTAAATATACCAACAAGAAACAATGCATTACTAGACCTACTAATTACTAACACAGACCTGATCGCGGATATGGAAACAGGAGGGCAACTTAGGAAACAGCGACCACAGATCAATTAGCTTCAGTATAAATCACAGAAATAAGAAGCGTAAGGGTAATACAAAGAGACTAAATTTCAAAAGAGCCAACTTCCCTAAACTATACTCTTTGCTAGAAGGTATTAAGTGGGATAAAATCCTAGGAACAAAGAACACGGAGGAAAAATCAGAGTGCTTTAAGAGCACACTAAATAAAAGGTATTGGCCAGTGCATTACAAGGGGAAATAAATTTAAAAGAGCTAATAAAAATCCTGGGTGGCTCAACTCCAACGTAAAAATGCATATAAAAGCAAAAGAAAAGGCCTTCAAAAATTACAAAGTAGAGGGGTCATTGTCATCATTCCAACTTTACAAAGAATGCAAGAAGAAATGTAAGGGTGCAATCCGGGCGGCTAAGATAGAACACAAAAGGCACATAGCGGAGGAGAGTTAAAAAAAAAAAAAAATCCCCAAAAATTATTTAAGTATATAAAAATAGTAAGTAAGGGAGGCCAGATCATATTGGCTCCATAAAGGATGATGAAGGGAATTTGGTTACAAAAGATGGAGAAATGGCGAAGGTTTTGAATATATTCTTCTCCTCAGTCTTCACAAGGGGAATGGGGGGATACAGTAACCAGACCATTGTTCCTAATTTTTGTGGACAGTTTACTGAATGGAATGGTACCAGCTGATTGGAGAAAAGCCAACATGGCACCAATATTTAAAAAAGGGCCGAGATATATCCCTGGGAACTAAAGACCAGTCAGCATAATATCAATACTCTGCAAGCTATGGAGGGAATGATAAGGGAGTATATACAAGATTTTAGTAATGAAAACGGAATTATTAGCAGTAATCAGCATGGTTTCATGAAGAATCGTTCTTGCCAAACCAATCTATTAAACTCCTATGAAGAAGCGAGCTGCCATCTAGATAAAGGAAGGCCTGTAGATGTAGTGTATCTGAATTTTGAAAAAGGCATTTGATACAGTCCCCAACAAACGTTTACTGTACAAACTGAGGTCTGTCGGCATGGACCATAGGGTGAGTGCCTGGATTGAAAACTGGCTACAGGGGCGAGTTTAGAGGGTGGTGATAAATGGAGAGTAGTCGGAATGGTCTGGTGTGCAAAGTCAGGTCCCCCAGGGTTCTGTCCTGGGACCTATCCTTTTTAATTTATTCATAAACAATCTGGAGGATGGATAAACAGCTCAATCTCTGTATTTGCGGACGGTACGAAGTTAAGCAGGGCAAAAACGTCTCCGCAGCATGTGGAAAGCTTACAAGAAGACCTAAACAAATTAATGGTGTGGGCAACTACATGGCAAATGAGGTTTAATGTTGAAAAATGTAAAATAATAAATAATAAAAATGTAAAATAATGCATTTGGGTGCCAAAAATGTGAATGCAATTTACTTGCTAGGGGGAAAACCTCTGGGGGAATCTAGGATGGAAAAGGACCAGGGGGTCCTAGTAGATGATAGGTTTACAATGGTTTGCAATGCTAAGCTGCTGCAAGCAAAGCCAACAAAATGTTGACATGCATTTAAAAGGGGATTAACTCAAGAGATAAAGCGATAATTCTCCCAATCTACAAGACTCTGGTCCGGCCACACCTGGAGTATGCCATTTGGTTCTGCGCACCACTCCTCAGGGGGGATGTGCTGGAGAGAGTCCAGAGAAGGGCAACAAAGCTAAATTAAGGGACTAGAGGATCTCAGCTATGAGGAAAGATTACAAGCATTGAATTAATTCTCTCTGGAGAGGAGACGCTTGAGAGGGGAGATGATATCAATGTACAAATACCGTACTGGTGACCCCACAATAGGGATAAAACTCTTCAGTGAAAGGGAATTCAAAAAGACGTTTTAGCGGTTTAACCTTAAACTTGTTAGAGGGTTCTTTACTGTCAGAGTGGTAAGGATGTGGAATTCTCTTCCACAAGCAGTGGTTTTGCGGGGAGCATCGATAAGTATCTTAACGATCACAACATACAGGGGTATGCAATGTAATATTAACATAAACAAACACACACAGGTTGAACTGGATGGACTTGTGTCTTTTTTCAACCTTGTCTACTATGTAAACTGTTGGTGCTATTAACCACTTGCCGACCGCCTCACGCCTATATACGTGAGCAGAGCGGCACGGGCAGGCAAAATCACGTACCTGAAACGTGATTGCCTTCCCGCGGGTGGGGGGTCCGATCGGACCCCCCCCGGTGCCAGCTGCGGTCGGCATTTGGCTGGGAGCATTGAGAGACGAGGGGGAGGCCATCTGATCGTGGCCCCCCCCTCGCGATCGCTCCCAGCCAATGAGAAACATCCCCTGCCTCTGTATAGTACACAGAGGCAGAGGATGTGATGTCATCTCTCCTCGGCTGGCCAGTTTCCGTTCCAGCGCCGAGGAGAGATGACATGTAAGTGCACCAAACACACACACAGTAGAACATGCCAGGCATACATTACACCCCCGATCCCCCCCCAATAACCCCCCCCCCCCCTGTCACAAACTGACACCAAGCAGGTTTTTTCTTTTTTTTTTTTTTCCTGATTACTGCATAGTGTCAGTTTGTGACAGTTAGCAGTGTTAGGACAGTGAGTGTTACCCCCCTGTAGGTCTAGGGTACCCCCCTTACCCCCCCTAATAAAGTTTTAACCCCTTGATCACCCCCCTCACCAGTGTCGCTAAGCGATCATTTTTCTGATCGCTGTATTAGTGTCGCTGGTGACGCTAGTTAGGGACGTAAATATTTAAGTTCGCCGTCAGTGTGTTATAGCGACAGGGACCCCCATATACTACCTAATAAATGTTTTAACTCCTTGATTGCCCCCTAGTTAACCCTTTCACCACTGATCACCATATAACCGTTACGGGTGACGCTGGTTAGTTCGTTTATTTTTTATAGTGTCAGGGCACCCGCCGTTTATTACCAAATAAAGGTTTAGCCCCCTGTAGGTCTAGGGTACCCCCCTTACCCCCCCTAATAAAGTTTTAACCCCTTGATCACCCCCTGTCGCCAGTGTCGCTAAGCGATCATTTTTCTGATCGCTGTATTAGTGTCGCTGGTGACGCTAGTTAGGGACGTAAATATTTAGGTTCGCCGTCAGTGTTTTATAGCGACAGGGACCCCCATATACTATCTAATAAATGTTTTAACCCCTTGATGGCCCCCTAGTTAACCCTTTCACCACTGATCACCGTATAACCGTTACGGGTGACGCTGGTTAGTTTGTTTATTTTTTATAGTGTCAGGGCACCCGCCGTTTATTACCGAAAAAAGGTTTAGCCCCCTGATCGCCCGGCGGTGATATGCGTCGCCCTAGGCAGCGTCAGATTAGCGCCAGTACCGCGAACACCCACGCACGCACCGTACACGCACCGTACACCTCCCTTAGTGGTATAGTATCTGAACGCATCAATATCTGATCCGATCAGATCTATACTAGCGTCCCCAGCAGTTTAGGGTTCCCAAAAACGCAGTGTTAGCGGGATCAGCCCAGATACCTGCTAGCACCTGCGTTTTGCCCCTCCGCCCGGCCCAGCCCAGTCCAGCCCACCCAAGTGCAGTATCGATCGATCACTGTCACTTTTTTTTGTAGCGTTTTGGTGAACTGGCAAGCACCAGCGCCCTAGTACACCCCGGTCGTAGTCAAACCAGCACTGCAGTAACACTTGGTGACGTGGCGAGTCCCATAAGTGCAGTTCAAGCTGGTGAGGTGGCAAGCACAAGTAGTGTCCCGCTGCCACCAAAAAGACAAACACAGGCCCGTTGTGCCCATAGTGCCCTTCCTGCTGCATTCGCCAATCCTAATTGGGAACCCACCGCTTCTGCAGCGCCCGTACTTCCCCCATTCACATCCCCAACCAAATGCAGTCGGCTGCATGAGAAGCATTTTCTTTATGTCCTCCCGAGTACCCCTACCCAACGAACCCCCCCCCCCCCCCCCCCAAAAAAGATGTGTCTGCAGCAAGCGCGGATATAGGCGTGACACCCGCTATTATTGTCCCTCCTGTCCTGACAATCCTGGTCTTTGCATTGGTGAATGTTTTGAACGCTACCATGCACTAGTTGAGTATTAGCGTAGGGTACAGCATTCCACAGACTAGGACACACTTTCACAGGGTCTCCCAAGATGCCATCGCATTTTGAGAGACCCGAACCTGGAACCGGTTACAGTTATAAAAGTTACAGTTACAAAAAAAAAAGTGTAAAAAAAAAAAAAAACACAAACAAAAATAAAAAAAAATAGTTGTCGTTTTATTGTTCTCTCTCTCTCTATTCTCTCTCTATTGTTCTGCTCTTTTTTACTGTATTATATTCTGCAATGTTTTATTGTTATTATGTTTTATCATGTTTGCTTTTCAGGTATGCAATTTTTTATACTTTACCGTTTACTGTGCTTTATTGTTAACCATTTTTTTGTCTTCAGGTACGCCATTCACGACTTTGAGTGGTTATACCAGAATGATGCCTGCAGGTTTAGGTATCATCTTGGTATCATTCTTTTTAGCCAGCGTTCGGCTTTCATGTAAAAGCAATCCTAGCGGCTAATTAGCCTCTAGACTGCTTTTACAAGCCGTGGGAGGGAATGCCCCCCCCCCACCGTCTTCCGTGTTTTTCTCTGGCTCTCCTGTCTCAACAGGGAACCTGAGAATGCAGCCGGTGATTCAGCCAGCTGACCATAGAGCTGATCAGAGACCAGAGTGGCTCCAAACATCTCTATGGCCTAAGAAACCGGAAGCTACGAGCATTTTATGACTTAGATTTCGCCGGATGTAAACAGCGCCATTGGGAAATTGGGGAAGCATTTTATCACACCGATCTTGGTGTGGTCAGATGCTTTGAGGGCAGAGGAGAGATCTAGGGTCTAATAGACCCCAATTTTTTCAAAAAAGAGTACCTGTCACTACCTATTGCTATCATAGGGGATATTTACATTCCCTGAGATAACAATAAAAATGATTTAAAAAAAAAAAAATGAAAGGAACAATTTAAAAATAAGATAAAAAAGCAAAAAAATAATAAAGAAAAAAATAAATAAATAAAAAGCACCCCTGTCCCCCCTGCTCTCGCGCTAAGGCGAACGCAAGCGGCGGTCTGGCGTCAAATGTAAACAGCAATTGCACCATGCATGTGAGGTATCACCGCGAAGGTCAGATCGAGGGCAGTAATTTTAGCAGTAGACCTCCTCTGTAAATCTAAAGTGGTAACCTGTAAAGGCTTTTAAAGGCTTTTAAAAATGTATTAATTTTGTTGCCACTGCACGTTTGTGCGCAATTTTAAAGCATGTCATGTTTGGTATCCATGTACTCGGCCTAAGATCATCTTTTTTATTTCATCAAACATTTGGGCAATACAGTGTGTTTTAGTGCATTAAAATTTAAAAAAGTGTGTTTTTTCCCCAAAAAATGCATTTGAAAATCGCTGCGCAAATACTGTGTGAAAAAAAAAAAATTAAACACCCACCATTTTAATCTGTAGGGCATTTGCTTTAAAATAATATATGTTTGGGGGTTCAAAGTAATTTTCTTGCAAAAAAAAATAATTTTTTCATGTAATCAAAAAGTGTCAGAAAGGGCTTTGTCTTCAAGTGGTTAGAAGAGTGGGTGATGTGTGACATAAGCTTCTAAATGTTGTGCATAAAATGCCAGGACAGTTCAAACCCCCCCCAAATGACCCCATTTTGGAAAGTAGACACCCCAAGCTATTTGCTGAGAGGCATGTCGAGTCCATGGAATATTTTATATTGTGACACAAGTTGCGGGAAAGAGACAAATTTTTTTTTTTTTTGCACAAAGTTGTCACTAAATGTTATATTGCTCAAACATGCCATGGGAATATGTGAAATTACACCCCAAAATAAATTCTGTTGCTTCTCCTGAGTACGGGGATACCACATGTGTGGGACTTTTTGGGAGCCTAGCCGCGCACGGGACCCCGAAAACCAAGCACCGCCTTCAGGCTTTCTAAGGCCGTAAATTTTTGATTTCACTCTTCACTGCCTATCACAGTTTCGGAGGCCATGGAATGCCCAGGTGGCACAAACCCCCCCCCCCAAATGACCCCATTTTGGAAAGTATACACCCCAAGCTATTTGCTGAGAGGTATAGTGAGTATTTTGCAGACCTCACTTTTTGTCACAAAGTTTTGAAAATTGAAAAAAAAAATTTTTTTTTCTGGTCTTTCTTCATTTTCAAAAACAAATGAGAGCTGCAAAATACTCACCATGCCTCTCAGCAAATAGCTTGGGGTGTCTACTTTCCAAAATGGGGTCATTTGGGGGGGGGTTTGTGCCATCTTGGCATTTTATGGCCTTCAAAACTGTGATAGGTAGTGAGGAGTAAAATCAAAAATGTATGCCCTTAGAAATCCTGAAGGTGGTGCTGGGTTTTCGGGGCCCCGTACGCGGCTAGGCTCCCAAAAAGTGCCACACATGTGGTATCCCCGTACTCAGGAGAAGCAGCTGAATGTATTTTGGGGTGCAATTCCACATATGCCCATGGCCTGTGTGAGCAATATATCATTTAGTGACAACTTTTTGTAAATTTTTTTTTTTTTTTTTTGTCATTATTCAATCACTTGGGACAAAAAAAATAAATATTCAATGGGCTCAACATGCCTCTCAGCAATTTCCTTGGGGTGTCTACTTTCCAAAATGGGGTCATTTGGGGGGGGTTTTGTACTGCCCTGCCATTTTAGCACCTCAAGAAATGACATAGGCAGTCATAAACTAAAAGCTGTGTAAATTCCAGAAAATGTACCCTAGTTTGTAGACGCTATAACTTTTGCGCAAACCAATAAATATACGCTTATTGACATTTTTTTTACCAAAGACATGTGGCCGAATACATTTTGGCCTAAATGTATGACTAAAATTTAGTTTATTGGATTTTTTTTATAACAAAATGTAGAAAATATCATTTTTTTTCAAAATTTTCAGTCTTTTTCCGTTTATAGCGCAAAAAATAAAAACGGCAGAGGTGATCAAATACCATCAAAAGAAAGCTCTATTTGTGGGAAGAAAAGGACGCAAATTTCGTTTGGGTAGAGCATTGCATGACCGCGCAATTAGCAGTTAAAGCGACGCAGTGCCGAATTGTAAAAAGTGCTCTGGTCAGGAAGGGGGTAAATCCTTCCGGGGCTGAAGTGGTTAAAATACCTGTATAATAATAATAATAAATAGTATATACATTCTCCCCTTATTGGCCATCAATATATCTGTCCTCCGCAACCCTGCTAAATTGCTATCAAACAGGATACACTAGAGATTTCAGTCTGAGCTAATTGACTGCACTGAAATAACAGGAAAGCACAAGAATTGTTCTGCACTACCAAAAAAAAATAAAAATAGACCAATGCAAATATATAATTTTTTTTGTTTACAGTATATACATATGTACAGTATATGCACACACAACTTGAAGTCTGTACTTTCAAATTTAAAATCCCATTTAGAAGATCGATCCATAGGAATGGATCACAATATTAGACTAAAAAGCTTGAAAAGGCAATTATTCTCCCAAACTGACCATATCAGAGCTAATCTAGCTGCCTGGTGCATGTTCACTCAAGTCCATCATTATGTTTGGCTAGACAGGAGAAGGTGGAAATCGGAAAGTTTTGTCAGCGATCACTTTAAATGTAATAAATAAAACTTGGCCAAGACAAACCTCATTGCTCGCAGTGCAATTTTGTATGCCAGTTCAGCATCGTGAGGTAGGAGGGAGGTGAAGAGATACTTGGCAAATGTGTGCATTGGAATACTCTCTCGATGGATGATTTCACCCAAACCACTGTATGGTCCAGCTGTGGAGAGAAGACATGACTTCATTATGATAACAGCTCTCATTTCTCATTATAAATGCATGTAATATTTCAGTCTTCCACAGAGAACATACAAGCAATCCGAAGTGGTGCTTACCATCTAAAGTTGTATATTTACCCTCACCATACTGCCCGGTTCTCTCCATAGCTCTGGAAACACTATAGTATCTGCTGGAGATCACCTAGATCAGGGGTAAGCAAAGTCATCACTCCAGCTATTGTGAACTACAAGTCCTATGAGGCACTGCAAGACTTGACAGCCACAGGCATGACAGGATTTTCAGCTTCATCACAGCTGGAGTGCTGAGGTTGCCAATCCAGGATTAAATCTTTGTCGAAAAATCAAATACATTTCTGCCCCAGATCTCACGAGGAGAAAAAGATACCAATACACCCCAATACATGGACAAAACAGTCTGGGTTCAATCACATGACAGGCAGAGAAGGTGAAGGTGAAGAAGTGTTATTATTGACAGGATAGTCCTTTGGTGACAATTTCTACTACATGGGTGAGATTCTTATATTTTAGTATCTGTTTTTTTGTTAATAGATGTAATTAGATGAGGGATCACAAAGCACTGCTGTGATCTGCATGTACCTAAGGCCAAACTGCTCAATTCTGAGGCTGCTGCGAGCTACATAAATGCAACATTTTTACATATTTACATAAATTAGTTACAGATGAGATGTCTATATTAAAGGCATTTTCATGCTGTATGAAAGGTTGATGAGCTTTTACTCTGGCGAATCTTCGCAGCACAGCTTTGTTTAAAGTGGTTCTAAAGCCTTAAAGCGGAAGTAAACGTCCATCTCTTGCTTTTACCTATAGGTAATCCTATAATAAGACTTACCTATAGGTAGTGTAAATATCTCCCTAATGTGCGCGGTTAGGAGATATTTAGTGTACATGCAGCCAGTGACATCACTGGCACATGCGCTCTGAAGGAATAGCCACCTGTGCCGTTTCTTCAGAGCCCTGTGCCGTGATCGGCGGCTCCTGCGTCACAGAGGAGAGTCCGCGAACCTGGAAGCAAGACGGGTGAAGATGAGAGTGCCTGCAGCACTGACATCTTGGCGCAGGAGGAGCTTCGTTTTAAGGTAACTTTAAAGGAGTTGTAAAGGCAGAAGGTTTTTTTTTTTTGTTTTTTTTTTATGCATTAAAGTGGTTGTAAACACTCAGTATTCTTCACCTTAATGCATTCTATGCATTAAGGTGAAAAACCTTCTTTAGTGCAGCAGCGCGCCCGAGCCCCCCTTATACTTACCTGAGCCCCGTAATTCCCGCGACGGGAACGAGCACACCAGCTCCGGCCGTGTCCTGATTGATAGCAGCGCAGCCATGGGCTCCCGCTGCTGTCAATCAAATTTAATGACGTGGGCACCGAGGGACGGAGCCAAGTCCTGCTGTCTGTGCCTATGGACGCAGCAGCAGGACACAGAAGCGTGCCTGCACGGGTGTCCCGAAGGAGAGCGCTTCTTCAGTGGGGCACTCGAGAAAGGGAGGAGCCAGGAGCGCCACGGAGGAACCCCAGAAGTGGAGGATCGGGCCACTCTGTGCAAAACCAACTGCACAGTGGAGGTAAGTATGATATGTTTGTTTAAAAAAAGAAAAAAAAAAGGAACCTTTACAACCCCTTTAACCAGTTGCCGACCGCCGCACAACGATGTACAGCATGGGCAGACATATGGGTGAACCTGTACGTCCCTGCCTCCCAGCGGGCGGGGGCCCGATCAGAAATTAGAAATCCTGAAGGCGGTGCTTGGTTTTTGGGGCCCCGTACGCGGCTAGGCTGCCAAATAGTCCCACACATGTGGTATCCCCGTACTCAGGAGAAGCAGCAGAATGTATTTTGGGGTGCAATTCCACATATGCGCATGGCATGTGTGAGCAATATATCATTTAGTGACAACTTTGTGCAAAAAAAATTTAAATAAATAAATAAAAGTTTGTCATTTTCCCGCAACTTGTGGCAAAATATAAAATATTCCATGGACTCAACATGCCTCTCAGCAAATAGCTTGGGGTGTCTACTTTCCAAAATGGGGTCATTTGGGGGGGGTTGTGCCATCTTGGCATTTTATGGCCTTCAAAACTGATAGGTAGTGAGGAGTGAAATCAAAAATTTACGCACTTAGAAATCCTGAAGGCGGTGATTAGTTTTCGGGGTCCTGTACGCGGCTAGGCTCCAAAAAGTCCCACACATGTGGTATCCCCATACTCAGGAGAAGCAGCAGAATGTATTTTGGGGTGCAATTCCACATATAACCATGGCATGTGTGAGCAATATATCATTTAGTGACAACTTTTTGTAAAAAAATTTTTTTTTTGGTCATTATTCAATCACTTGGGACAAAAAAATAAAATATTCAATGGGCTGAACATGCCTCTTAGTAATTTCCTTAGGGTGTCTTCTTTCCAAAATGGGGTCATTGGGGGGGGGGGGGGGGGGTTGTACTGCCCTACCAGTTTAGCACCTCAAGAAATGTGATAGGCAGTCAAACAAGAAGCTGTGTAAATTCCAGAAAATGTACCCTAGTTTGTAGACGCTATAACTTTTGCGCAAACCAATAAATATACGCTTATTGACATTTTTTTTACCATAGACATGTGGCTGAATACATTTTGGCCTAAATGTATGAGTAAAATTTAGTTTATTGAATTTTTCTTATAACAAAAAGTAGTAAATATTTTTTTTTAAAATTTTCGCTCTTTTTCCGTTTATATCGCAAAAAATATAAATCGCAGAGGCAATCAAATACCATCAAAAGAAAGCTCCATTTGTGGAAAAAAAAGGACAAATTTTGTTTGGGTACAACATTGCATGACCGCGCAATTACCAGTTAAAGCAGCCCAGTGCCAAATTGTAAAAAGTCCTCGTCTTAAGACAGCCAAATTGTTCGGGGCTGAAGTGGTTAAGATAAAAAGCCTTCTGTGTACAGCAGCTGCCCTCAGCCCCTCTAATACTTACCCGAGGTCCCTTTCTGTCCAGCGATTTTCGTGAGTGTCTCAGCCAGAGATTTTCCCTCCTGATTAGCTGAAATACGGCAGCGGTGCCATTGGCTTCCGCTGCTGTCAATCAAAGTTAGCTAGCCAATCAGGGAGAGAGGGGGCGGGGTCATATCAGGGCTCAGTGTCTGAATGGACACCGGGAGCTGTGACTCAGCTCGGGTGCCCCCACAGCAATCTGCTTGCTGTGGGGGCACTGAACAGAAGGGAGGGGCCAGGATCACAGATGAGGGACCCCAGAAGAGGAGGACCCGGGCTGCTCTGTGCAAATCCACTGCAACACAGCAGGTAAGTATAATATGTTTATTATTTTTATAGGAAATAAAATGGACTTTTCAATTACTTTAACATAATGTGCTAGCACATTATGACATTACCTCGCAGGTACAAGAAGGTCCACAGGTTTACAACCATTTTGAGATAAATCTTCTGTGCTGCAGAATCCCCCCCAGACCTCCCCTTTTTCTTACCTGAGCCTGATCCGATCCAGCGATGTGCATGAGAGCAGCGACTCTTGTCGCTGTCTCCTCCTGACTGGGCAAATAAATAAATAAAATGCTGTGCCGAGCCGCCCGCTCTCTGTCTCAATAGACACAGACAGGGCAGCTCTGGAGCAAGCATGCATAGGTGATCCCATGGAAAGCCACACTTTCCGAAGAGGAGGAGCATGGAGCGCCAGTGGGGAACCCCAAGAGAAAAGGACTGGGGCTGCTCTGTGCAATACAATTGCACAGAACAGGTAAATATGACAGATTTGTTATTTATTTACTAAAAAAAAAAAATAACAAAGATGTAATGTTGCTTTAAGAGTATATAAAGTTCAATAAAGTGGAGAAAAAAATGGAAATCCTGCTAGAAATCGTGTCATGTGAAAACTCTTCTACCTGTGTTGTATTCTTATCTTATATTTCCTTTGGACTACAGAGCCCCTCCTTCTCTAGATTATAACGTAAACGAGAGGGGAAGGTGTTATGTATGCCTGTCCTGTGGTGAAAACACTACTCCATAGATACAGTAGAATAAGTGAATGTTGTCATCTTGGGATAGGAAGTGTATCACTGGCAGGATCACCAGGTAACAAAGGAAAAAAAACCCCAAAAAAACATTTACAAAGAAAATGAATGCAGCTGTACAAGGACGGACAGGCAGAAGAGTAACATTAATGCAGAAGACACAAAGCATGTCTCTTCTGCATTAAAATTCCTGCCTGATCACCCATTTATAATTTTGGCCTAAAGTTCAGCTTTAAACTATATACATCAGGTGTCCTAATAAACCCATCTAAAACCAAACAAACCTGGGTGGAGATCTCTTTGGGGGTAAACATTACAATATACACAAGGCCATTGTCAAGGACAACAGTATCACACAAATCAGACTGACATTCCTCCAGTGCAGTTTAAAAATTTCCATTACACACACCACTCCTCTATCCTCTCCTCTGCCTTTAGAAAATAAAGGTGTTGGCAATTGGCAGACGCCAGGCAACGTTGTACACATTTCTGAATGAATTACAGGAGCAGATGGAACCAACTCTCCATCCTGTCAGCATCTAATAAATGCAGCGGTTGGGCGTTCCTCTGCTAATGATCAATATGGCAGAAAAGTAATGTAAAGCTATTGTAGAATAATTAAATCCATACAGCCGCATGCTGTGCAAGCAGATCAGTTATTCCTATGCACATAAATGGCATTTCCTAAAGGAGGATTCCACCCTCATGCAACTTTAATGCACAGCTTTATACTTCGTCTAATGCAAATTTAAAAAGCTTTCATGCAAAGCTTTTCCACTGCGGTTTGCACCAACACCTTTGCGCCAAAGCAGTTTATCCTGCAAATGGAAGTCATATAGATTTGCCGGGGATAAAGCAGCATTTCCTGCATTAACCACAGCTGAGCTACACACTATGCAAAGATGACTGAGAAACACCACCTGGATAATAAGTATTTCAGGCAATCCCAAGAGGGAACATAATTGGAGAACAAACCAGCTGTTCTGAGTGAAGTGGGCGTAGGATATTACCCAAATTACTTCCTTCCACCCCAAACTATGCAAAACTACTGGTACCCTTTATGTTAGGGCCTCATTCACATGGACATACTGTTCCACACCCATGCATGACTGTCTTTACCTGCACGAGACGCACAGGTGTTTATGCAGCCAGCCTGTTCAAATTAATGCCATGCAGGCGGATGCACAGATCTCCAAGCGCATCTGTGAGGATGTGTCTGGAGATCTGTGCAGCTGTCCGCCTGTCACTGATCTGAACAGGCTACCTGCACGAACACCACTACCTCCCGTACGAATAAAGACAGCCCTTTTCACAAGTGTACGAAACAATACACCCATGTCAATGAGGCCTAAAAGAGGAAGAAAGTATTGCTCCCAATAAATGGCAATGTTACACCTCACTGTACCAATTTAATGTGATTCTAAAGCCAGGTCATGAACATTCAGTAGTTGTGTTTAAAACAAGCTCCCACAGACCTCAGTAGCTGTAGGCACCGTGGAGCAATTCATACTCAAAATTGTCAGAACTAGTACTAAAGTCATTTTCTCTGGAGCTTAGCCCACCCTGCTGCCCTTCGGATTAGTGGAATGCTACAAAGTCACTGCTGGAAGGGAGAGCCAAGGTAAATCTCTGTATATAACCTAGGCCTAATGCCCTGTACACACGATCTGACATTCCTACAACATTTTTTCCGACGGATATTGGCTCAAACTTGTCTTGCATACACACGGTCACACACTCTTGTCGGAAATTCCGAACGTCAAGAACGCGGTGACATACAACGAGCTGAGAAAAATGACTTTCACTAGCCAGTGCGGCTCTTCTGCTTTATTCCGAGCATGCGTGGAACTTTGTGTGTCGGAATTGCGTACACAAGATCGGAATTTACGTCAACGGATTTTGTTGTCGGAAAATTTGAGAACCAGCTCTCAAATTTTGTGTGACGGAAATTCTGATGGAAAATGTCCGATGGAGCCTACACACGGTCGGAATTTCCGACAAAAAGCTCCCATCGAACATTTTCCGTCGGAAAATCCGAACGCGTGTACGGGGCATAAAAGGGAAGAGAGTATGTGAACTGATTTTTCTCCTCCCTCAGGAGGAGAAAACTGCAGTTTAAACCATAACTAAGAGGATTTATGCAAGACTGGAAAAGATGTTTTATCCAACACTACAGGTGCGCTTTACTACAGAATGTCAAAGCTTGTGTTATATCACCCAAAAAAATCTGTAGGACTATAAAGTCACAGCCTAAATATGTGGATACTGGATTTGTATGGTTAGCTCCTCACCTTCTAATAGGAAGACTGCTTGTTTTCTGAAGATTTTCACCAGCGTATCATCCAGCTCTATTTCCTGTAGTTTAGAGATGAGCTGCTCCTCATTCCGGCAGACCTTCTCTTGTGCATACAAGCCATCTGGCATGATCCTCTGCTGCCCCAGTCCTATCAGAGCAACCTCCACAGCCAGTGTTAAATAAGACTCTCCTTCTTCCAGAAACTTGTGTGGAGACAGGTGTTGGTATTCCTGAGACTTGCAATGCCCAAAGCCATCTGTAGCAGGAAAAACAAAGATTCAGAGAGCAGCTCAAACATTCAAACCCTTGTGACACGTGATAAGAAATCCCCAGGCAATAAAACAGCAAGCCGATACATGGCCAAAACCCTAACAGATGATACCTAGCAAACTGAGAACCTAAATGTCCAACAGATAAGTGCTGTGCATCCTAAAGCCAGATTCTTCACTAAATATACCTGTGTGTATTAGCCAATGTGCAAGAAAAGCTTGAAATCTGTACACTTTTTTTAATGCATGTTTCTATATACAACATATTTGGTCACAAAGAAAAATAAACTGTAAAGAAGCATCAGAAGGAAGGTGGCAACCTCCAATCCCTGGGCCACATCGGAGTCCTGAGGGATTGAATAAAACCAATTTCAATATACTGACAGCCTATGTGTTTATGGAAGGTCATTTTCCATCTGAGGCTTCTCATACAGGTATTTTGCCCCCCCCCTTTACCAATTGTGTGTTCTTCTAAATACTCCTCGTTTGCACAAAGTGTATCAGAATTCTACTGGTTTAACTGATGCTTCTACAAAATTATCCTAAGCAGAACATTACTCTCTTAATCAACATTGACAATTTTAATCCTTACGCTGTAGGCAATAGTACATATATAGATATATAAAACAAGTAAAAATTACATCATTTTCTATCTTTTTTTTTTCAATGACCTCCTGGTTTCCAGTTCTAGGCAAACGATGTCCTACATTCAAGAAAGCTTCACAAGAGAAGGAGGGATTTTCTCAGCAAAAAGCACACCCTCCTGCCTGCATGCCTGAGCCAAGCGCAGGTGGATTCCAGAAATAAATGCTACATGAATCCTCTGGCCAGAAATACTAGGGGTTATTTTTCTAAGCGATTTCTCAGAAAAATAAAGCATCGATGAACAGATGAGATTGCTTTGATTAAAATTATTTAATCACATGCCGACCGGGCCATAGCCGAAAGACGGCTACAGCGCGGTCGGCTTATTCTGTGTGGGCGTCCATGGGGACATCCGTGAAGGCCGTCATCACGGATCACAGTAAATGGCCGCTGGTAGCGGCCGTTTACCACTTGATCGCTCCGTCAAATGACGGAGGATCACTTGTAAACAAACCGGCGTCATGGTTCCCCCCCTCCCCTCTCTGTACCGATCGGTACAGTGTGAGAGGGAGAGATCGTTTGCAGCGCTGTGGGCACTACAGATCCAGCCCACAGCGCTGCTCAGTGCCCATACTATGCCAATACTCTGTACAGGTGCAATACTATGCAATACTCTGCCAATACTCGCTACTATGCAATACATTTTAACAGAAACAAAGAATTTTTTTTTTTAAATTTACCGAATTTTCAGTCATTTTTGATTTATAGCACAAAAAAAAAAAAAAAAAAAAACAGCGGTGAATAAATACCACCAAAAAAAAGCTTTATTTGTGTGAAAAAAAAGGACAAACATTTCAAATGGGTACAAGGTTGCATGACTTGTAATTGTCATTCAAAGTGTGAGAGCACCGAAAGCTGAAAATTGGTCTGGTTAGGAAGCGGGTTTAAGTGCCCAGTGGTCAAGTGGTTAAATACGTTTTTGATTTGTGGCGCTCAGATGCAGAGTAATTCCACTTTAAACCAGGGACCACACTTTAACCACAGTAGACGACAAGCTGGACAAGTATTTCAATCAGATACAGGGATATCGGTAGTGTACAAAGCAGTGTAGTGCAACCAGTAGAGCAACATTTTCTGCACTCCAGTGAAAGTGGATTTCTCATTGGCTCCTATAGCTTACTGCAACCAGCACATCACTCTTTACCCTTCATGCTACTGTTAAATAATTTTCCATTAAAATGACACCTATCAGGCATAGGTATCTACTAGAGCTGCACGATTAATCGCTAAGAATTATTATCACGATTTTTTTTTCCCCCCTTGCGATCTTGACAAAGCATTTTCCCAATTCTTTCTATGCAGAGGATTCTCTGCTGAAGCCGACAGCTGTAAAAAAAAAAAAAAAAAAAACTAACAAAAAAAAAACAGGCAGTCTGCCAAGTATCACAACATTCCTCAGCTGTGGAGCTAACTATAAACATTGTAACATTTTGTACTTTAGTTCAAAGGAATGAACTTCGATGTGTAAATGAGGGAAGTTTAACCACCTAAAGACTAAACCTTTTTTCTGACATTTGTTGGTTTCAAGGTAAAATCATTATTTTATGCTAGAAACATTATATATACTGTATATATTTTTTTTTAGCAGAGACTCTAGAGAATAAAATGGCGGTTGTTGCAATATTTTATGTCACACTGTATTTACACAGCGGTCTTTCAAATGCAATTTTTTGGGAAGAAAAATACAATAATGAATTAAAAAACTAAACAGTAAAGTTAACCCAATTTTTTTGTATAATGTGAAAGATGTTGCGCCGCGAGAATCGTGATCTTTATTCTAAACAAAAAAATCGTGATTCTCATTCTGGCCAGAATCGTGCAGCTTAAGTATCGACCATTACTGACCTCCTGGGAATGACAGTTGTTTTTACGGATATTCTGAACCTCAGCCTGAGTTAAGCTGGCCATAGCTTCCTCCAACGACATAAGCAAGGTGAATGCAGGAATCTCCCCTTGCTGGGACATTGTTTTCTGACAATGGGACTCACCGCTGATCAGTGGCTGCATATGTTGACTGACAAAACTTTTTCAGTTTGCCTGTTCATCACCAGTCAATCCAACGATCAACTTCTGGGTAATGCAGATGGCCAACACACTGATTGAAATTCGGCCAATCCCTGCTGAACCGGCTAAATTTCGATCCATCTATGGCCAGCTTTGGTATGCATCAAGCGAAGTCAGCACAGGCTATCTATATACTTTTCCTAGATTAGTGACCCAGAAAGTCCAGATGTCAAATGGCAAGACAGTCCACATATTGCACACAGGTTAGGCATGTGCCTTACTGCACACTAAGGTTGTTGATTGCTGGCAACATGGCTCTATTTTCTAAAGAAGCAAAAGCAAATAACTTGCCTCCAATGTATACGAAACAAGAATGCCAACATTTAAAGCACCTCTCCTACACAATATATATACACAAGGATCTAAACAGGCATGAGAGCAGAGGCTGGAAGTTCCCAGCAACACAACTATTTATCCTTCAGCTATTCTGAACCATGAAAGCATTTTTTCCATGAAGTGCATAGCACTCGAACCTCCTACACAACCATCTCTGGAGGCAGTGCCTGGACTAAATGTAAGATCAAAAGTTCCTGGGCAAAACACCAAAAAGCTGTTTGTTCACGTAAAGCTATCCCTGAGGCATCCAATTAGATAACTCCAAGTAGTGCAGCTAAATCAAAGTTCTATAAAGCTGTCTGATGGAGTAAAGCTGGAGTAAAGCTGGCCATACAGGTGGTTTTTTTTTTCTTCGTTCAACCAGTGGGTTGAATGAAAGAAAATGAATGGGAGAACCCATTCACACACTCAATACATAATACATATTGGCCTACATTGATGAAGAAATTAGATTTTTGAAATTCTTTTATTGGATGTGTTTTATAGCAGAATGTAAAAAATATTGTTTTTTTCAAAATTGTTGGTCTTTTTTTGTTTATAGCGCAAAAAATAAAAAATGCAAAGGTGATCAAATAGAGAAAGCTCTATTTGTCGGAAAAAAAGGACACCAGTTTTATTTGGGTACAGCGTCACACAGACGCGCAATTGTTAGTTAAAGCAACCCAGTTCCGTATTACAAAAAACGGCCTGGTCAGGAAGGGGGTAAAACCTTCCAGGCTGACGTGGTTAAAACAGATCTTCACTGCATCTGAGCGCCACAAACCAAAAACACTGTTTAATTATTTTTTAATAATCAAAGCAAACTCCACCGTCCATCCTTGTCTCCATGCTTTTTTTTTTGAGAAATCACGTTGAAAAACACCCCTCTAGCATTTATAAACATGGCCATCTTCATTAAGGGCAAATTATTCATGTAGAATTTACTTCCTATCCGCCTTTAGCTCAACCATGCATGCAGGAGAGCGTGCTTAGCTGAGAAAACCCCTTCTCTCCCCTCCTGAAGACTCTTGGGATATATGACATCATTTGCCTAGGCAAGAAACCAGGAAGTAACTGAAGAAATGTTAAAAAAAAAAAAGTTTAAAACAAATAAATATGATATACTTTTCTATTTGCTAATGCTAGTGGCACGAGAATTAAAAATAACCAATGTTGATTGGGAGGGTAAAGTTCCACTTTAGGGTAGTAGTGGAGGGAATGGTGCTGGAAGGGTATGGGTGGAACTGGGTGAATCCACAAAATTAAAGAATTATCCAGATGTGATCTGAAATTCCAGGATCATTTAAACAAAACAAATGAAAGCATTAGCTTTTATCAAATAAAATCAACTGACCTTTGGACATTGTCCCGCATAAGCAAAGGCCTATGGTAAACGAATTGTAAGAGGGCTGAATCTAGTAGTTGAAGATACACAGTTGTTCATACCTTTCCCACAGCAATGTTCACCTTTATTCCTACAAGGCTGGCCTCCTGAAATGCCTATTTAAAAAGCAACTCTTAAAGTGTTACTAAACCCACAACATTAAAATCAGTCTGTATACACAGTAAAGCATGCTTGTTATACTCACTGTGGAACCCAAGGGATTCATCTTCTGCATTGTGTAAAAAGGCTGTTTGATCCTGTCTTCTAAGATCCTCCCCTTTTTCCACAGTCCCCAATCCATCTGCTCATAGAACAGAGCCTCGAGGGCACTCTGCACATGCTCAGATTGGTGTGTATTGCTAGAATTGTTTTGGGGGGAGGGTGCATGTGATTGGCACAGGGCCAATCAGCGCTGTCCAGACAGAAGGTCAGGTGTAACAGTCTCATAGGACAGTCAGAAGAGAATGAAAACCCCTCCAACAAGCTTTAACCAGTGTTCGGCTGGACACAGATAGAAGTTACAAGACTGCTATATACTGCCAATGAGAAAAGGTTTTTAGCAGTTTATATTTTTTAAATAGTTGCATTTCTGTGCTCTGTGGGAGACCAGATATAGTGAATGCAGGCTCCTGGTATAGTAACACTTTAAGGCTGATATCTGCAGATCCAGACAAGCTCTCCAATGCCGAGGATGCCCACAGAACACCCATACCTGCACAGTAGGGATGTGGTGGGGAGCATGCCCACAGGACACCCATACCTGCACAGTAGGGATGTGGTGGGGAGCATGCCCACAGGACACCCATACCTGCACAGCAGGGATGTGGTGGGGAGCATGCCCATAGGACACCCATACCTGCACAGTAGGGATGTGGTGGGGAGCATGCCCACAGGACACCCATACCTGCACAGCAGGGATGTGGTGGGGAGCATGCCCATAGGACACCCATACCTGCACAGTAGGGATGTGGTGGGGAGCATGCCCACCCTCCACTACTAGAAGTGGAGAATCTTTAAGAAGACAGAGGTGATCACCATTGCAGGAAAGGTATAAACTAAGGACTTATTCTGCTTCCAGATGCAGAGCTTATTGTAGAGTTAGCCACAGATTTGCTTTAAGTTGTCTCATAAATAGATTTTGTCCATAGAATTTGCTATTCACATAAGTGATTTTTGTTACATCCAACTCTACACCATTAACAAGAACTGATTGAAAAAATATTCTCAACCTGAAATCCTAAATAGTAATTGTACTTCATAAGAGAGACCCAGTAAAATGCTCAGACATGCATGATGTTAGGATCAGTTACATTGCTAGCATAAATAGATATAAGCATGTAGTATTTATTTTATTTATTTATTACAGGTACTTGTATAGCGCCGTCAATTTAAGCAGCGCCTTACATCTATATTTTACATTCACATCAGTCCCTGCCCTCAAGGAGCTTACAATCTAAGGTCCCTAACTCACATTCATACATACACACACCAGGGCTAATTTAGACAGGAGCCAATTAACCTACCAGCATATCTTATAGAAAGAAATCTTGCTGAGAAGTATACGTTGCCTGTCATCACCAACCTTCCCTCGTGAAAATGACAGATGGCAGTCATTCTGATTCCAAGGTTGCAGTTATAAACCTGGAACAAGTATGAATAGCCAGCATTTTTACTTCACTGGCTGCACGTGTATTCCAGGTCTGACTCAGAAGTACTGCAGCTAAAGATACCAAAATAGCTAACCTTTTCAGAAATCAGCAATGGCAGCCCCATTTTTCTGCAAGTAAGGGTTTCCTTAAAGTTTAAGCAACCAAACATACAGCCGAAGGAAGATTTGTATCTGGACACATTCTGAAAAAACTATTATGAAGTCGCAGCAGCATCGGTATCTCTCCTGGTTGTTTTCCTCTAATGCTGGCTCTATATCCATGTGCTGCGGTAACATGCAGTAAACACGTGTGATCGACTGTGCAGTATGATTTATTTTAAACGGCTTGCAAGCACATGTTGCAGCTCGCTAACACACAGGAAACGGTTTTTGTTTTGTGTGCAGTGGCATTTTGGCAGTCCATTTAAAATGAGCAAACTTCCTTAACTCAAAGCATGTTAACATATATGCAATAATGTAAAGTGCTAGTTAACTTGTTTGGCAAAAAAAAAAAAAAGGTAAATACCAAACATCCCTTCCACACGCAGCCTGGTGCTGCGGTCCTGGGGTTTGAAAACTGCGATGTTCCTCCTCCTTTCCCTACAGACACAAGGATGGATCAGAGTGGTTCTGATTGGGCAGCGCTGGCACGTGACCGCACTGATCAAGTAGGACCACGCCGATCTGTGCTTGCGTCCCCAGGGAAAGAAGAGGAACAGCATGGTTTTCAAACCCCAGGACCACTGATGGGCACTGATGAGCCGGCACTGGTGAAGAGGCACTGATGAGGCGGCATTGATGGGCACTGGTAGGCAGCACTGATAGGTGGCATTGATGAGACACTGGTGGGCACCGATTGGCAGCAGTGTGGTAGGGGCCGATTGGCAGCAGTGGTGGACACTGATTGGCAGAAGCCAATTATCAACGCTTTTCTCCTCTCCTCCACACGCTGCCAGCATGAGAAGGAGCAGTGAAGAGAGCCAGTAATCAGCTTCCATTCACATCATGATCAACTGTGATTAGATACAGCTGATCACGTAGTAAAGAACTGCTGATTGGCTCTTTACCTGAATCTGTGTTTGGCAGTGTCCGGAGAACACAGATCACAATCACGGGAAGCCGTCATATGAAGGCCTTCTCGGAACTGGACGACAGTGCTGTAGCCGTCATTCGGCTATAGCGCGGTCGGCAAGTAGTTAAGGCAACACAGCTTGAAAGGGGAAAAAAAACACTGTGGGTAGACTTGTTGTGGTTCTCTTCCAAAAGGAGGGCTGCCTTAGAAATCGGCCCAAGTATTTTATTTTATACCATAAGAAAAAAAGAAATGTAGACAGCCTGCCAGTGAATAGATAAATCACGGTTAAATGGATTCCTCAAAATGGCACCCTCTTCAGTCTGACACAAAAATATGAAAAATCTACATTGCATGGATTATTGCATTTGGTTGCATGATTTATGTCTTTCAATTTCCAAATGGTTTAACACCATCAAGAAATCAAAACAGAGAATTTAATTTCCTGGTGGAAAGTCGGCAGTGCGCGGCATTAAACGCCCCACACAATGCCTCATGACAAATCTTCATATTACCTACTTAGAAGTTAATAAAAGCTGCAGCTGGAATGCCATCAATCATTCATTACTAGCAGTGGGTATCCAGAGTCATTTAATGAAATTGTGCCATGCTGTACTGTGTGTTCAGAAATGACACTCATTTGTGTCACAATTATTTCAAGAAAATGTAATTTGGTTTTAAAACATTAAAGGATTTAGCATATTTGCTTTTGTTGAAAGATAATGACTGGCTGGGGTGTCGCACGAATGTGGCATGGCAAGAAGGTTAAACACGCAGTGCCCCCTTAATTAAATCACGCTTGTATTGGTGTTATTCAGGTAACACCAAATTTTATACCACCATCTCCACCGCACAATCTGGTTTAACCAAAGTAAGGCAAAGAGCCAAGTGCTCTGTGTGGCAAATCATAGCAGTCATCTCTAAAAACATTAAAACTAAAATATTATCGGCATCCGAAAAAGGATGCCATAAAGAACTGCTACAAAATGTCAACTTACAAACTAGGTAATGGCGTGAAAGTGCACCTTACCTGTGAAGTCTGAAAAGCCGTGAAACCCTTCATCATCCACCTTACAAGCCTCCATGAGGCTGCTAAATAGAGTACCAATTGGATCCAAGGGATGTCCCACCCAGCCTTCCAGATTAGTGATGGATGTCAAGCCTTTGTGAAGCAGCTCTGTAAAAATAAAAAAGAAATAAAAATAAGATTGAGCCGACGTGCTACTGAACCAACAATTCCTTAACAGGATTTAAAATCAGACAAGGGATAGTCCCAAAAAGCCACTTGCAACTTCAAGCCTGGCAATAACACCCTAGCGTGGATTTTACCGGAGAGTCGTATTGAGCAAACAAGGTGGATACTACTATTTCCTCTTCTCTGATATTTACCGCATTTCAGATGCTGTTATACAATCACACTGTGAACACATGGCTCTTAGAAAGAAAAACTGCCACCCAAAACTGATATCTAACTCCACTTTAAAATATCTGTAAAAACTGCAATGCATCCATTATCCACACTTGATTTAAACGCTGGGCTAATACTTAAGGGAAAACAATAGATGGACATATTTTTGCAGGAATGTGCTTTTTTTTTTTCATTTTTAATTCCCCCGTCCCACTGAAGCCTGCAAATTATTGCGTGGGTCATGGGTGTAATATCAGGCTTCTGCAGAGCGGCTCTCCTGCGCTGGATCACGCATCTAATACGTGATCCAGCTGTACTGGGTAAGGGGCATGCGCGCGCCGGCTGTACTGAGATTAGTCACAGCACTAGCCGATCAGCGAGTCCCGGGCAAATGATTGCCACCTGGGACCTGCTGACTGGTGAAGAGGATGACATGACAGAGCTTTATCAATGTAAACACCACAGGGCTCTGTCCTATAAACGGGGGATGTGCTGGTATTTGTCTCCCTGCAAAGCAGGGGAAAAGAAAAACGGCACATCCCTCAGTAAAAACAGCACACAGTGAATGCATCAAGCACTGTTAGGCACACATTTAACCCTTTGATCGCCCTAGATGTTAACCCCTTCCCATTGTCATTAGTACAGCGTACATTATTTTTTTAAATTTCCGGACTTTTTTCGTTTATAGCACATAAAAATTAAAAACCCAGTGGTGACCCAAGGGCACCCTCTCTGCCCAGCTTCCATGCTGGATGCGGACAGTAGACTCTTGGTAGATGAATCGGGACCATGCTCCACCGCGATTAACGCTGTACGGTCGCGTTTCGCAACTTAAACATGGCTTACACCTCCAACTATGAGCCATGATGTGCTCATATGCTCCTCCCGTCTCTCATATGCTCCTCCCGTCTCTCATATGCTCCTCCCGTCTCTCATATGCTCCTCCCGTCTCATTGCAGAAAAAAAAAAACCCAGTGGAGATCAAATACCACCAAAAGAAATGTCTATTTGTCTGAAAAAAAATAAAATGATATAAAATTTCATTTGTGTACATGACCGTGCAATTTTCAGTTAAAATGACGCAGTGCTAGAAGCAAAAAATGAACCTGGTCATGAAGAGGGGTAGATCCTATGGAGGCCAAGTGGTTAAAGTTCAACTAAATCAATATTGTTTTAGTTTAGGAAAGGGGGATAGAACCTAAGATTTTGCTGTGTCCATGTCGGGGTACTCATTTCCTGTTCTGGTGACACCCAATTTGTCAGGTATGACGGCCGATCAGCGAGTCCCGGGCAAATGATTGCCACCTGGGACCTGCTGACTGGTGAAGAGGATGACATGACAGAGCTTTATCTATGTATCAATGATGGGAGATTTCTACATAGAAATCTCAACAATGGAAACCCAGCAGGGGGTTTAAAAAAATCTGTCTTGTCCAAAACCTAAAAGCTTTGGTTGAAATTGGGCATAAAAAAATTGTTCTAGTATTTTATGTCTATATGGCTGTGACATAGACAATTGATCAGAGGCTCTTTGGGAGCAGGAACTAATTAGGATTTAATATACTCGCCAAAGTGATACCAAAAATCTCAAGCCCAATATAGTAAAAAATTCTGCAATGGAACTCCAAATCATCTACTTACCTACCTCTCACACACAAACGACATTACACTTTTTGCACACCATATACACATCTGCGCAGGTACAAACACACAAAATTACAGATACTAGTAAAATATGCCAGATACGCACAACGCTTTACACGTGGATCGGCACCATTTCAGACAGAATAAAGGTATAGAATGAATCTGATGCTTTGCCCTTCTATCACTGGCTGGAGTCCAGTTACATGTAAAATGTTTTAACACATTATTGATGGGCATAAATAAAACATAACCTTCTGGTGCATCTGAATATTTATTGGATTAATAACAGCCCGTTATGGTGCCATTTTATGGCATTTGAACGAGGCAGGAAGGTTTAGGGAATATTAGGCTGTACGTTCTCCTTATTAAACCTTCCCTCCTATTTGAAGTGGACACACAGTGAGCGCATTTGTAGTGTTCAAAGCGGCTCGTGTAGCTGCGAGTCAAAGGAAGAAATATTTCCGGAGTCGTGATCTGTATTATTTATATGATCTGCAGAGAGCTACATTCATATCCAAGCAACTGAATTACTGGCTTTGGGAAGGGATTAACCCTCTCATGACTAGTTCTATGACCTGAATTTTACTGCACAGGCATCCCTTTATTCTTCTTTTTCAAAATACTAGCCTAGCATGGGCACACAATCTGGGATTTAGCGCCTATTTATTTTTAGGTACTAATTAAGGAAATGCAAGCAGTATGTATCCCACGTTTCTAAATTATGTCTAAAAGGAGTAAATCTGGCATTTTCCTGTTTGATTCTATGTATACACCGCCATTTCCTTCTGATGTATCGCTTTAACCAACGTAAGCTCTGGAAGGTTTTACCCCCTTCATGGTCAGGGCATTCTTTGCTATTTAGCACTGTGCTACTTTAATTGCACTGTATGCAAATTAAACTTTAAGGCTCCATGCACACTGAAGATCATAAACGGACGTTTTTAGGAGTTTTGGCTTTTTTTTTTTTTTTTTACAGCCCATAAACTGCACTCTATGTTATCCTGTGTCCATGCACACATGGACGTTTTTGAACTTTTATCAGCAGTGGAATTTATGGGCTGTTTTCTGAACACCATAAAATCACGCTCGGGAGTCGTTATTCTGACCACAAAAAATGCCAAACGCTGATAAACGTCGATAAACGCTCAAAAATGTGGCTCACCAGCGTTTTTCTACGTTTTTGATCCATTGAAAAAAAAAAAAAAAACGCTACCGCAGAAAAACACTAAAAAAAGCTAATAAACGCTATTGCAAAAATAGTCAAAAACGTTGAAAGACTCACTGCAAAGCTACTGGCATTTTTATAACATTAATTTATTGTCCAGTGTGCATGGAGCCTTACCTTTTCACAGAAATAGAGCTTTCTTTTGGTGGTATGTGATCACCACTGGGTTTTTAATTTTTTGTGATATCAATGAAAAAAAAGACTAAATATTTTGAAAAAAACCCCAATACGTTCTGTCATAAAATATATCCAATAAAATAATTGCCATCATACATTTAGGCCAAAATGTATTCTGCTACATGTCTTTGTTAAAAAAAAAAAAAAAAAAAAAAATACCAATAAGTGTATATTATTTAGTCTGTAGGAAAGTTATAGTGTCCACAAACTATGGTATATTTATTTGAAAATTGATCAATCATTCCTTGAGGCCCCTAAAATGTCAGTACAGTACAAATTACCTTACAAATGACCCCTTTTTGGAATGTAGGCAGTCTGAGGCATTTAGTAAGAGACATGGCAAAGTTTCTTGTAATTGAACTTTTTTTGGCAGAATTTCTTGGAAAATGAAGAAATTTTGTTTTCACAATTTTTTTTTTTTTTTTTACATACCATCACCAGCGCAGTACAGCCTCATGATAGGACTGGTGTGGCGGTGATCAGGGACACTGACTGGTAACCACATGTAAAAAAAAAAAAAAAAAATTAAAATGTAAATCATTTTTCAGTCAATATTTTACATTTATTTGTATTGTTTTAACATTTTTTTTTTAAATACTTACATCAAAGTAGTTGAATGTTATCACAGTAACATTGTACTACTCTGGGGGGTTTTCCTTTTTATACACTTTTCTGGTAAAATGAAGATCAGCTGTGAATACTAGTGATCTGCGATTTGCTACAGCTAATTACATGGTACCGGGTACGGTGATTGGGCCAGGTACTATGTGATAGCTGTGGGCCAATGACAGCTCCCTAGCAAAGCGGTTATGAACTGATTCATAACAGCTTTGTTGACATGGTGATCATATAACGATCACATGATCAGGGGGCCCAGAGTATCAGGATCCGCATTCTGCTGTGGGCACAGTGGTTGGTTGATCAGCGCTGGTCCGCTGATCAATCCTTCCCCGCCCTGGAAAAATGACTTAAGGGTGTGTTGCTTTACCTGTACATGCTGCCCGCCGTAAATGTAGTGTGGGCGGTCGGCAGGTGGTTAAATAGTCTCTAAGTTTTGCTATTTTCGAAATTGGAATCGAAATTCAGTCACCACTGGATTCATACA
Organism: Lithobates septentrionalis; assembly: GCA_037952835.1. Taxonomy (NCBI): domain Eukaryota; kingdom Metazoa; phylum Chordata; class Amphibia; order Anura; family Ranidae; genus Lithobates; species Lithobates septentrionalis. Next base: position 1,359,461 of record JBBDGP010000203.1, on the reverse strand, counting down.
TTAAACAACATACATATCATACTTGCCTCCACTGTACAGCTTGTTTTGCACAGAGTGGCCCTGAACCTCGTCTTCTGGGGTACCCCGGCAGCTCCTCCCCACATCTGATAACCCCCTAGGAGACGCGCTCTGGGGGGGGGGGGGGGGGGGGGCCGCCCCCGGCGCTTGCGTCATTGGATTTGATTGACAGCAGCAGGAGCCAATGGCTGCGCTGCTATCACTATCCAATCAAAAGCCGGGACCCCGTGGAGAGAGGCAGAGCGCATCTCTGGCGACAGAATTAGGGGGCTCAGGTAAGTAAAAAAAGGGGGGGAGGGGGGTTGGGGGGGCCAGTCACTGACAGGTGTTTTTTCACCTTAACGCACAGGATGCATTAAGGTGAAAAAACACAAGGGTTTACAACCCCTTTAACCATTATATCTTATGAGTAGGGTGAATCTATTCAAAATTATTTCTTGCCACACTTTATGTGTTATTGAATGCCCCTGTCTATATACAAAATATTTTCTGAAATTAATACAGCAATATCCTCCTTTCTTTGGGGACCTATTACCCCCAGAATCTCTCTGGAAACACTACAATTTCCAATCCATGGAGGTGGGTCGGTGCTCCTGTAATCTGCAGTGTTCTTATCTCGTACCACAACTGACTCGCACATCCAAACCTGAATAATGCTGCTGGAACCACGCAAGCTACACTCAGCAATTGTCTGAAGCCCTGATTAACCTCTTCTATAGAACTGATCCCTAAAACATTTCAAATCTGTTGTCGTAAACTGAAAGACCTACTCCTTAGAATGCACCCTTGTGGCATAACCCGTGTATGATGGAATTCTAGAAATTATCCAATGTGAGCAGATGGGCAAGTCATGATTTTAAATATGCCCATCAACTCTTCCCTAATCCTACCTTTAAAACATTCCACCTCATTAAGGAAGAATTTGGGGTTCTGGATATATACACTATATTACCAGAAGTAATGGGACGCCTGCTTTTACACGCACATGAACTATAATGGCATCCCAGTCTTAGTCTGTAGGGTTCAATATGGAGTTGGTCCACCCTTTGCAGCTATAACAGCTTCAACTCTTCTGGGAAGGCTGTCCACAAGGTTTAGGAGTGTGTCTATGGGAATGTTTGACCATTCTTCCAGAAGAGCATTTGTGAGGTCAGGGACTGATGTTTGACGAGAAGGCCTGGCTTGCAGTCTCTGCTCTAGTTAATCCCAAACGTCCAAATCATTTGGTGGTGGGAAGATTATGGTGTGGGGTTGTTTTTCAGGGGTTGGGCTTGGCCCCTTAGTTCCAGTGAAGGGAACTCTTAAAGTGGAGTTCCGCCTGCAAAAAAAAATAAAAGTCAGCAGCTAAATATACTGCAGCTTCTGACTTTTAAAATAAGGACACTTACCCGTCCAGGGTGCCCGCGATGTCCTCACCCGAAGCCGACCCGTCCCTCGGCTCTGAGTGGAGGCGCCAGCATCTTAAGTAAGGGAATCAAGAAGTGAAGCCTTGCGGCTTCACAGCCTGTTTCCTTACTGCGCATGCGCAAGTTGAGCTGCATGTTCTGACAAGGTGGCAAATGTGACACCGGAGGGGGTCGGAGGAACCGGACAAGCGGAAGTTCCATTTCTGGGTGGAACTCTGCTTTAAGACATCAGCATACCAAGATATTTTGGACAATTTCATGCTCCCAACTTTGTGGGAACAGTTTGGGGAAGGCCCCTTCTTGTTCCAACATGACCGTGCACCAGTGCACAAACAAGGTCCACAAAGACATGGATGAGCGAGTTTGAGGTAGAGGAACTTGACTGGCCTGCACAGAGTCCTGACCTCAACCCGATAGAACACCTTTGGGATAAATTAGAGGAGACTGTGAGCCAGGCCTTCTCATTCACATCAGTGTCTGACCTCACAAATGCACTTCTGGAAGAATTGTCAAACATTCCCATAGACGCATTCCTAAACCTTGTGGACAGCCTTCCCAGAAAAGTTAAAGCTGTTATATCTGCAAAGGGTGGGCCAACTCAATATTAAACCCTATAGACTAAGGCTCAAAATGACATTAAAGTTCACGTGTGTGTGTGTAAAGGCAGGCGTCCTAATACTTTTGGTAATATAGTGTATCTATTTCCATATATGCAACTGTTCCATGTGGTTACCACACAAACTAGATCGAGGTATGTCATTACAAACAACCAAGATTGAGAATCTTTTGATTAAAAAAGATCACTCCAAACTTGTCTCTATAAACCATTTGGCTCTATTATCATTGTTAAAGTGGAGTTCCGCCTAAAAAATTAAAATAAAAGTCAGCAGCTATAAATACTGTAGCTGCTGACTTTTAAAAGAAGGACACTTACCTGTCCAGGGAGCCCGCAATGTCCTCACCCGAAGCCGACCCGTCCCCTCGGCTCCGGGTGGAGGTGCTGGCATCACTAGTAAGGGAATCAGGAAGTGAAGCCTTACAGCTTCACTGCCTGGTCCCCTACTGTAACAGTAATAAGGAGAGCCAGCAAAACTGTAATCCTTGAAGTGCCATTTATTGGTACATCAGAGTGACAATAAAGCTGACGCGTTTTGGCAATAGCCTTAGCCGTGGTCCCTGCGTGTCTCCCATAAGACAGGGGGGGACTGGTTATGGCATAAAGTGGGAGCAAATACCTGTATTAGACAGGTATCTGCTCCTCCCTAAAAGGTGCCAAATGTGACACCACAGGGAGGGGGTATCCGGACAGCGGAAGTTCCATTTTTGGGTGGAACTCCGCTTTAAGGATGGAGAAAATAAGGCCCAATGGCAAACGGATATTCCCTCAATGGATGACGATATTTGCAGAGGTCAACTAAACCATGTATGGCCAGCTTTAGGAGCTGCTTCATCTTTTGTAGCAGCTCCTAGACTCCTGAATTCTATGTCTGTTCCAGCCCTGTTATTAGAACAGATCACTAAAATGTCCAAATCAGCAGCTTGAATGTCATGGCTGTAGGTCTGGAAAGAACATCACAAATCAAAGTGGTATGCAAGATAAGGAAAGTGGCTGGGAGATGTGGTGCACATGTCACCCAAAGCAAGCAAAGTAGTACAATTAGTGGTGTTCTGATTTAATAAAATGCAGTGTCTTTAATATTTGGTCCTGTCCCCGATTTGGATTGTAACCTGACCTGCAGATTTCTCCACAAACACCCATCTGCTTTGTTACCTATTCTTATTGCTTTCCTACCTTTCTTCTGCAGTCTGAACATGTCCATTCTTTTCTGCTGCTGCCTTCTCAGAGTGTTGACAATGGCTATTGCTAGTCGGAGGGCCTCCCGTGGGTAGCCATGTGACCTCAGTGCGTCCACCCGCGCACAAGCAGTAGGGACATGCTCTGAAGGGAAACAGAAAGCATTAGTGTGGCGTCTTGTCCAAACCATTTCAAGCATTAGTGCAGAATTTCCAAAGGCCTAGCAGGAGAACAACATCAGCCTTGTAGCCAAGCATTTCATCTACCCACCACAAATGCTTCATTTATAATTCCATACAAATGAGAACAAAGCAGCAAGTCACAGAATGAGCCTTTCTGGCTGCACAACCTACCATGCCAGAGGGGCCACCCACGGGAGTCAAAGAGTGAGTTTTCAGTGTCGTCATGGTAACAGTAGTTGGTGTAAAGGTCGCTGCTGATAATGTACTGTAAGTGGCTGTCTTGCCAGTGGAGATCGCATGCCTCGATGGCTCGTGTGAACACTGTTCGGTGAGGCCGATGGGAGGAATCTGAAGGCAAGAAAAAAGACAGAATTCACATACTACACAATAGCTGTCATATTTCAGATACCGCTTAAGAGTTAGTCAACTCCATCCAGCAGCTTCTTCTGTCTACCCTATCAGGGTGTAAGAAATGGCACAACGTTATTTTGTTTGAAACTCGGCTAGAAGGAGACCTCCATGCTGGAGTTCACTGGTCTGCACACTTACAGTGGCATTTATAGGGGTCCTGATTGCAATAGGTGATGGTGGAAAACCCTGAGGCCACTGAACAATTTCGGGAACTAGGAATGGACCATAAATTTACTGGTGTTATTATGGGATAAGAAATTGGGGCGACCAGATTTTACCTTCAACCGTATCATTACTTTTCTATGTGGTAAACCTTTGGCTACCTACCGTCCACCAAGGCACATTTATTCACTAAGCCTGCATTCTTCTTGGTCTCCATTGCACTCTTCAAGACACACAAATGTTTTATAGCAGCTACAGAATCCCTCAATTATGAAGGGTGCTCAAAGAAAAGTCATAGCAATACCGATGATCTGAGGCCCAGTTGCTGTAGCTACTGATATTATCCAATGTAGCAGCTAATGACCATGGTGCGCCGTTGGATTTTCATTCACATATACTGGTGCCACATACAGATTACACACAATGAGCCATTTGCTGCTGCTATAAACCTCTGCACATTAGCGTAACAGGGTGCTCGCTACACAAAACAGTTTGTACAATTGTATAAAAATTTATAGGGAGACTACGGTAATTAAAAATAAATAATCACTGAAAACACATGGTAAGTTCTATGTGAAATAGATGTAGATGTGGTTTTCATACTCATGAACCATATTGTCCTTAAGATGTATATGTTCCCATAGCGGCTAAGGCTAAAATAGCGTGCAGTCAAAAACCTTTTTAGGGCTTGTTCATACTTCCTTTGGTCTCTAAAAAGCGATCTGTTTAGACTGTTCTTCAGTGAGCACAGGTCAAGCAATGAAGAGATTTTGCATTGCCTCCTCACCACCTGTTTTAGCGCCACACTAGTGAACTGCAACTGTGTGCAGGGTGCTTGTAGTACAACCCCATTCAGCACCATTTAAGGTGGAAGTAAAGGCAAAACCTAACTCTAAACCTACTCTCACCCACATTCTAAGCCTAATCTATCTTGCCATGTAAAGCAAAGATCACTATACTTACCTATTTGGCACCTGCTCTGGTCCCAGGTTAAGCTGTCAGCAGCGGCTTCAGTGTATAAGAGGAAGCGGACATAGGTAGCCCCATAGTAACTCTATGAGATCATTCAGAGTTAGAGCACATTCGGAGTTAGTTAGTAGGAATTGCCTTTCACTTTGAAGTGATTATAAAGTCTCTCTTTTTTTTTCTATCAAAATAACAAACATGTTATACTTACCTGCCCTGTTGCAGTGGATTTGCACAGAGCAGCCCTGATCCTCCTCTTCTCGGGTCCCTCTTCATTGCTCCTGGCCCCTCCCTCCTGTTGAGTGCCCCCACAGCAAGCAGCTTGTTATGGGGGCACACAAGCTGAGCTGCCGCTCTGTGTGTCTATTCAGACATGGAGCTGCATTTCGGCCCCGCCCCCTCTCTTTCCTGATTGGCTAACTCTTTGACAGCAGCGGGAGCCAATATCGCCGCTGCTGTGTCTCAGCCAATCAAGAGGGAGAGTCCCAGACAGCCGAGACACTCGTGGAAATCGCTGGACAGATGGGGTTTCGGTAAGTATTAGAGGGGCCGAGGGGGGCTGCTGCACACAGAAGGCTTTTTATCTTAATGCATAGAATGCATTAAAATAAAACAAAAAAACTTCAGACTTTACAACCCCTTTAAGCAACAGAAGGCATAACTTCTGCTGCAGCATGTCTACAACCCCAGTTGTTACCTCTGCAGCTTAAGGGGGTAGTAGTTGGGGCGTAGTAAAAGCATGGCGCAAATGCTGGGTGTTACCACCCCACAACCTTTCCATTGAAAATGTAAGGTGCTCCAATGATAGCCTGGTTATAGATAAGCAGACATCCCCTTTAGAAAGACAAACATCTACCTGTCCTTGAACCCACTACAAACTATGACAGATTTGTGTTATGGTTGAATAGGTTACACGTGCAATACCAAGCTGGTTTCATCTGTGTATAGTAAGTGGTTCTGACTACAAGTTATTACCCTCTGAGGGAGCACAGCAAGAACTGGTGATCAAATAAACAGGACTGCCCGAATATACATGTATAATTACTGCTTTTAAAACTGCACCCTTTTTATATGTCTCTTAACATCTGTTTAAAAAAATAAATATATGACTGCTGGGTATTAGGACACAATTGCCTACATACAATGTAATCACCCTCTGCAGTCTGGCTGCACCTCCAGCTTCATGGACCTGCTAGGTGTCCAACTGCTTCATGGCCAAGGCTCTTTAAGGCTGGGTTCACACATATGTGAACTGGATGCGGGCTTACACCACATCCAATGCGCAGAACATTTGAAAATATGTTCTTTTCAATGGGTCTGGTTCACATATGTGCATTGCATCCGCACTCTGCATTGCTCAAAAAACGTGTGCGTTTTCTAGGCAGTGCAGTGCGAATTGCAGGCACATAATCCTTAATGGGAACGAATCTGATTCGCAGATGTGTTCTGTTGTGAACAGGAATTCTCTCCCCCTCCTCCTATACCCCCCCCCTCTCCCTGGTCAGCTGATCCGCAGCTACAACGGAAAAGAAACCGCTGAATGAATCATTTTTATCCTGGCTGGGAAACCAGAGCTGCAATTCGCACCGGACTAGTGTGAATCCAGCCTAAAGAAAACATTCACCCTTTTGAACACTTTGCGCCCATATTTAGTGTGTAAATGTTTAGAATGGCCACGTCACATTCACAGCCATCTGAACTACAAGTCCTGTCTTCCCAGGTGGCAGACAACTTGTCGTTCTCAATGGACTGGGAGCATGCGAATCAGCAAGTTTGTAGTCTATTCACACTCCGTCCATCTTTCAAACTGAAAGCCTGTACAAAAGTATGGGCAGAAAGCTGGAGGGAGAGCGTGCAGGAGCCTGGCAGTGCACACAGAATCTGCTGATCACAGGTGCCGTACTTTGCAGGCTCCTGTAAAAAGAAAAGAAAAAAAAATATATACATTATAATAAATGCACTTTTTTTATCTGCAAAATATGTGCATTTATTCATTTAGTTAAAGGTGAACGTTTCCCTTCATGACTAAATGTAGGGATAACACGCATACAGTGCCTGGGGCAACAGCATCTCACAATGCACCCTTGTATTTCCCTCACCCTGGTTGGCATTTCCGGGCTGAGGCAAGGCATTGGTTAAGTTGGGGAGCTCGCTGACGTGGTTGCCATCTTCCCAGGGACAGACATCCACACTATTCCACTTCTTCAGCTGTTTCAGCCAGCTGGCTTTCTGCTCAGATTTGCAGTGGGGATTTAAGACAATGCACATCCAGAGAGCACCTACAAGAGAAATGGGAAGGATATTAGTAAAAAAAAAAAATCCATGCTGAACAGATTTTTTCATTTAAAAACACACCTAGAATTCATTTTTTGCTTAGTCCGTGTTGAACACTGAAATGCTTCTGACGTCAGGGGGCACTAAAGTGTCTTTATACCCAAAACCCTTGATCGTTTTGGATAGAACGAGGAAAGGCTTGAACCTTTACAGGGAAAACCATTACCAGACAGGAAGAAAGGAAAATCTGCACCAGGAAAACAAAATCTGACAGAGGTTTTATCATTCCCACACTTAAACAATGTTACCCCAACATTCACCATGTATGTGTGTTAGAAAGTATCTTGTTCTCTTTGTTTCCTTTGTGTGAAATATCTGGGTGTTCCTGCCAGTCCCTCTGCTTTCCCATTTCAAACTGACCCCACTAAGCATGAGATCACATCAATCCCGACATGGTCAGTTTTCCGGCTGTGCTGGGAGCACAGACTGCCTGTCCTCCAATGATTGGTTTTGTGCTGATAACCCCCCCCCCCCGCACAGCCATTCATTGTGAAGATCAGTGTGCTGCAGTTTCTCTACGATCCCTCATGCAGCTGAGAACAAAGATTATGTGATCACTTATACAAAAGAGCGTGCTGCGCATTTTAGTGCGTTCACAAACGCAGACAGAATTGAGCGGAAGAGCGCTAAATGGCAAACAAGTCAAAACACCCAAAAAGCAGCAGATGGATATTTCCTGTCTATCCTCCAATGCCCCATGAAAAAATGTAGATTTTCTCTTGTCCATGAATTTTTCCTGCTCTGAAAAACACATGTATGCATATGTCTGGAGGAATCTAGTAGAAAGATACATTTCTGTAGCACCAGGAACTGATATGGCGGATTCAATAGTCTCTGTACAATGAATAATTAGGAGTTTTGTTTAGGCCCCTTTCACACTTGTGCGACTTGTCCTGCAACTTGGGACTGCAAAGTCGCATGACAAGACGTACCCCATGATTTCAAATGAGTACCATTCATAAGTCGCAGTGACTTAAAAGCAGGCCCTGCACTACTTTGGTCCAACTTTGATGCGACTTGAGGTCCATAGACCTCAATATTACACAAGTATTGCCTCAAGTCACAAAATCGTGGCAAAATCATGCGACTTTCAGGTTGCACAAGTGTGAAAGGGGAAGTCCACCCTAACACTAAAACCTTTACATCTACAGACATCCACAATCTAAGACTAACCTATCTAGCCTTGTAAAGAAGAAATCGCTATACATACATTTTCTGAAGCTAGTCTGGTCCCACTCTTAGCTGTCAGCAGTGGCTTTGTTGAGGAGGCGGTGCAGAGGAGGCAGCCGACAACAGAAGCCCCATAGTAACTCTATGGGTGACATTACTTCCCATTTATTTCACAGTGGTTGTTGGCTGTCTCCTCTGCAGAGCTTCTGCCAATGGAGACTGGACCGGAGTGGCTTCAAAAAAAAGGTATGTATATTGATTTCTTCTTTACAGGACTAGATAGGTTAGTCTTAGATTGTGAATGTCTGTAGACATTAGGGTGGACTTCCCCTTTAAAATAGGACAAAAAGTGGCAGTTTTTTATCATCACTTAATCTAGGAGATCTCCTTCTCATGGGTTTTTCGAAAATATACAATAAAAAATAATAATAAATAATGCTCTTGGCTCCTGCCCCTATCTCTGCTGAGTGCCCCCAGAGTAAGCTGTTTGCTATGGAGGCTCGTTCGTGCACACTCCCGAGCTGGCTCTGTGTCCATGGACACACAAAGCACGGCTCGGCCTTGCCCCTCCTCAATGGCTGTGACTGACAGCAGCCAATGGCTCCTGCTGTGGTCTCTGAGCCACAAAGGAGAGAGAGAGCCAAAAGTGCCTCTGCTCTCGCGCACATCACTGGATCAAGCTCATAAGAGTATAAGAAGAAGGGGGGGGGGGGGGCAAAGAGCTGCATGCAGAAGGTATTTTACCTTACTGCATAAAATGCATTAGGGTAAAAAAAACCTTCTGCATTTAGAGCAATGGTTCTCAACTTCTGTCCTCAGGACCCACTAACAGGCCAGGTTTGCAAGATAACTGAAATACATCACAGGTAGGGGTGCAACGGATCAAAAAACTCACGGTTCGGATCGTTCCTCGGATCAGGAGTCACGGTTTGGATCATTTTCGGATCAACAAAAAAAAAATCTCCCCCACTGTATTATCCACAATCTCCCTATTGGCAGAGTATTGGCAGGGTATGGCAGAGTATTGGCAGGGTATGGCAGAGTATTGGCAGGGCATGGCAGAGTATTGGCAGGGCATGGCAGAGTATTGGCAGGGCATGGCAGAGCATGGCAGAGTATTGGCAGGGCATGGCAGAGTATTGGCAGGGCATGGCAGAGTATTGGCAGGGCATGGCAGAGTATTGTCAGGGCATGGCAGAGTATTGTCAGGGCATTGCAGAGTATTGTCAGGGCATTGCAGAGTATTGTCAGGGCATTGCAGAGTATTGTCAGGGCATTGCAGCGTATTGTCAGGGCATTGCAGCGTATTGTCAGGGCATTGCAGCGTATTGGCAGGGCATTGCAGAGTATTGGCAGGGCATTGCAGAGTATTGGCAGGGCCTTGCAGAGTATTGGCAGGGCATTGCAGAGTATTGGAAGGGCATTGCAGAGTATTGGAAGGGCATTGCAGAGTATTGACACTGCTGCCATCCGATCTCTCCCCTCCACTGTACAGATCAGTACACAGAGGTGATCGCTCCATCATTTGACGGAGCGATCACGTGCTAAATGGCCGCTGGGTGTACCAAGATGGCCGCCGCTCCAGAGCTAGGCCAAAGCCGCTGCCTTTCCTATGGCCGAGGCCACAGAGCGCTCCGCGGATCACGGGTGTCCCGTACGGATCAACCTCCGCGGATCGGATCACGGATTGATGACGATCTGTTGCACCCCTAATCACAGGTGATATCATTTGCTGCTCAGTGATTGCAGTATTCAATTCTGCATCTCCTCAAATGCACTTCAGACAAAGCTAGAAAAAAGCACGGAAACCAATGTTACTTGGTTTGGAAGCCTTTTATAGCTAGCAATACAAAGAAGACAAAAAATAATAATAGAGAAGCATATTAGTAATTATCATGGCGGCTAGCTAAAGCTTCCAGGATAGAAACTGAATAAATGATTTCAGACACACCTGAAGCAAAACAAAAGACAAATTATTATTCGGCGTCTCATTTACAGACCAAGTCAGTCTCCCATCATTCATCAAGGCTTCAGCTGCTCTAATGGCACCAGACTCCTCTTTATTGTCATTATTTCAGCAATTAGGTTAAGCAAGAAATTTGTTTAACATTCTTTTTTCTTTTCCCTTTGAAGATCTGCAAAAGAAATCTAATTTGTGCTGACATTTCACACATACCATGCTAGCAATCTGCATCCCTGACACTGCATAACGGGTGCGTCTGAACGCATCAAGGTCTGAAACAAGCCAATTTTCACATGGAGAGATTTTTTAATCAGCTGTCTCTTCACTGACGTGAACCCTGACAGCGGCGTGAAGACGTCTGAAAGTGCTATTCAGCCACACTTCATTTGCTCATTAAAGGATGCGTTTTGCACACTTGAGGACATGTGCTCAATCGGCTGAACAATCTGCTGGAGCGTTGGATTCGCAGAGAATCTGCAGAACAGGCATTCTGAAGAAGTACATGACAGAGGAGCATCCCTGCCCCCTTCAAAGGCTCATACAATACCGACCAATGAGCCGTCTGCAAACATGGCGTAAAATAATAGAAAGGCAGCTGGAATGCTGAGAGACCTTGAAGCACGATTGTGGTACAGAGTAACAGGAGTGAAATCTAGGCCCACTATGTACTCCGGAGGTCATGCACGATACTGTGCACAGTATGGACTACTAGCTATTACATCCACCGGCATGTGTGACATCACACTTCATCCTGGCCAGTGTACTGATGAGGAAAGGTAAGGACATGCTCTGCATGGAAGATTGAGCAGAGGTGAGGCCAAGTACTTGAGAACAGGCTAATGCTGGCCATAGACGGTTGGAATCTTGGACAGCTCAGCAGGAACCAGCCAAGATTCAAACCATGTATAGGCAAGCTGAATGTACCCCACCTGAGTGTACAACCAACCTGCCGGATTTTGCATGCGATTATTGCAAGCGGCTGTTATAGCAGCTAGCAATAATCACGGTGTTCTCTAAGCAGGGACAGCTTCCCCCTACTTGGAGAACAAAATGGCTTGGCAGGAGGGATTCCTCAACACTGACTGCTTGCAGGAAAGAAATTTGCTGTGTCTATGGCCAGCCTTACGCTGGGTACACACTAACAGCTTTCCCTGCTGAGCTGTTACATTCTGACACACTGCGATCAGCGCTCTTTGCTATTGGCGGAGACCGCTGATCGGGAGTCTGCCGGCTGCTGGTTTTCTATTATGTACGTCCGACATACACACAGGCCAAATGCGAGACTTTTTTTTTTTTTTGACCGGCCGCTGTCTACCGACATTCAGCCTGTGTGTACAGTGCTTAAGCTGCTGGGAGCCAAATGGTGAAACCCCACGTTGACCTTGGCCAGAGATATGGGATCCAGGGCTAGTACTGTAACCCAACAGGCAACAGTTTAAAATCAGAAAAGCAAATTAAAAATCTGCACTCAGGTTTAAAGGAATCCAAAAGTGACAGCCAATGCTATATCCCAATACCATATAAATATACAAGCTACAAGTGTGGCGCTCTAAAAAAAAAAAAAAATATATATATATAGCAAAAAAAAACCAAAACACCATCTGGTGCAAATAAAGTGAAAACATGAGGCTAAAATGCTCACTCATGAATGACACAGCAATCAAAATATGCATGCAGTGATCACACACAAATATCTATTTTATTACAGGTACTTATATAGCGTCATTAAATTATGCAGCACTTTACATATTTATTATACATTCACATCAGTCCCTGCCCTCAAGCAGCATACAAGCTAAGGTCCCTAACCCACATTCATACATACACATACTAAGGCCAATTTAGACAGGATTCAAGTAACCTACCAGCATGTCTTTGGAGGAGTGTGGGAGGAAACCGGAGTACCCGGAGGAAACCCACACAGGCACAGGGAGAACATGCAAACTCCAGGCAGGTAGTGCCGTGGTCGGGATTTGAACCCACGATCCTAGTGCTTCTAGGTGGAAATTTCTAACCACAAATATAGTGCACAATAAAGTGCAGACAAAAACAGTCTATATGCTGACTTTATGAGTGTCCATACACAGAAGAAAAGTGCCCATACAAACAGTATAAAGGTGATCAATCCCCCTGCTGGTGCCAATGTGACCTAGATATTCCTATCACTGGCACCAGCAAGGGGGACTGATAACCGTATACTGTGTGTGATGCTCAAAGTGGCCAGGGGCGGCGCACCAGAGCGCATGTGAGAAGCAAGATACATATACATTGCTGAGCCTGCCTGTGCCGCCCGCCCACAGTAAAAGTGGCGGCCCTAAAGTGATTAACGTGAACATTTGAAGATAGAAATTTTGAATCCAACACCATTGATTTGTTTTTCAAAGGTGCTGTGTCTAGAAGTGTCATCCTGACCACGACGTCTCTATTTCACGATTCAGTGATCTGAAACAAGACAGCAATGGAAGCTCCCACATTGCTGGGCTTTCAGGTTTCTTTATAGAAGAGTTCTAGGCAGCAAAAAAAAAAAAAACACATTAACTAGCAAAGTTATTTTTTCTATTATTACTTAAGCCAGCCATACATGGATTGAAATTCGGCTGGTTCAGCGAGCCCCTGCCAAATTTTGATCCGTGTATGGGCAAGCTGTTTGTACAGAAGTCGATCTACCTATTTACTGGTGGAAGACTTTAAATGGCAGATTCAGCCATTGCACAGGCTTTCAAAATTACACCACATCATTTGTATTCACATCAGTCCTAATGAAGCTGACTAATGAACCTTCCACAAGCCATACACTTAAGCTAATACATTTATATCATGATAACATTTTCCACAATGTACATCCATGGATGTCACTTATGCAATCAGATAAAAGCCAAGTAACATTTTCATTTTACAACAAACTTATCTCATAACTGAGAGGACACAGATTTATCCATTCTAGTGGCCAGCCGGCTACATAATGTATGTCTTTACACAAAAATCAACAGTTCATGTAAAATAAAGAAGCATTGTCTAGAAAAAGTACATCCGAGTCCATAGTCCTTAAATTACTTTATATTGTGTGTGCCTCTATTATATCCTATCTCCCAACTCCGCTCCCAACCCTTAGCAGGGCCAATGAGAGTGCCACTTACCCCTAAACCACGGGGAGTGGTTCACAGTATATATATATATATATATATATATATATATATATATATATATATATATATAAGTGTATGGCTATATATATAACTGTTGGGTAAAACAATATATTCAACCACTGCAGATCCAGATACCACCAAATTAAGTATATCCCTTCAGTTTAACTTATACATGGAGCGCCACCGCACCAATCCCCTCGGTCACACACACCATCCATCTGAATAACAATTTCTATGGTTAAGTGGACGATGTTGTAATCCTGCCACCGAGAATTTTATTTTGAACCACACGTAAAAGGGAGCCAAGCCAGGAACTTCTAGCCAAGCATCCCAAATGTTTTCAAACTTTCTTGGGCTACCTCAATGTTTGTACGTCAGTTCCTCCCTTATAAGAGAGTCATTTGCGGCAGTAATACTTTCTGTGTGTGTAGGAGGTGTTACCGAGAGCCATTTTCTGGCAATAAGTTTTCTAGCTACAAATAGTACCCTGAGAATGGCTATATAGGTGTGGGGTGTATATTGTTCCTCATCTAAACAGCCGATTAGGCAGAGTTTAGGGTCAACTTCAAGCTTAAGGTTCCATATTCTATTAATAGTACTTATCACTGTGGCCCAATATCTCTCCAATTTTGGGCATTTCCATAGCATGTGTATAAGTTTGCCATTGTCCACCAGACAGCGAGGACAAAACGAGTCGTCCCTTCTATGCCATTTGTGTAATTTCTCGGGTGTACGGTAAGTGCGGTGGATAATAAACAATTGGGTACGTTTTTTTGAGATGAGGAAAGTGACACTTTAAGTATGGTGGCCCATTCCTCATCCGAAAGATGTCCTATATCATCCCCCAAGCTGCAGTTCAGTGACATAGATTTAGATACTTGACATATGAGAACACCATATAAGGAGGACATTTGTCCCTTTCGGATGATGATGTAACTAGCTGTATGACTATTGTGGGTCTAGTTAGTTCCCAAGTAGAGATTGTAGCTTGTGCCAATTTAGTGTGCCTTAGTTTCAAGTATTGGAAAAATACGGTATTTGGAAAATTAAATTCCACGTGTAGTGATTGGAAGTCTCGCAGGAGGCCCCCATGGTACAACTGTGGAATATACACAACCCCACTACTAGACCAGGCTGAGAAACCCTGTAATTTACCTAATTCTAGGTAGTTTCTGTTGTTCCAGATACGCGACCAGTCAGTATAGCCTGCATATTGGAAATGTTATTTGGCTTTATTCCATACTCTATTTATAAGTATCAGAGTGGAGTAAGATGGTAACGCCTCTAGCTCTCCCGCTTCTATGCATTCCACAAGGCCATCAGCAGACAGCTGTGTGCAGATAATATTCCTAATAGGATCAGAGGACTCGGGGTACAGCCAGCCCGTTAAATATTGCAATTGAGCTCCTATGAAACAGTAAAATGGGTTGGGAACTGCCAGGTCACCCGAGTCCTTTGTTTCCTGCAGAGTTTCCAACTTAATACGTGGAACCTGCTTTCTCCATATCAATGTGTGGAAAATAGTATTGCATTTTTTAAACACATGGATAGGGATCCAGATGGGTGCATTGTGAAGCGCATACAAGAGTTGTGGATTCCAAATCATTTTTATTAGGTTACAGCGGCCAACTACTGAGAGGGGTAATTTAAGCCAGCTAGCTGTATTTTCCTGAAATTTTTGAATCAATAGGTTAATATTGAGTTTGATATAGAGCTCTAAGTTAGGGTGTATAACTATGCCCAGGTACTGAAAGGTATTTACCACTTTAATCTGTTCTGCTATCTGGGGTAGGGGGCATCACAAGTGGGTCTAAAGATAATAATGTAGATTCCCAGTAGTCCCAGTTTATTTTGAACCCAGAGAAGGTCCCAAATCTATGAATTAATTCCATAAGATCTGTCAGCGAGGCAGACGTGTCCCCAGAAAAAAGGAGCGCATTGTCTGCATATAGTGCCAGTTTGTCTTCTAGCTCACCTCGTTTAAACCCACATATTTCAGAGTTCTCTCTAATGGCTGAAGCCAGCAGGGCCAGCGCAAATAGCAGAGGGGACAGGGGACAACCCTGTGCAGATCAAAGGATGGTGATAAGGTGTTAATAATGATACATGCTTTTGGTGCTTTATATAATAGTTTGAGCCATGAAATGATTATCTCCTCCAGGTTGAATTCTTCCAACACCCACCATAAGTAGTTCCACTCAACACTACCGAATGCCTTAGCGGCATCGAGCGAGAGAATAGCTCTCTGATCCTGGTTGTCAGTAGGTAGTTGCATATTCAGATAAAGGCAATGAAGATTGTTTGCCATAGATTGATTAGGTATGAATCCGGATTGATTTGGGTGCACAGGTTTAGTCACCACCTTTGAGAGTCTCATGGCAATGGCTTGTGTAAGTACCGTATATACTCGAGTAGAAGTCAAATTTTTCAGCACATTTTTTTGTGCTGAAAGTGCCCCCCTCGACTTATACTCGAGTCAAGCATTTTTCTGCAGCAAAAAATGTCATTTTCTGAACCGACTTTGGGGCCCCGTATCTTAGGGACACTTAGTGCTAGGAACCCCAAATTTGGTGTGCAAACTAAGTGGAACTGGTACCACAACATATCCAAAGCTGAAGTTCCTAGCACTAAGTGGCCCCGAGATACGGGGCCCCAAAATCGGTTCGGAAAATGTCATTCTCTGCTGCAGAAAAGTGCTTGACATTTTCTGAACCGACTTTGGGGCCCCATATCTCAGGGCCACTTAGTGCTAGGAACCCCAAATTTGGTGTGCAAACCAAGTGGAACTGGTACCACAACATATGCAAAGCTGAAGTTCCTAGCACCAAATCCGGTTCGGAAAATGTCATTCTCTGCTGCAGAAAAGTACTTGACATTTTCTGAACTTATTTTTGGGGCCCTGTATCTCAGGGCCACTTGGTGCTAGAAACCCCAGCTTTGGAAATTTAATGGTGCTAGTTCGAAAGGGCTGGCACACCAAATTTGGGGTTCTTAGCACTAAGTGGCCCCGAGATACGGGGCTCCAAATTCGGTCAACTGTGTCCATCTGCAGCAATGTCATTTCGGGACCCTTTGGGTTCAGAGACCCCAAATTTTGGCTGCAGCTAGGGGGCATCTAGGAACCCTTAACTACCGAGTTTGAAGTTCAGGGGACCTATGGCTGCAAATGGGCACAGTGAGGCATGCAAATGGGAACAGTGATGCTGCAAATTGGCATTGTTCACCCTCTTTTCTACTTACAGTAGCTGTGCATTTCTCACCCTCGTCTTATACTCGGGTCAATAAGTTTTTCCCATTTTTTTGTGGTAAATTAGGGCCTCGACTTATACTCGGAACGACTTATACTCGAGTATATACGGTAATTTTAAATCCGTATTCATCAGGGAGTTGGGTCTATAGGATTCAGGTTTATCAGGATCTTTCCCTGGCTTCAAGAGGACCACCATCACTGCTTCATACATAGAAGTCGGCAAAGAATCTAGGGAATGAGCATCGGTAAGAGTATTCCTCCAAATTTTTTGTATAATTCAATTGGTAAGCCATCGTTTCCTGGGGCTTTAGAGTTCGGAAACATAGCCAGTGATAAAAGCCAATTAACATCCTGCTATGTTTCTGAATTATGGGGAACACCTACAAGAAACCTACACAAACAGAGAGAACATATAAACCCTGTGCAGACCATGTGACTGGTGGAAACCAATCCTTAACCCCAGTACTGCAAGGTCATAAAAGGCACCACACCAATATCACTGCCACCAGACATTATAGTGTACATCAATAGAGAATGAACATGACAGGCAAATATACACTGACAGGTAAAGCGAACAACATTGATAATCGTGACAATGACATCTAAAAGTGGGTGGAATATATTAGGCAGCAAGTGAACATGTTGCCCCTGAAGTTGATGTGTTGAAAGCAGAAAAAAAATGGGCAAGATTAAGGATTTGAGTGACGCTGACAATGGCCAAAATTGTAATGTCTTGATGACTGGGTCAGAGGAACTCCAAAACTGTAGCTCTTTGTTCCTGGTCTGCAATGGTTAGGACCTACCAAAAGTGGTCCAAGGAAAGAAAACTGGTGAACCCATGACAGGGTCATGGGTGGCCAAGGCTCATTGATGCATGTGCAGGGAGAGAAGGCTGGCCCATGTAGCCTGATCCAATAAAAGAGCTACTGTAGTTCAAATTGCTGAAAAATGTAATGCAGATTCCAATAGAAAAGTGCCAGAACGCACAGTGCATTGCAGTTTGTTGGGAACGGGGCTGTGTAGCCCATGCAGACCCGTGTCCACATCCAAAAGCATTTACAATGGACACATGAGCATCAGAACCGGACAATGGAGAAATGGAAAAAGGCGTCTTCGAGGTGTTAAATTGGCCTCCAAATTCTCCAGATCTCAGCCCATCCAGCATCTGTGGGATGTGCTGGAAAAACAAGTCTGATCCATAGAGGCCCCACCTCACATCTTACTTGATGGGTCAGGGCTGTTGTGACAGCAAAAGGGGGACTTACTCAATATTAGGTGGTTGGTCATAATGTTATGGCTGATCTGTGTATATGGCCAGATTTTAAAATATCTTAGATGGCCATTATGCCGCCATTTCTAAAAGCAGATGCTGGTGACCACAGTTCTGGATACCCCAAAATATATCATTGCACGTCGAACAGATAACATTTGTTTGAATTTTTTTTTTCCCCTGCTAAAAACAAAGAAACACTCTAAGACAATGTGCACCCTGCCCCCATTATTTTTCATTCCCATAGACCAGCCTAAGACGACCCACCAAGATCACGTTTCATGAACATGTGAAAGCAAACAAAAGGGGTTTAGAAAATAATTAAAAAAAAAATGCATCTGGACACATCCACATCACACCACTGTAGAGCTCAACGGCAAGTCTCAATTTCCAAATGGGAATCCTCAGATTGCAGGCCAATTCCTGAAACACGAACCAATCCGACACAAGCTTCTTTGTTAAACAAATAACTGAGGGCTGGCTTTTAAGGATTTCAAGGCATCCATGCAAGTGGGAAGCTTTTGAAGAGTTCTCATTTATGCCATTCAAAAGAACCCAGCAAGAAAAAAGGAAAAAAAAAAAATAATAAAAAATCATATTCGAGATAATAGGCACGGTCGATGTGAGGATGATTTGATGGCAATGACATTCCTGGGCGACATCCTCCACCACATGCACTCCTTCTGTTGTGCTGTAGCCAGCTCATCACTGAACTCTCTCGGGAAAGCAGCTAATAAAAGACTTTACCCTACACGGACTCTCCAAACATATGTGAAGGATAGACCACTGCCAATCACATCTTCCCCCAATTACATTTTCATAGTCACACACAATTCCAGAGAAGCCACTTCAGAGCAAAGCTGATAAAAAACAGCAAGCTCTTCTCTAAACCCGTTGATCGCCGAGCAATATTCCAAGTCAACAGTCGTCCCTTCTTAAGCCAAAAATCCTCCTTTATATTGGTTTGAAGGATGCAATAAGGAGGAATAAATGAAAACACACTGAGGCACGTCACAGCAAAGACATCCTTAGCCTTTGTTAGATCAGAAAGAGGCTGTTCGTGGCCCTGTA
This sequence comes from Lithobates septentrionalis, assembly GCA_037952835.1. Taxonomy (NCBI): domain Eukaryota; kingdom Metazoa; phylum Chordata; class Amphibia; order Anura; family Ranidae; genus Lithobates; species Lithobates septentrionalis. The sequence goes on along the minus strand of JBBDGP010000203.1, from coordinate 1,340,317 downwards.
CTTGGCCGAGGAAATGGGAGACAGAGCATTCTCTGATCGCTCAAAGCACGCCAAGGATCGCCCTCAAATTTACATTGTCACTGATTAAAGAAAAATATTCTTAGAAAAAAAAAATAAAACTAAGCTGGAACTGACTGTATCAACCTTTATTTTATCCCTCCCCATCTACCTTTTGCAGAAATTGCTAAAAACTATCCCAATTTGTATTTTTAGATCTTTTTTGTGCTGCTAGGAAGCGCTTCCGGGTTCCCAGCCTAGGTCAGGCACCACCACCTCCTGGGATTGATATGTCACAGTTATTTAGAGGCATTGTGGTATTAAAGTTCAGCCTGAGCACGTTTGACTGGGCTTCTCCTCTGGGTCACAGGAGTGCAATTAGTTTTGCACTCCTGTGACCCGTTTTCAGTGGAGAGAGGTCTGAAGTCCTCTCTGATGACGTAAGTGCCATCAGTCGAGGCAGCGCGTCATGCCAACTTAGGAAGTCTGGATCCGCCAGCTGCCTGGACTGATGGCAGTCTCAGCAAGCCGCTGAGACGACCGCTCCCCGCCCCTCCACACCTCAGCGCTCCAATGTGCGTGGAGGAGCAGAGCAGGAGAGCTGCCGACTTGACAGTCATCAGCTCTCCGCTCGGGGAGGTGAGAGAATCGAGGCATCAGCGATGTTCAGTGGCTCGGTTCTCAGTGCAGAGACGCCGGGGGACAGATGCAGCATCGGTCTGATGCTGCATCCACCTAGGTTAGTATGAATATGCAAAGAAAAAAACAAACAAACAAACCATACTTCTCTTTTAAGCTGCAACTGTACGGCACATCTGCACGAGTGGCAGATTTTTGTGCTTGCGCAAACGCCATAGGGCGGTATAGTGGCAATCTGCCAGAATCTGGCAGCATTTGTGTGCACACAAAGAAATCCGCCGTGCCTGCAAAGACTCCAGTGGCGCATACGCGCCTGCACCGGAGTTTTTTTAAATTATGGCGCAGACGGAGGCCATTTATTTAGTACTGCTTCAACTAAAAAAGGCTAGTACTGTTCAAATATTAACAACTGAACAGTTGCATTACAAATGTGAATGCACTTTGAATGCACTAAAAAAATAAAAAAATACAATAAAAAGACTGTTTTTACCACATTTCTGCCTGCATGCTAATGCTTCTCATCTCCTGCAACCACTTCATATCTACATACATCAGGGGGGTAGATAAAAATCAATGATAAAAAAATAAAAAAATAAAAATAAATAAAAATCAGCTTTTGGAGTAAAAACCTAAAAGGCAGTTTTCTCTTTAAGATATATTAGTAATTTGGTTTATTTGGCATGAATTGGAGCTTAGTTGTGTAGCATGAGGCTGTATATTCTGCAATATTTACATTTTTGGTGAACTCATTCAATGAATCCAAGCTCTGCAAGCTGAGATAACATGCACTGCATTGATGCATTCACACAATTTCACAGTAACCATGAGATAAAAAATGTTCAGGAATATTGCTTTATCCCATTGTTTTGCAAATCTATGTACACTACAAACTGTATGATTGAATCGGTTCTGATATCGCTGTTTTACTAACTTGACAGCTTATTGTTCTAAATAGGAAACCCGCAATAATAAGTTTCCTACATTTACAAAGCACCTGTCTTTTCAGATCCATCATAGCAGCGATCCATTCTGATCCATGTATGGCTGGCATAAGACTCAGATTTGTTATAGATCAAAGTACTGGGGGCAGTAAAAAGAAAAAAATGAAGAATTAAAGCTAAAAGGTAAAGCTTGCTTGGCAGCACATAATCCTACATTGCAAGTAGCAACACTGCATCTTTAAGTATTTACTGCAACCTTGCAGAAAAAAAAAAAACGCATGCATGCCCAAAGAATAATTGATCCCGATACAAATATTACCATGTATAAAACTGGTATGTGGGCTCATTACCTTGTACGGGGAAAAAATGCTTACAAATAAATTTTATAAGCAACAGGAAAGAGATGATCTGGAAGTTTCAAATAGCATGCACATTTAAATATTTATTAAAGGATGTAAGCAGTAACCAAACCCATCCAGAGGGACTAGGTTAATGGTTTTGTGCAATCGAGAGGAGGGAAGCTTGTAGGCATTAAACTCTACAGCCTGGATAAATCAGTAAGGTGCTCTTTTGACCTATTCTGTGCTAAAGGTTTGTGGAAACCCATCAAACAAAATGGATTCTGCATGAGGATCAAGAGTGATTACAGTCCTGTATAATGTGGAGCACAGTGAGCGCCATCTCCAGTCATCTGTAACCTTTGTGTAAGTGGAAACATGACCACCACAGACCCAGCCATCCAAATATATTCCAGCAGCCAGGGCGAGTGTATCGCAGCAGTATTCAGACGATTGGGAAATAATGAAAATGAATCTAACACAGAAGCACATCCCATTTCGAGCAATGCTGGGCTTGTCTTTGTTTCCATGCTGGTTCTTGTCCATCCTCTGTGCAATGGTTTTTAAAGCATTGTAAACGAAGGCCACAGAAGAGAACCGGTTCTAGGGGGCCGCGTTTCCAGGAAGAACAGAATGTTTCATTTTGCTCTAATTCATTCCATTACAGAATTAAACTTTGATGTATTGGTCTTGACAAGTGCTTCATGCCGATTGTATTGTGCATGATAGTATAATCACTCCCCATGCATTGCGTGCTGCCTAGCTGATTAATGCAATGGATTTTTGATGGTGAGGGGGAATTCATGCAATCCAGAAGACTGCATTCTATTTGTGGCTGGGGGCTGGGAACGCGGGAAACAGGAGCGTAATGTCTGAAAGACAATTGGTTTTGTTGTGTAGGTGCATTTCTTGCCTGCACTAAAGACCATCTGCACTATGCAATCATCTGCATTAAAGCAGTAGTAAACCCAAAAAAACAGCAGCTTAAAGTGATACTAAACACACGCACTGTTTAATTTACATTAATCTATCGCGGGGATAGAGAGGGTAAAAAAGGGGGAGGGGTATGCCTATATATCAAGAATAATGTACAAGTGAATGTGAGAGATGACATCACTAAGGGAGATAGGGAGGAGGTGGAATCCTTATGGGTAGAGCTCCAAAGGGATAAAGCTAAGGGGAACATAATACTGGGAGTATGCTATAGGCCCCCTAACCTGAGGGAGGAAGGGGAGACAGATCTCCTATCACAAGTTGGATTAGCAGCAAGGATGGGAAGTGTTATCATAATGGGGGATTTTAATTATCCAGACATAGACTGGGCGGAGGGAACCACGCATTCGTCTAAGGTTGCCAGTTCCTTAATATCTTGCAGGACAATTTTATGGGTCAGATGGTAGACGCACCAACTAGAAATAAAGCGTTACTGGATCTACTGATTACCAACAATACAGACCTGATAACAGATGTGGAAATACGGGGCAATTTAGGAAACAGCAATCACCGGTCAATTGGCTTCAGTATAAATTACACAAATAGGAAACATAAGGGGAATACAAAGACACTGAATTTCAAATGAGCCAACTTCCCTAATCTACGAATGTTGCTAAATGGTATAAATTGGAATAAAATCTTAGGAACAAAGAACACGGAGGAGAGATGGGTTTGCTTTAAGAGCATATTAAATAAGGGCATTAGCCAATGCATCCCATTGGGTAATAAATTTAAAAGAGTGAACACAAGTCCCGGATGGCTTAACTCCAATGTAAAAATGCATATAAAAGCAAAGGAGAAGGCCTTCAAAAAATACAAGGTTGAGGAATCATCCTCGGCATTCAGACTTTATAAAGAATGCAACAAGAAATGTAAGGGTGCAATTAGGACGGCTAAGATAGAACACGAAAGACACAGCAGAGGAGAGCAAAAAAAATCCCAAGAAATTCTTTAAGTATGTAAACAAGTAAAAAAGGGAGGACAGACCATATTGGCCCCATAAAGAATGAGGAAGGACATCTGGTTAAAAAGGATGGGGAGATGGTGAATTTATTCTTTTCCTCAGTCTCCCCTGCTTACAGAATTCTGTGATGTCACTGCACTTGTAGTCCATTGATACTCCCTCCAGCTCCATAGCTAAAGGTGCGTGCCTCAACTACAGACTTTAGCTGGAGAAAATCTGCAGGAGCCAGAGCATTGCACCCACAATCCACTCATCAATGCTTTGCAGGCTCCAGTGCAAAATAGTACATGCACACATTTTGAAGCAAAAATGTGCAGTTTTTTTTAAATCTGCCAAAGGTGGTATTCTTCTTTTGGTTGAAGAGTCTGACAATGGGATCTCTTATGGACAATAGATTAATGTACCACCTGCCATAAAGGTGAGTATTAAAGTGGTTATAATAAGGCTTACCTGTAGGTACTGGAAATATCTCCTAAACCTGTACCGTTTAGGAGATATTTACCATATATAAATATGTCGCCGGTCACAGCGGTGTGCGGGAACACTGCAACAGCTCCGATCCAAGTAAGGCTGCTTTCACACTGAGGTGCTATACAGGCTCTATAGTGCAAAAAATAGCGCCTGCATAGCGCCTTTCCTCTCACTCCAGTGTGAAAGCCCGAATTCGGTGCGCTGGCAGGACACAAAAAAAAAAGTCCTGCATGCCGCATCTTAGGGCGCTCCTAAAGTGCCCCTGACCATTGAAATCAATGGGCAGCGCAGCCGAACCGCTGGCATAGTGCCGCTGCAGTGGCGCTTTGCGGGGGCGGTTTTGACCCTTTTTCGGCCCGATTGCGGGGGGTTAAAAAAGCCCCGCTAGCGGCCAAAAACGACGGTAAAGCGCCGCTAAAATTAGCAGCGCTTTACCGCCGACGTCCCCAACACCCTAGTGTGAAAGTAGTCTTAAGTATTTCATAATGAGCTAGTATGCGATGCATACTAGCTCATTATGCCTTTGTCCTACAGGGTTTTTTTTTTTTTTTTTACAGCCACTTTAAGCCATTTCTTTGAAAGTGTGTACCCCAATTTCACTCTTTTTCCCTACTATACTGCCAAAGTTGCTTTAAGATATCACAGCAAGTGTGCCTTTTTGAACAAACTAGCTGACTAAGGGGTTTATTTACTAAAGGCAAATCCACTTTGCACTACAAATGCACTTGGAAGTGCAGTCGCTGTAGATCTGAGGGGGAAGGCAAGGAAAATAAAAAACAGCATTTTTGCTTGTACATGATTGGATGATAAAATCAGAAGAGCTTCCCTTAGGCCGGGTTTACACTATAACCCGCTGCTGATCGCACAGGAGTGCTGTGCGTCGCTGTTCCCAGTTTCAGGGACGAATCAGGGACGAATCAGGGCCGAATCTATGCCGTCCCTGCCAGAACACAAAGTTTACCGATAGCGGCTATGGCCGCTAGCAATAATCTTATGCCTGAAATCCGACATGCTGGCTGTACCCAAGTCAATCGATGGATCAACTTGGGTATAATCAGCCAGCCCATAGATGGATTGAATCTCGGCTGGTCCCTGCTGAACCGACCGAGATTCTAACCATCTATGGCCGGCTTAAGCATTTCAGGATATACTTTAAGCTAACCCATAGTAGATGGCCAAAGATTTTTCCCTTTCAGATATTACGTTTCATTAGCATGAATACAGCTGCTCAGAATCTGAACGGTCACTACACTATTGCTTTGCAGCATTTTTTTTTTCGCCAACGCCAATTCCCTACAGATTCTCAGTTGGGGTATATACAGCCAAGTGTGTGCTAACAAGCACCTGGAATTGTCACTTCGCCTGGTCTGTGATACTGGCCTCCGAATGATGCTACCTGACTTCCCATCAAATTAAACTACTGGGAATCATTTAACAATCCCAGCTTTATTAAACTGTCAAATGAATAGCCCCACATTTGATAACACTAGCTGCACCAATTATAGCTTTTGCTTTAAAGTTGACAATTATAATGATTCATATCTCTAGCATGTGAAAAAGGAATTGCAAGCTCCTTTGAATTACCTGTCAAAATAAAAAAAATTAAAAAAAAACGGTCCTTTTTGTTTAATGTCACTTATCGTTTGCAAAGCGAATATTTAAATGGCTACAAAAGGGCAATAGGATTTTTTTTAAAGTTTATATCTAATCCCCCATATTTAAATGATGGGGAATGGGCCAGTATGTGAGCGAGTACGCCATTGTTTCGTAGTGAGCCCTACTGGTGACATTTGTATTCAGGTCCTATGTTCTCCATGTGGCTAAAGGGCTTCCAATTTCATTTCACAGCCAGGAGCGAGCAGAAAACACCAATTAACTTGCAGATCCCATTTGTGACAAAAGTCGGCCCCCTTCTGAACGTCTGGCATCTGGCAGGGCTCAGATCGGAGCATGAAGTCTCACAAGGGTACCAGTCAGTTTTATCAACCGAGAATAAAGAAGAAAACAAAAAGCTTGCATTTAACAGATATGGCTGGACCTCTGCTTCTGAAACAAAAAGCAACTAACAAGACATTGGGCCCTGAGGGTTATTTACTAAATGCAAATCCACTTTGCACTACAAGTGCACTTGGAGGTGCAGTCACTGTAGATCTGAGGGAAACATGCCAGGAAAATAAACAGCATTTTTGCTTGTACATGATTGGATAATAGAAATCAGCAGAGCTTCCCCTCATTTCAGATGTCCCCCTCAGATCTACAATGACTGCACTTCCAAGTGCACTTGTAGTGCAAAGTGGATTTGCCTTAATAAATCAAACCCTGTGTGTGCTGTATTACCAATACATGTTCTGGAGAGTACACATAAGAATCCAAAAGCTCTGTACACATTTACACTAAAATGAGGTCCTATGAGCACATCCGATGAGTGGGCAAGAAATTATATGGCCTAAAATTGCTTAATGCGTATGAGTGCAGCTGGCGTAAAGCAGATCTTTACCCTCTGTAAGTACTTCCCTCCTCTACATGATTAGCGATAATCTTTTTTTGTTTATTTACCTTTTTTTTTCTATAGAAAAAAGTGCATCCCTGCCCCCTGTACAGTGCTCCCTATGCCTCCTGGGATATGCACGTCACATATCCCAGGGGTGATAGCCCTTCATTTACAAAGGGGGGGGGGGGGGGATGCCCAATGACGCATCATCAGGAAGCACGAAGCTGAACCCAGAAAAGCCGGTGGACCTCTTGATGATGTCAAACATGGTGGCGCGGGACCATGCAATGGCAGAAGACAGGAGGATCTCAGTGGGAGAACGCTGGATCTTCTGGTCAGGCGAGTATCTGAAACGTACTCAGCACACCACCTAGTATGCGGGTGAAGATCTTCTTTAAATCTAAAAGTGTACATAGAGCAAAAAAAGATAAAATATTTTTTTATAGCCCAGGGAAGGGTTAAAAACCACTGCCAGATAGTTTATTTGCCCTACCATTTGGGAAATTTCCTTTCCCCTTCTGTCCCAGAGATGAAACAGGAAGGAGAAAATATCCCAAAAGTGAGTCCTGACAGTTGTCCTCGAAAAAGGTGTCCCTATTGGACACAATATTATGTATGGTTTAGTAAATAACAGCTGATGTCTTCCCTGTAGTCCATATTGCTCCTATGTAGCCAGCCTGTCCGTAATTGTAATTAAGTAATGATTGCTTCCTCCTTGTTCCTAATGACCTATTTCCAGCTGTGTGACAGTAGATATCACACAGCCACTTCCTGTCTGGACTTGACTACCCGCTATAGTTCTTTAGACTACAGAGGTGATGTCAACATTACTGACGCTGATACTGGGTAGATTTGATCGCAATTAACATACAAATTTGCCCAGTTACATCTACCTCCAGAACCCTGCTTGTATTAAGCCTGCCATACATGGATCGAAATTCAGCCAGTTCAGCGGGGACCAGCTGAATTGTGATCCATGTATGGGCTAGCTGGTTGTACACCAGTAAATCTATCGATTGGTGTAAAACCAGCCGGTCTGGTTTTTCCTGAACGATCAATGTTACTGGCTATAGCCACACCAGGAGGATTTCCCCATCCACCTGAATGTGTAGATGGTGGAACCAAGGCATTTACTTTCGTTCAACCCGCTGGTTGAATGAAAAAAAATGCATAATATATGGTGGCTGCCTTACTGCAGTGAGAGCAGGAGTTTGGCTTCAATTTGTGTATCTAAACCTACTAGTACATTCAATGTGGAAGGGGGAATCTGCTCAATGAATCATGTATGGGCTGCCTTAGACTCTCTCCCAGCAGATAACACCCAACTCCATAGCCTTACCTGAATTAGGCTTGCCGCGTGAAAAACGTGCAATATACTGATAGACAGGTAGGGCTCATGCAAAATAGGGTCTGGTATCATCCGAGGGGGGGAACCCCACACCAATTTTGTTTCATTTTGGCGGGGGTTCAGCTTCATCCTCAGCACACAAGTCGCATCATCATGATCCGATTTCTGGTGCAACTTCTATTCAAATCAATGGGGTCCCATAGGGAACCATTGATTTTGAATAAAGGCAGAGAAACGTGGCTAAACTGCATTAAAGCCAATGCAAAATGCTGATAAAATTGCGTTTTTTAAAGCAGCGTTTTCCTGCCAGAAATCTGACGTCCAGAACGACTTTTTTGAGCGTCCTGTGTGCATGGAGCCTTAGGCCTCATGCACACTGGACGTTTTTACAGCTGCTGTTTTTGGCTTCAGACGTTTTTTTCCACAGTCAATAAACACCCCATCATAGTATCCTATGTGTCCACATAGGTTGTTATCAGCAGTTTTTGGCTGGGGCAATTTTAGGGCGCTCCTTAAGTGCACCTGACCATTGAAATCAATGGGCAGCACAGCCGAACCGCTGGCATAGTGCCGCTGCAGCGGCGCGGTTTTAACCCTTTTTCGGCCGCTAAAAGAGCCCCGCTAGCGGCCAAAAACTACGGTAAAGCGCCGCTAAAATTAGCAGCGCTTTACCGCCGACGTCCCCAACACCCTAGTGTGAAAGTAGCCTTAAGTATTTCATAATGAGCTAGTATGCATCACATAACTAAAACTAGTGGGTTCTGAGAGGAGTTTTTCGGCTGTAAAAACGCTCTAATGTCAAAAAACACTGATAAACGCAGATAAACTCCCAAAAATGCGTCTCACCAGCGTTTAACATTTTTGATTCATTGGGGGGGGGGGGGGGGGGGGGGGGGGGGGGGGGGGGGGATGCTAAAAAACACTAACACGTAAAAACACTAATAAATGCTATTGCAAGAACGTTAAAAAACATTGAAAAACTCACTGAAAAGCTACTGGGGCTTCTATAACGTTATTTTAAAGTCCAGTGTGCATGAGGCCTTAAAGATGAACCAACATTGATTTATATCTCCACTTGGATTCAATTACGTGACTATATCACACCATACAATCAAGTAGAAAATGGAAAAGGGTTTGCACCAAAGACACAACTTTCATCTTCACTAGAGCCAAAAAAAACACATCACAGGTTTTTTTATTAGCTGTATACATTAACAGGGCGGGTGTGTTGACATGTCAGATAAAGAGCATTTATTATGGAGGGGATAATCCTGGAGTTGGGCTTTAAATCGAGGCAAAAAATGAAAACCCATAAATTTAAAGTGCAGGTTGCATTTAGCAATGCTAGATATTTACCCAGCAAATTTTCAGAGACTTTTCTTTGAGTGACACCTGGAGGCTGACATTGTTCGTTCTCATTTTGTCATTAGTTCTGGGCAATCATGTATTTTCTCTTAGGCAAATACATCCCTTACCAAGAACACACATGCAAATAAGGACAGCTGACCTCATAGATATGCATACTTGCTATACAGGCAGCCTCCATATGTCTCCAAGGAAAGTTCTGATTTATGAAAGCCAAACAGATAGGCTGCAACTGCCCCGTTTTATCTCAACTGCTCAACTTTATAGTTCCTTGTGGCCTCAGAGCCATTTGCAATCTGGCCAATGGCCCTTACCCTTTGGCTGCCTGCATAGGGCATGCTCACGCATTTAAACGCCAAAACGTTGCAGTTCTGCTAAAAATCACTGATCACCGCCGTTACGAGTAAAAAAAATAAATAAATAAAAATGCCATAAATCGAACCCATTGTTTGTAGATGCGATAACTTTTGCGCAAACTAATCAATAAACGCTTATTGGGATTTTTTTTTTTTTTTTAACCAGAAATATCTAGCAGAATACATATTGGCCTAAACTGTTGAGGAAATTAGATTTTTTTTTTTATTGGGAATGTTTTATAGCAGAAAGTAAGGAATATTCTTTTCTATTTAAAATTGCTGCTTTTGTTTGTCTATAGCACAAAAAAGAAAAAGAAAAAACAAAAACACAACGCAGAGGTGATCAAATACCACCAAAATAAAGCTCTATTTCTGGGGAAAAAAGGACATCAATTTTATTTGGGTACAACGTTGCACGACTGGGCAATTGCCAGTTAAAGCGACACAGTGCCGTATCGCAAAAACTGGCCTGGTCAGCAAGGGGGTAAAACCTTCCGGGGCTGAAGTGGTTACAACTTTTTTTTTTTTTTTTTACCAACTACATTCTGTAAAAATAAATCCACAATGAAGCCAGAAAAAGAAAATGCTGCGTCCAAGAAGCTCTCTCTCTCTCCAGGATGAAATGGCTTTTTTTCTGGTAAATAAGTGAGGACAATGCAGATTGTTCTTCCTCTCTGCAGTCTGACAGAAGGCCGCGCGGAGCTAGAGAAGACAAATATCCTCTGTGCTGCAGTTTTCTCGTCACAAATGTGCTGGAATACCTCCACAGGCCTGTCTGATTCTGGACTTCTCTGCCACAAGCTGCTGCCTCTGTAGCCATATAGCAAAGCTCTGACATTCTGTGCTACTGGCACCTCCGGCCGCATTTCCAAACAGGGAGCGAAGCTGAAACTTTCCAGCCAATCTGTACAGCATTCCATAATGGTCTTTTATTGTGGGGTGGAAAACTGGATAAAAATCGCTGCAGGGAGGGGGTAGGGAGGGATGCACTGAAAACACAATTCCAAAACCCATCACAAATATAATGTGAAATGACATTTTCAAAGAAATTCTAAAAGTGGTAGAAGACTACCCAAAACCACATCTATTTCAATGGCATCCGACTGCTCGTTATGTATGTGGTCAGGATCACAGTTCTCCAAAAATAGTTTTAGACATGTCTGTGTGTGGTTTGCGTTCCCAATTGCATGAGTGCGTACTGAACATGTAGTTCTCTTTATAAATTAGATGCAGCGATGAGCTGACACAATTACATTGTGGTTACTGCATGCTGAATGTCATGCCGTGATGACAAGTGCACACTGAAGAATGGAAGGATTGGATTTCAAAGTCTCATAGACAGGGACTTCCTGGTCTAATTATCCTGATCCAGTGTTGGACTAACCCCAGAATCATGCATACCCAGGAGCTTACAGTTCCAGAATTGCTGAGCTAAACAAATGTCTCCTATTATTTCATAGCAGAGCTTTGTAGACATTTATGCCGCGTACACACGGTCGGAATTGCCGACAACAAATGTTCCATGTCAGCTTGTTGTCGGAAATTCCGACCGTGTGTAGGCTCCATCGGGCATTTGTTATCGGAATTTCCGACAACAAAAATTTGAGAGCTGGTTCTCAAATTTCCAGACAACAAAATCCGTTGTCGGAAATTCCGATCGTGTGTACACAATTCCAACGCACAAAATTCCGTGCATGCTCGGAATCAAGCAGAAGAGCCGCACTGGCTATTGAACATCATTTTTCTCGGCTCGTCCTACGTGTTGTACGCCACCGCGTTCGGAATTTCCGACATTTGTGCGACCGTGTGTATGCAAGTCAATTTTGAGCCAACATCCGTTGGAAATAAATCCAGGATTTCGTTGTAGGAATGTCCAATCGTGTGTACGTGGCATTACTCTTTACCTGTACATAAAGTGGTTCTAAAGAGAAGGCTTTTTTTGCCTTAAAGGGGTTGTAAAGGTAAAAGTAAAGGTGAAAAAACATCCGACAATACCAGCCCCTCCAGCCCCTCTGTTTTACTTACCTGACCCCTCGAAAGTCCCGCGCTCTCCCCCAGCATCCTCTTTGCTGCTCAGCCTGGCCGTTGATTGGTTACAGTGGATGGATTGAAAGCAGCGCAGCCATTGGCTTGCGCTGCTGTCAATCACAGCCAATGACGCGGTGCTCGGGGGCGGGGCCGAGCGATACAGTGAGTGGCTATGGCCGCCAACTGTATCACGGGAGCGTGCCCAAAAGCACTCAACACCATGCGAGGGAGCTCGCATGAAGGTGTTGAGTCCTTGCAGGGGGGAGCCGAGACAGCCGCCGAGGGACCCCAGAAGACCAGGTTCGGGGCCACTCTGTGCAAAACGAGCTGCACGGTGGAGGTAAGTATAACATGTTTGTTATTTTAAAAGAAAAAAATTAACTTTAGTGATCCTTTAATGCGCCCCCCCCCCCCCCCCCCCCCAAACACTTGCCCAAGTCCTGTATCAATCCAGTGCTGTGCCCAGCTATAAGTGGTCATAAAGGCACAAGTTGTTTGTTTGTTTTTTAACCTCATGCATGAGGGTAAAAAACCTGTGTGATGCAACACCACTAATACTTACCTGAGCCCCTCCCGATCCAGCAATGTCCACAAGATTCTTGCCTCTCTGGAGACTCACACTCCTGATTGGCTTTTGGTGGGAGCCATTGGCTCTCGCTGCTGTCAATCACAGCCAGTGACCCAATCAGGAGACAGAGGGGGCAGGGCCCAGCCGCGGCTCTGTGTGTGAATGGACACTCAAGAGCCGCAGCTCGGGAGCGCACCCGTTTGGGTTCCCCCACAGCAAGCACCCAGCAGGAGGGAGGAGCCAGGAGTGCCGGCATGGGACCCAAGAAGAGGAGGATCTGGGCTTATTTGTGCAAAACCACAACATAGAGTAGTTAAGTAAAACATGTTTGTCATTTAAAAACAAAATACAAGGCTTTAATAACGCTTTAGCGCTCTCCCTGCTAACACAGGCTGTGCCGAAAGCAGTGGGAGCCATTGGCCCCTGCTGCTGTCAGTCAAATCCCGTGAGGAACAAGTGGAGGGCGGGGCCAAGCCATGCCGTGTGCAGCTATAGACAGCCCTGCTTGGGAGCTATAGGGACACATGGAAAAGAGGAGAAGGAGTGCACAGAGCAAACAAAAACAAAGAAAAATTCCCAGCTCAACTTATCAGCCAGCGTGCAACAAACCAAATGATCCTGTCTAACCGTTCACGTTAAAAACAAGGGGTTTCGTTTGCACATACATGCGTAAGCTGCAGAGGCCACAACAGGACATCCCAGTATTATCTGCAGTCCTAACTCTCTAAATTTTGAGAGCCTCCATAGTAGGAGCACATGTATAGTAATGGATAGATTGAGGGAAGGTATGGTTGGAGGGAGCCCACTCCTCGAAAATGCACAGGGGTGCACTGGACACCCAGCAAATAGCACAATGGCAGCAAAGATGTCCAGTACGTCCCCCCACCAAATAAAGAACAGTACAAACAAATGGCAACCATTCCAACCTATAACTGGCCTTGCCAGCACAAAGCAGGCAAAGATAAACCTTTTTTACTTTAAGAAAAAAATTTCTTGACTTTACAACCGCTTTGATGTGGACCTAGCATAGGGTATTGTTCCCAAGTGTTGAGTGCATGCATAACATACAACTCTACCGAGTATTTATTACTTCTAATGGAGATCACAGTACTCCCCCTTACTATGTCTGTTTTTCTCACCAGAAGGAAGGCACCATCTTTGTTCAGACATTATCTGAGGTCAGCATCCACTTCCTAGCTGTTCCCACTTTATGACCTCCTACAAAAGTTACAGTATCTGTTTAGTGGACGGAACGAGACTGAGGAAATGCTTCCTCCTGCCTGCAACACACTGATAACAACCTCAACCTGGGCACAATCACTTGCCTGGAACTCAAGGCCTGTTTTTTTAAAGATTAAGGTGCTGCTTTTTTTTTTTTTTGCTCTTTGTAAATCAAACTAAGTTATTAGAGCTGCAGATTAAAGCATCTCCTAAACAAAATTACAAAGGTGTGCCAATCTTGTGTTGCATGTCCTGCATCGAGAGCGATTGTACACTAATCTGAGTCACCAAAAACTGATTCTTCAGTATTTCTAAATGTATGCGACTGTCATGAAAAGCTATAAAATTTTTATTCCCCCAAAGTTACATTAGGCTTAGGCAATGCTAACAGCTTGGGCTAAAGCAGTGCTAGTTGCAATTAATTTTCAATATGCATTTGCTACTGATGTAATGGATGTATGCATTAAAGGATAAGTTCACCATTTGTAAAAAAAAAAAAAAAAATAATAATAATAATAAATGCACATCTTTTTTGCAGGTAAAAAAAAAAAAATGTGCATTTATTATCCATTTTTAAAAAAATTAAGAGCCTTTAAAGCATTGCACCAGCGATCAGCAAATTGCAGGTGCAATCTCAGGCTCCTGCAGACTGACAGTGTAGCTGTCTGCCCGTACCTCATACAGGCAGGCAGTTACTGAATGACAGGAAGCATCAATGAACTACCTAGAGTGCTCATCATCATTCTGGTAATTCATTGAGAGCTACAAGCAGTCAGGGGCTTCATGCTCAGATAAGTGTCTGGTATGGATTGGGGGGGGGGGGGGGGGGGCACGCCATTTTTTATTAATTTTTTTTGGCGTGGGGTTCCCCTCAAAATCCATACCAGACCGAAGGGTCTAGTATGGTCTTGGGGAGGGGGAACTAACGCCGTTTTTAAAAAAATCTGAAGGGGGGTTCCCCTTCAAGATCCTCAGAACACAGGTCGCATGCCACAAGCCGGAACAATTAAGATGATGATCTGACTTGGATGCAACTTCCATTCAAATTAATGGGCTGAAATCGTACCCAAGTCAGACCAAAGTAGTGCAGGAAGCATTTTCAATGTCTGACCGACACAAGTAGGACCAGTTAAGACGGCTCTCATAGGGAACCATTGACTTTTACATGTCATGTGACTTGTGCTCTGGAAGTCGGAGCACATGTTGGACCAGTGTAAACCGGGCCTTAACCACTTACCGACCGGCCACTGTATATGTACGTCATTAGGTTGAAGATGGATATCTCGGTAACGGCACCAGCTGTTGCCACAACCGAGGTATCCATCTTTAGGGCCTGCGGTTCTGTACACGATAATGGTGGTCTCTGCGGCGGGTTCGGTAGCGGCAGGGGCGATCGGGTCCTCTCACTTCCTCAGTATGGAGACGAGTGAGGCTAAGATGGCCCCCACCCGTCTCCATACCATAGGACGGCTGAAGCAACGTCATTACGTCAGCTCCGCCCACTTGTCTTAAAGGCACAATTTTTTTTGTGTCATTTTTTTAAACTACTTTTTTTATTTATTTTTTTTGTGCATTAAAATCTAAATACGAGATCTGAGGACTTTTAGACCCCAGATCTCATATTTAAGAGGACCCATCATGCTTTTTTCTATTACAAGGGATGTTTACATTCCTGGTAATAGGAATAACAGTGATCCAATTAAAAAAAAAAAAAAAAAAAAAAACTGTGAAAAAATAAATAAAAGTAAAATAAATAAGAATTTTTTTTTTTTTTTAAAGCGCCCCATCCCGACGAGCTCGTCCGCAGAAGCGAACGCATACGTGAGTAGCGCCTGCATATGAAAACGGTGGTCAAACCACACATGTGAGGTATCGCCGCGACCGGTAGAGCGAGAGCAATAATTCTAGCCCTAGACCTCCTCTGTAACGCAAAACATTCAACCTGTAGAATTTTTTAAACGACACCTATGGAGATTTTTAAGGGTAAAAGTTTGACACCATTCCACGAGCGGGCGCAATTTTGAAGCGTGACATCTTGGGTATCAATTTACTTGGCGTAACATTATATTTCACAATATAAAAAAAATTGGGCTAATTTTACTGTGGTCTTATTTTTTTTATTCAAAAAAGTGAATTTTTTCCAAAAAAAAGTGCGCTTATAAGACCGCTGCGCAAATACGGTGCAAAAAAAAGTATTGCAATGACCGCCATTTTATTCTATAGGGTGTTAGAAAAAAAAACAATATATAATGTTTGGGGGTTTTAAGTAATTTTCTAGCAAAAAAACCTCTTTTAAACATGTAAACACTTAAAATAAAAAAAGGAGGCTGGTCTTTAAGCATGTCTTACTTCAAACAATTTAAGGACCAAAGTAGTTGTCTTGTGGTAGGAAATTCTGAAATCTGAGTAATGTTTCTCAACCTGAAAACACGTACAAGCACAAACTTACAGTGTGCTTGATCTGTACATATGTCCACTCGGCTCTGATCTGAATGCTGTATCCAGATGATAGACAAGAAATGCCTCCTATATCTTATATAATACCATGGTCCTCCAACAAAGGGCCCTGAAGCTGCACACAGATCTCTTCTACTTTTGTTGCCGCTCACAGCAGCACCCCAGCATGTGCCGACTATCTAACTATGCGCCCAGAAACTGGGATAATTCACTAAAGGAGTCATTTTCCTCCTAGCCTGTGTGCGTGTCAAATGCTCATTCAGGTTCATGAGAATTTAAAACAGAAGTTCCCCCAAGACCCTGCCTGGATTTCATCACTGAACACAGCCTGCGGTGAAAATAACAGCTTTAGAAAATCAGCCCCTCCGAATGCAAAGGACTAAAAATAAAGACGGTCTAATTCATGGATCATTTCACTAATCGAGACCGGATAACCCGACAGATTATGAAAATCCCTTCATTTCTGGATTTGTGATGAAAAGGATGACAAATGCCTTCTGCGTCCAGACATGATTCTTTACTAAACTGCAAATTTATTTATTTTTTTATGGATCCTGCTAAAGTATGTGTCATTGTGAGCGTGGCAGAATGAAGGACAATTCATTTCATTTCACTGCTGTCCGATCTCAGAAGACGAATTCTGATTGGTTACTGTGGCACAACATCATCATCATCCTATAAAAAAGGACTCTACCTTGTGTAATATCTGCCACTACATTCAAGACAGAAGAAATAGAATAAAAAATAAAATAAAATAAAAAAAATGTTACCAAATACATATGCAAAAGCCACCACCAATGAAAATCTATATAGTGGTTGTACCTGTCAAAGGACCATCCAGTCCTGAGATTTACCTAACCTTGCAGGGCAGTACAGCCAGGCTGGTCAACTGACCTTCCTCTGCTGGAGTAAATAGAACATACCTATACCACACCACAGCCTCCGCTCCATCCCCTGCCCCCTTCTACCCCACCGGAGACTGTACAGGGAAGGAACAGAAACAGAACGAGGAGGTCATCTCTGCTCTCTCCTCCTCTGTGTACCAGGCTTTGAGAAGCACAATCTCCCCACTAGGATGAAAAAATAAATAAAAATAATAAAAAGAAAATGGTTTTAACCCTTCCCCAACATCTACTTTGGGCTGTACAAACACAGCCTGGTTCATCCTACTGTGCCGTTTCACAAAAAAAAAAAAGGCACCAGGAGACATCAAAGGTATACGATAAAATAAAGCAACTTTTTTTTGTATATTCGAAGAATCTCGCAAAACGTTAACACCTCTTTTACAGAACCATATTTTAAAAATGAACTTCAATACAAAGAGAGAAAGCACAATACATCAACTGTCATCAATCCATTGCTATCGTTGGGAGGTAATCTCTGGTGCAATAGGTCCCATTGCCCTCTATAGGTAACAGAGGACTTTGATAATTGGCAGGTTCAGCCCAGGGGTCCTGTATAGAGGAGGTCTCCTTGGGAGGTACAGGGGCATCGAGGAATTACAGCTGCAGTGGTCTCAGATGTTCCTCTACAAACTCCCCTATTTTGCAGTCATCTCGGCTGTGTTATTATGTCGACAAGAAGTATCCCCCACAGGATGACAGAGTAAGGTAAAAAAATATTATTATTGTATGCCTAGACTTGTCCCGTGAGGCTGTAATGTACACAATACAAAACAGACCAACAAAGCTTATACATCTGGCTACTGATATGAAGGCAACAATGACAGTGAATGAACACTCCAGCTATGAAGGTCTTCAGGTTACGATGTGCAATGATATTTCGTCAAACACAATATAAGAGCAAAATTCAGCATTACAAAACCACTATAGAAAATCCCCTCCAGTCACCTCTACTGTGAGATTTATTACAGCGCTGAAAATTTTTGTAGAGTTCACCGTGGATCCTGGAGGGTCATGGGGCAAAGCAGGTTCCCAGGACCAGGAAGGGGAGAGTTAGGACTCAGGACCAGGGGGAGCGTGGAGTGACACTACAGGACCCAGGGGGAGCGAGGGGTGACACTACAGGACTCGGGGGGAGCGTGGAGTGACACTACAGGACTCAGGACCAGGGGGAGCGAGGGGTGACACTACAGGACTCAGGACCAGGGGGAGCGAGGGGTGACACTACAGGACCCAGGACCAGGGGGAGCGTGGAGTGACACTACAGGACCCAGGACCCAGGGGGAGCGAGGGGTGACACTACAGGACTCGGGGGGAGCGTGGAGTGACACTACAGGACTCAGGACCAGGGGGAGCGAGGGGTGACACTACAGGACTCAGGACCAGGGGGAGCGAGGGGTGACACTACAGGACTCGGGGGGAGCGAGGGCTGACACTACAGGACTCAGGACCAGGGGGAGCGAGGGGTGACACTACAGGACTCAGGACCAGGGGGAGCGAGGGGTGACACTACAGGACCCAGGACCAGGGGGAGCGTGGAGTGACACTACAGGACCCAGGACCCAGGGGGAGCGAGGGGTGACACTACAGGACTCGGGGGGAGCGTGGAGTGACACTACAGGACTCAGGACCAGGGGGAGCGAGGGGTGACACTACAGGACTCAGGACCAGGGGGAGCGAGGGGTGACACTACAGGACTCGGGGGGAGCGAGGGCTGACACTACAGGACTCAGGACCAGGGGGAGCGAGGGGTGACACTACAGGACTCAGGACCAGGGGGAGCGAGGGGTGACACTACAGGACCCAGGACCAGGGGGAGCGAGGGGTGACACTACAGGACTCAGGACCAGGGGGAGCGAGGGCTGACACTACAGGACCCAGGACCAGGGGGAGCGTGGAGTGACACTACAGGACTCAGGACCAGGGGGGGAGCGAGGGGTGACACTACAGGACTCGGGGGGAGCGAGGGCTGACACTACAGGACTCAGGACCAGGGGGAGCGAGGGGTGACACTACAGGACTCAGGACCAGGGGGAGCGAGGGATGACACTACAGGACCCAGGACCAGGGGGAGCAAGGGGTGACACTACAGGACTCAGGACCAGGGGGAGCGAGGGCTGACACTACAGGACCCAGGACCAGGGGGAGCGAGGGGTGACACTACAGGACTCAGGACCAGGGGGGGAGCGAGGGGTGACACTACAGGACTCAGGACCAGGGGGGGAGCGAGGGGTGACACTACAGGACTCGGGGGGAGCGAGGGCTGACACTACAGGACTCAGGACCAGGGGGGAGCGAGGGCTGACACTACAGGACTCAGGACCAGGGAGGAGCGAGGGGTGACACTACAGGACCCAGGACCAGGGAGGAGCGAGGGCTGACACTACAGGACTCAGGACCAGGGGGAGCGAGGGCTGACACTACAGGACCCAGGACCAGGGGGAGCGAGGGGTGACACTACAGGACTCAGGACCAGGGGGAGCGAGGGCTGACACTACAGGACTCAGGACCAGGGGGAGCGAGGGCTGACACTACAGGACCCAGGACCAGGGGGAGCGTGGAGTGACACTACAGGACTCAGGACCAGGGGGAGCGAGGGCTGACACTACAGGACTCAGGACAAGAGGGGAGCGAGGGGTGACACTACAGGACTCAGGACAAGAGGGGAGCGAGGGGTGACACTACAGGACTCAGGACAAGAGGGGAGCGAGGGGTGACACTACAGGACTCAGGACAAGAGGGGAGCGAGGGGTGACACTACAGGACTCAGGACCAGGGGGAGCGTGGAGTGACACTACAGGACTCAGGACCAGGGGGGAGCGTGGAGTGACACTACAGGACTCAGGACCAGGGGGGAGCGAGGGCTGACACTACAGGACTCAGGACCAGGGGGAGCGTGGAGTGACACTACAGGAGTCAGGACCAGGGGGAGCGAGGGCTGACACTACAGGACTCAGGACAAGAGGGGAGCGAGGGGTGACACTACAGGACTCAGGACCAGGGGGGAGCGAGGGATGACACTACAGGACCCAGGACCAGGGGGAGCGTGGAGTGACACTACAGGACTCAGGACCAGGGGGGAGCGTGGAGTGACACTACAGGACTCAGGACCAGGGGGGAGCGTGGAGTGACACTACAGGACTCAGGACCCAGGGGGAGCGAGGGGTGACACTACAGGACTCAGGACCAGGGGGGAGCGTGGAGTGACACTACAGGACTCAGGACCAGGGGGAGCAAGGGGTGACACTGCAGGACTCAGGACAAGAGGGGAGCGAGGGGTCACACTACAGGACTCAGGACAAGAGGGGAGCGAGGGGTGACACTACAGGACTCAGGACCAGGGGGAGCGAGGGGTGACACTACAGGACTCAGGACAAGAGGGGAGCGAGGGGTGACACTACAGGACTCAGGACCAGGGGGGAGCGTGGAGTGACACTACAGGACTCAGGACCAGGGGGAGCGAGGGCTGACACTACAGGACTCAGGACAAGAGGGGAGCGAGGGGTGACACTACAGGACTCAGGACCAGGGGGGAGCGTGGAGTGACACTACAGGACTCAGGACCAGGGGGGAGCGTGGAGTGACACTACAGGACTCAGGACCCAGGGGGAGCGAGGGGTGACACTACAGGACTCAGGACCAGGGGGAGCAAGGGGTGACACTGCAGGACTCAGGACAAGAGGGGAGCGAGGGGTCACACTACAGGACTCAGGACAAGAGGGGAGCGAGGGGTGACACTACAGGACTCAGGACCAGGGGGAGCGAGGGCTGACACTACAGGACTCAGGACAAGAGGGGAGCGAGGGGTGACACTACAGGACTCAGGACCAGGGGGGAGCGTGGAGTGACACTACAGGACTCAGGACCCAGGGGGAGCGAGGGGTGACACTACAGGACTCAGGACCAGGGGGGAGCGTGGAGTGACACTACAGGACTCAGTACCAGGGGGAGCAAGGGGTGACACTGCAGGACTCAGGACAAGAGGGGAGCGAGGGGTCACACTACAGGACTCAGGACAAGAGGGGAGCGAGGGGTCACACTACAGGACTCAGGACAAGAGGGGAGCGAGGGGTCACACTACAGGACTCAGGACAAGAGGGGAGCGAGGGGTGACACTACAGGACTCAGGACAAGAGGGGAGCGAGGGGTGACACTGCAGGACTCAGGACAAGAGGGGAGTGAGGGGTCACACTACAGGACCCACATAACTAAATTTATATGCCTCCCACTCTCATGGTTGGCACAATATACTTGTGTACAATTATATATGTGTGTGAAATTTGCCGAGTGTGTACCTGCTGGGGAGAGGGATCACCAGTGCACACGAGGTGGTGTGTCATTTTAATCTTAAACAGGAGAAGATTTGAACACTGTTGATTCTGAACTACTCGGTGCACATTTTATTTTCTATGGACTTTGGTTGTCATTTGTGAAAACGTATATTAGATTTTTAAGTCACAGCGCCACTTTGAAGTGGAATCTTTTCACTTTGAGAATTGGTATTTCAAATAATTGTATGGTGGCAACAGTGAGAGACATTTGTACAGATGCACGATAATTAGCATTGGATTTGGGAAGCATTCTAGTACAGATCGTTGTTATTCTCTCGGGAGGTTGGCTCCTCCACAGCGTGGAGGGTACTTTGCACGTTTCCAATATTGCACCTCGACAGCAAAGCACCCCTGTACAATTGTGGTAATGCATGGTTTTACCACACATTAACCACCTCAATACAGGGCACTTTCACCCCCTTCCTGCCCAGGCCATTTTTCCGCTTTCAGCGCTGTCACACTTTGAATGACAATTGCAGTCATGCTACACTATAACCATGTGAAATTTTTAATCATTTTCTTCACACAAATACAGCTTTCTTTTGGTTGTATTTAATCACTGCTGTTTTTTCTTTTTTTTACAAAAAAAAAAAAAAAACGAAAATTTTGAGAAAAAAAAGTTTTTCTTGGTTTCTGTCAGTAAATTTTGTAAGCAATTTTTCTCCTTCACCGATGTGCGCTGATGAGGTAGCACTGATGAGGTGGCACTTATGGGCACCAATTAGGTGGCACTGATAGGCGGCAGGGACAGGCGGCACTGATGGGTGGAACTGATGGGCAGCACTGATAGCCAGCACTGACTGGCATCACTAATGGGCACTGATTGCTGGCACTATATTGTAATCAGGGCACTGATGATCAGTGCCCTGATTACATGTGTAGATGTCCCCTGCGAGGAGATGTTGCTGATCGGCTCTCCTCACCACACATGCTGTCAGTGTGAGGAGAGGAGTGCAGATTACCGGCATCTCCGTGTTTACATGTGACCGGCTGGGATTGGACACAGCCGATCCCATGGTTAAAGAGCCGCAGCTCTTTACAGAGATCGGAGTCAAACCGTGTCCTAGCAACAAGATGCGGCCGCAATCGGCGAGCGAGAGCGGACGCTCTGGGACGACATCATATGACGTTGTCCCAGAACGAGAGCCGCACCGCCCCTCCGTCATTTGATGGTGAACGGGCGGCAAGTGGTTAAGGCCCCCTCCACACGACTGTTCCTATCAGGTTGGCCTTTCAGGTTTTTTAGGCAGACCTGATCAGACAGTCCATTCGGCCTTATGGACGATTGGGTGTAAACGGTCTTGAGTCCCTTTACACCCACCTACCTCCGATCTGATAAAAAAAAAAACGGAAGGCGATCCGTTCTCCTCCCCGTAGGCGGTGCCAGTTTACACCTGCCGGTCCATAGAGCAGAACGGGCTCTGTATGTGCCTGCTCTGCATAAACTGATCGAACACGGACCTGCCATCTGCCTGCTCTGCTTAGCAGGGGATCTGTGAGTGAATATCGGTACATAGTCTGCCCCTGTGAAAGGGGCCTAACTCATTGCATAAGTGTGAATAGGCTTGTAAAGAAAGCCTGTCATGTGGGTTACCACTGTGGACCTCCTGAAAATTCTACGGTGTCCGGCTTCAGTACATTTGCCAATGACTCAGGAGTATGTAGCAAGAGAAGTCAAACCATAGCCAGACTGAGATTTGCAAGCATGTTCAAGGTCAGTGGCTGAGATTACAAGAGCATAGACAGTTCAGCAAACCCCATTTTCTGAAAGATATAAACAGTAGTCCACATACAGTGCCTTGAAAAAGTTATCATACCCCTTGAAATGTTCCTTATTTTGTCATGTTACAACCAAAAACATAAAATGTATTTTATTGGGATTTTATGCGATAGACCAACACAAAGTGGCACATAATTGGGAAGTGGGAGGAAAATGATAAATGGTTCTCAAATTGTTTTACAAATAAATATGTAAAAAGTGGGGCGTGCATTTGTATTCAGCCCCCCTGAGTCAATACTCCATAAAACCACCTTTCGCTGCAATTACAGCTGCAAGTCTTTTTGGGGATGTCTCTACCAGCTTTGCACATCTAGAGAGTAATATTTTTTCCCATTTTTCTTTGCAAAATAGCTCAAGCTCTGTCAGATTGGATGGAGAGCATCTGTGAGCAGCAATTTTCAAGTCTTACCACAGATTATCAGATTCAGGTCTGGACTTTGACTAGGCCATTCTAACACATGAATATGCTTTGATCGAAACCATTTTTATACCTCTGGCTTTACGTTTAGGGTTCGTTTTCCTGCTGGAAGGTGAACCTCCGCCCCAGTCTCAAGTCTTTTGCAGACTCTTTGGCTACATCCATCTTCCCATCAACTCTGACCAGCTTCCCTGTCCCTGCTTAAGAAAAGCATCCCCACAACATGATGCTGCCACCACCATGTTTCACGGTGGGGATGGTGTGTTCAGGGTGATGTGCAGTGCTAGTTTTCTGCCACACATAGTGTTTTGCTTTTAGACCAAAAAGTTAAATTTTGGTCTCATCTGACCAGAGCACCTTCTTCCACGTGTTTGCTGTGTCCACCACATGGCTTCTTGCAAACTGCAATTGGGACTTCTTATGGCTTTCTTTTTGCCACTCTTCCATAAAGGCCAGATTTGTGGAGTGCACGACTAATGCCGCGTACACACGGTCGGACTTTTCGGCTACAAAAGTCCGACAGCCCGTCCGACAGACTTTCGGCGGACTTTTGGCAGACTTGCAGCGGACTTTCTAACGAACGGACTTGACTACATACGATCACACAAAAGTCAGACGGATTCGTACGTGATGACGTACACCGGACTAAAATAAGGAAGTTGATAGCCAGTAGCCAATAGCTGCCCTAGCGTGGGTTTTTGTCCGTCGGACTAGCATACAGACGAGCGGATTTCTGGTTACGACGTAAAGATTTGAAGCATGTTCCAAATCTAAAGTCCACCAGATTTGCGGCTGGAAAAGTCCGCTGAAAGTCCGGGTAAGTACACACACGATCGGATTGTCCGCCGGATTTTGTCCGTCGGACTTTTGTAGACGAAAAGTCCGACCGTGTGTACGCGGCATTATAGTTGTCCTGTGGACAGATTCTCCCACCTGAGCTGTGGATCTCTGCAGCTCCTCCAGAGTTATCATGGGTCTCTTGGCTGCTTCTCTGATTAATGCTCTCCTTGCCGGCCTGTCAGTTTAGGTGGGTGGCCATGTCATGGTAGGTTTGCAGTTGTGCCATACTCTTTCCATTTTCGGATGATGGATTGAACAGTGCTCCGCGAGATGTTCAAAGCTTGGGATATTTTGTTATAACCTAACCCTGCTTTAAACTTTTCCACAGCTTTATCACTAACCTGTCTGGTGTGTTCCTTGGCCTTCATGATACTGTTTGTTCACGAAGGTTCTCTAACAAACCTCTGAGGGCTTCACAGAACAGCTGTATTTATACTGAGATGAAATTGCAAACAGGTGGACTCTATTTACTAATTAGGTGAAGGCAATTAGTTCCACTAGATTTTAGTTAAGGGTATCAGAGTAAAGGGGTCTGAATACAAATGCACGCCACACTTTTCAGATATTTATTTGTAAAAAATTTGGAAAACCGTTTATCACTTTCCTTCCACTTCATAATTATGTGCCACTTTGTGTTGGTCTATCACATAAAATCCCAATAAAATACATCTACATTTTTGGTTGTAACATGACAAAATGTGGAAAATTTCAAAGGGTACGAATACTTTTTCATGGCACTGTATACTCTTAAAGTGTTGCGTTTTGTCGATCTAATCTCCAGCTCCACCAAACACTCTTCTATGTGAACCCGTCTGCTGTGCATACTCACCCAACACACTATACAATCTATTCATTTAACAAAAGTAAGGAGGAAAGCCTAGCAAACACCTCTACACAGAGCACAAGTACTGCCAGTTCCCTCCAAGAGGCTCTCCGTCAGTTGCAGAAAGCAGTAGATGAATCCTCCTAAAACCTGATCATAGGCCATTCCCATGGTTGCTTCGCCCCAACCGCAGGGGAAAAAAAAACGTGAACACACAGTTCCTGCTACGGATGCCAAGTAACTCCCTTGAATTGTGCCAAGTTGGCTGCAAACATGTTCATTAGAATAGTAAACACATACAAGGGATTAAAGCTACAAAACAGGAATTAAACACCCAGCCAAAAACATAAACAGAGAGAAGGCAATCTGTGTCCAAGTAGTAGAGAATGGCAGAGCCATGGTTCAGGCCCAAGGAATAAAAAGGTAAGTGTAGGCAAACAGAATAGAGGCTCCAATGTAATGAAGACGCAAAGACTTCATTTTACAGTCCTCACATTAATGTAAAGGGCTTCGTACACCAAACACCGGAATTAAAGTGCACCCCCTAGCTAGAAATGCTAAGGGTAGCCATTTTGGGAGATGAACCAATATTCATGAAACGGCAGCCTACAAACAACCTAGAACAAGGGAGCTCACAACACTGTTTAGTGTTCAGACATTCTATTTTTTTTTCCCTTCATGCATTCTATGTGTTAAGGTACATAACTTGCTTGCCCTACATCTATCCAGTGCTGTGCCCACCTGAAGGTCTTCTGTCCTCTCTCCTGCCTTTCACTAGCATAGCTGAGAGCAGCGGAAGCTTATGGCTCCTGCCGCTATCAGTCAAATTCAGTGAGGTGGAAGCAGGGGGTGGAGCCAAGCCACACAGCACAGCTCGGGAGCAAGCCCGCACATGTGCTCCCATAGGAAGCGGCATCCTATGGCATCACACGGAGAAGAGGTGGAGCGGACAGTGCCAGCGAGGGACTCCAGAAGAGGAGGTTCAAGGCCGCTCTGTGCAATACCTATGCCCAGAGCAGGTAAGTATAACAAATTTTTTTTTTAGTTAAAAAAAATAACTAAATTGACTTTACAACCTCTTTGAACCATTGCAAACTTTCATTTAAAGGCTTAGTCCACCTTTTGGATTATGTTTCACCCAAATTTAGGGTGAAACACGGTCACCTTCCCCCATCCCATGCTTTTATCAGAATGGTCCTCCCTGCAGCCTTCTGTCTGTATTTGAATTTAATGCGTCTGTGCGTGGCTCTAGGATTTGAAAGATAACAATTCCCATCTGCCAACAGGGCAGAGGGACTTGTAGATCTCAATGGAGAACAAGTCTGGTGACGTCATAGTTTTCTCCTTCCAGCCCCGTAACGATAGGTGTGTACCTAGCCGAGGCTGGGGTGTAAATATTGCAGGAGCCTGGTCATTGCACCTGGGCCTGAAGGCAAAAAATAAATTAATGCTAATTTTCCTGTTATGAACGTGGGTGCATGTATTCATTTTTCCTTCAAAAGGCAGATTATGCCTTTAAATAGCTCCAACTCTTAGGAAGAGATGGTTGTTCTATTATCTAAACCCTCACACACATTACAATCTGACTGTACAATCTACTTTACTTTATAGATTTAACAACTATGTGGTGCGATTCTTTATTATGCAGTAGTAGTACCCCATACACGCTTTCACATATCTAGAAAAAAAAAAAATCAAACTTTGCAGAGATTACAGGTAACTGAAAAGTTAAATACAATACCTAGCTCATCCCAGAGCTGCCTGTACTTGTCAGTCATTGCTGTGCCTTGCTGCCTCCATAGTGAAAGACGGGGATCAGCCATGAATTGCTCCGTTATTAAGGTCAGCATTCGAGCTCCATTGGAGTCCCTCATTTTTAACATCTCCCGGACCTGCCAAACAATTAGAACATGACAAAATGAATGCCTGCAAAAAAAAAGGAAAGGCCCAGGAAGGCGATGATATGATACACTAGGTGATGAGGAGGGGGTCCTGTGTAAGTTCAACTTACAGATTTTTCTGTAAAGGTGAACTTACCCTTAGGCCCCTTTCACACTGGGGCGGTGGGGGCTTCGGCGGTACAACAGTGCTATTTTTAGTGCTGCTGTACCGTCGTTCTTGCAGCTGTATTCGGCCGCTAGCGGTGCGGTTTTAACCCCCCGCTGGCTGCCGAAAAAGGGTTAAACCCGCTCGTACAGCGCGGCTATAGCCGCAGTATTACCGCGGTATAGCCGCGCTGTCCCATTGATTTCAATGGGCAAGAGCGGTGAAGGAGCGGTGAATACAACGCTCCTTCCCCGCTCCAAAGAAGCGGTTTGCAGGACTTTTTTCACCGTCCTGTCAGCGCACCGCTTCAGTGTGAAAGCCCTCAGGCTTTCACACTGAACAAACAGCGGAGGCTGTTTAGGGGCGGTTTGCAGGCGGTATTTTTAGCGCAATAACGCCTGCAAATCGTCCCAGTGTGAAAGGGGTCTTAGGGTTGGGTTCACTCTATTGCTGCATTCGGGTCACAGCAGGGTTTCAGTGCGTCCTCGTTTATCGTTTCAGGTCCGATTTGAGCCCAAATTTTTGGCTGAATTCAGACCTGAAACAGACCAAAAGACGCACAGGGGCGTTGTGCAAATTCCCACCGGAGCCGCAGCGGAGATGTGTGAACCGACTCCATGAAGAGCCGGTCATAGACTCCGGCTATTGTTCCCCACATCCAATTCGCAGTAGTGTGAATACAGTCTCTAGTTATGCATGGCCAAAGCATTTTTGGATAAAGGGTTAAAACCTTTATTGCTGTGTGTCTGGTTGGGTCATACAAAGAGATATTTTTGAACGAACATTCGTATGAAAAATCTAGTTGATAGATTTGATAATATCAACAGAGACCTGATAAAATGTTGTTCAAAAGTAGCTTTGTGTTTAACATTCAATTTTGATATAATACAATCATTTCATGGAAGTACACCACATACATTGTTTAAAAAAAATAAAATAAAATAAAAAAAACTTTCCATCCGGCTTCCTCAAATTCTCATTGCAAGTCGAAAACAATCTTTGATCTGTTCCCACTAAAGGCATAGAAAATTAAATCAACATTCCAAAAAGAAAAATTTTTGAACAAAATTCTGATGGCCAGCTTAAGGCCTCTTGTACACTGCAGCTTATAAAAGCTCTGTACAGCTTTTTTTTTTTTTCTTTACAAAGCTAAAATACAGCTCATTAGTTGTAATATGCTGCACACAGACATAAACAAGTGGCGAGCATTCTTCAAAAAAAAAAAAAGAAGAAAAATCTGCTTTTTTGGGCAGTAATTTACGCCTCATGTACGCAAATGCTCATTTATAATTTTGGGCAGAAAGCGAACACGAGAAAAAGGAATGCATGCGAAAATGCGCGTAAATACATTAAAAACAAAACGGTCTGAAAAAGAAGATGCTCAAACAGGAGTATATTATATATATATATATATATATACATATATATATATATATATATACATATATACACACACATACACGTTAGAATTAAAAAAAAATGCTTAAAGTGAAGTATTCTGGACAAGGTTCACTGGTACCACTTTTGAGCAAATCTAATTGCAGATTGAAAATATTTTATTTTTTTAGTTTGGAACACAATACATTTTTTTTAATGCAGCAAAAACAAAAGATCCAGAAACCAAAAGTCTCCTTCATAGGATGGATTTGCTGCATTTTTTTGTATTATCAGACACTAAGCTGTAGACATACACTTGGCCTGTAGGGGGCGGCTTTGACAGGTTTTAAGCACTATAAGTGTGACAGAAGTCTGTCATTATATGTAATTTTAAATACACTAAAAGGAAAGCAGAACGTACTGAAGATATATAGATCTCTGCAGAATTTTTAGTCTACTAAGGGGCTGTCCATGCGATTAATCTTTTTATAATCCCCCCCCCCTTAAAAAAAAAAAAAAAAAAAAGCCAAACACTACTAATTTGAGAATACAAATTTATGAGAGTTAGGAAGCAAGATGCAATTAAGTGAAAACAAAAAGTGATGGGGGGCGCTATGTTCAGAATCCCCTGCACAAAAAAAATCCTCCCTAGACTAAAGCTTAGTACACACAGGCTGAATAATTGGGCGGCAATGTCTCCCGCTGCTGCCTCAGCCAATGAGGAGTGAGAGTCCCTATAGAGCGAGCACATTGCTGGATCAAGAGGGGGCTCAGGTAAGTATTAGGGGGCTGCTACACACACAGGTTTTTTTACCTTCATGCATAGAATGTATGAAGGTAAAAAACCTTCAGCCTTTACAACCACTTTAACTTCTTTGTTGTAGGTGGCAAGAGATAGTTTTCAAACTGATTTCTCAACAAAGTAAAGCATTGAGACATGGATGGATGGGGGAGTTCGCTTTGAATATTAAAAATGAATTTGATGGAGTTTTGGGTTTGTGGTGCTCAGTTGCAGTGAAGATGCACTTTAACCACTTGCCTCCCAAGCCAATTCTGACACTTCTCTACTACATATAGAAATCATATTTTTTTTGCTAGAAAATTACTCAGAACCCCAAACATTATATATATATTTTATCAGAGACCCTAGGGAATAAAATGGTGGTCCTTGCAACTTTTTATGTCACACGGTATTTGAGCAGCAATTTTTCAAACGCGTTTCTTTTTCATGAGTTAAAAAAACAAAGAAAGAACTAAAGTTAGCGGGATTTTTTTTTAGAATGTGAAAGATGTTATGCCGAGTAAATAGATGGCTAACATGCCACGCTTTAAAAATGCCCACACTTGTGGAATGGCGCCAAACTTTGGTACTTAAAAATCTCCATAGGCAACGTTTTAACATTTTTTACAGGTTACCAGTTTAGAGTTACAGAGGAGGTCTTGAGCTAGATTTATTGCTCTCGCTCTAACGTTTGTGGCGATACCTCACATGTGGTTTGAATGCTGTTTACATATGTGGGCGCGACATACATATGAGTTTGCATCTGCGAGCACACGGGGAGATAGGGGTACTTTAAATTTTTTTGTTGTTGTTTATTTTACTTTTATTTTTATACTTTGACACTTTCCTTTTTACATTTTTTTGTATGATCACTTTTTCCCTATTACAAGGAATGTAAACATCCCTTGTATTAGGAACAGTGTATGACAGGTAGGAGATTAAAAAAAAAACAAAAAAAAACGATCTCGGCTTCCCAGCTGAAGAAACGGCAGTGTTTACATATGCTGAGGCCGGATGTGATGTCATAACGCTGCACTCGGCCTCCGAAGGTCATAGAGATTGTCGGGGACCATCTGGTCCTCGGTCAGCTCTATGGTAAATGGCCGCCGCCAGCCAATTCATTCTCCGATTGGCAGATTGGATAAGCCGGTAGAACCACCAGAGAGAGGCGGGAGGGGGGGACGTCCCCTGCCGCCACCTGTAAAAATAATCAAGCGCCTGAACAACCGCTATGATTATTTTTATGGTACTGGGAAATGCTGGCAGAAAAAATAAAAATAAAAAATTATATCTGAATGATGCCTGTATCTGCAGGCATCATTCATATATCTCCACTCAAAGTCCACAAAGTCATAGGACGTCCTTGGGCGAGAAGTGGTTAAAACAGAAATTCCCCTAAATATCTTTCTGCTGGGTAATCCAAATCAAGGTCAAATGTTAGTTTTCGACTGCAGCAATGAGAAACTTCAAAAGGAGCAGGATGTCAAATTGCTCTTGAATGAACAACCTTCTAGCAGTATAAGTAGTTTTTGTTTGGGAAAGTGAAAAATCGAATGTTAAAATGCAAATGTTTTGAAATAAATCAATACTCTCCACTAGAAGCAAGCATCAGAATACCTGCTGATTGCTGGACACAAGTCAGACCCAGGCAGCAGTGCTTCTCATATGTATAGACAACTGCATTTCACAGCAACTTTACCCGGGACACTAATGCCGCGTACACACGGTCGGACTTTTCGTCTACAAAAGTCAGACAGCCTGTCCGACAGACTTCCGGCAGACTTTCGGCGGACTTTCGACGGACTTGCGGCGGACTTTCTAACGAACAGACTTGCCTACACACGATCACACAAAAGTCCGTCGAATTCTTACGTGATGACGTACACCGGACTAAAATAAGGAAGTTCATAGCCAGTAGCCAATAGCTGCCCTAGCGTGGGTTTTTGTCCGTCGGACTAGCATACAGACGAGCGGATTTTTCGACCGGACTCGAGTCCGTCGGAAAGATTTGAAGCATGTTTCAAATCTAAAGTACGTCGGATTTGAGGCTAAAAAAGTACGTTGAAAGTCCGGAGAAGCCCACACACGATCGGATTACCAGCCAGCTTTAGTCCGTCAGCGTCCGTTGGACTTTTGTAGACGAAAAGTCCGACCGTGTGTACGCGGCATTACACACTCCCAGTCATCGTGTACACATTTAAAAAAGAGTCCACCCTGAACTCGCTGATCTGTTAGGGGTGAGATCTGGCCAAATCATCACCAGAGTAACTAGTGCTGCAAAGAGCTGCAATTTAAAACAGATCTTCCGCCAAACAGTTGAAGTACATATATGTGAACAGTTATGCCGCGTACACACGGTCGGACTTTTCGTCTACAAAAGTCAGACAGCCTGTCCGACAGACTTCCGGCAGACTTCCGGCAGACTTTCGGCGGACTTGCGGCAGACTTTCTAACGAACGGACTTGCCTACACACGACCACACAAAAGTCTGACGGATTCGTACGTGATGACGTACACCGGACTAAAATAAGGAAGTTGATAGCCAGTAGCCAATAGGTGCCCTAGCGTGGCTTTTTGTCCGTCGGACTAGCACACAGACGAGCGGATTTCGGGGTCCGTCGTAGTTACGAAGTAAAGTTTTAAAGCATGTTTCAAATCTAAAGTACGTCGGATTTGAGGCTAAAAAAGTACGTTGAAAGTCCGGAGAAGCCCACACACGATCGGATTACCAGCCAGCTTTAGTCCGTCAGCGTCCGTTGGACTTTTGTAGACGAAAAGTACGACCGTGTGTACGCGGCATTACACGCCAAGAATGTGCTCAGACAGTATCATAGTTCTCACATATCACTGGCCCTGTGCACAGCCAAACACTATATCCTATTACAGAGTTAAAGTGGTTGTAAACCCATCTATAGACCCAGTGAAGTGACTGGCCTCATGTGATACACAGAGATGAAACAAATCCTCCTCCATAAGTTGTATCCGTTTATCTGCAGGATTCTCTTTAGCCATTGAAAAAAGTCTGGAATTTTCAGGATCTCTCAGTTCTGGAAATCGGGGCGGAAAGCTGACGTTACGTCATTGAGGAGAGCTCTGAGCTCTGACTGGAGGAAAGGGACACACATCCCCTACACACAGCACACAGGAACAGAGCTGAGGCTGTCAATCACAGGCTGTGTGATTTTCTCTTAGTGTTAGGAAAATATGTAATGCCGCGTACACACGAGCGGACTTTGCCCGGCGGACTGGATTTCGTCGGACAATTCGATGTGTGTGGGCTCCAGCGGACTTTGTTTTCTCAAAAGTTGGACGGAATTAGATTTGAAACTTGTTTAAAATTTATCCGTTGAAATCGAGTCCGGTCGAAAAGTCCGCCGTCTGTATGCTAGTTCGACGGACAAAAAGCCACGCTAGGGCAGCTATTGGCTACTGGCTATGAACTTCCTTGTTTTAGTCCGCTCGTACGTCATCACGTACGAATTCGACGGACTTTGGTGGATTGTGTGTAGGCAAGTCCGTTCATTCAGAAAGTCCGTCGGAAAGTACGTCGAAAAGTCCGCCGGGCAAAGTCCGCCGTAATGTCCGCTCGTGTGTACGCGGCATTAGAATTGACTCAGCAGAGGAAGGAGGCAGCAGACAGAAGTGACACTTAGTGGTCTTGACAGACAAGTACACGCTATAGAGGCATATGCTTTGTTCATATTCCATGTTCGAGGTTTACAACCTCTTTAAAGTTTCTGGTATCACCGGCCTGCTTATAAGCCTCCAGTGTGATGAACCCAGATTCATTTCCCAATGAGCAGTTTGGAGGCAAAAAGATAACTCTGGAGGAAGCTGCAGCACAGCCAGAAAACAGGAATGTCATTTGGCTGGCTATGCAATAAGACAAGGTCTGTAAACCACGTATCTGGCCCAACGGAACTACAAATCTGGTGTTATGCATTTGAAGCATTTGGCCATTTGTCAGAAACTCAGCATAAAATGAAGAGTACAATTAAAGTGATATTAAACCCTCAGCTTTTTTTTTTCACTTTTAGCAGCTGATTTAACAAACCAGTATACAGTTTCTTTATCTTCAAATCCTTGCCTATGCTCCAGTATAGGTTGGTGCCATGACTGTTGTCCAAGGTTTCCTATTTCAGGGTGGCTCCTTTATCTAGCATCCTATGGAGCCTCTCCTGCATGCAGGGACTAGAGTTGTGTCTTCCAACGTTCCTGGAAGTTCAGAGAAGAAGCACTGAGAGCGCAGGAGCCAGCAGCATTGAGAATTGTAAAGTGCAAGTGCTGGAGTAAGAATTGTAACAAATAGTTTACGGGGGAATGTTTAATTTATAGCGCTCGTTGTGTTCTACTAAAAAACGGTGAGGGTTTAATACTATTTGCATGAATAAGAACTATTGTTAAGCCGTGTTCACATTGCTAACATTGTAAAGTGCGGTGCAAACTTTGGGAGCCATATAAATCCTGTATAATAATTGTTGCAATGCGATTTGGGTACAGCACGATTTATCCACTTGATTTTAGGTGCTCCCATTGACTACTATTAGGCCGAGCGTTTTCGCGAAAGTGCATTAAAGTCCTGCATGCTACATCTTTGGTGCGCTTTCAGTAAAATGCACAGTCTAATAGAAGTCAATGGGAACCGCATGTAAATCGCAGATACAATCGCGGTGCAGCCAAACTACAGCGCACCGACGTGAACCCAGCCTTAAAAATAAGAGCAAAGTAGTTCCCTTTTTCAGACATACAGTATAGGCATATTTTAACATACAATTGTAAATGATATCAGCAGATTGCCATGAGAGAGAAGTTTATGGGTCCCTAAACAGAGTTTTAGACTAATTTGCAGAACATTAAACCAAAACACAAGGACCTCTACCATTCATGTGCCTTTAATTGTAGCCAAACATGAACAATCCTGACCCCTCCAGCAGCCCATAGCCACCTGCTTAGAAGAAAACCATACCTTGGCAAAAAGCAAGTTGAGTTGCTTTCCTGATCCATGGTAACCACCCTGGGAGAGAAATAACTTGACCTGTTCCTGGACCTGCTCTTCATCCAGATGCCAACAGTTCTCATCGTCTATACTGGCGCCGGCTGTCGGATCTGGAGCACCTGTTCACATGGAGAGACAGCTGGGTATTAATGCACAGGCCATGTATAGGAAGCCATTTGATCTATGCAGGGTAAGCATTAGCAGTTTCACCAATAGGATATCTTCTATTATAAAAACTTTAATAGAAAACCAGGCATGCAGTTTTGCAGTCCCCATTCTTTAATTTTTTAAACAGTTACACCAAAAAACAATTCTTTACAATGCAGAATTTAAGTATTAAACATATTAGTTCTAGTAGATATTTGCTGTAAAAAACAGTACAAGCCAGAAAATTAAAACTTGTAATTAAGACTTCTATACTTCTACAGGTACACCATTTCCAAACTTCAGGGTTTGGCCAAAGAGTTTTTAGGATGCATTACATTTCAGCAAAAGCGTTACGAAAAATGATAGGAGCAAGGAGCCGCGACTAATCATTCAATGCCATGAACAGTTACATTTTCCCTACTTATTCCCTTCTATTTAGCATCCAGCACATATCGCTAGTTGATTGCATTGAAACAAGAGTCAACCAGTCCCCCATCTACAGTGTGCAGTACTGATTTGCACGGACGGTGCTAAAGGCTGAACGTTTTTTACTTTCATGAATTCTATGCATGAAGGTAAAAAACCTGCAGGACAAGCTTCCCGGATTTGAAAAAACCTGGGACCCCTGAATCACTTATCTGACGGGGACAACCTTCTCGGATCTGAGGCTAACCTCTTAGTGCCTAGGAGAGGCTCCCTGTCTTTTTCCCCTTTCTTCTTCTTCTCCTTTTCCCTACTTATTAAACTCTTTGGTAGTTTGGGGAGTGATGTAGGACCGCTGGTCAGCCACCATTAGTCCCACTCCCTGATTGCAAACATAATGACCAGTTACCGTGATTGATTCATGGCTGAGATGTCCCTTCGTCTTAGATGAGAGTGCCCCCGGGCATGGAGTTCCTCTTCAGAGGATGTATCTTCTGTTCTACAAATTTATAGTCATAGCCCAAAATAGTGTTATACTGGTTCCTTAACGACCTGTGCTGTATGTCAATGTTATCATGTACCGGTACTTCTCAATACTGTATTGTATGGTTTTATATCTGTATGGTTTATAACCGTAATAAGAACGATTGAAAAAGAAGGTAAAAAAAAAACTGTGTGCAGCCCCCCCCCCCCCCCCCAAGCCCTTCCTAATACTTACCTAAGCCAGATCCTGATCCAGAGATGTGATCGAAGCAGCTGCTCTACCTGCTCTCTCCCTCCTCATTGGCTCAGACACCACATCAGGAACCAATGGATCCTGCTGCTGTCAATCACAGCCAGTGAAAAGGGAGTGGGGCTGAGCCCTGTTCTGTGTATCAAAGGACACACAGAGCCAGCTCGGGAGCAAGCAGCTTGCTATGGAGGCACTCAGCAAGCAGGAAGAGCCAGGAACGCTGGCGGGACACAGCTACCAAATCCCAAACAGCCCAACATTATTGAGTAGAAGAAGCAGTGGCAGGTTTTGAAAAGCATGCAGGGAAAGCAAGCACATGAAATTGGCATAACATTACCAGAAAGGATGTTCCCAGCCTCGCCTGTACCTACCTACAGTTGCTACTCTGCAGTAAAAGAGCGGTCACATGACTGCTGGAAAAACAAAAATAGTGACCAAAAAAAAGGGAGGTAATATCGATCAATTATCTGACTAATGGTACATTTACATTTCCCCTTAGCACTACACTTTACCGACAACGTCTATCAGGCCTGACAGCAGCTTTAAAGTGCATGCCCACGTATTACCTAAAAGTGCACCCCAACCTTCCGCTCCCCTCCATAGCGTGCCCCAGCATCCCTTTCTCTTCTACTTTGTTCCTGCAGCCCGAACAGCTTTTTTGTTCTCTGTAATATCATTAGTAAAAGCATTGCAGATGCTGAAAATGCTGGTCATCTTGACCCAGGCTCGACGCCAGAACTACATCTCCAGAGAGCCCTCTCTTACATAAAGTGTGGGAAAACTCTTAAGAGTCCAGATAATAGTATTGTATTACTGGAAAAGATATCAATGCACGCATCTAGAGTGGGGCAGAGAGAGGTGAGTGATAGGCAGGGTTCTGCAGACTTAGTAGGCAGGGCCAACAACACTGATTGGGATTTCATTGCAGAAAAGTGAGATAATCAATCTGTACAACTGACCTAGAATATTGGGATGTCCTCGCTGGTCTCCTGAAAATGCTAGTTGACTGGCAGTCATCTATACTTTAAGCTCCATTCTTGAACGTGCATGCAGCAAATGAAAATTTGGGTAAAAGTACAACTTCCTCATCTCAAAGTCTTCCAGATCCCTGGCTCAAAATATTGCCCAGCAATACAATTTTTGCTAAGGGGTCAGCAATAGCAAGCTATAGGATTCTCCCATAACTGTTTTCTATTTTTGCCTTTCTGCATAAAATCTCTGCCCATGAACTAAAATGCAAAGCAAGTGAAAAGCCAATCAAATGTGCAACCGGAAATAGTCCTTCACCGTCTGATGGCCGGCTATGGGTTTCTACCATTTGCACAACTTCAACTGAACAACCCGTATTGTCATGTGTCTTATTAATCTTCATGAATGTTATTGCATTGTGCTGCACTAAGAGCCCTGACATGGGCTGTCCCTGCTGCTCTCAGCTATTCTTTATCTTCTGGAAAGTTTCCCGACAGGACTTCTTCACAGCCACTCTTCAAAAGGCTGCAGATAACGGCCTACACACAGGAGGATTGAGCAGCTGCTGTCAACGTATGTTCCTAATATCACCTTGCAGAGAATCCTAAATGTTTTATTACAGAGGGAGCACCGCATACTAGTTGCTTGATCATTGGGATAAAACTGCATTGTCTTCTCATACATAATTAGTAAGCCATATTTCACATGTACCACCACTTAGCACTCAATAACTCCCATCAGGATACTTATATGGTCAGTCTCAGCCCAAGCTCTTCTAGCAGTGATCAGAAGCCCAGACGAGGCAAGTACAATACAGAAGTGATACACCTTCTAATTCCGAACCATTACCAATCTCAAAGCCTGTGCTTTCAACTGATGCCTGAGAAGTACCCAGGGACTTCCATCCCAAAAATGCAGGTCTTGGAAGCTGAATTGTATATAGAAGCAGTTACAACAGAAATATGGGAGCTGCAATTGCCCACTTATTGAAAGTTGAGCACACACAACTCAAGGAATGTTGACACCTGACCTGAATATACTTGTCCTGGGTCAGTGACTTGCTAAGCAGCAAAGATTAAGCCGGGTACAAACACTACAGTTTTCTTTCGTGCAATCCAGAGGGGTGCATAAAAAAAGTCAGCTCCAGTCGGAGACACTGTACTAAACCATGCAAGGTCAGTTCAGCGATGCCCCCCCCCCCCCTCCTGATTGGGAGTCGGTCGGCTGCTGGTTTTCCAGCATGCACCTCTGACAGAAGCCAGCTAAACGGCCGGCATCTGTCGGGCTGACCGACATACAAAACCGGGCAGAATGTCAGACGTTATTTTTATTTATTTTTTTGAGAACATGGAAATGCAATAGCTTTAGTAAATATAACCTGCTAAATCTAATCAGCAGTATATAGCAGTCTTATGGCTTCTATGAGTGTCTGGTTAAAGCTAGTAGGAGTTTTCATTCTCCTGTGGCTGTCCTATGAGGCTGTATGACCTCTGACCCTCTGTCTGGACAGAGCTGATTGGCCCTGTGCTGATCACATGCACCCTCCCAAGAAAAGAAAAAAAAACACAACTCAGCAATACACACCAAACTGAGCATGTGCACAGTGACTCCAAAGACAATCTACTATCAAGAGATGGATTGGGGACAGTGAAGTGGAGGATCAGAGAAGACAGGATCAAAGAGCCTTTTACACAATGTGCAAGATTAATACTTTAGGTTCCACAGTGAGTATGACAACATGCGTTACTACATATACAGACTGATTTTACTGTTGTGGATTTAGTAACACTGTAAGGCCATTGGCTCCTGCTGTTCTCAATCAAATTTTGTGATGAGGGAGCGGGTGGCAGGGTCGAGCCACACCGTGTGTCTATAGATTAGGACAAGGTGGCTCAAGATAGAGTCCGCACAAGTGCCCCCATAGAAAGCGACTTTCTATGGTGGGCACTCGCTGAAGAGGAGGAGCCAAGAGTACCGGCGAGGAACCCCAGAAGAAGAGGACTGCCGCTACTCTGTGCAAAACCATTTGACAGAGCAGATAAGTATAACAAGTTTATTGTTTTAAAAAAAAAGAAATCTGAAGCTTTATAAATCGCATTAACTTTAGGCTGCTTTAACAATGATCCGTTTTTCTTCTGCTGTTTCTATTAAAAAAAAAAAAAAAAGCAGAAGAAAAACATGTGACTATGTAATCCTAATGGAACTCTTCACACTGATCTGTTGTGGGTCTGCTGTGTTTAGTAAAATCCTGCTTGCTGCATTTTTGGTGCGGGTAAAAAAAAAAAAAATGCATCTCCCATTGAAATGCATAGAAAAACATCAAACACACATTGCATTTTTTGAGGCACATGTCCAGTAAGAAACGGACCGTAAACGCGGTAAATACGCATATGTTTCTGCTATGGATCAGTGTGAAAGTGCCTTTAAAGCATCTCAGGGCAAAAAAACAAAACATACATTTAGGCTGCTTTCACACTGGAGCAGGTGGGCGTCGGTGGTTTAGCGGCGCTTTACCTTTGTTTTTGCGCAGGTTTTTGGCCGCTAGCGGGGCACTTTTAACCCCCGCTAGCGGGCAAAAAAAGGGTTAAACGACCTGCAAAAGCGCCGCTACTGCGGCGATTTGCCGGCAGTTTGGAGGACGCTGCCTATTCATTTCAATGGGCAGGGGCGGTTTAGGAGCGGTGAATACACTGCTCCTTAGATGCTGCTTGCAGGAGTTTTTTTAACGTCCTGCCAAGCATCACCTCAGTGTGAACGCCCTCGGGCTTTCACACTCAGACTGCAGGGGAGCCATTTTTCAGGCGCTTTACAAGCACTATTTTTAAGCCCAAAAGCGCCTGAAAAGGGGTCTTAGTACATCTTCAAACCTATACCTGCACATTTCCCCCATGTCATTTTAAAATGCTGCAAGTAGAGAAATACTTGTTAAATCGGTCAGCAATCTCCAAACTGACACAGGGCCTCTGCTGTTCTGAATTTTAACTATTGTTGTCAGCCATGTTTGTCTTCTTTTTGGGAAAGGAAAACGTCTATTTAGGAAAAAAATAAAAAAGGAAGGGTTGGGAATCTGACCTTACAAAATTCTGTAAAAGTTAACATTCCAGAGTGTTCAGTGCCTGGCATTAACACCTGTATTCCTTTCCTTTGTGCTCTGCAAATAAGCCAGCCAGGGTCTGGTTCCGCTTTGTTGGGTGGATTATTAGGGTTTAATACATGATTTAGTGATGTTTCTACAGCACACCTGTGACTACCAAGCACAGCCTAAACAGCTCCCGTCACATACCTGAGCATTGAGCTCACAGGCCTGAAGGTAGTCTCCAAACAAAGAGCAACTGTTCAGCCAAACAAGCAGCTCCTCTTATTTGGGAGCAATTAGGACATTCTTCAGGACTTATTAGCTCCCCCTCAGTCATCGGAGAATGGCGTACGTAACTTGGGTGAAAAAAAATTAAATAAAATCACAA
Source organism: Lithobates septentrionalis (assembly GCA_037952835.1). Taxonomy (NCBI): domain Eukaryota; kingdom Metazoa; phylum Chordata; class Amphibia; order Anura; family Ranidae; genus Lithobates; species Lithobates septentrionalis. Next base: position 1,300,110 of record JBBDGP010000203.1, on the reverse strand, counting down.
TACATGGGCACAGCATGAAAAGCTACATGATGTTGGGTTGGATCTATATTTTGTCACCCTGTATTTAATAAATTCTAAACAGAACCTAGAGTAGCTTTCATTTACACTTTTCTCATGTTCACCACAACTTTCAAACTGGCCAGGTTTGGCAATCCTGGGGGCAGAAATAGCAACCCAATAGAGTATGGTGACCACCTCATCCCTTTAAACCCAAACACATATTAATTATACAGGTTCTGGGGCTGATTAAGGTGGTAATTAAACTCACTTGGTGCCTTATCTGCATTTAATTAGCCTCAGAATCTGTGTAATTCAAAGGTGTTTGGGTTTAAAGGGATGAGGTGGTAACTCTACAATAGAGGCTTCTAGCTAAGGCTGGCCATTGACATTGCAATTTTTTTCTTAGCAGTCTATGGGAAGTACTGCAACCAGTATCGGGTTAGAGCAGAGCCTGTTGATGTGTATAGCAAACCAGCTGCATGTTTATTCCCCTCACTGATGGCTCCTCTGACCAGCACAGACAGGTAACGAGACGTTCCATGAAGACTCCAGGAAGCTCTCATAGGACACGGACCCCAGTCACAGGACACGGACCCCAGTCACAGGACACGGACCCCAGTCACAGGACACGGACCCCAGTCACAGGGCACAGACCCCAGTCACAGGGCACAGACCCCAGTCACAGGACACGGACCCCAGTCACAGGACACGGACCCCAGTCACAGGACACAGACCCCAGTCACAGGACACGGACCCCAGTCACAGGACACGGACCCCAGTCACAGGACACGGACCCCAGTCACAGGACACAGACCCCAGTCACAGGACACAGACCCCAGTCATAGGACACAGACCCCAGTCACAGGACACAGACCCCAGTCACAGGACACAGACCCCAGTCACAGGACACAGACCCCAGTCACAGGACACAGACCCCAGTCACAGGACACAGACCCCAGTCACAGGACACAGACCCCAGTCATAGGACACAGACCCCAGTCACAGGACACAGACCCCAGTCACAGACCCCAGTCATAGGACACAGACCCCAGTCACAGGACACAGACCCCAGTCACAGGACACAGACCCCAGTCATAGGACACAGACCCCAGTCACAGGACACAGACTCCAGTCACAGGACACAGACCCCAGTCACAGGACACAGACCCCACTCACAGGACACAGACCCCAGTCACAGGACACAGACCCCAGTCACAGGACACAGACCCCAGTCACAGGACACAGACCCCACTCACAGGACACAGACCCCACTCACAGGACACAGACCCCACTCACAGGACACAGACCCCACTCACAGGACACAGACCCCAGTCACAGGACACAGACCCCAGTCACAGACCCTAGTCACAGGACACAGACCCCAGTCATAGGACACAGACCCCAGTCACAGGACACAGACTCCAGTCACAGGACACAGACCCCAGTCACAGGACACAGACCCCACTCACAGGACACAGACCCCAGTCACAGGACACAGACCCCAGTCACAGGACACAGACCCCAGTCACAGGACACAGACCCCAGTCACAGGACACAGACCCCAGTCACAGACCCCAGTCACAGGACACAGACCCCAGTCATAGGACACAGACCCCAGTCACAGGACACGGACCCCAGTCACAGGACACGGACCCCAGTCACAGGACACAGACCCCAGTCATAGGACACAGACCCCAGTCACAGGACACAGACCCCAGTCACAGACCCCAGTCATAGGACACAGACCCCAGTCACAGGACACAGACCCCAGTCACAGGACACAGACCCCAGTCACAGGACACAGACCCCAGTCACAGGACACAGACCCCAGTCATAGGACACAGACCCCAGTCACAGGACACAGACCCCAGTCACAGACCCCAGTCACAGGACACAGACCCCAGTCATAGGACACAGACCCCAGTCACAGGACACGGACCCCAGTCACAGGACACGGACCCCAGTCACAGGACACAGACCCCAGTCATAGGACACAGACCCCAGTCACAGGACACAGACCCCAGTCACAGACCCCAGTCATAGGACACAGACCCCAGTCATAGGACACAGACCCCACTCACAGGACACAGACCCCACTCACAGGACACAGACCCCAGTCACAGGACACAGACCCCAGTCACAGGACACAGACCCCACTCACAGGACACAGACCCCACTCACAGGACACAGACCCCACTCACAGGACACAGACCCCACTCACAGGACACAGACCCCAGTCACAGACCCTAGTCACAGGACACAGACCCCAGTCATAGGACACAGACCCCAGTCACAGGACACAGACTCCAGTCACAGGACACAGACCCCAGTCACAGGACACAGACCCCACTCACAGGACACAGACCCCACTCACAGGACACAGACCCCACTCACAGGACACAGACCCCACTCACAGGACACAGACCCCACTCACAGGACACAGACCCCAGTCACAGGACACAGACCCCAGTCACAGGACACAGACCCCAGTCACAGACCCCAGTCACAGGACACAGACCCCAGTCATAGGACACAGACCCCAGTCACAGGACACAGACCCCAGTCACAGGACACAGACCCCAGTCACAGGACACAGACCCCAGTCACAGGACACAGACCCCAGTCACAGACCCTAGTCACAGGACACAGACTCCAGTCATAGGACACAGACCCCAGTCACAGGACACAGACCCCAGTCACAGGACACAGACCCCAGTCACAGGACACAGACCCCAGTCACAGGACACAGACCCCAGTCACAGGACACAGACCCCAGTCACAGGACACAGACCCCAGTCACAGGACACAGACCCCAGTCACAGGACACAGACCCCAGTCACAGGACACAGACCCCACTCATAGGACACAGACCCCACTCATAGGACACAGACCCCACTCATAGGACACAGACCCCACTCATAGGACACAGACCCCACTCATAGGACACAGACCCCAATGCAGGAGGAATCACTTCTGTAAGCAGATATTCAGCTCGTAGAAAGTGTGATCAGAGCAGTACAAACACTACACAAAAGGTCATGGAGTATTTTGGGTGATTCATTCATATGCCACTTGCAGTTTTGAGTATGTTTACTCGTCCAGAAAGTCAAGTTGTACCTGAAACTAGTTCAGAGGGTAAAAGAGGAAAAAAAAAAGAAAGAAAAAAAAACCCAGTATATATATGTCTATACACACACTGGAAATACGTTGGGGTGGTTGGGGTTAATGTGAGAAAATTCTTATATGACCTTATTTTTAACCAACACTTATGTCTCTCCCCGTTCCATAAGAGCGTGGGTGTGAGGACGACAGCACAGAAATAAGGTGTCAGGTTTGTACAGAGAGATGACAATGACTTTTCACTGAGAAAGGTCTCATTTTCCTATGACTGGGAGATCCCTTGCTTTATTCTACAGTTATAAAGATGAAACGGTTCTGAACAGTAGACAGCCCTTTCTGGTAACATCCTCGACCGAAAATGAAAGCAACCACTGTGAACTAGTTGTGGAATTGTGGAAGAGGCCGGCATCAACCATACTCCGAGTGCTGAACGACAGTTAAAGGAGAACTCTAGGCTAACATCTAGGATTAGGGTTAAAAACTGGTTTGCTGTCTTATCTGCCAATATTCCTTAGCCAGTCTGATTTACACAGCTCTGCCACACAGCACAGCCAGGAAGATCATATAAAAACTCACCTTTTTTGATGGGCTGCCTGACGCAAACTTGTATCCAGTGCTCGTTGGTTCTCCTCCTGGGGAACTCCTGACTAAGGCCCCATTCACACCTCAGCATTTTGTAGCTTAAAGCCTGAAGCTACAAAACACTGGAAGGGAAAAAAAAATCAATTATCCTCTTTAGAGATGGTTCACATCTCCACTCCAAAACGCCTGAAGCCAGAAGCTCCAAAACGCCTGAATCTCAAACAAAGTTCTGGAACTTTTTCTTTTAGGCAGATTTGGGCATTTTTCTGCTTTTTGCATTGGCGACCTTTTGAACTGCAAAAATCGCAGCAAAAAAACGGTGGTAAAAAAATGTGGTAAAATTGTGCGACTTTATGCCTGAAAACGCTACGCTCAGTTGTGAATGGGGCCTTCATGTCACTCAGCCTGCAGTTGCTCAAGTAACGTGACTGCACCACAGGCTCCTCCTCCTCTGGTCGCCCTATTGGCTTTGATTAATTCTTCCACCACACTGACCCTGTGCCAGTTGCCTGTATACATTTTCATACATGTGCTTTCTGGCCAGTAAACATAGAATAGTGCAATAAGGCTGTAATAGCGGCTGGGAGTTTGTTTCAATGCAGGAGCTACCTCAGACATTAGTTACGTCTGCAGTAATTGAGGCTTTAATCATCATCCTTTCTTCATGAAGGTCGGTGTTCTGCCAAGAAAGGTCCCCCATCGGAAAGTGTCCGCCCTGTACTGCGCAGGGCTTGCGCAGTACGGAGGACAAAGGAGACGCCGAAAGTCTCCGAACATGAACAGCTGTTCGTCAGATGTACACGGCGCCTGCGCAATTAACAGTACATTGTGCCACATGCTCCCGATGCTCGTGCAACTCTGTAAGGGGTGGGTGTAGGGGCGGATGCATATAGAAGATGGCCAGAGCTCATATGATGGGGGAGGATTTCTCAAAGGGGCGGATGTAATATTGAAAAGCATGTAAAAGCAAACCCGCCCATCAACATTGCAAAACCCACCTTTCAGTTGTTTGAACACGCCCCGCAAAGATCCTCCCCTTTGAGAAATACACCCCCATTGTATGAGCTCTGGCCATCTTCTGTATGCATCCGCCCTACACCTGCCCCTTGCAGAGTTGTACGAGCATCGGGAGCATGTGGCACAATGTAGTGTTAATTGCACATGTACTATCCGATGGGGGACAGTTCTCGACAGGACACCGGCCCATACACGGTTCAAATCCCGTTGAAGCTGCCGGGATTCGAACCATTAATGGATAGGCTGAATGTACCAAGTAGAAATGGGCTCGAGCGTGTTCGGAAAACTAGTCCCGACCCACCTGGCTGATCCCACCAGGAAGCAGACACTACAAACCACTAATGTCCCGATCTGTGCAGCTGCAGACTGGGAAATGTCTCATTGCCTGTGA